>JANBXA010000730.1:23907500-24507500 GCA_030556225.1 Cricetiscus sungorus
GTATAAAGCTAGCAAGAGTTTTATTAGGAATGCCTCTTTCCTGGAGTGCAAGATTGAACGATATATCTGAGCAGTCCTCAAGAGCCAAGGAAGACTGTTGCCGAACACTCAGGACTGGAGTTGCCCAGGAAGCCAGCTGAAGTCAGAGGTGTGTGGATGGATTGTCTTGAAAGAGAATCCCTCCCTCCCATTCTGTATCTTCACATGTCTTATCACAGATTTTATATATTATTTTATGTGTATGCATGTGAGAATCTGCATATATGTATGTGAACCATTTATATGAAGGGGGTTTGGGCGTCAGAGAAGTCATTGAATCATCTAGAAATGAATCACCATGTAGGTGCTGAGGATTGAACTCAGGTCATCTGCACTCACAGGAAGGTCTCTCTCTCTCTCTCTCTCTCTCTCTCTCTCTCTCTCTCTCTCTCTCTCTCTCCCTCTCCCTCTCCCTCTCCCTTCTCTCTCTCTCTCTCTCTCTCTCTCTCTCTCTCTCTCTCTCTCTCTTTTAAAGATTTTATTTTTTATGCACACAGTGTTCTGAGCATGTATGCTTGTGCACCAGAAGAGGGTGCCAGATGTTATTACAGATGATTATGAGCCACCATGTGGTTGGGAATTGAACTCGAAACCTCTGGAAGAGCAGCTCTGAGCCATCTCTCTAGCCCAGAAGCTCTCCCTTTTCTCTATTTTTTTTTTGTTTAAAATACTTTTAATACAATATATTTTGATCATGTTTCCTCTCCCCCAACTCCTTCCAGATCCTCACTTCATACCCAGCCAACTTGATGTTTTCTATCATCTATCTATCTATCTATCTATCTATCTATCTATCTATCTATCATCTCAGGCATTCTTAAGAAGTTAATTATCACTGACCACAGTTTTAAAAACAAAATACAAATGATTGTGGTCCCTTTACATCAGAGCAGGAAACTAAGATTTTAGGGAATGGGACAGAGGAGGGAAATGGAATACATGGAAAATGAGTCATTACTCTAGTACTGGGAGGGGGAAGCATTGTAAATAAAGGAAGAAGAAAGACAAGAGAAAGGGATTTGGAAGGGGCATGGCATATCAAAGGAGCGATGTGTGGTTTTGTTACACCAGATAACAGTTTGATCCACTTTGAGCAGGTGCTGAAGGCTGTCCTAAGGAGTTCTGGCATTATCCTTCAGATGACCAGAAACTGACTTTGTGCCGTACCTGTCCATTTGTGCAATCCACACTTACAGAACAGGGTGGCTTACAGCCTCAAAAAATCAGAGGGTCAGTCATTGTTCATCAGACTTCCATTGTTCATAGAAAGACCCCATGAAACTAGATAATAGCACACAAGCGGAAAATGTTGCAATAGAATTATGAATTAGAAAAGCGCAGACCAGATAAAGTTGCAGTTGGATCCCCTTGAACATACTTCTTAGGAACAAAGCTTAGTGGGGCTGCACTGCTTAAGCTGAGGCTTAGAAATGCCAGAAACTGAGATGACCCTTCAGTGGGTAAAGGGCTTGCTATGCACAAGGACCTGAGTTCAGAACTCCAGCATCCACATAAAATTCTAGACAAAGAGCAATAGAGAAAAACACTGTCATCAACCTCTGGACTCCACATACACACAAATATGGGTTAGCACTTGCACATCACACACACACACACACACACACACACACACACACACACACACACACACGAAGAAAAAGAAACAGGTAGAGAGCTGGGCTTGGTGGTGCACACCTGTAACCTCAGCACTCAGGAATTTGAGGGAGGGGGGATTGAGAGTTCAGAGCTTTCCTGAACTTCAGGAAAGTCTGAGTTATATACCTATACTCCATCTCAAAGAGAAAAGGCTGTAATTCGGGGATACTTATTAAGCATCCCCGTGGCCTTAGCTTCAATCTCTATTACCACCAATGTAAATGAAAAAGGGAAGGAAAGTAAAGGGAAGGGAGGAGAAAGGAAATGGGTAGACAGCTAGACAGAAGGCTTAACGCTGCTCTCTGTGGCCATGCACGGCTGCATCCAACTCCTCCTCTTCTCTTCCATGGATCATGCATCAAAACTGGATACAAGACTAGGAAGGGAAGGAAGAAACAAAGAAGAAAAGAAAATATAGAGTAAGCAGAGGGAGAGAGAAGAGAGAGAGAGAGGGAGACAGAGAGAGAGCGAGAGAGAGCAAGAGAGAGAGAGAGAGAGAGAGAGAGAGAGAGAGAGAGAGAGAGGCAGAGACACTGAGAGAAATTAGTTCAGAGGAAGGAAAAGAAGGTGGAGATCTGGAAGGAAGAAGGACACTTAGAGGAGATAGCAAAGAGAAAGAGGTGGTCCAAGATTGGCATGAGTCCGTGTGTGGCGCTCCCACACTACAGCTACCTGGTATCCCAAGAAGAAGAGGCCAGTTTTGTGTCATCTCCACTTCATCCTTTAAACTGTCCAGCTATAACATCTATCTGGCTGCTACTGTTCATGTATTAAGGGGCAAATGTCTCCCCAGTGTTGGAATGCTCCCCTGAAGCATATCCAGCATGACTCATGAGTAGAAGCATAAGCAGGGCTCATTGATCAGAGGGCCGCCAAGGAGAGAGGTGTATACATCAACTCAAAAGCTATCAATTGCCCTTCTTCCAGAACATATGAGTCAGGTTCTACAAGATGAAAGGGAAAGAGCCATAAAAGTGAGTTCCCTTGGAAAACACATCCTGCATTAAATCCAACCCTGGCTACTCCATAAGCTGGGGAAGGAAGCAGCTAATGTCTCAACTCCCAGTAAACAATCTATCTGTGAGAGGGAATGCATCAGTCATCATCCAATCAATTTCACCAGGGAGTTTCAGTTGAGAAGCAGATGTAAAATGAGTCTACGGTGTGCTCCACCAAGCACCGCCTTCCCTTTTCTTAGCACTCCCTTCTTCTGCCTTGTGTGCATGTGTGGCCACCTGAGCAAAGACTGCTCTGACCTGGGTCTCTGAACTAAAGTGACTTGGTGATGAGGAGTAAGTACCCCACACCCCACCTACACACACAGGGCATCTTTCCTGTCAATCTTTTTTTTTATTATTATTATCCCAAGAGTTATGGACCTTCAGTACAACTGTTCCTGTGGTTGGATTCCAGGTCATCAAGGTGCCCTGTGTAATTTAGGAACCTCTTTGATTATACAGGTGAATAGAATAGCCTTACTTGTTCCCCAGCTGATGGTTGAAGTCCTTTCCCTGTGATTATGACTTTATTTGGTCAAAAGGAGAGTAACCCGAGAAAGCTGGTCTAGGAATGAAGAACAGAGAGGCAGCCACAAGATGAATTTTTGAACTCTCCAGACTGCATATTTGGCTATACAATCCCCAAACCAACCTTATTATTAAGCATAATTATCATCCTCAGCCACAGGCTATAAGGCCTTTAGGGGTCCTGAGCCTGCTACTGTAGATAACAACAAGTAAAGTGGCACTTTTCCACACAGGACCATCTTGTCAATTGAAAGGTTACAAATCCTAGGGTAATCATTGGGTCGAGGTGGGTCTAAATGACAAAACATAATGGATCCTGAAGAGTGCAAGTCTGCCATCACGAGAAACTTTAAAACAAATGAAGATGTGTTTGCTGTAGCTTTGTCTTTTTCTGAGCATTGATAAGTCAGATTGTGCAAAATCAGATAAACTCCTAGCAACTGGCTGATACCATCTAATAGTGAAAAACATGTAAATTTCTATGCCATTAAATAGTGTCTAAGCAATACCCCCACAGATTGCTCAATCCAGCTATTCAAAGAGGGCCAGCAAGATGGCTCAGCAGATTAAAACACTTACCACCCAATCTGACAACCTGAGTTTGATTCCCTAGGATACAGATACATACTCCCCAAATTGTTCTCTGGCGAGCACACACACACACACACACACACACACACACACACACACACACACACACACTCAAGTGAGTAAATTAAAATATAAAGAAAACATTAAAAGGACAGAAAGAGTGAGTATGTGTTGGTTTAGTAGAAGAATGTAAGAGGCCTGAGGAAAAGAGTAAATGAACCCTCCATGAACACAATGTCACCTTGGAAATTATTGTATTTTCAGCATTTGTGATCACAACACAGTTCATATATATATCGTATCAAGGTTCCACTTCAAATGCCCAATGTCTCTTGAGACTGAAGGAAAACTCTTAGCTGTGGGGTCCTGTAATTTTCTTTTACATTTCATGCTTCTAACCATGACAGCACAGAATAGGCATTCCTGTTCCTAAAGGGAACAATGAGGGTACAGTAAGGTAAGATTAGGACCAGAGCAAGAGCAGGACAGTCTAGTAGGGGAAACCTCAGGCTCTTAGCTCAATGACAGCATCCTGAACTTGTGCTGGTCTGATGTGGGCTTTATCCCAGGAGCTTTATGGAACTTGTTAATGCCTTGCTTCCTGCAGCACACAGGGTCTTTCCTTCAGGAAGATTACACTCAGTGCTTGCAATTTTCTTCAGAAGATATTCCCCATTTCAGCATCTCTCACATTCTGAGGTCTCTATTACAACTTAAGCTCCACACTCACTGCTTCATGCAATGGCCTCTCAGGAGCTTTCTAAAAAACAAAAACAAAACAAAAAAACACCAAAACAAAAACCTCCAACCTTGGAGTTTCTCCTCAACTAGTGCTCAGGAGAATAGGGTACTTTTGAAGCATTAGGTCTGGTAACAGCATTGATATTAGTTAAAAATGATTGGAAGGGGACTAGAAAGATGATTCTGTGATTAAGCACTTAATAACTCTTGCAGAGGACCTGGATTCTGTTTCCAGTACCCACATCGTGGCTCACAACCACCTGTAACTCTACCTCTAGAGAATCTGGTTCCCTCTTCTTGCCTCTGCTGGCTTCTGCATACATGGTACATATAATGCTCCCATGCTCCCATATATACACATAAATTTAAAAGAATTAAAAATGGTAGAAAACAAAAAAAGAAAATAGCTTCTTAGAAAAAAGCTTGGTGGTTCCTCCTAAAGTGAAACCCATTTACATATAACCAGCAAGCCCACTCAATGTATTATTCCAAAGCACAAACAACAGGTGCTGGAACAGAACCCCATGCATGAATCCCATGATGCACTTGTCACAGCAGCCAAAAGCTGGAATGATTCAAGTCTTCATCAACAAATGAATGAACTGACAAAATGTACTACACCCACGAACAAAAGTATGCAGCCATAAAAAGGAAGGGTGTTGATATGTGCTACAGGGGGGGGACTTGAAAAATGATGCCAAATGAACCAGATGCATAAGGTCACGTCACAGATGATTCCATTTATACGGATTTTTCTGAACAGATATTGCAGAGAAACCAGATACAGATTGGTGGTTTCCAGGAACTGACACGAGGGGGAAAGTGAGTCGTGACAACCTAAGAGGCATAGGGTTTCCTTTGGAAGTGATTAGAACATTTTGGAGCTTAAGCAAGATACCAGTACATAGCAGTGGGGAAAGACCCACCGTTGCACCCCATACCCTGTATGACCTCAAATGCTGACTCCCCTCTAATGTGCATGCCACTTCCTGGAAACAAATTCATTTCTTCATTCTCACTAGCCACGCTGAGGGCCCAGTACCCAGTGACCACCATATTGGACGACACAGAACCTGAGCGTTTGCATCATTGTATGAAGTCTGCTGGAGAGCACCATTTACCAAAATAGGGTGTAAATGGCAAGAGGTGGATCGTGGTCCACATAGGCCTGGCGCTTCACAAAGGCCCTATGTTCAAGTCGGTGAATCCTGATCTTCCTTAGGGAGAGAGCATACTTGGCTCTACATTTGCAATCGATGCCCACCAGAGGGCAATCTACACACCTGAATACGGAAAACTGATCCCAGCGAGAGGCTAAGAGCTTCCAAGATTATTTTTAGCATCCAGATCTGAGTTAGTGCCAAAAGCAGCGTGTAGAAAGCGACACTGATAGGACAGACTCAATGTGAATCTAGCACCCTCATCAGTGGGATAGCTTCTAGTCTGGGGAGAATGTCTTTGTTGGCTATGTAGGTTCCTAACCCAATATAAATGGTTGAGTTTGTAGAAAATTTAAACTGAATTAGTTCAGTCAGTTCTCGGACACCGAGAAAGAGAGACATTAGCTGCTTCCACAGAGAAAAGAATGTGAGCAATGCACGCGCACACACACACGCACATGCTCACACACACACACACACACACACACACACACACACACACACACACACACGGGTAGTGTGCATGTGGACAGATACATGGAAATGAACCAAGTGAACGTCAAAGTCCTGTGGCCTGGGGATTCCCATCTCTGCCCTCCAGCTTTGTTGGCACCTTTTCCTCAAAGCTGCTGCTGATGGCTTCATAGCTGATGTCCTGTGTCACCGCTAAATAGTCAGGGTAAATTCAAACTGCACTTCCAAGAGGTTTCCCTCTAAAGAAGGCAGAGCAGCTCACCAAGCAAACTGCCTGTGGGACAGGACCTAATTCCAAAACACATTAAAAACATTAGAAAATCATCACTTTTTCTGGGACTTTGGCCAGCATAAGTGTGAACACCGCTGGAATTTTCAGGATCACTTCAAAGGTTATTACAACCAGATAGATGAGCAGGGATGCATCCTGGCTCTGATTTTGTTGTTGTTTCTGCTAATGCAAACGAGAAAACCCAGTCTGCCAATTTTGCATCTGCAGAATCTCATCCTACAGGACTCAGTGGCTGCCTCCACCATTTGGTGTTTGAGGGACTAAGATGCATTTCCTTTTCTTCTGTATTTGGAAAATATTGAGGCTTAAAATATAAACCCAAAAATCTCAGCTTACTCAGGAGATGAAATAATAGGAGGATTACAAGGTCAAGGCCTGCCTGGGCTACAGCGTAAGTTCCAGGTTAGCCTGGGGAATTTAATGAGACCCTACAGATAGATAGATAGATAGATAGATAGATAGATAGATAGATAGATAGATAGAAATAACACAAAAGAGAGCTACATCCTAAAAGTAGATGTAATTAGTAAATCAATTGTCTTGTCTCTTAAAGAACTATTCCTGCAGGTTCTCCCTCAGGAGTGACCAGCTGGTCCCAGGGATGTGGATAATAGGTCCCCGGCTTCCTTTTCAACCTCTCCCTTCTTACTCTCATTCCCAGCCCTGAGAATTAGAGCATACTTACCCAATTTTCAACTCTTTGGAAAAATCAGTCAAAAGACAGACCTGGCTTTAGGTTAATAGCTGCTAACAATGAGGGTGGGGGTATTTAGTCAGCTGAATTTTGGAAGCAGGTGTTTTAAGACTGATTCTTTTGCTTCCTTATAATTTTTATAGTTATTGTAGACATGTACATTCTGTATTACTAATTCATCTGGTATATGTTTTAGATCCCTGAAACACAAGACCAAAAGGGCACTAAAATTCTCAAAGGATGAGGCCCTCTCATTTGATCCAAATGACATGCAAAGCTTCCCTTTCCCAGAAACACACGTGGCTGGGGCCATAGCTGTTTGGTAGAGCTTTGTCTAGCATGTGTGAGAAGCCATCACACACACACATTCACACACACACACACACACACACACACACACACACACACACACACACACACACCAGTTTAGGAAACCATGAAGGAAAAACAAATGTGTAAAGCAGCCCAGTATCTTTATAAACACTGAGCATTTGACTCAGGGCCCATTCCAGATATACATAGTAAATACTTGGAGGAATGGGAGTTGCTGGTGAGTACCCAGGTTCCTGGAGACCCCACAGCTCCTCCTACCAGCTTCAAGCCTCCAAACCCCTCACAACTTTCCTTGCAGATCCATCAAGTGATCAGAAAGCTACAAGACTTAAGAGCTCACATCTCCTGGAAGCTGATATCAAGAATGGCTGGCGTTTGTAAACCTGGAGGCCCTCGCTTTGAGGTGGGACAGAGTCTGTGAAATGCTTTACAGCCTTGAGTCCCCTGCCATGAGTAGGCACTATGTCTTCACCTGAAACTGCCCCGTCTTGGCTTCCTCCCTTCCCAATCCTTGTTCTTCTCCTCTTCTAGCTTCTGTGGGGAGCTTTTTTTTCATAAATTTACAAAGTCTTCACCAAGGATCTGTTTCTGGTGAACTCAATACAAAGAACCCCACTTTGCTTTGTGTAACTCCATTCATCTGTATACTCAATTTTATTCATTTATCTACTCCACAGATTTGCACTGGGTTCCTATGAAGTCTCTGTACATCCTAAAACCATTTCACATTGGATGGCTGGTGTTGCCCAATCAGAAGTAATAGATGTTATCGTTCCCACATACTGCCAGTCATTTTTCTGGGAGACTGAGCATAAGGAACTGCCTTTGGGAACTGTGGCATGTAGAATTAGATTCAACACATGTAGCCTCACTCTCATGTCTGCATACACTCCTTAAGGTAGAGCTCTTAGGCACATCTCTTTGAACTAGTCATATTACTGCTAAATGTTGCATTTCATCCTGAGTAACAACTCAAGGAGTTGTAATAGAACATGCCCTGGATGTAGGATGAGGGCTCTGGGTCTCGGCTCTCTTTGATTCCCATGAAGTGAGGAGAAACTGGAGGGGACACCTGGTGATTAAAATACATCCTTGGTAAACACGGGTAAGGCTAAAGTCAGTTTGATGAAGCAAATACAAGGTTGGCCACCTGGCAATTGTGAGGAAGTTTTGCAGAATAGGATTGGGAAATAGTTTCTTCAACTAGCTCAAAGTTCATTCCCAGATATGCACAATTCATCTCCAAACATTCCTATAAAGCAGAGAGTGTTTTGGAAGTTTACTGTGTGTTTTTAAAAGGTATGTCTGCCCAATATCAAGATATTTAATCAGTTTCTGTAATTAATTAGTTATTTCTGGTGTTTTTCGTCAGAGGACAATGATCCAGGGATTTTGAGGCTGCACTGACTGGTGGCAAAAAAATCTGGAAATGGAAGTTAGTAGTTGAATATTTTTCTCTGTCTGGCCAAGTCCCACTGGACCAGTTTTCTCTCCCACCTGCTGAGCCCCCACCAATGGCTCAGATATATTACTGGCCAACTCTCTCTTATAAATTAACCCATTTCAATTTATATGTGTATTGCAATGAGGCTGTGGCTTACTGGTAATGCTCCAGCATGTCACTCCTTCAGCAACTACATGGGATCTCGCTGACTCTGTCTTCTTTCTCTCCATAACTCTGTTTGGATTTCCTACCTAGCTATATTCTGTCCTGTCATAGGTCAAAACGGCTTAATTTATCAACTAATAAAAGCAACACATATTCACAGCATACAGATAGGCATCTCATATTAGAAGTTGAGGCAAGAGATGCGCCTTCAGACTGCCTCTTGTCTGCCTACCTTTTTCAGATGAACATACTTAATAGAGCATCCTTCTGAGAAGTTTAATGTGATGGGATTCTAGCTGAGCCAGGTTAGTCAAAAGAGACAGAGGGCCTGATGGTTACTACTCAGATGGACAAAGTACATATGGTGCTGCTTGCTCCTGCCGAAAGCCAAGCACTTGAAACTCCACTTCACCAAGTCAGATGGTTAAACAAAAAACAAAACAAACTTATTCCTAAAGTCCCAATATAGAGGATTAATAACAAGGAGTGACCGAAATTTTAGATGAATTGGTATGTACAAGCATGTCTGCACTCTGGTCATATCCCTGAAGGCTAGGAAGGCCTGCTGAGAGTCTAAAGATTATTCAAGGGCAGCTGGCTGGCACTGGTGGCCAATGGAAAGTAGATTCAGCAAGGCAGACACCTTATTCCTGGGTAAAGGTGTATGTGGTAGATGTGTGTAAACCCTGAACAACTACAGCTAGTGCCAAATGCGATGCTAATCAAACAACAGCAAATAGCCAGAGGGTTGGCAAGGATTCAAAACAAGAAAAACACTGTATAAAGGGTAAGGCCAACAAAGTCTATGAAGAAAACTCAAGGCTTGCAATGCCTGGAGGGAGACTGAAGAGCTCTGGATTCAGCCCAGAGAGTTCAGAGTTTGTTTTTTCCCCAGAGGAGGCCCTCTGAAGGGCTAGTCCTGGCTTGTTAGAGTTAAGAGGCCTGAACAGCTGTGTGCACACCCCCGACATCTGCATCTCAGGACAGCCTCCATGAGGTGTTGTTGACCTCCTCATTACCTGATCCTCTATCTCAATGCCTGTCTATCCCATAAAATCTTTTAATTTTTTAACCATGATCCTTCCCTGATGGTCTCTTCATCACTGGCTTAGCCAGGCTGTTATGTTAAAGTGCCACAGAAATTTATTTCTCACTGTCTGGAAGATGTAAAGTTCAAAGTCTAGGTGTCTATGGATGGGATACCTCTTGAGTGTTTCCTTCTCACTATGCCTTCATGAAGTGGAAATGTGCAAGGCTGCTCTCTCTGAGACTTCTTTTTAAATAACACTAATTCCATTTATGACAGCAGAGTTTTCTTTTAACTAGTCACCCCCCACCCCCAAGACTCCGCCTCCTAATGCTGTCAATTTGGGATTACAATTTCAAGATAGGAATGAAAGTAAAACTTGGATCCATGCAAGGATCCAAATCTGTGTGCATACTAATGCCTGGACTTGGACACTGGTATGATGACCTTCCACAAGACAGTCATTAAACAGCACAATGGCAACACTTCTCTAGAGAAGTAGGCTGCAGGAGGGAATATGAATACCTTAAGACAGTCTCGGGGACGGGGGATAATAACAGGATAGACACAGCATCAACACTATCCAGTGATATCCTCAACACCTTCAGAGGAACAGTACAAGCTACAAGGGTCAAGGACATGACCTGATTGTCATTGTGGGTAGTCTGGGTCCAAGTCCTGACCTTGCCATGGTTGAGTTCTGTGGTTTTGAGAAAAGTACTTTGGGTGTCTAATCTTAGTCTTTCTACAAAATTAGATCAATGAAATACCTTTCATTCTCACTTCAAAAGACTATCATGACATCATATAAGAGTGCACATTCTAAAAAACGATACACATTCTAAAATAATAAATGGAAGTTCTAATGTTGATAGGTTATTCTCACCAAAACTCATCACAAGGTGAGGCAAGAATCACCATCATCATAACAATTCCATTTTCTTCTCTGTTACTGTGTAATTTTTAAAGTTAAAATTAATTTGACAGAAGAGTTGTAAGAAAGTACAGAGAAAGCCCAGAGGTCCTTAACTCACATACACAAATTGGTAACAGTATGCTTATGCTCACTCATGCCCCCCCCTCTCTCTCTCACACACACACACACACACACACATACACACACACTCTTTCTCTCCTTTCCCTCATGTTCTTTAATCCCTAAGCACTATAGTATAAATTTCTCAAAAATAATCTATTACATCACCAGAATTTTGATCAAAACCAGTAAACTTAATATTGCATTTAATTATAGAATTTATTATAAATAACCCACAATCAAAATGCAGACTTTATCAATTGTTTCATGGTGTCCTTTAGAGCTATTTTTCCCATTCTAGGACACAATCCAGGATGCTTAATTGAATTTATTATTGTGACATTTTATGTCCTTGAGCCTGAAACAGGCATTCAGTCTTCCTTTGCTAGTCATGACTTTGGCATTTCTGAGGCATTCCAGCCAGTTGTTCTGGAGCATGTTTTGGCGTTTGATGCACTTTCATAATTAGATTGCATTTGTGAAACCTTGAAGAAAATATTTCAGAAGTACTGTGTCTTTCCCAATGCACCGTGCCAGGTCATGCCATCTCTACACTCTGATTGCTTACATAAAATAAAATCATCTACGTTTTTACCAAAGAAGATTGAAATTTGCTTTTTCATCTTTTGTAATTCACAAAATATTTGAAGGGGTATGTTTCAAGATTATATAAATATCTAGTTTCTCATAAAACCACTAACTTTCATATGGATTGGTAATTCTTGACTGAATAAATTATGGTTCCAATGATTACTTAGATAATTAGTTCAATCTTCCATTGTTTTTTAGTTGGACTCCTAGTCTACGTAGTACAGTTCCTTGTTCCATTTCTGTCTTAGAGTTTCTATTGCTATAAAGAGACACCATGACCACAGCAACTCTTACAAAGGAAAACGTTTACTGGGAGGTTTAGTTTTAGAGATTCAGTCCATCATCATTATGGTGGGACATGGTAGTGTATAGGCAGACACGGTGCTGGAGCTGAGAGTCCTACATCTTGATTAGCAAGCAACAGGAAGTGAACTGTCTCTTCCTGGGTGTGGCTTGAGCATACATGGGACCTCAAAACCCACCTCCACAGTGAATCACTTCCTCCATCAAGACAAAACCCACTCCAACAAGGCCACACCTCCTGATAATGTACTGCCGTTGGTGGCCATTTTCTTTCAAATCACACCATAGATCTGTTTGTCTGTCTAACACCCATCTGTCTCTCCTATTTTGGGGCTCATATTTAACAACCTATGACTCATGCTGCTTACTGTGATCCCAGACATCCCAGTTGACCTGGGTATCACTTCTGATGCTCGTCTTTCAGGCATGCTATCTGTTACCTGTGTTTAGAGTTTCTGTTTTTAACGCTTCCTCCCTTTCTGGCAGAATGTGTCAGTCCAGGTTGAGAATACCATTTCTTCCCCTGGAATCTCCATTTCTTTAAATCTCTTAGTCAGACCTCTGAGTACAGAATATGGAGGTCAAGATTTGGGCCCTAGTTGTACTCACTGATGCTGGGTGTCACTACTGTAGGGTTTGCTCAGTGAACTGGCTTCACCTTTAAGAGCTTTCCACCTAAAAAGGCTAGAACGTGGATGACACCAATAGGCATGCTAACATGGAAGAGGGAAGTCTCAGTGGATCTCAACCCCAGGCAACACTCCACAGGGGATAAAGGAGAACTGAGAGTGGGAAGGATAATTAGTCTTTTCCAGGGAAGAACCCCTTCCTTATTGGTTATGCAATCCCACATGACCAGCCATGACAACATATATTCAAGAAACATACCAACTGAGCAGGTTGTATTTATATATATAGTTAAGAATATATATATATATATATATATATATATATATATATATATATATATATATATATATCATGAATTTGAGAGAAGTACATGGGAAGGGTTAGAGGAAAGAAAGGGAAGGGATAAAATGATATAATTATATTTTAATTTCAAAAATTAAAAATAATTATTTAGCCAGAAAGTGTCAGTGCATGCCTTTAATCCCAGCATTCAGGAGGCAGAGGCAGGCAGATCTCTGTGAGTTCCAGGCCAGCCTGGTCTAGAGAGAGCTCCAGGACAGTCAGGGCTGTTACACAGGGAAACCTTGTCTTAAAAAACAAAAAACTTTTAGTAAACTTTCCAATAATGTCCTAGGTAAGCTCATTGCCCTGTGAAAATTCATATATATTTACGCACAAAATACATGTGATGTGTACATTAAGTGATATATGTATAAGGAAAGAATGTTTTAAAGTAGCAATTATATCTCAGCTAATACCACCAGTTTATTCTGACCCTTCCATTTTTCATTTCTGTGGTCCCTTCTCCAGTAAGGAGACACCTGCTATGCCCCCCCCCGTAATACACCGCCTAATTTTCCCAGTCCCAGAACACTCACACAGTGCTTTCTAAATTGCTCACCATGCCAGTATGAAAAACAAATGACCTAATGAATTTAATATTTGTTTATGCTCTTTTTGAACTGAAAATATATGAAGAAAACATTGTGCTCCAAAATTTTTTGAACTAATTTCACTCCTTCCTTTAATGTTATTGTATTTTTCATATGAAATGAAAATAGACCTCATCATTGTTTCTGTTTGCATTTCATTTCCTGTTTCCCCCCAGTCGTACTGATGAGACTGTCTTTGAATTGTAAAGCATTAATGAGATTCAAAAAGTTAAGATTGTACCCAAAATTGTATTTGAAGCCTTATCTCTCTCCCCACTCCTTGTACTCCATCTCCAATGCACCTTATAAATAATCAGATGCAGTTTGAGGGTTTATTTTTCCTGCTTCCTTTGATAAGGGTAAGCAGCTTCGTCGATTTTTCTTCACAGTAGTTAATATTTGGCTTTTGACTAGCTCACTGAAAACGCTCACACCACACAGTCAACGGGCTCAGATTCCCTGTCCCACTGACTCCAAGGAGCCTGTAGGGGTCAGCAGGGGATGCTGGGCCAGCTCTCTTGAGCAGAGAGGATATTACAAGTTCACTGCAGCCTGAACCCACATCCATCAACTGGCTGCTAATCCTTCTTGACAGACATCCCAGAAGAAACCTGATGTGTTAACTAGTTCCAGAGTTTAACTGGTGCAAAAGCCAAGGTTTGCACTTGGGAGGTTGGAAAGAAAGTGATCTATTTCCACCTCTCCCTGCCTGTGAGAAGTCACCGTGAGAGTGGCTGGCCTCCTTTGCCCCATCCAACTGTAGGAAATGCTTACATTTGTTGTTGTTGCTGCTGCTCTCTTCACTGATTGGTTCCTTCCCCCCATAAGTCTGCACTTAAGGGAACCCAAAGCCTCAAGCCCTGAGCCCTTCTTAAGGAGCATTTGATATGGCACCTCATGCAGGATGACAATAGCGGGTCTGTCTGCCCACCTGTCACTGGGGCCTTTCAGGTACCCACAGGTGAAGAAAAAGAATGGAGGCTCCACCTGAGCACACCTGCACTCAGCTGTACAGAGTCAAGAATGTGAGCAATTCAAGCAGCCTCAGTCTGCTGAGAAGCTCAGGTGCCACAGCCTAAGGAAGCTGGGTGATCTTTCCTCTGAGGTATTTGTCCTTTGTCCTCCATTGCTTCCTTGGCAGAAGGGAACAGTCAGTCCTGGATGGTAGATACAGAGTCTCGGATGGCTGCCATGGCCCAGGGGAGCAGGACCCCAGCAAAAGAGACCACTTCAGTTGGCCCGTGCAGCCAGGAGTAGTATGAGCTCACATTGACACAAAGAAGCCCTCCCAACAGCTGTCCCAGATGCACAGGGGAGAAGGGCCTCCTCTCCATCTCCAACACTCAGTGTTTCCCCCTGAAGTCTCCCCTTCCCCCTTCACAACACCCAGTTGAGAAGCGTAAAGAGATATCCACCCTTAGGCAAAGAAGTGATAAATTATCCATCTTCTCTATCCAGTTGAAACTCTCTTTGGGTTGACAGGTGTCCCATTCACCTCATGAGGCAAAGAACTGGGGAAAAGAGATGATGATGGATGGTAACATATATGCGAATACAACACGATCCCATTGCTGTGTCTCTGTTAGAAAATCTTGGGTTTGGAAGGGTTGTAGAGGTCACCAGAGTGGCCAGTCCTCCATAACCCTAGCAGTCCCTCTGCAACATCTTTGACAGGTGACCATTCAGTTTCTGTCTGAACACTCCTAGTGATAAGGAGCTCTGTGCTGCTAAGTGGCAGACTCCTACTCATCCTTCAAGACCATGATCAGATGTCATCTGCCCTGGAAAGCTTCTCCCAATTCATCTAGGCAGATCAGTTACTACATGCTTTGCAATCACTCAGCACTTTTCTCACCCCATCATAGCATGTTGCCCTGGGATCTGTCTTTCTACATCCACATTTGTCTCTCCTGCTGGCCCCAGAGCATTTCAAGGAAGAGAGCTGTGTGTCATTCATCTTTGCATCCACGACTCCTAGTACAATGTCTGACACCTAGATGTTCCAGTACTGATTGCTGAATCACAGAAGTGCGTGCTCCAAAGACAGATCATCCAGTTTTTAAATAAATACAATTGAAAACCCATCCTTGAGCCTGTCTTCTTTCCTTTAATTTCCACACACTGGTCCTTATTCTGTTTTCAAGCAAAGGAGAAAAAAGACACTGGGATTTACAAAATTTCCAGAATTCAATACACTGCCTGTTTAGCCATTTTATGTCAAGTCTACTTACTGTCTCATTAACTGATCTTCCAGTAGTCATGGAAGAACAAAGGAATCCCTGCCCCCATGTTCAGTTCCACCATTTGCCTTGGTATCTGTTCAGTCTTAGATGGGCAAACACACAAAAACTGTGGACACTTTCCCTCAGGACCAGTCATAGAACTTCAGTGGGATCAACTTCAAGGGACAGTATCCTCAGAGTCTGTATTAGTCAGTGTTCTCTAAAGGAACAAAATAGGCAGGATGAGTGTATATATATATGGGGTTTGTTATACAGGACTGCAAGGGTAGTTCAAATATCTCAGCAATGACTTCTTATGACAGAAAGACCACAAATATAATGGTTGTTCAGTCTACAAGCTTGGGTGTCTCAGAAGTTCCAATTTGATACTGGCATCTTAAAGGATTCCTAAAAAGCTGCTAATCTTTACATTGGAAGACCAAAGAATTTGATTCTAATAACAGAGAAAGAATGCCACAGCAACAGGACAGATGCTATTGCCATCAAGAGGGAGAGTTGAGGCCAAAATGTTTTCTTCCATGGCTCTTTTTTTAAATGTGGGAAGGTGTAGTCCAAATCAAGAATGAGTCTTCCTCCTTCAAGAATCTGATTGAAAAATCCCTCATAGGAGTATCTATCAGGTTGGGGTTTTGTTGACTCAAGACATAATCAAGTCAATGTTAGCAATCCCATCATCCCAGATGAGGAAACATAAGACCAGAGAGCCAAGCCAAAGACTTGCCCTCAGAAGCCTGTTAACAATAGTAATGAGTTATTAGGTCCAGGTCCTCATTTATGGGTCAGTCAACAATATTTTTTCTACCCTTGTTTATACCTGTATACAAACAAGGGAATACTACACTGTTTTAAGGAGAAAACCAATGCGTAAAATGCAATAAATACATGAATATATCCATGTCTTCATGTCACACATTGTCAAGTGGTGACAAAGCTATAGGCTTTTTCCCACCATGCTTTGCACATACATAAATCTCTATTTTGGATTGTAATGACAAATCATGAACAGAGAGAGTATGGGAAATATGAAAGTCTCTTTATGAGGAAGACACCATTAAACACACAATTAATAACAGGACATGGTTGTTCATGTCTATAATTTTAGCACTTAATAGTCTAAGGCATGAAGATTACTGCAAGTTAGGGGCAAGCCCAGCATACATAATGAGTTCCAGGCAACCCAGGGCTACAGAGTAAGACTCAGTTTCAAAACAACAATGAAAGTTTTAAAATAGAAGAAAAAGAAAAAAATGCACTATAAACACTATTGTTTATGATAAGAGAATGTGCTGTAGTAACATCCAAGTACAACATCCTGGTAGTTTTGAGTACTTCTAGGTAGAGACATCAGTTCCTGTGTAGTCATTTGAGAGGCCAAGTTGATAGTTTCATATTAGCATGAATGAGAGATAATAACTAAAAATGCCAGGACCCAAACACAATGTAAAGTCTGAGAGAGGCAGCATAGAAGTCAGCACAAAGAAGGTACTCAATAAACGTGTAATGGATGAATAAAAAGAGCAGCATGCCAGATATGCTGGGAACCCACTATCATTGTAATTTTGCTGGCAAAGTTACCAATATTCTGTTTAAATGTGCTGAATGTGTGCTGTTGTGTAGGAGAAATAGATTATAGACCATCTGTTTGGTATGGTTATGATCTCACTTAGGCAAAATTATGGATGTACACATAAACACACCCGATAATTATATACTACACAAAGAAAATTCAGTATCTAGAAGAGTATTCCATCAAAAGTGATTGGTGAACTATTCCATTCCTTTAGAACTTTAGCAATTTTTCCAGTTGTGTTTTCCTATATTATTTGATACATTTTCGGAGAGTACAATAATAAAAACAAATAGAAAAGCTAACTCTGGTTTTAAGGGGAAAATAGAGGTCCTCCTTCTAAAATAATATGGTAGAGGTGATAATGAAAGCCTGCGGTGTGAGGGACACTGAGGAAAAGGCTTAGTGAATGAAGTGTCTACTGTGTAAGCGTAAGGAGCTGGTTTTGGTCTCTAGCACCCATGAAAAAGTCAAGCCCAATAGTGCAGGTCTACAGTCCCAGTGTCGAAGAGGAAGACAGGAGGATGACTGTGGCTCATTGGCCAGCCAGTCTAGCCAAACTTGTGAGCTCCAGATTCAACGAGAGACTTCGTATGTAATAGTAAGATGTATATAATAAGTAAGACACACAACAACTTTTGCCCTCTACATATACCCACACACATGTGCACACATATATATGAATACATATACACAAAGATGCATGGAAGAAAATCATGAATATTTTGATATAAACAAGTTTACAAAAGGGACATAATATCCGAAGCTGTCTTCCCAAAGGAGCACTTGCGTGGATAGCTTGAAGTGTATATTAGAACACAAATAAATGCTCCAACACAAGAAGGGCTAACCATCTGCCTTTAGGTAGGCACAGATTTATTGTGATCCTTATTTTACAGATGCCAATGAGAACTGACTGAAAGAAAGAGAAGTGGTGGCTTGGAATCATAAAATTTTAGCAGGTGAAGAAAGAAAGCTTGAGTCTGGTGATTTTTCAGTCCAGAGCTCTACTTCTAGCTATTAAATGGTGCCATTAATTTCTTTTCAATTGTGTGTCCAATTGAAAAAGTTGGAGGGGTGGTAGAAAATTGGTTTGAAGGTATTCTTCAGACTGAATAGTGGTTCATGTAAACTCAGTACTGACAGCAATATTCAAATATCACCCTCCCTCTCTCCCTCTCCCTCCCCCTTCCCCTCCTTCTCACTAGTGTATATATGTGCCAGAAGTCAACCTTAGGTGTTGTTACTCAGTTGCTAATCATTTGTTTTTGTTTTGTTATTTGTTTTTTAAATGCAGTCTCTCACTGGCCAGGTACTCACAGATTATGCAAGGCTGAACAACCTTAGACAACCTTAACCCCAGGGATGCATCCCCAGGACTAAGACTACGAGCACATTCTACCATACTTTCTTTCCCCCAAGGCTTCTGAAGATTGGCTCAGGTTCTCACACTTCAAAGTGAAAATTGACTGACTTATGCCAGCTAACCCTGGCAAATATCTTGAACAGGAGACTGTTGAAATGATGATAGCAACAGAGGATTGGGCATATTCATGAGGACAGAAAAGACATATGAAAGAGAGAGAGAGAGAGAGAGAGAGAGAGAGAGAGAGAGAGAGAGAGAGAGAGAGAGAGGGAGAAAGAAAAGAGTGGTCAAATGTTTTCATAGTAAGCTAGAAGTCCAAGTGACCTCTCTGTCCACAAGGGCCACCCCACCCCAGTAACTTTATTCTGAGAGCTTTTTAGAATTAGGATTTCATTATTTAGTCCCAACCAGGTAAGATGATCCACCTATCATGCTTGCCCTTCTTACCTCATTTTAGCTGCCCATGAACAGATGTATTTTCTTTCCTAATTTGAGAATTATTCTTTATAGGAAACCACTTAGTTGGACTTGTGATCAAGGCAGAGCTGTGGGAATGATTAAAGGCTTGGACAAGTGCCCAACTTTACAAGAAACCTGAAAGGATGGAAAGATGGGGTTTCCTGTTCCAGGGCATGGAAGCTGTGAGGAAGTATCTTACAAGTCTGCGTAGCACACAGGCATGTGATTGAAGAGGCTGGGCCTGGGTACAGTGATGTACAAATTATGATGGCTATCAAGTCTAGTTCCAGCCATGCAGTGGCAGAAAACTGCAAACTCCAAGGCATGCATGCACATCCCTCCCTCCCTCCCTCTCTTGCTTCCTTCCTCCTTCCCTCCCTCCCTTCCTTTTTCCCTCTCTCCCTTCCTTCTTTCTTCCTTCCTTTCTTTCTTCCTCCCTTCCTGCTTTCTTCCCTCCCTCCCTTCCTTCCTTTATTGAAGACATTAAACAGCCACTGTTTTGTCTCACTGTAACTCTAGTCACCTTGACTTCTCTTTAAAAATGAAAGCAGGAAATACATGTGCTAACTTTGTCCAGTCTCCAGTGTCCACTGAAGTGTCCACTGACTCAACATACTCAATGTTCATGCAGAAGTGGGCAGAAGTAAGCTGAACCACTGGCTCTCAAACCAAGTGCTCAAGACATTGTTGCAGTTACCCATGATCAGAGACAAGAAACAGCATCCCATGCCTTTGCTTTCTCATCTGAAAAATGAGCACAATGTTGTCTTCCTAGTAAGTTCCTTGGGAAGATAAAGTGAGATAGTAATAAATGTATTCACTTGACTGGTTCTAGTACCAGGAAGAATGTTTTATGTGAGCTTCTCATTTAAACTTGAGAATTGCAGAGTTTGTAGGTGAGGGAACGGAACAGCATAACTAGGTAGGAACGGCCAGAATAACTAGGTAGAACACGAGCTTTGTACCCAGCCCCTCAATTCAGAACCACAATATTTCAATGTCCCACTAACCTCTTTCTGTATGAGTTTGTTGTAAGTAGGCATCAGATCTCTTTGTTAATCTTTGTGGACTTCTGGATAACATTCTATTTTATAATTGTTCTACAAAAGAAATATGAAAGGCATTCCTTTTCTGACTAAAAAAATACTATATGCACAATATTGGCCTTCAAAAAATCCTAAAAGTTGCAAAGAAGAAAGCAGGAATCATCTAGGAGCCTGTGGCCCAGAGGGATCCACTCAAACATTTCACTATGTGTTCTATAATACTTCATATGTTCTGTTATATATACAATATGATCATTCTAAATCCACAGTTTGTTTTTGTGGAATTCTCCCCATAAGAATATACATAGTTCTGAATATTGACTTCACAAGATTAAGAGATGCCAATAACACTCCTGAAGAATGTCTTGAAGATGTTTCTGGAAAAGACTGACACAGGGCTCAGCAAATTAATGAAAAAGACCTGATCTCAATGGGGGTAGCAGCATCTAGTCTACTGGGGACTCAGAAGGATCAGGACAGCAGAGGGAGGAAGCTATCTCTCAGGGCTTCCTTTCCATAGTGGATGTTTTTCCTTTGCTGCTTCAGACAACAGACTTTTGGATCCTTGAACTTACACAAATGGCCCTCTGGGGTTGCATCATTAGCTTTCCTGGTCCTAACTCTTGGCCTCTGTAGCCAGTAAGCCAGTTTCCAAGTCCATAGCTACATGCATATTCACAGGGATACATTCATAAACATATACCATGGGCTCTGCTTATCGAAAGAGCCCAAACTAATAAAGTACTAGATCATGGATAAGTTTTAATATTTTGTTATACAGATTTTATTGGATATTTATTAAGTATCATTTGTAATACATGATGGGACTGAGATTATTACTCTCTTTAGCACCCACACTGCTGTGCTGGACAATGAAAGATAAGGAATTGGTATGCCCTGTAAGAAGGAGACATGTGTCATCCACAAAGAGTAGAGCAAGATGAGTATTGGGTTTCATCTTACCAATGTGCTCCACCTGCATCTTCTCGAGAAGGTAGCATCCAAGGGTCCCTATGGAGGGGAGGGATGCAGACCTGCTGCCACCCAAGTGTTCCAGGCAAAGGAAAGAGTAGGTAGAGGCTGAGGGAATGGTCAAAGTCAATGGTTGATTGTCTTCTGGCAAATTGGATGGAGAGTCGTGAGAGAAAAAGAAGACATGAAAGACTATAGTATTTCCTAGGAAGATGAAGAAAGGCATCATGTGACATGAGAAAGGATTTAGTAGGATTCTAGAAACACTGAATGGTAAGTTCTAGACAAGTTGACTATGAGATATACATAGGATGGCCAATTGGAGATGTTAAATAGCAATCTCCTCCAAGTGGCCTCCTTCAAGTCACTCTACTGCCTCCAACTCCTTTCTCAAAAACCCATCTGCTGCATAAGGACTGCCTGAGATCTGATCTTAGCATGTTCTTTTCTTAGTGTGTGGCAAGAAAACAGTGATATGTGAGTGTATGTGCATGTTCTCTCATGTTTTGAGGTCAGTTGAGAATATCTTCTATCCCTATTTTATTTTACCTCTTATTATTCTCGCTAAATGTAGAGCTTGTTGTGGCTAGACTGGTTGATCAGTGAGCCTCAGAGACCATCTGTCTCTGCACATCACACCCAGCTTGGGTTATGGATGACATGTCTGGCTTTTAAGTAAGTTCTGGAGATCTGAACCCAGATCCTCGTGATTGCACAGCTGTCTTTCCCTACTGAGTTACACCTTGGCCCTCCTCTTTTGATGAATATGCAGAACACGTAAAAGCCTTGGGTGGTTGTCATAAATTTAGGGTTTAGCATCATATCAATTTATTTAAGTCTGTGAGTTCACATAAGTTCAACCAAGAAGAGTATGTGGAGAGAAAAGAGGACTAAGGAGTAATTGATGAACCCTGGGCTCCAATGATGAGTGTAAAGAAAGGAAGAAGAAACAGTACTGAATGCTAAGAGAATGAACTAATAGGATGGAAGGAATTCCAGGATGGCATTATGCTCTTAAAGATTAGGAGTGAATACTCAGAAGGAGGAGGGAACACTGCTCAATCAAGGCACTGGCAGAGTGGGAACACCTGTGAACACAAGTCTATTGAGTGCTGAAAATGAGAAACTTCTAGTGTTTTCTCTGATTCTCATTCACGCTTAATGGGCTGCACCCATGACTCATTTATTTAGATAAAAGCATTTTCCAAGCTCCTCTGGGTGTCAGGGATATGGGAAAGTGTTTGAGCAATGTATGCAAAGCCTTTCTTAGAGGCACACAGGGAGTGCAAGAAGGAAATCCTGAGTCTAGGAAGGGCAGGAAGTATAAAAGAGGATGTCATAGTCAACAGGTGGTCAGAGAAGGCCACTCTTCAGCAAGGTCACTCTTGAGGCTGAGCCTTGTGAGAGCTTGGAAGAGAAACAAGGAATGAGACCAGTCTATCCCCTGAGCTGATGACATTCACTTCTAGCCACAAAGTGTCACCAAAGTCTGCTCCTGTCTTCCTGTGGAGTCCTGGAAGTGGGAAGGACTGAGAGCTCTACCATGAAATGACAAAGCATTGACAATTAGAGAGAAAATGTCTCCTTTCTCCCCCCTTTCAGGACTAGCTTCAATGCAGCCATCTGTCATTGGACAGGTGTTTTCCCAGATCCCATCTTCTGATGAGCCCATGTTCATGTGATTTTTCTTGTACAGAGAAATCCATAAACAGCTGTGCCATTGGTCCTTTTAGGCTCCATCGAGGATAATAGCACTTCTTCCAAGGCAGTTTAGAAAGCACCTCTCAGGTTACTTCCATCTTGGTTTGGGAGCCATATTCTTACTTACTGCCTGGATGCATGACCTTTGTCTCCTTAATGTGATGGGAAAGAAACAAGCAATATAAAATTAAATTATCTTATCTTTAAATGCTTCATAGGCTTACCCAAAAGGCTTCCCAATGTTTCTAATATGTGTCACTGTTTTACATTAAAACAGAGACTTAATTTTTTTAAATGCAGATACAGGGCTGGGGAAATAACCCAGCTAGTAAAATATTTGCTTTATGAGCACATGAGTTATATCCCAGAATCCACATAAATAAAGCTTGGCATGGTGGACTGCATTTGTAATCCCAGTGCTGAGGAGTGAGGAGTCAAAGACGGGCACATTGTTGAGGCTTGCTGGACAATCAGCCTACTGAACTGATAAAGCTGAGTCATGGTCAGAGATTGTGTCTCGAAAGACAAGGGGAATGGTTCCTGAACAATGATACCTGAGATTGCCCTCTGGTCTCCATGCACTCACATACATACAGACATGGACACACACCATACAAAAGCAAATATGTTACCATGCTGATGCTACATTAAAATGTTATATGCTTTGGACATCTATAGTAGGTGGACTCATAGCTTTCCAAAAAATATTGATATTCCAACCTCTAAACTTGTTAATGTTGTTAATACCCTTCCAAGTGAGAAATTAATGTGTGCATGCACGCATCATGTGCACACACACACACACACACACACACACACACACACACACAGAGAGAGAGAGAGAGAGAGAGAGAGAGAGAGAGAGAGAGAGAGAGAGAGAGGAATTTGTACAGAAGGAAGCAGACATTGTTGCCGCTTTCCTGATCCTCACAGCTCTGAACCTGAGCATTTGCAAACTTTATAGAGAATAGGAAGATGTAGCAAGGAATGCTGGAGAAAAGGAGTGGCAGGGGGGGACTCTCTAGGCCACACTAGGAGTGTGTGCAGTTGGGAGGGATGGACATTTCCATATCCGTGTGTGTGGACAGTGACAGCCGGTCCTACAGTCCACACCCTAGCCTTCTGTTCTCCTCCTCCTCTTCTTTTTAAGATTTTTTTTAAAGACTTGCTTATTTTTTATTTATGAGTATTTTGCCTTCGTGTATATGTGCACTATGTGTGTGCCTGGTCCCCACAGTGGCCAGAAGAGGGCATCAGATTTGATGCGCTGGTGCTGAAGTTAAAGGTGATTGTAAATTGCCATTTTGGGTGCTAGAGACTGAACCCGGTTCCTCTGGAAGGGTAATGAGTGTCCTTTACTGCTGAGCCATCTCTCCAGCCCTCTGTTTTAACAGTTTCATACCACTGGAGCTTCCAACTCAAGGCTCCAAGAACAGACTCCCTTAGAATGAACTCCAGCTTTGTCCAAAGGACTCAGAT
Organism: Cricetiscus sungorus; assembly: GCA_030556225.1. Taxonomy (NCBI): domain Eukaryota; kingdom Metazoa; phylum Chordata; class Mammalia; order Rodentia; family Cricetidae; genus Cricetiscus; species Cricetiscus sungorus. The sequence goes on from JANBXA010000730.1 coordinate 23,931,968, forward strand.
CTGTCCAAGTCTCTAGGATCATCTCTGGGCTGAGCAGAAAGATTGATCAGATGCTCTCACCGGCTGAATTTCTCTAAAGTGCAAGCTTGAAGACCTGTGTGGCTGTGCTCTGAGGCGCGTTCACAGCTGTTGGCTACAGATGAAGAAGTCACGAGCAATCCAGCTCTGGTTTGGAAGACGGTTGGCCTGTGATTTGTCACACAGAGAAAGCCCCTGGGACAAGAAAGGAGTGTCTGAACTGGCAGGCTGGCACACATCCAGCTAGGGAGCAGGAATATGCACAATCTAAGCAATTGAAAAGTCTTGCCTGGATCCCCTTTCTTTGCCCAATGGGAACAAGCAATCAAGCAGCCTCTTTGGGAAGCACCTTGAGGATACAGGGAAGGAAAAAAGCTTCCTTTGGGGTTTCCAAAACACTCCCCTTTCATGCTTGTTTTTACTTAGTCACTGCCTCCCTCCTGGCCTCAGGCACAGAAGCCCGAGTCCTGCCTGCCCCAGGTAACTGGAACCCTGAATGTACACAAAGCCCCACTATGCTTCAGTGATATTATCAGGCAGCCTGGCCTGCTCCACAAGGTAAGACAGCGGCTGAGCCAGGGTGGCCAGACCCAGCACTGAAACAGGACCCCCAGGCTGCTAACTGGGGACAGAGTGGCCTTTGTGAGGGACACATCATATTTAGGCTAGCTCCTCATTAACATTGCAGTCATCAGAACATTTGCTTTCCTGACTTCCAGCTCCAAAGCCCTGTGCAGGCTTCTGTAGGATGTGACTCGGGACTGGAGTTGACATTGGATGCAAAGGATGATAGGGTCTATCCAAGTTTCAGTCTTAGGGGCCCATCAGAACATTGGCTGGGCTTTGATCCATGAAGAGCAGCAAACATCATGGCCAAACCACAAAACTTGATTGGAAGATTGTTTTCTGTGTTCTAAAGGGGACTATTTGTGCCTTTTTACAGAAGATACTGCAAATTTTGTAAACATACAACATTAGATCTTTGAACTCTACTACAATCCAGTTGTGTGTTTTGGGCAAGTCTCTTGGCCTTCCTAAGGCTCAGGGCCCACACCTGTACAGATGACAGAACCTACTTGGAAGAGTTTCTGTGGCGGTTATGGATGATAAACACAAATGAGCATATGATAGATGCTCAAACTGCAGCAGCTTGGGTCTGGAGAAATGGCTGAGCAGCTAAAAACACAACCTGATATCCAGAGGACCCAGGTTTGATCACCAATATCTACACAGTGGCTCACAACAGTTCATAATTTCAATTCCGGAGGATCTGACACCATTTTCTGCCCTATGCAGGAAAAACACCCATATACACATTTCTTAAAGTTGCTTTTGTGTTAAAGCAGATTCCATTAACCCTCAAAACATTCAAAGAGGTCTCATTAGCCTTAACACATGGAAGAAGACATCTTTAAGGTTTTCACAATATAGTTTGTTGACCATAGCACAAGTCAAGAAAAATAAGCAAATTAATCAGCAATAGTATAAAAGTTCTCTCTCTGTCTCTGTCTCTGTCTCTCTCTGTCTCTGTCTCTCTGTCTCTCTCTTTGTGTGTGTGTGTGTGTGTGTGTGTGTGTGTGTGTGTGTGTGTGTGTGTGTGTTGGGGACAAAGTCTCATGTAGCCCAGGCTGACTTCAAACTTGGAGCTCAGGAGCAATACCTCTGTGCAAGGATTGGGTCTGTGTGGTTTCCAGTCTCTTATTGGCAGCCTCCCTTGGCTACACAGATCTTGGGCAAAGCATATAGGACTCCTCCTGAAGAAACAGCCATGAGAAAGACTACTCTGTTTGGGAGAAAAACTGGGCAAGACAGCCAGGCAATACAAAGTTCAACTTGAACACAGAGGCAGCCCTGTGCCATTCTTACCAGCTGTAATTTGACTGTGTCACATCACTTTGTAAACCTCTGAGTAAAATAATAAATAATAAACTTCTATAAAATACTAATGGCAAGAATACCTATCTCATGATTAGTTGAGTAGGTGAAGGGCCCAGTCCATAGATCAGTAAACATTGGTCAATAACTTCTAGGTCCAGTAAGATAACTGAGTGCAAGGAATATTTTGTGATATCTGATCATGTTGAACAGACAGAAGGTGAAGTGTTCTCACTAACCAAATTCCAGTGCATTTGGCTGCTTAAAGCTCAAGTGAGTAGGAAAAGTGTCACTATTCTGGCTGGGAGGAAGCATTAGCATCAGGCTGCTGAATTCAGGTGAGTGTGAGAGGCTTCCCCAGGCCATGCCATTTAATTCTCTCCACAGCCCTTTCTGCTCTGGAATTCCCATTGGAGACAGGAACACTGAGCTGCAGGGGTCCTAACTTATGGGTATACACACACACTCTGTGCTCTACTGATGTGCTCAAAATCCTGCATCACTCTAATGCACCTAGCAGCCTAGCAAACTGGTTATGTTTGACACCCCTCCCCATTTTAGAAACACAGTGTAGGGTGATAGATAGATGATAGATAGATAGATAGATAGATAGATAGATAGATAGATAGATAGATAGACAGACAGGTAGATAACCTTCCCTGGATTTCCCTGCTGATAGGAAAGACCAAGACTGAAAGCTAGACTCATAGGTTCCTACATTTCATGAGCTAACTCCCATCTCACACTATGGCACTCACTAACACATTCATTCTCAGTATCTAGTGTGCATCAGACTTGTGTGTTAGCATGGATGCCAATGAAACAGACAGCTAAACACTAGCCGAACTCCTGGAATCCAGTTACAGAGTGGGAGGAGTGATGAGCAATCAGCTGACCTGAACAAGGAGGAGCTCATGCACCCCAGTCTGATAGCTGAGAAACCAGCATAGGACAGACCAGACCCCCTGAATGTGGTGTTAGTTGGGAGGACTGAGCAGTCTACGAGGCCTCTAGTAATGAATCAGTATTTATCCCTAGTACACGAATGGACTTTGGGAGCCCATTCCACATAGAGGAATACTCTCTCAGCCTAGACACATGTAGGAGGGCCTAGGCCCGGCCCCAAATGATATGACAGACTTTGAAGATTCCCCATGGAAGGCCTCACCTTACCTAGGGAGCAGAAACGGGATGGGCTGGGGTTTGGTGGGGGTGATAGGGAGGATGGGAGGGTGAGGGAAATAGGATTGACATGTAAAACAACCTTGTTTCAAATTTTAAAAAGGGGGAGGACTCTCAGCTACTTCTCCAGCACCATGACTGCTTACATGCCATCATGTTCCCCACCATGATGAAAGTGGACTAAACCTCTGAAACTGTAAGCCAGCCCCAATGAAATGCTTTCTTTTCTAAGAGTTGTCACAGTCATAGTGTCTCTTCACAGCACTAGAGCACTGACTAAGACACGAGTATAACAGTGCAACCCTGGTCTGGCATAGAACTTCTGGATAGGGCAGACCCAGGTTGTCTGAGGTCATCTAATTAAATTTAGGAAAGGTGAAGAGCTAAAAGGAAAAAATTATGATTGTTAGTTTAAAAATTTTTGAAAATGTCATTCATGGATTCTATATCATTACTACTCCCCCTCTACCCACTGCAACTTTTCTCATGCCATCCCTCCTTCATGACCTCTTCTTTAATAATTAAGTTATGTATATAGAGATATATATACATAGATATAGTTATTAATAACATTAGAAATTATTTAAAGTGAAAAATATAAAAATATTGCTAGTATAATGAGTAGCACAAAATCCAGAACGGTATTTTCATGAATTGAGAGCTAATGGGCTCATATATTTTTCCTAGATATTTAGCTATGTACTGTTTTACATACTCAATTACTGAAGTTTTCTAAGAGGAGAATAGGACAGAAAGATATCTTAAGCTTTCCTGTACTTGAGTCGCTTTAAATTTGTTTGCTACTCTTGATAAGAAAGAAGCACAAACAGGGAAACACAGATTTGCTTCCATCTCAAACTGTCAATACAGTTTTGTACCTGAAACCACAGGAATCAGAAACTGATAAATTCTCTCTCTTGTAGATCCCACTCTAACCAGGACTCCCTCCACGTCTGTACTCTGCATGACTCTTCTGTGGGTATCTAGTCATAATTCCGTTATTAATGTTTCTTTAAAAAATTAAGCTGTACTTTGATTAGTCACAGACAAGAGTCAGGTCTTCCACTTACAATTTGATATTCACGACACTCTCCAAAGGAAATCTTGGCTTCCTATATTCCCAAATCATTTTACGTTCTGGCTTCTGGCTAGAAGGTTTGAATCCCACACTCCTTGTCTTGCTTGGCTACCTTCTGTGGAACACAGCTCTATGTATGGGCCTGGTGCACAATCCGGTGTCTCCACAGGACCATGCCCTTCCTCTGCACTCTACTCTCAGGGTCATAACGCCTTCTTGGTTGTCTGTCTTCCCTGAGCCCTGTGCACTTTTGAAAGCCACAGCGCCAAGCACAGTGACCCGCAAACACCAGAGTTCAGTAACTATCTGTCAAAGGGTGCATGCATGAAATTGGGAGAAAGCGCCAACACTCCCATCTCTTGCAGAATGCATGAAGAGGTTGCTGAAGCACTCAAATCCCCTGGGACTGGTCTCTGGGCTGTGGTCTGGATCAAGAGCAAGGTGCACTTTCTCCTATCTGATGAGATAGGGTGAACGGCTTACTGCCTGAGGGCATTCTTCAAAGAACATGGACACCATTTGTTGAGGGCATTGACCCCAGACCTCAAAGGGCTTGCAAAGGTTGTAGCACCGAGTGAATGAAACTTGTGCAGGTCAGTGTGCTTCCCTGATAACACAGGTCTCCTGCTTGCTGGGTGACAGGTCGTATAAAAATCTGCAGGTGTCTGTAAGAGGTGTAGTGTTCACTCTGTAGCCAGCCCTGCGGCTACTCTGAACAGGAAGAGCTGTGTCCACTGTGCGAGCACAGGAATAGGAGTTGGGGAAAGAAACGGGTCATTAGTCAAAAGACAATGGCCTGAGGTCAGCCTGCTTTAACCTCACAATAGTGTCTCTAAAGTACAGGATGTAGCCAGTGGATCAGCCTGGCCCTTGAAAGTGTCTACCTGTTGTGTCATGTCCCACCAGGCTCTGCAGAGCAGGACTCCTCTTACATCTCAGGATTGAATTCTTCCAATGGGGAAGTCGCTTTACCCATTCCTAATTGTTCATTGTGGTCGAAGGCTCCTCAACTGCTCATGCATCTCTTGGTTTGGCATACTTGTCCCTTTGAGAATAAGAACATTGCAACAGCCTGAGTTCTGAGGTCATTCACCTTCTACCAGTTCATGAGTAGCTAACTTTAGGATTTGTACCCAAATCAGAGCAATGGGACAACCCTGTAGATGGTTTCAGGTTCCCAAAGCAATGCCCTCACCTTCTCAATCTTGCAAGTGTCACCACCTCTCCTAGGGTGTGTTGGTATGTGAGGATGGCAAATGTTAGCAACCCTGCTATCCTCTTTTCAAAGTTTTATTTTTATTTTTTATTTGTGCATATGTGTGCCCATGTGCCAGAAGAGAGTATAGGATCCCTTGTAGCTGGTGTTCTGTGCAGTTGTGAGCTCCACAATATAGGTGCTGGGAATGGAATTAGGGTCTTCTGGAAGAGCAGCAAGTGCCCTTATCTCTCTCTAGCCTAAGGTGGACACTTCTTTATCCCCCCTTGTCTGTCTTTTCTACTTGCATCTTGATTGGTTTTTTCTCTCTCTCTTTTTATTTGATTTCTCCTGCTTCTCTCTCTATTCCATTAACCCTAATCCTGCTGGAGTGTCCATATATAGGTTTATTGCATTGTTTGCTATAAATCCATTTTAATATATGACAAATGAGACTAAGACTTTGAACCCTGCCTTCAAATCTCTTTCTTGTTGTTGAGTAGCTGAGTCTCTGCTCTTCTTCTAACCCTGTGGGAAATGGGAAAGAAGTCATACCAAGCCAGCAGGGAGCTGTGAAAACTAAACATTGTTCCACTTATGTGCTTGGGGCTCACCAAACCTTTCTTCTTTCTCTTGTCCCCAGATCTCCTTCCAGAAGTCTGTGTGGCAAGAACACCCGGTGAGAGTTATGACTCTGCGTGGCTCTGAAGACTACACAGTATACATTTTTCTCAGGGGCCAGTCTTTCCTCATTTCCCTGGTTTTAATCTGATACCAACAATGGTGTTTTCAGTGAAGTCGCAATATGTCTACAACTTGGCCTGATCTTAAAACAAAAGACGCTTCTCTTGAACCACTGCCAACGTTAAATGGCAATCTGTGGTTTTAGATCAGGACAAGGCGTTCGGACTCAGATCCATCAGAGTCTCCAGTTTTACATAAAAGTGAAGGCTCCAGGCCTTGCCCCAGGATCCTGAGTGGGAGTCTCTTGAAACTTTTCTGGCTTATTCTGTTGTGCTCTGCAGTCTGAGTCCTATTGTCTTGTGTGTCTAAAGAGACTTAACCTTATTATTAACCTTACTATTGCAATGCAGGGTTAAAAACAAACAAACAAACAAACAAATAAATGAAACCCAGTTGTCTGCTCCTCTGACCATCAGCCATGAAGGAAGGAAAGACAGCCTTTTCCCATCAGCCATGAAGACCCAATGACTAAATACCCCTAAGAAGCCAATGGCAGAGACAGAGAAAAACCTGACACAGATGCTTCCAGCTCTAACTCCTTCTCTATTATGCCTTCCACCTCCCCTCCAAAGAATTCTCTCCTCCTGACAAATGATCCATAAGCAAGATAAAGTGTGTATGAGAGGAGGGGGAAGGGGTGAAGCAGACACATGCTTCCTTCCTGCCTTCCAGGATTCATTGCACACTCTTATTTTCAAATCCATCCTTGAGGTCAGATGCCCGATATGTTCTCTTTAAATTCCTGAATATGCAACTTTGGGTGAGTGTAATCATAATTAAATTCCATTACAGGGATGGAATGTGGATGCCTAATAGCATTATTTTATTAATGCTGAGATTTGATCTATACATCTTTCGAGGTATCTTGCATGCCTCCTCACAGTTGGGAGCTGCTCTGCTGAGTTTCGTGTTTCCACCTGATAAAAGATTCTTGGACTGAGGCAATCATTTAAAACATTAGCCATTATCCAACAGAAATGAAGTTAATAATGCCTCAAGAAGAGAATAGTTGAAAGAGCAGTGGTCTGAATGTCAACAGATTTGAGGTTCCAGCCCAAACAAGGAGCCCTGAAGCCTAGGTAGGCTGCTTATCTTCCATGGGCCTCCATCTCCCGTCTAAAGAGAAAGACATCTTTAGACTGCCAAGTGAGACCATGAAGTATGTTATTGCTCACTCTTGGAGGAAGCTGAGGAACCTCATGGCTCCATACAGTATCCTATGCATCATTCATCTCTCAAAGGCTCAGGAAAGTTCTGGAGAAGAGAATGCAACCTAAAGTCTCTCAACAGCTTCTGCCAAGTCCAGTTCATTTTTTCCATTGCAAAATTGCTACTTGAGAACCTTCATTATATCAGGCAACGTTTCAGAAACCAGGGAAGAATACATCTGGCAGTCGTTGCATGATAGATCGTGGAAGAGTGTTGGGTCCCAAGAGAGCCACTCACTGCCAGTACTCTCTAGGACTATCTTTGGACCTGATTTCAAAACACTAAAGTGTGCCCAAAGGCCATTCTGTCCCTAAAATCACTTGGTTCCCTATGAATGATCTGTACCAGACAACTTTCTGGTAACGGGGTGAAGTAGAATTTGCCCTTGGTACTCTAGCTGCCTATATAGTCTGATTATGCCTGCACTGTTAGAATCTAGCATAATGTAGTCTGCCCAGCCTTTGTTTCCCAGTTTTATACAAGGTGCAATAAAGCAGAAACCACCCCCTTTGCTGAGCAAGTAAGAGTCTTGAACAATAACCTGACCAAGAAAATCATTACAGTCAGTGAGTGCAATGCAGTGAATGCAGGAGAGATAGCACTGTGGGTGGGTGGGGCCTGTCACTTGGCTCCTGTACTGCCTTTAGCTGACAACCTTGCACTGCTTTTCCCTAACTGGACCCTGACTTCATTACACTTAAAATGCAGACATTGGACTAGATAACCATCCACAGTTGATTCTATTTGAGAGATGTTATAAATTGTATGAGAGATTTATTCATTCGTCTAACAAATATCTCAAGTTCCCAGTGGTACCTGGTTCTGGAGCTAAGATAAATAATCCAAGAACCCTTCTCTGCAATACGTGGGCTAACATTTACTGAGCATTTATTATGCACCAAAAGCAATAGTGAATGCATTTCATATATGTTACACAGCCCTTGGAGAGAGATGCTATTATTAGCCATATTGTTGTAGGCAGAATTCTAAACTAAACACATTACTCTCACTTGCACATCAATTCCCTTTTGCAGGAAGCTGGTGGAACCTTTGAATTTGGAAAATTGTCACTTCTGTGATTATGTCCTGTCATATGACAAAGACAATTTTGCAGATGTAATCAAGGCTCCTAAACAGTTGATCTTAAGGAAGCAAGGAGGGCTCCAAAAATGCCTCAGTGGGTAAAAGTGCTAACTGCACAAGCACAAAGACCTGAATTTGAAACACCAGCACTCACATAAGAAGGTAGGTATGGCTACCATCTGTCTGGAACTATAGCAGTGTGGGGTAGTCATGGACAGGAGGGCCACTAAGGCTTGGTGGCTAGCCAGCCAGGAAGAGTGATACAGCAGGATATCTGATATTCTCCTCTCTTTGCATCTGCACACACATGAGCAATACAGTACACACAAACACCATACTTACACTGCTCAGCCAGTTTAGCTAAAGGCTCAAACTCTAGGTTTGTTTCAAAATAAGTGAGAGTCCTTGTTTCAAAAAATAAGAGCAATGGAGAACAATAGAGGAATACACCCAAGGAAGGTTGATAACAGGCTGCTTCATACACAAATACAAGTGAGCATATATGAACACACACACACACACACACACACACACACACATACACACCACACACCACACACACTCATACAATGCACACGCATTCATACAATGCACACATACATTCATACGATACACACACATTCATATAAAACATGTGTACAGTGCAACTCAGGTCATCAGGGCTTGGTGGCATGTGCCCTTAACTGCTGAGCCACCTGACTAGTTCCAATAATTTAAAAAAAAAAACTTAATTTTGGGAAAAATCTATTTCAGCCATAATGTCTTCAAGAAACAACAGCAAGCCGGGCATCAATGGCTCACGCCTTTAATCCCACCACTCCGGAGGCAGAGGCCATCCTGGTCTACAGAGCAAGTTCCAGGACAAACAACTTCCAAAGCAATACAGAGAAACCCTGTCTTGAAGAAAAAAAAAAAAAAAAAGAAAAAAAGAAAAAAGAAAAGAAAAGAAATGGCAATGTTTAGGATATCAGATAAACACTGTATGGGAAGAAATTACTACAAACTTTACTTGTAAAACCATTTTTTTAAAAACTCAAGCTGGGCCTTTAATCCCAGCACTTGGGAGACAGGCAAACAGATTTCTGTGAGTTCAAGGATAGCCTGATCTACATTGTGAGTTCCAAAGCACCCAGAACTACACAGTGAGACCATGCCTCAAAACAATAAAAAAAAAAAACCCAAAATGTAAAATTTTAAAAGCTTAATGAATGCCCCCAAATGCAAAAAAAAAAAATGTGTACAAACATACATTCATTGAAAACACTCCCCTTCCCCCGACACGCACAGAAGGGGAAATTGTCCTGGACAAAGCTGACACACTCAGATGACACCTTGCAGGGTTTGGGCTCTTCCTGGGAAGGAGATTTGCACTGCTGATTTAGACAACAGCAGGGGTCCACACAGTAAGGGATGTCAAGCAGCATCTAGGAGCTGAGAGCAGTTCTTGAGCATTCAGCAAGAAGGCACAGACTAGCTAGCTCTACAGACCCAAGGAGCTGGACTCTGTCACCACTATGAATGAGGCTGGGAGTGGAGTCGTCCTCAGTTAAGCCTCCTGAAGGGCATACAGACAGGCTGAAACTCAAGTTTTGGTCTCATGAGACCCGAGAAGAGAATCTATTCATACTGTGAATCAGTAAATGGGTGCAGCAAGCATCTGAGTTTGGGGTGATTGCTACTTGGTGTCTTAGTCTGTTACCTGTTGCTATAACAGAATACCCAAAGTTGGGAAATCTATAAAGGAAATAAATGTGTTTAGCTCCTGGTTCTAGAGTCTGAAAGTCCTAAGATGGGTAGTCATATTACAGCATGAGGGAAAGTGGAGGGAGAGGTTCGAGAATGCAGAAAACAAAACAAAACAAACAAAAAAAAACTAAAACAAAGTGGCCTTGCCCTTGACTAACTTAGTTTCACGATGGCCTAGGTAATACAGTCTCCTGGGAAAAACAATCCCTCTTGAGAGTCTAATAATTCCTTAAATGCTTCATATCACACCAATGCCACAGTGACCCTCTGATTTCAACATGGAGTTTCTAGGAGGTGAGCCACACTCTAACCAAGCAAATGGCAACTAAAAACTAATAAACCCTCTTTACAGATTAAAACAAAACACAGTAAAAATAAAAAATAGAAACACAAACACAAGCTTGTGAGTGATGAGCCAAGCTAGGCATCCATGGCTAGGACCTGTGGCATCCTGTTCCTGAAGCTGGATTCTCACATCATGTCCTTGCCTACAGAGAGGAAATAGGCCAGTAACAAAACAGCCATAGTACAGTTTGTTGAGTAAAGAACTAGACTCAATAGTTAAAAATGTAATTGCAAATGATTATGTAAAGGCAGAAATCAGTTGTGTCCTAGATGGAGAGTCCACTGCTAAACATCTAGAAATTTTGAAGTCTGGCCGGCAGCTTGAATTTGCCATGGTGGGTATAATTATCTCTTGGGAATTAGCAGATGTCCAATAGAGATCGGGCAAGCAAGTTGGTCAACATATCATTGGGATTAAGGATTCTTCAGATAGGACCTAGGAAGAAAATTTGGAGGGTATTGTGCCTGCATGAAGTATGAAGAACTGAGTATAGATTTCCAGCATTCATAAAAGCCAGGCATGGTGGTACCTATCTCTAACACTAGGGCAGAAAAGAAGAGAAATCACAGGCCAACATCCCTAGTCACTTGGTGAGCTCCATGTTCAACGAGTAACTCATTCTCAAAAGGGGGGGGTGGGGGGAAGAGAACTAAGCAGAGAGCAATAGGCATGCAATATTAACCTCTAGCATACTCATGTGCACACTGTCACACACACTAAAATGCACATCTCTCTCTCTCTCTCTCTCTCTCTCTCTCTCTCACACACACACACACACACACACACACACACACACACACACACACACATACACCAAAGATACAGAATAAACAGAGGCAGTAGAGAACAAGTGTTGCTAGAAGTCTGAGGAAAGGAAGAATGGTTGTGTGATGGGCTAGTGTAGAACAGAATCCTGAAACTAAAAGCCTGCAGCTGATTTATGAGACATAAGAGCACACATGAAGGGAATTTCAAATGGGGACAGACCGTTTGTGTAGTAGCCCAGAGCTGGGGAGGAATGTCACACATGTGAACACCTGAGCAAGTTGGTCATGCTGGGATCATCATTCTTCATCAGGAGATACTGGCACTGCACTGTGGCAGGAGAGCAGAGTGTGTTCTGTGTGGGAGGAGTTTGAATAGATCCCAGCAACATGCCAGATGGGGTAGGAGGCTGGGGCGCTCACAACTGCCCATCAAGTGAGGCCCGGAGGCCCAGAGCACAGTATACAGGAATGGGGAGGTGAAGACTGGGGTTCCATCAAAAGAGCAGAATGCTAATATGAGCTCAGCTGGAAACCAAGCTGGTACAGGAATGATGCAGCTTCTTTACATACCAGATGCGTGAACTGGACAATTGAGGCAAGAGCTGTCTTAAGGAGTTTAATTTAGCATCAGTTCTACAGCCATTAGTGAAAAAAACTATCAGAATTTCCTTTCCCAGAGCCAGCCCTAGGCTCCTGAGCCTCTGAGTTTCCATCCCCCCAGCCCAGACGTGCTGGATGATGTTGGGTAACAGAGAACACACCATCACTTGCAGAAGTCAACTTCCAAAGCTTTATGCATTAGATTACCTGATGTTTCAGAGGACTCAGAAATTTGTTTGGGTATATGGAAAATTATGTGCATAAAGCTGAGGCACCAATGCCATGCAATTGTATATGTACACACAATGCTAGACATAATGCATAATGAGTAGGTTGTATTTATATATTTTGACATTTATATAAATATGTAACAATAGCAGGGAAAAAAATGAGACTGTGATTTTTAGAGGGAAGGGGAGTAGAGTAGTACATAGGAAGTACTGAAGAAAGGAAAGGGGAAGAGGAATGTTGTAATTATATGTTAATTCAAGAAATTAAAAATTGATTTAAAAACCCTTAATATCTAATTTCCTTGAAGTATGCTTTCATATTTCCTACTTTATTCTGACATGTTATTTGCACTATTGATTTTGATATTTACAATTCTGAGAAGAATCTAGCTCTATTGTTTTTACCTACTTCACATATATTAAAAAAAAATTTCAAGGCATAAAGCAAACTTCCTGAAAGCTGTATGGCCAGTGACATTTTAGAGAGTTAAGATTTAGATCCAGGTGGGGTGACTTCAAAGCCTTCATATGTAACCTGCACACACACATAGCCTCACTGATGTCCTGATACATTCAGGTAGAAAAGCAAATGGCTGAGCATGGAGTGTGGTAAGGCACCAATGAGCATAAATAGCTTGGCATTGACACCTAATAAATGACTAAAATTGATAAAGAAAATCCACATCATTCTTAGTGTTCTTGCTCCCTGCATATAATACAGTTTTCCTTATGCCAATTTCATATAATTATAAGTAACTTTGATCTAGATTTGTTTACTAGAATTGTTAAGATTGTGTTAATACTGATAAATTTGGTCAAAAAAGTAGTGGCTGGTAAATTCACTAACTAATGTTCCTAATCATCATTTTTGACCTTTTAAATAACTCTTTGTCTTGGATGGAATGCAGATATGAATTGATTGCTATGTTCACTTTATCTCACTTTCCTGCCCGAACCATTTTAACACGATTACTTAATGACACATGTCACATGGAACCGAGGGAAAAGATTCAACATTCATCATCTTATGCCTAAGTAACATTACTCCCAACCAACTCACTTTGAGAAAATAGTGTTTTGTTTTTTGGGAAACAACAACCCTTTAAAAGTTATTGCTCTACACATTCTTCAACTCTACTTTAGCCACCTAAGACCTAAAGATTTAATTTAAAAGGGGATTGTTTTTGTTTTTGTTTGGGGGTGTGGGAAAGATTGAGACAAGGTCTACTGTAGCCATGTTTCTCCTTGAACTTGGCATGAGACTCTTAATCTTGGGGTCATGGGTTCATGCCTCATATTGGGTGCCATTTTGTTACAGATGGTTCTTCCCACCAACCTGGTCCCATAGTTGCTTCAGCCCCAAATGAACACACAGACACTATATTAATTATAAATCTGTTGGCCGATGACTAGGTCTTCTTATTGGATAGCTCTGTCTTAATTATTAACCTATTTGTATCAATCTATGTATTGCCATGGGGCTGTGGCTTACCCAGTAATGTCTGGCATGGTGTTACTACATCAGCAGCATCAAGACTCTGCTCATCATTCTCAATCTGCCTACCTTTCCCAGAATCCTCCTTCTTTCCTAGCCCTACCTATCTTCCTGCCTGGCTAATCAATGTTTTATTCATCAACCAATAAGATAAATACAGAAGCACAACCCAATCTCAGTTTCTTCTTGCACTTGGGATATTCTTGTCTCCGCTTTCCAAGTGTTGTCACTACAGATCTGTGTCACATACTTATCAAATAATTGACATTTTAAAAACTACTCTCACTACCAAAAACATGGTAGGTGACACACTTGAACTTTTCCCTTTAATAAAGTTGCTAGATAAAATTTAATCTCTTAATTTACAACCACAAGCTGATAAACATGTAAAGAATAATCACCTGTGTTGATATCTAAGGGGAAATCAAGCCAGATTTGCAAACTCCACCATTGGTTAGCTCATGTTTTATGACAAAGCAGATGAAGGTTTGGTACTCAGTAGAGGACCTGTGCACAGAATCGAGACCCAGACCAACACAGACTCAGCACAAAATAAAATTACTCTCATCAAAATCCTAGATTTAAATGGGGATGCTGAAAATTATCTCCATGAAGCACCAAAATGCATCAGATTCTCCTACCACCAGGAGGCTTCACATCTTCAATCCCACAACTCAAGACTGTCAGTGACTGACAGAAGCAAAGGCAGAACCACACCAAAGAAACCCTCTGTCTCAGGCCCCTAGTGTTCAAGGATGGAACAGAAAAGACTGTCATCTTGAAATTATTACACTGACAGAAACATCTGCTGTCAGTGATGCCTTGCAGTATGAGCAGGCAAGAAGGGCTGGAGCATAGAGAACACTGCATCCTTAGTTACCACAACAACACAGAAACACGAGGGCTTCAGCTCTTGAAAGGGAAAGACTAGATCAAAAAGAAAACTAAGAAGCAGTGCAAACAATCCTCATGTGAGTTAAAGATTCCAGTGTGTATGAAAAATAAATTATAATGATCATTTCAAGATGTCCATCATGAAGTAAGCCCCCAGGCGCAGTTTGCAAATCACTCTGGCACACATGCACAAGAAGCCGGTATGTGGCAGTATTATTTCTAAATAGCTCCACATTAGAAAGAAATCAAATCTCTATCAGTGGGATGGACAAAGTTACCATGCACGAATTTCACAGTGCAATGTTTTTCAACCACAGAAATGAATAAGGTACAGCTATAGCTGGCTGGGAATGAGTTTATGGAACATGCATTCATGAAAAACCTTAGGAGAAAACACAGGTGCAAACTTGCAGTGTAGCACCACACTGTCTATGCAGAATTGCAAATGTTATAACAGTCCTGTTTAATTGTTGCCTGTTGGCTTTGACTAATTTGGATTACAGGGGGTGCAAAAATTAAGAAAATCTTGTGAGTCCATTTGCATTTTCCTAAGACATTAAGATTCTCCCAAAGAAACTCTCTAATAGTACTCCCCACCACTGGAGGCTTCTATGTGACAAACTCCATGAGAAGAAATCTCTTTTCCTCCCTTATATCCACAGCATCCACAGTCCTGGCTCTTGGTACATACAGATGATCTTAACTTTAGAATAGCATTATGTACTGAGAAATCCATCCTATCAGGGGAACTTGAACCTAACCACTGAACATCATAGCTCAGCAACAGATTATACTGTAGGATGGGCTGTTGCGATCCTGCAGCTAAGTGGGAAATGCATCACCACCCTGTGCAGCATCACAGATAAAAGCATCACCAGAGGAAAGCTCAAAACTCAGCGTAGGGTCTCTCTTAGATGTGAATTTTTTTGTATCACCTAAAATAAAATAAACATATCAAACAATTTAAAGTTGGGGTCTTTTTATTTAAACAAAGACAGGGAAGACTAGAGGAATAAAGGAAGGGAAGAGAATGGAAGGACTGAATTAGGAAAGGGAATGGGAAGGAATACAAACACAAGGGTCAGGTTTTGTATGTTTGGAGCCCTTCCAACCCCACTCTATAATGGGGCAATTAGCTCTAAGACTGCATCAAGACTTGGGGCTTTAAAACTTCTAGGGAGTAACTGTGTGGAGAATCTTTCTTCTGCTTTAAACAGTAAGTAGACCCTGTGATGTCGTGATGGGGATCAAGTACAGCCGTGCTGGGGCTGGGTACCTCTGAGGCTTTATGTAAATGCCCATTGTTGCTCTAATGTTGAAACCTGAGGTCTGAGACCTCCCTGTGAACAAGTTTCAGAATCACTGGTCTCTAAAGGGCCCTGGGTCTGTAACCTCCTCCTTCAGCAGCCACAGCCCTAACCCCCTTGAATGGCACTCAGAGATAAGGATACAGAAAGAGTGTTGACAATAAGCTTCACCTGCCTTATGAGATCAGCTTAGGTCCTGAGCTGCTGAAAGAGTGTGAATGAAGACTATGAAGGGGTGAAGATTACCTGCTCCCCTTTGGGAGCACAGCCAGGTCAGGACAAGCTAGGGTCAAGAAATTGAGAGGGCTCTGGGGTTAAGGGGTCACCTGGAATTCAAACTCATTCTTCACCTCTGGAGAAAGGCCTCACCTGTGCCACTCACACACACACACACACACACACACACACACACACACACACACACCTTCATCACTATCCTCAGTCTAAATGGCTGCCGGTTTAGGAATGGCATGCATCTGGAGCCCAGATGCAGTCCCAGGCAAGTGTGTTTTAGGATGCAGGGACAGAAGAACCACTTCATAACTCAAGTGTTTCCATCCATCATCCAGGAGAGCCAGGGCAGCTTTCCCTGTGGACTCACACAGGAGATGCTCATATGTGCCCAAGAGATCTGCCTAACACCAGCTCCTGGGCAGAAGCGACTACTGCTGCAGCTCTGTCCCATCTGTTCACTGTTACCACCTCCTCCACATCAGCTGCTACTAAAAGGGCAAGGATTTGGACACTGCTAAGAATCTCCTACTGTGGCCAGGACTCAGGGTCACAACATTGATGACAGTTGTGGCAAATATCTCCAGGAACACAGGAAGTGGGGACACTGGAAGGACAGAGTCAACACTGACCACAGTGAAAGGACAAAGAGAGGTAGAGATGGGGGATAACCATAGTGGCAGTCCTTCCTGGGAAACACTGCATTTTCTTGGATAGATACCCTGTGTCGTGCTTTCTGAGACGCTGTCCTTCCAGTCTTATGACCTAGGTAGGTGCCCATGCTGTCTCCACTTGCTGGGACTCCAGAAGTTAACAGGATCACACAGGCAAGGTGTCTCCCAAGGTTTCTGCTCTTCAGCCAACTGAAAACAATAGACTCCAGTTAAGGCTGCCTTACTTACCTTGGACCTCAGAATGCTAGTCCTCCTTCAAACTCTTGAGCAGAGCCTGAATCTAATACTGACAGAAACTGAAAGTGCTCAGGACTAGGTGGGAGTCGGGCATGTGAAGATGAGCAGGAAAGGTGTAACTCCACTTCCTGTAGCCTATGATGTACTCCAGAGGAGCTCTGAAAGCCTCCCAGAAGGACAAAAGCTTGGACGCAGGGAAGGTCAGGACACTTGCAAGAGGAGGACCTATTCTAAGGCCAAAAGAACCTGTTTGCTGTGCAGGGACAGAAGAATGGAAGTGTGAATCAATCTATGCACAGGTCAGGTGTGGGAGGGAGAATGGCAAACGGGCTTCAGACACAGAGGTCTGGTTCTGTAACTCACTCATATTGCAAAGAGAAGTGGAGAAATGGGAAAATATATGGTCTACATATGTCTATTTAATTTTATTATGAGACACAGACACACACACACACACACACACAGAGAGAGAGAGAGAGAGAGAGAGAGAGAGAGAGAGAGAGAGAGAGAGAGAAATAGGCATAGTAGGTGCATATGAGTAAGTGCTGATGAAAGTTTCTGTCTCTCCAGATCGCACAACCCTTCAGCTCCAAATAAGCACACAGAGAGCTATAAATTTATAAACTCTTGGCCAATGGCTAGGGCTTCTTACTGGCTAGCTCTCTCTTAATTATTAACCCACAACTACTAATCTATGTATTTCTACATGGCCTTATCTTAGCAGAGAATGCCTGGTGCATCCCATTTTCCCAGTCTCTATATGGCATCTCTCCCTGGCAGCCTCTCTCCTCCAGAGTTCTCCTTGTCTGATAGCCTCACCTTTACTTCCTGTCTGACTAGCGGCCAATCAGTACTTTATTTGTCAACCAATAAGAGAAACATATATACAGAAGGACATCCCCCATCAAGGAAGTCCAAGGACAATTTGTAGGGAGTCAGTTTTCTCCCTCACAAAACATGGGTTGCCAGTCTTGTGTGTCAAGAGTTTATACCTGCTGAGCCATATCACCAGGCCAGGGCTAGCCATATAAAGCTGCTAGTAACATTACCTCACAAAAAGTATTTCTGGCTTCAAGTTACATGTTTTAGTTACATTTCCATTGCTGTGACAAAACATCATGACCAATGCAACTTATAAAAAGTAATTTAGTTGAAACATGACCAAGCTCCCCCACCATGAGCAAGGCATTCCACCATATGAAATGGGGTTCAAAAAGCTAGCTCATGCACTAGGGATAGATCCTGGTTCCAATACTAAGGGTCCCACAAGCAGACCAGGCTACAAAACTGTCACCCACATGCAGAGGGCACACTGGTTCAACTGCTATATGTGTGTCTTAGGGGGTCTGAGTTTAGATCTTCATATGTGGAATGATGAGTTCTTTATCCTCTTAACCATTCCTTCTAGGCACCTAAGATACTTTTATCAATTGAAAAAGCAGAGCAACAAACTATGGCTATAAGACTTACATAGCTGATAAACATTTTCTCAAGCATGGGTAAAATGAATCTGATTCTTGGCGGCCAGGGGGAAGGTGTCACTTTTTGTTATCAGGGATAACATTAGGGTGTTCAAGAGAAAGTTACAGTTTTGGAAAACTTAAAATTATGCATTCACTTGTGTACTTGACAGTTTTCTTCTACTTAGATTTTTCTGATGGAATGGGCAGTAATATTAACAAATGTGATTATTTAAAATAAAAGTATAATGAGACATGGCAATTTTGGTATGATCTGCCCAACTCAAGGACAAGATTTTACAAAAGACCAATAAGTGATGTTATCAAATCAAACACAGCGCAATACCCCTGGGATTTATGAACCACTTGCTGTGTCTGATTGGTGAACTTCAGGCCAATGAGAGGCCCTGATTCAAAGGAGGCACAAGCCATTCTGGAGGATGATGCTCTATGTGGTCCTCTGGTCTCAACAGTTTTAGATTTAGAGTAAGCCAAGAGATAAAGAAGGGAATCCCATGTAACCTGTACCTTACTTCTCACATAAATGACATATTAATATGGAGCATTTATTAGAGAAAATGCTCCATTTCCTAAAAAGAATGTCACGACTTATTCAGTATTACATGGCTTTCACCTCATTTCCCTTTTAGGAGAATTTACTAGAAAGCTGCCCCACATGAAGCTATCACATTTCCTCGGGCTCAGGCTCCCCTTAGTCTGACAATTTATCAGACTTTAATGATTTTTCTCATCCTGACAATACTTTCAGTTTTGAGGAATACTGGTGAGGTGGGAGTTGTCCTGTTTTGTTTTTTTAAGACCGAGTCTCATGTAACCCAGGCTGGCCTCAGACTTGCTGTATAGCCAAGGATGAACCTGAATGCCTGATTCTCCTGCCTCCATCTCTCAAGTCCAGGGGTTACAGGCATATACAAGCACTTCTGGCTAATGTAGTGCTTAGGGGTGAACCCAGGGCCTCATGTATGCTAGGCAAGTACTCTACAGACTAAACAATATTTTCATCCTGTGGTCAGGTATTGTGAAGGATGTTCCTTGGATAGAAATTTTCTAATGTTTTTCTCCAGATGAAACTCAAATTGCTTTGGGGGATCAAGACCACAAAGATAAAAAATGCCATATTCACCAAATCTTGCTGAAGGTCCTCATCTGTGACTACAGATGCTGACCTCAGTCACCTGTGGGATTTTGTGTGTGTGTGTGTGTGTGTGTGTGTGTTCTTTTGGATACCTAGTTTATCTCAGCAAATTGCTTTTCAAGCATCCATTTTATTCCTAGCACTAAGCTAGGTTGAATGAGGGAGAGGTGGACATATGGAGATTGGGATTCAGTAGAAGGTAGCTAGTTACCTTTGCGGTTGCTCCCAGTCTGGCTTCCACTCATGCTCAAAAGCACCCAGATTAGTGGACACAGAAAAGTCATTTTACTCCAAATCTAGCTCTCATTCTGGGACATGAACAACCTCCAAGGCAAGTAACTAACCAGTGAGTATGAAACTATGGAAAGGCACCTTAGGTAATAAAATATAGACAATATTTAACAAGGGCTGACAATCAGATGCACTCAGATTCAACTACTATTTGTATCCATCTTGAAAAATGATGTAGCCATTTGGCCAAGTTGTTGTTTTCTCATTCCCTCAGCACTCCCTTGTTGGCATGCATTGGTGCAGAAAAAAGCCAGGACAGTGAGATAAGATGTAAGGAAAGTTCAGGAATTCTATTTCTAGCTTGCTTGGTCAGCACAGGTATGTAAGTGTTAGTGTATCCAAGCTACATCTGAGCAATCTGAGCACACATTTCAAACTAAAGCTAAAGCTTTCTTTTTGCTATTGGTCTAGTGTTAGAAAAAATTGTTTTGTACCAGATTATCTAAATGTGTGCAATCCATCATGCTAGCCCACAGCCCACATGGGGCTATTGAGGACTTCAAATGTGTCTAATGAAATGTTGAGAAGTAATGTTGGGATATGTAGGGTTTAGTAAAATATATTATTAAAATTATAACAATTGCATTCAACCCTTTTAAGACATGGTTCCTGAAAATCATAAATGATACATGATTACTGGAAAATTATAAATGACCATAACCTAGTAGTTTACCATGTAACTATCTAGTTAGCAGAGGGCCTGTTTCAAGTAATTACACTACCATATCCTGTCTGTTCATTTAGCTAAAAACCATCTATAGATGCAAAGTGTGGTATTGAAATAAGGTCACCCCAACTCAACATTTTCCCTCTTCTGATAAGATCACATGGAACATCCCACCTGGAAGCAGGTGCCAGCAAATCTCAGGCTGGCCATCTGGCAAGAGATAAGGGCAAAAGGAGGTTGTTGATGAAATATTTCCATAGTTACAGGAAGGTCAATGTCGGGCCACCCCTTCCTTCTCCCCTCCTCACCCTTCTGAATAGAGCAAACCTCCATTCTCCCTGCAAAGCCCTTCCCCCCAAAGCCCTCTTCTCAGAGATCACCAGCTTCCAGAGCAGATCTTGTCAGCAGCCTGACATTCCACATGCCTGGTACAAACACCCCACTCCCATGTGTGAGTTTGTACTTGTCACAAGTGATATCCCCAGACAAGAAAAGAACAGGAAATGCCAAGAGGTGCTTAGTGGTTCCTAAGGTACCACGGCTTCCCATTTCAAATGCCTTTAACCATCTATCTCTTCCCCTTGCTACCGCTAACCACCAGATGACTCCTGAACATAGAACTCATTTCTCCTCACCCCCATTGCCCTACACCAGGTGCTGCCTTGCATGAATGAGATCATCATTACCACATTCTAGAAAGCTGTTCATTTTGTACTTCTAGTCTGTATACCAACATGGCAAGAAGCATCATCCTTTTGGCCGTGGGTGGATAAGGAAGCAGAGAGGGTCAGGGTGGGATAGTGTGGTTAAGTAGCAATATTGCTCTTCCAGGATGTCCCAAATCAAAGCTTGTGTCTCTAGCTTGGTGAAATGAGAGATAAAAGACCTAGAGCCATCTCTGCCTTTTTCAGTTTACCCATTGGTCACTGCATGAATAAAATATAAACATTTTGGTCCATAATACTTTTTCCTATATGACAATGGGGCTCCTATAACAGTTGGCTGATGGGTGAGAGTCATGATTCATCAGGTTTGTTCTCACTGGGTCTCTGTTAAACTTGGGGTTCTACGTTGTTTTAGATTTATTAGGCTTCTCCACATAGATAATCTTATATATTTAGTTTCATGAATATTTAGCAACAGGCCTCCCTAGCCTTTGAGTGTTTTTCAGACAAACTAGGGCTTGTCTAAGGTGAACTTGAACAAATGAGATAATTTTAGTATCTCTAAATTTCCTGTCTCTCTCTCTCCCTCCTTCCCTAAACTCCCACATTGCATATTAACTGAATGCACATGTGTTTTCAAGTAGAATGTAAGCACCTTGTATGTAGGAAAGGTATCTTGACTTTGTATGTAGGCCCACCTGTGGTCCTAAGAATTCTGTGTGCCCATTCCCCCTTTGATATCAGGGTTGGAGGCATAAATATACTACCCAAAGTCAGAAGAAACAAATCGGGAACTCAGGTCTGACCACAGTTAGCTTTGTAACCTTGGTCAAGGCAACTAACTTAGAGCCTTAAGTTTCTTATCTATAAAAGGAATGCCTGCCTAACCTAGTCCAGAGCTATAACACACGCACGCACGCACGCACGCACGCACACACACACACACACCCCACAATGTAGATGTGTGGATTGTGTCAGGGATTTTTAAGCAGAAGTAGAATAAACACCTGTAGTTAACCTGAGCAAGAAAAGGTCTGTGGGGACAGCAGGCAGATTTCTCCCAGAGTCTGTGTCTGCTGCCCAATCTTAGAGGCAGGTGGAAGCAGGGTAGCTTCAGGTGTCTGGGTAGTAGGGACTATCTGACCATCCTGCACTGGGAGCAAAGCTCCCACTGGGTGCCCAACTTAGGACTGCTCCACAGAGATTTGGAGAAGGTGGTGGGCTGAGCACTGGTTATGTGACGCCTGCCCCTTGATGACTGCACACCAGATCACCTTGACTTGCAGTCCTCCAAGACTAAACACAACTGAAGGTCAAGTCCCCAAAGGATATCAGAGTGATGTTATCAGAGGTGGGCTGCCCAGGATGAATGCAACAAATGTCCATGTCCAGACTTAATAAACATGTGTTGATTGACAGTGGCACCTTTCCTTGGATTTCAAGGACATTTTACACATATTTCAAACTACTTCCTTGGACCTGACCAGAGAGCTCCTGGGATTCTTTCTACTTCCAGCAGTTAACCAGGCAGGAGACAAATCTTTTTGCTCTCTTCATACTGTGCAAGCTCAGTTGATTAGGCGTTAACCAACAACTATTTCCTGCATAAGTTGCCATTTCTAATCAGTCAGGAATTTTCCTCTCTCTGCTCACTTCTTTGCTTTGCTTTGTTTTGTTTGTTTTTAACCCATCCCAGAACACAGCACATTCCCTCTCCTTACTTATTGATTGAATGAAAGGAATGAATAAATGTGTTAGGAAAGGACGTTAAAGGCTTTAGATAAAGAGGTAACCTATATAATTGTCTAGAGAGGTCCTTCCCACCATAAATGAGGGGCAGGCAGAAGCCTCCTTTCCCTTCCTAAGCACTTGAGTGGCACCTAGAGACCAGTTGATGCATCTCCCACTAGGGCTGTGTCATCCCACAATCTTTCAGAATCTTGCCCTGGAGGGACAAAAGGGAGGGCCATCAGGCAGTGGCTTTAGTGACTGCAGCTGCTAGCAGGGACAGAGGTTATTTCCATCCTGACCTAGTACATCTGGGACAGCCACTCCATAGTAAAAAATGGAGAGCCGAAAGCAAATTCTTTCCCAGAGCACAGGAGAAAAGAACTGTTCACACAGCTAGGAGGCTTCCCAAGGGATTGACTCACATGTGCCCCATGAGACCAAATACTGGAGCTCTCCAATGTGTACAACATGACAGAGTCCACAGACCTATTTATTTGTTCCTTTTGTTTTTCCCAAACAGACAAGTGTCAATGCCATGTTTTACTGATGAAGAGAAGGTTGAGAGCTTGGAGCCAGGTTCAGGGTGTATCCCATACAACACAAAATTCTCTATTTGTTCAGAAAGACTATAATTTTAGGCATAAAAACCTCAAGGCCTTATCTTGAACTGTAATGATGATCCTCTCCTTCCTGTCATTGGAACAAGGTTGCACTGTTGTAAGCAAGAATCAGGGAATCAACACATCCTTTTGGTTTAGATTCTATTTGGACTCTTCGTAGGACTTTTTATTGAAAGCAAACCATATTAGCTTTTCATCTTACTTTGGAGAGAGAGAGAGAGAGAGAGAGAGAGAGAGAGAGAGAGAGAGAGAGAGAGAGAGAGATTTTATATGCAGTTCAGTTGAGCTTCATTTTGCCTTTGAATTTGGAGCTGACAGGCTAATTCAACTTCCTTCTCATTTCTCCTGGGCAGACTGTTGGTTCTCCACTCTGACCCCAGCCTCACTTCTCCCACCCCCACCCTCTTGGAGGTCCCTGGAGATGGCAGGAGAAATCTCCTAAGCTCTGATAACTCCTATGGGGTCTTTGTGTGTGTGGGGGGGTTGGCATTAGCATATTTTCAACATTAGAATTTTTTCTACATGCCTAATTACACACAACATGAGCCACTCCCAACACGGCTGCCTTGGATTAAGTGATAACTCCACTGAGGTTTAGCAAAGAAGCACACGGGGAGAGATTAAGAAGTTCCTCTTCAGCTCAGGTGAGTCAGTGACTTCTCCATTTTCTTCAAACATGGCTAGAGGTTCCCGTAAGCCATTCAACATTGATCAAGTCCTGAGACCAGTCAACCCACTCCTTACTGTGTTTCCATTGTCAGGCAAAGGGCTCTATATGCCATACTCAGCACCCTTTAAATTCTGAGGATAGTGACAAGTGTCATCTCTGTCACTCTATCAGCTTCGCAGAGTGAAGTTCCTTGTTAAAGGGCCACACAGCACCTAATGAGTTGGAATTTAGATCTGAATAGGCTGGCTGAGTTGGAAGGGGAGAAGAACAGAAGTTAGAGATAGCTGGGTCCCCAGGGAAAGCTTTGGAGCCATGAGCATTGTCTTCTCAGTGCACAAGAGAAAGGTCTCTTTCAACCCAAACTCTCTTCCACTTTAGTGAAAACTTAATTGTAAAATTGCTAAGTACTTTAGGAGAAGCTGTCAGGGAACCACAATGGCTGTTGCTATGGTCTCCCATGCTGGTAGGCGTTTGCCTCCAGCTGCTGTGGAATAATGCTTCTGTACTCTGTGAATATGTATTATTCTCAGTTTTGATTTTTTTTGACATTAAAGAATTATACTATGTTTATTTATTTATTGTGTGTAGCACATGTGAAGGTAAGAGGACAAATTCCAGGAGCTATTTTTCTCTTTCTTCCATCATGTGAATCTCAGGAATCAAATTCAGGTGGCTAAACTTGGATGCATAGGCTTTTCCTGGATAAATCATCTCTCAGGCCCCAATATAGCATTTTGATAACATAATTGTAGCATTGTGGTGGTGTAAGTGAGCAATGGATGTCATAATTCAATATTGCGAGGACACAAAGCAGCATTGTGAGTTCACAAAGCAACACAGTGATATCATAATGGATATACATATCATGATGTAATGAACACTATGATGGCAAAGACACTACGCAAGGTAAAATGGGGCAATGTGATGGCGTGTTGCATCACCACGATGTCACTATTCAGGGTTCTAGTGTACAATGAGGCACTGTGGTGGGACATTGAAGCATTTTGGTAATTCAGCATTTCGACCTCACAATGTTGCACTGTGCCCACACAATAATGAACTGTAGTATCACAGAGATTCACTTTCAGGTCATAATACTCCATTTTTTCCATCACAATACTACAATATGACATGAAAATATTTAAATGTGACAGCCCAATATGCCATTGTTTCAATGTAATACTGACTTGTGTCATCACAATGATGAATTATGACATCACATTACTCATTTGTGCCATTTCAATGACCAATTGTTCCATCACAAGGTTGTATTGTTACATCATGGTGTTCACTTGTGCCCTAACAATGCTGTATTGTGACATCACAATGTCATTTAATGATTTCACCATGCTGCACAGGGATAGCACAATGCTCTGCTATGACATCACAAATTTCACACTGTGCCATCACAATGCTGAACTATGACATACAACGCTGAATCATAATATCACAGTGCTGAATTGTGACATCATCGTGTCAAAACAATGCAACACTGTGACAACACAACAGTGTACACACCCATCAAAATGCTACATGCCATCACAGTGGTTAATTGTGACATCACATTGCTCCATTTTGCCTTGAAAGTTATATATAGAGATATCACAATGTTGCATTTTGACATCACAATATTTGATTAAAACATCACAATGCACCATTGTGATATCATAATGCTACTATACAGAATATGTATTATTCTCATTGGTTAATAAAGAGCTGATTGGCTGATGGCTAGGCAGGATTGCTGGGGCAGAGAGGATGCTGGGAAGAAGAAAGACACAGCCTGAGGTGTCTCAAGAAGACACCATGAGATGCAGAGCAAGCAGGATGGGAGGTACGTAGATGAGGTAAAGAAGCCTTGGGGCAACCCTTGGATAAATAGAAATGAGTTAAGTTATAAGAGCTAGTTAAAAACAAGTCTTAGCTATTGGCTGAGCATTTATAATTAATATTAAGTCTCTGTGGTTATTTGGGGGAATGGCTAGTGGGACAGGAAAGTCTGCCTACATACATACAGCCTTGCACCAGAAATGCTGCTTCCTCAGCACGCCTCTATGCTAATCCCAAGCTCATGTCACACAGCACGTGCTGCAGTCTCTACCACAGTGGAACTGTAGGGTGATGACATTTCTAGAGCTTCCTTCTGTGAGGGGAGGAGGTTGGTAAAACGTAAGGACCTTGCCCATCTTAACAAGAAGTGGCAGAACCAACCCTTCCCTTTAGGCTTCTCATTCATTCAAAGCCTCACCGCAGCACATCCCCATGGCTTTGTGGAAGGAACTCCCATGTCTCCCTGGTTCCCTGCCCACCCTTCTCCCCAGAATAAACAACAGTCTGTTTGTAAGAGGTTTTTAATTTCATCTCGGTATGTCATTAATGAGTAGAATTAAGGATCTCTGTTGGTTTTCATTCACATAATATCTGCTACATTCTCCAACCAATCAGCAACACAGACACCATCGGTGCCACCTGCACCTGCCTCATTCTCACTCAACAGACTGGTTTGGGGTTCCTGATGGTTTGCATAAATTATAAAGAAGAGCACACTCACAAAAAAAATCACACAACACAGACTCTACCACTAAGGGACATGCTTCCTCTGGCCTTGCAGAGAGTGAAGTGGATATGTAGGTGTGTTCAAGGCTCTGATGGCACCCCAGGCATGAGGTCAAGCCTGTCACAGCCCCTCTCAGTGGAGTCCTTCTGACTTTCCCATGACTCACTCTGTTTCCCCAGGAGGATCCTAACACAGAAGATCCCATCCTAGCACCATAACTGGACATCAGGGTATGGAACTGACCCTGTGTACAATGGCTGCTGGGTCTTCCTGTGCTCAAGGTCAGCAAAGTGAGTTGAAAGGAAGAGCCCTGGGTAGCTGGGCTCCCTGGTCCTCTCTGCTTCTGTGAGCTCCATGAGGCTGTTCATAAATAGGCTCCAGACTATGAGCCCTCAAGAAAGAGACAAACAGAGATCAGAAGGAATTCAGGCTTTCTGGATGCATACAGTCATTTTAAATGACCCTTTACAAAGTAAAAACAAACAAAAACAACAACGAAAAGAGCAGACGAGCAAGTCAACACTTGCTCTAGAATTCCATCTACTATGCCTCTCCCACCTTGTCAGATGGAGCTCTGTCTCCACCTGTTGGAGCTGTGTTTCTGCCATATGAGCTATGCAGAGGGATAGGAGTTGGGGTACAGGGGCTTCCTCTCTGTGGTCCCAGGTGTCCTCTCTCATCAGGCTCATGGTCTGCCTACATTTAAAGCCATAACAGATTTTAGTCTCAACTCTGATCATGTACTGGGTGGAGCCTCTGTGTCCCCAGGGAGGTAGGTGTGGCATCAACCTCATCCACACTCATAGAGAGGGAGGTAGATGTGGCTATCAACTTCATCTACACTCATTGAGGCTGAGTCAATCAACAACTTTGTTGATGCTGCCCAACAACCACATGCCAACAAGCCTAAAATCATGGTCAAGGATTGCTCTGTTCCACCCAGGCCTGGTGACTCAGCACCAGAATGAGCAAGAGTCCACTATAGAATGCTGCCAGCCATGTGGAGCTGTTTTCTATCTCCATGGTGCCCTGAAGACAGAACGAACTCAAGCACTCAAAGCTGTGAGGCCAGGTGGAGCAGCCCTCTCTACCCTGCTGATGAGTCCAAACTAACAATAAAGTTTATAAAAGTAAATTATCTCATTTTATAACTTAAGTGCATCAAGCATTTTCCTTAAATACAGTTCACACTGAAAATAAAGTTACTTTTGCTGTACAGTTGGTGTCTGTTATAATTAGGGATAAACTTTGATGATAAAGTATGAGAGGTTACACATACTCATACACACACACACACACACACACACACACACACACACACACACACACACCTATCTGTCTGTCTATTGGTGTATAGATGAATAGACATACGGCACCTCTTGACAAGCACTTCTCCACAATGGTGGGAAGCTGTTAGGAGTCCCTAGGTATCTAGCTTGCTTGAGAATGTCTATATTAAAAGTCCCTGTCCTTAATGATAAACACATCTTCATATCTAACACTAAGATTCTTAGAAACATTAAACTATGCGATCCATAATGTATCCAGTCTTTGGAAATGCTGAGCTACACCATATCATTATACAACAGCATCCCCAACAAACACCCCTCCCTAGCCCACCTCTTCTCTGGCCTCCCCAACCTAAAGTCAGCAACCCCTCACACAGTATGGTTATTCCATATGGGAGCCCAGCCACAAAATTCTAGAAGACTCAAGAGGTGAAATAGGAATTCTGCATGGAGTACAGATGGTCAATGGGGTTTCCCACTCTGGACTGCAGGGGCCCTGCTTCTGATGTTGCTAGGAAGCAGTCGCCCAGGTTACTGAGAGAAGTGTCATCACTATCCAGGTCATGGAAAAGAGGTTCAGCACCTGAAATGAAGATGGAACAAGGGCATGAGAGTCTGGAAGAAGTAACACAACACCCTTACATGTTAGGAAATTCAGCTGAGCTCAACAAGTGTTTCCTGAACCCATTCTGGGGATGGGAACTTACTAAGTTTGAGGTATGGGGTGGGGACAGTTACACACAACTGTATTAGGGGCGCAATGCTAGGGTCTGGAGTCTCATAGAGAGCTCATGTCCGAAGTTGGATATGTACAGAGAAAGCCACGAGGTAAGCGATGCACAGTGGGGGTGTGTACACAGTGAATGTGGGGTACACAGGACACATCATCAAAGCCTGGGGGGACACCGACAGGGATCCTGCAGGGCCTCAGCTTCACAAAGGGCTCTTCAAGGATAGACAGTAAGAAACAAATATGGATTCTTCAAGTGAAGTTTTGACCTTGCTGTTAACATTGCACCTTTCAAGTATCACCCAAGGCCCCACTGTCTCCCCAGGTCTCTGTCTACAGCAAAGGGAGATTAGGCTCCTGGTCTCAACTGATTTGTACCCTGGGTAGAGTGGGCAGGATGTCACACTGTGTCACAGCTGAGGCAACACTGTCATCTGAAATCTGCAAGATGGGAGGTCTGGCAGGGAGCACCTACACTTCCAGTCAATGGGAGAGGCAGAAACAAGCACCCAAAATTTACCATTGAGTTTTAATTGTTTATTTTGCTAAAAGTTATAAAACATGAGGATTTTAAAAAGGAACAAATGAACAAAACCTCATTTGCCTTGCTCTCCTGTGTGATAGAGTGAAAATGATTCAGATGTGATATATGACTTCTAAAGAGGAAAGAAAGATGGACATCACTGGGATACACGCATGCAGACCTAGAATGTACATGTTCCTGAGGTTGGTCATGAGGGTCTTCAAGGGCCACACCTCAGTGAGTGTTTGCTCAATCTGTGTCAAGGGCAGTTTAACAACAAATTTGTGTTGTGTGTGTATATGTATGTGACACATATGCTTATATATGGTAATGTGTGTTGTGTGTGTGTGTGTGTGTGTGTGTGTGTGTGTGTGTGTGCGTGCGCTCATGTAGAGGCCAGAAGCTAATGTCAGATATATTCCTCTCTAGATCTATATCTTATTCATTAAGGTCACAAATTTGGTGAGACAGGCAGGTCAGCAAGCTCCAGGTATCTACCTGCCTCTGCCCCTCAAACACTGGGGGCAACAGACATGTGTAGCCATGTCTGATTTTAACATGGATGCTGGAGAGCTGAGCTCATATCCTCACATATGTGCAGGAATCATTTTACTCACCGAGTCACATTCCTGATCATATCAACAAAAAAAAAATATTAAAGAAAATAAGTTGGCAAAGAGTGTGTACTTTATGTCTCTGATACCACGTTTTAAGGGATTGCTGAACCAAACTTTATTGTATATTCATCAGGGAAACTTATGGCATACTGCATCATATATTAAATTACTTATTATATATAACACTTGCTTTCTTTTTTAAAATATTTGTTTATTTTTATGCATGCACATTGTGGTTTTTCCTGCAGGTCTGTCTGCATGAGGATACCAGATCCCCAGGAACTGTAAGCAGCCACGTGGGTGCTGGGAACTGAATCCAGGTCCTTTGGAAGAACAGCCAGTGCTCTTAACCACTGAGTCATCCACTGTCTTTCTTAATGTAAAGATGCAACAGTCTTGGAGCCCTGCACTCATTCCCTCCACCTAGAGTCCCCAGCCCATATCCTTTGGGCACTGGCTTAAGTGGCAAGATGGACAAGGAAAGCCTTAACAATGTTGCCTCAAAAATGATGACATATGGAAATATCACCAAAGAATGTGCATGGGAATCTGTATCCATCAGATGGTGCCAACAACATTTTGTGGGACACTTATCCTTATTTGGTGATTCAGCAAATATCTAGGAACTGTATGGATGTGTTTAAAGAAAATGAGAAGCCCGCACAAGTGAACTGAGAGATGTCCACACAAGCCAACCGAGGACCTGAGAGGGGACCTATGGGGACTGAGTCCTTCTTACCATATGGGTGCATGTGATCTCCAGGCATCTGGGGTGGAGTGAGACCCTGTCGGAAGGGATCAGCATTGTAGACACTCTGTTCAATGGCCAGCAGCTGCTGTGGGGTGGGCATAGCTGTATAGGGGTTCATGATCCCCTCCATTCCAGCACTCCCACCACCATTTGTCTGAGCTGTGGGACAAAAAAAGAAGACAGAGTGTTTTTAACTTGCATCCCAGCACCCCACAAAAGACTGCACTAGCAGATGTCCAGTGTTTATGGGTCTCATGGCATGGCAGCCTGCTGTCCCCAGAGTAAATGACCCAAGAACACCCAAGTCAGAAAACAACATGTTATTCTATTTATTTAATCTATTGTTTGACAATTTTGTTCATGTATACAATGTGTTCTGGAGTAGGTGGGAGGGAGCTGAGAAGAACCTGCCTTTTATTTAATTATTTATTTAATCTTTGATAAATGCATTCATGTATATGATCTATTCTGAGAGGGTGAGAGGGTGGGTTGAGAGGACCCACTGTATTCTCTAGGCCCCAGATTTGGAAGTCACTCGCTCCTATTCCGTGCTGGAGGTGACTACTACTATCAAAGGGCAGAGACAGCAGATTATAAGAATCATGGAAGACCAGCTTAGAGGCTTGTGACTAAGCACACTGTGTGACTGTGGCTATATAATTTTACTTTCCTTAGTCCTGGTTTCCTTACCAGCTAGAAAGGGGTGAATGGCATCAGTGTCTCTCATCCTGTGCCTAACAAAGGCAATGACAGTGGATGACAGAGATGGGGTCTGGGAAGCTGAACTTTAAGACACTGTACATGTTTGGCAGTCACTTGAGGGGATGGGTCAAACATCTTCTCTGATATAACCCATTACAAGCTCCTCAGTCAGGTGGGATTCGTGACACTAAACCATTTGACTTCACAGGTTGATGTAAAAATCACAGAGAGGTAGGCATGCTCTGCAATTGCAGCCTCCTACACTTGTGTACAGATATTTATGAAAAAAGCAAATCCTTCCTGCCTCCCCATCCTCAGCATGAATATGGCTCTATGAACTCTCACGGCATTTCCCTCCAATTCCTGTTTCCTTAAATCTACCCTAGCAGCCGCCCTGGGAAGTCTTTCAGCAGAGGCCTAAGTGCTGTATGTGTGTTTGCACGATGAAGTGATGCAGCGTTCTTCCAAGCTTGTTGGTTTAAATGGATTGGCATGCCTCTTGCCAAGCCACCTTTGTATCTGTTATCTTCTTTGAACATTTCAGGGATCCTTTGCAACAATGATAGTAGGCATGACGACTCCTCTATGTGGATGTGTACATCCTAACGCACAATTCCATGGAAAATGACTTGGTCCCAGATCAAATTACTTTGTATAGGGTAGAGCTGAGAAGAGAATTCAAGACTCTTACTCAACTTGATGCTCACACATCCCCTAAAACTGTTGGATCAGCTTTTCTGTGTAGTACTACTTATCTTGTACAAATACTACTAAAAGGAATGATGAAATTTGCAGGTAAATGAATGGAAACAGGAAATACTATGCTGATTGAAGTAACTCAGGCCCAGAAAGACAAATAGCACACGTTCTATCTCATATGCGATGCAAACTTTGAACATTTAGATCTGTGTGCTTAACTTATTCAAGAAACTAGGATGGTATTGATGGGGGAGGGGGAGGCATACTTAAGGGAGGAGGATCAGCTAGCAGACAGATGACAGGAAAGTAGATAGAGAGTACACCGGGATGGAAATGTTTAAGTGGGGAATGGGGATCAGGGATAGGGAAGATGGAAGGGTGCAAAGGGTTAATCAAAATGAAGTATCCATGAGTAAACTATGTGGAAACCTACTGAGATATCCTGCACAGTATGGACTTGTTGCTCCTAGAAGACATTGTTTAGCGAACAAGAATCACACTGCCAGGTGTAGGGAATGGTTCTTAGGAACTGTGGGTTGGGGGGGGCAGAGGCTCCCCAAACAGTATAGGCTCTTGCTATTCCTTTTGTTTGTCCTCAGAAGCAAATGATAGGATCCTATTGCAGAAGACATCATATACCCACATTATAAAGAAGTGGAAATAAGCTGGAAGCTTCCTCCCTGCTGTGTGGCTTTCATAGGGCCAGGAGGTGCTGTGCAGTCTGCTGGGGAGGAAAATTCATCACCAGTCTTACCCAATTGTAAATCTTACAGACTATGATGCCAACCTGTCAAGCAAGATGTGCCCACTAGTACAACAATGGCATGGCTATTATGGAGTAACCAAATGCTCTCAGACCTGATTGGAGGCTCACGCCACTGGAGGAAATGCACACATTATACTATGAACCTGTTAAAAAACGAATAAGCTGAGGAGGTCATAGGCCCCACTTGGAACCTTACTACTGTTCTTTAGCTAAACTGATAGGACATCAAACTGCATGCTAAATATTTGTACTCATAGGCAAACGATACTCTCAGCCATAATCAGAGAATTTTTTCTCAGTGGCAGTGAATGAGAGAGATCATGGCTGCCCCAGATACTGAGAATAAATGAGAATTAGTGATGCACCCTAAAAAAGAACATGTATACCACCACTGAGACCCTTGGGAATCATGAGCCCAAATAAACATTAACATTTATTTCTTTTATGTTGATCGTCTCAAGAAATTAGTCACAGTGATGGAAAGCTTGGTCGGCAGTATCTCTTAGTAATGGATTTGCTTTGAATGAGGAAGACTGGGTAAGAAGAGAAACTGGACATGCCTTTGACTTTGCACCTGGTCCAGACAAGGGGCTTTGCCACTGTCAATCAACTGCTCTGGAAGAGGAGCTCAAGTACCCTCAACACTTACAAGTTACCTATAACCCAGTCTTCACTCCAGTCCATCCTCTCTCACACAGGTGTGTAGAGGCATGCCACTGACTGGTGATATGTCTGTCACTCAAAGAGCTTCAGTTGAAGGCCTCAGGTAGGAGAGACCTGGACCACAGTGAGGAGTGGCTGGGAAGAGCCACTGCTTACCAGAACTCAGCCTCTGGGTGTTCTGCTGATCCTGCTGCTGTTGCTGCTGCCGCCGGGCCAGCTTCTTCATCTGATGAGGAGAGGAACACAGGATTAGAAGTCAGAAGCCTGGGGTGGGTCCACATAGCAGGGGAGAACAGAAGGGGTGTGAACTTTACCCTTTTGTGGCAGGAATGTTCCTAAAGTAGAAGGGCCAAACCCCCCTACACACCTGCCCGGGAAGCAGACATCCATCAGGCACAACACCCTGACTCAGATGGATGCACAGTGTCAAGGGCTCTCCTACTTTGCAGCAGCAGGAATATGGTTGGCAGAGAGGCCAAGTGCAACTGGTCTCAGAACCAGGGACTTCTTCCCAGGAAGGACCACATGCTGCTTTCACTTCAAGTGACGTAGTACATATGTGGATAAGTGTTTCACAGCCTCAAACCCTTGTAAAAGCATGGGCTGCCCAATGGGTGGAACCTGGGATGAACCCAGACACTCATTTACTTCCTTCCCATCCACTGGCTCTGTATGTGAGGCACCATGGGGACAAGCACAAGCTTGTCCACCAAAGCCACAGTTTCACCCAATTGTTTTCACTCAGTGTTTCTCAACTTGTGCTCTGGGAAACATTAGCTATAGTGAGATATCTACTCTGCCCACACCTTGGAAAGGGAACCTGTCTGTGGTGGTCACCTACTTCTTGTGTAAGTGACTTCTCCCCAAATAAAGCTCACTTAATCTGTACTGAGTCTACTGAATCTTGATCCCATGCAATAATAATCATTTGGTAAGATCTTAATATTTGCAATGTGAGGAGTGTGTGTGTGTGTGTGTGTGTGAGAGGAGAGAGAGAGAGAGAGAGAGAGAGAGAGAGAGAGAGAGAGAGAGAGAGAGATGCTAGAACTGATTACAAAATAAATTCCTTTGCCATAAAATTCTCCAGAGCATTTAGTGTGTTCCTGCTTTGCAAATCCACAGCCTATCAGCCCTCACACAATCACTGTACCAAGAAGTCTTCTATTGGTGGAATCACAACACAGCAACAGCCCTGTGACTAAATAAGGAGAGTGATTTCTGGCCTTTTAAAGACTGAGAAGATAGCTCAGTGTGCAAAGTGTCTCTGTGGTCTCTGTGTAAGCACAAGGACCTGAGTTCAATTTTCAAAACCTTGAGCAAAAAGGCAGGGTATTGTACACTTTGTAACTCCAGTGCTGAGGAATAAGACAAAGACAGTGCCTGTGGGTATCTGACCCTAAGATTAGACTAATTGAGCGACTCTGGGTACCAGTGAGAGAGTCTGTTCAAAAGAACAAAGGAAGGTGAAATACTGTCCCAAGAACCTTTGGCCTCTGTGCAAAGGCACACACCCACATGGGTGTATATACATGCATACATACATACACACACACACACACACACATACACACACACACACACACACACACACACACACACACACACACACGGAAGGGAGGGAGAGAGAGAGGGAGGGATGGATGGAGGGAGGGAGGGAGGGAGGGAGAAAGAGAAGAAGGGAGGGAGGAGGAAGAGAGGGAGACAGGGAGAGAGGGAAGGAAAAGGGAGGGAGGAGGAAGAGAGGGAGACAGGGAGAGAGGGAAGGAAAAGGGAGGGAGGAGGAAGAGAGGGAGACAGGGAGAGAGGGAAGGAGAAGGGAGGGAGGGAGGAAGAAAAAAACCCAAGATTTTTAGAACCAGGCCAGGACACATGTATTGCTAGAGTCAGGAAGAAAGTAAGTAACCCAGGTCTTGATCATTACCTAGGACAGTAAGGTGGTTTGGCTGGAGTTAGCAAGTTAGGAGTGAAAACATTCATTCCACCTGCCATGACAAAAGCCATTTCACTAACACAAATGCTTCCTTTCTCCCTTCTGCAGGGCTGCTATGGCTGAAATAATTGAAAGCGGCAGGCGTTTTTAGTTCAGAGAGCTACTCTGCCAAATCAGTCAGCTTAGAGAGGCTGACAGCAGGTCCAGGATCTACCTGCTGTTGGAAGAAACCAGAAAGACAAACACAGGTGAAGATTGAAGCAGATTACCTTGGCTCTCTGGTTCTGGAACCACACCTGAACCACGCGGACACTCAGCCCTGTCTCTGCAGCCAGAGTCTCCCTTACCTGCAAGAAATTAAACACATGGGTATAAAAACATGAGTATAAATGGACCTCCCAGACAGAACATTTCCTGGGTGGTGAAAGGTGAGGCATAGGTCACATTCTCAAATAAGACTCCAGTCCATGATTAATGTTCAAATGCACCCAAACACGAACTATGCTTCCTTTCTGGTAGAGGAGGGCATCGTGCACAAGGTAAAGAAAGAAAGAAATGCTCATGTACTTAGATGCACATTCCCAGGAGGTACTTTGGAATTGTCCTCTGAAGTTAGGGCTTTATGTGGTCTATTGGAGTTGACAGCTCTTTAGCTGTAGGTCTTTGTATGTTTTAAACTACTCAAGAACTAAAGTGAAAATCTCTTTGCAGAAGTAAATGGTTCTTTCTTGTCCTCTGTCATTGACTTACACTTTTTACTTTGTCTTTCCATTCCAAGTAACTTTGTGAGTCTTGTGGATATTCATGTTCACTATTTTCCTTAGTGAGCCCTTCCCAGAGGGCCATGGAGAGTCTAGCAGAGCCAGGCAAACAACTCTGATGCTGGTAAACACACTGGGGTCATGTTAGAGATAAGGACAGTTGGAATCCAGAAAACAGAGATGTGTTTGGTTATCTAGGCCATCCAGGCACATGGTGGGGGGGGGGCTGGTGTGATGGTGAGAGGGACCCAGAGACACTGCCCCTTCTTAACATAGTCTAGAGAAGATGGGTTGAAAGAGAATGAATAGGTGCATTCAGCCCAAACAAAGGGCTGAAGTTTGGAAGTGAGGTGAGGAGGGTAGTTCCTGAGGTATGTGCACCTAAGTCACTATAAGGAGTGGACACAGAGATCATTGCACATCCTGAAACCCTAGCTATCTATGCCTCAGAGGCCCAGATCAGAAGCTACTTGATCCATGAAACCTGGTAGATGCCCAGATGCAAATGGATTTTCCCCTTCGCGACACTCCTGGCAGCCTCTCTGCCTTGTTTCAGCTTTGTCATTAGAGTGACACTTCTGTGTGCTCATGTCCCCTTCATTGTAATGGTCCCTGGATAAGCCTGTTTGGGGTTACTTCACTTCCTACATGCACCTCCCTCAAAGTGTAAGGAGTTGCAAAGATGGAAATGAAAAAGTCTATGGGTAATTTTTTTTCAAATTCAAAGTCGTAACAGAGTACATTACTGCTCAGCAAACACCTAATTCTCCTTCTCTGTGGAGAAACTAGGCATGCCTTGCCTCTGCTCCCATGCTGAGCTGAGCCCCTGACTTGCTTGAGTCTAAGGAATCCAGGTGGATATAACACAATGGTCTGGACTGAAGGCTTCCATATCATCCCGTTCCTTTATAGCCCCTTATTCACTCCCATCTTCACCAGAACAGCAGGTCCCAAGAACATTGCTCCTTCAGGATGGACCCACAAATGGCAGGAAGGCAGAACAGGCCAGTCCAGCAAGATGACAACCAATGCCCAGCTCAGGAGTGGGAAATGAATGTTAGTGATGGGGCCACTAAGCCTTTGCCTTGTTTCTTTACAGTAAAGGCTCACTAATACAGAGAGCTGTGCCTAAAACAGTAATGCTAAATAGTATTTGCCACAGTACTTAAAAATGTTTTTTTATTATGTGAAAATATAGTACTACTATAATATATGGCCATAGTTAATAAGTAGTGAGTGCTTAATAAATGGGCATAGATATTTGTGACAGAGACAACTAGTTGGCCACAATATCCACATTTCCCTCTCTCTCATATGCAGTAGAGTCAAATGTTAGCAAGGCATGAGTCATTTTACAAGACTAAATTTTGACCAGCACATATAACTAGACATAGTGGGCACAATCCCTGGGTATGTCCTCAAAATGGCAGGTGCTTGCCCTCTACTTCTGACTGTCTGCACCATGGTGGCTGGGAAAATGCAGACAGCTGGGGCAACTGTTGGGACTCAAGTGATGGATACCAGAAATGCCCTCCCGGTCTTATCTTGCTCTCCTCTGAATATGACATAAAAGGAAAATATGATTTCATTAAATCAATGAGCAATTTTACATAAATGTTCACAGGAATCCTATTTGTAACAGCCTCAGACAAGATACAACCCAGATCTTTATCAATAAGTGGTGAGTGAAAAGTCAGAGCACATTGATTCAGTTGAAGATATCATTGGAAGAAATGAACTGCTACCCAGGGAATCCCCAAGTCATCACACCAAGGAGACTAAGTCAAGACCCACCCATAAAAAACATATCTTACAACACACTGTATTTGTATATTCTTTGTTAAGGCATCTTGTTTATGTCACAACTAGTATTTATCAAAATAATTTAACTGTTCTTTATTGTTCCTTGTAGCTCTTCATGAAATAAGAGGTGATAGCGTCCTTGGGAGTTGGTATGCACAACTATTCTATTACTTCCCAGGCCATAGTTTAACTATCCTTGGAGCCTCCTTCAGGGATCACGGTTGCCATCACAGACTCTGAGCCACATTCCCCACCACTCAGACTCCCCACTACCCTCTAATACCACAGGGGAGTCCAACTGCACACAGATGAAGGGGCCTTGCTTCCTTCTCCCCCTCTTATACCTTTCTGCAGGGCTTGGAGGATACTTCAAATGAAGCCTTGAATGCTCTCCTCTGCTGGGTTGTCAAGATGGTTCGGGGACGTTTGGGTCGCTTGTGGTCCTTGCCATCCTCTGACGCTCCTTTCCCTGCCCCATGGGCTGACTTGCAAAGACTCTCTTCATCATCACTTTTGCCTAAAAAGAAGCAGAGAACAGTATTCCCAGTCCCCAGAGGTACCTCGCCGAGTTGTACATTGCTCCATAATAAGTTCTGGGATTCCAGGATCCCAAGATGGCTTTAGGGATGAGTGCAATAACCTGTGTGGTGCTGATCTAAAAGCTTCTAGGAAGAGGCTAAGAAAATACTTATAAAGCTCAGAGGCAAGAGCAGAAAGTCCACAGTCACCAAGCTTTATCATAGTATGATGTTCTGGCCATGCATTCATCAGACATATGGCCTGAAGTGAGCTAAACAATTCTGAGTCCACTTTTCATGTGAAGAATCATAACACAATGTGAAAATGAAATGGTCCTGTATTAGTAAGGCTTTCAGAATATTGTTCAGAATGTAACCAATACCCAGCAATGGTTGATTACTAGTGTGATTTCCTTGATGTCAGTTTTCAAAACTACACCTGTAGGAGTCAGGCAAAATTTCCCAGAACTGCCCAAAATTTTAGCTACTGCCAGGAGGTAGAAACTATTCAAAGTTTAAAGGAACATCAAAAACCAACATTAGATGGATGGAAATGACCAGGTAACACTAAGAATTCATCCAAACCTCTGATCTATAAATCAAGCAGCTCCCTAAGAAAGGTATGCGAATTACTTCTGAACTCAATTAGCAGAGTGAGAAATATAAGGGTAAGTATTTTCTCATTATTTTTATTTTTTGAGAATTCACACACATATACAATGAAATGTAGTCATATCCACTTACATTCCCCCCTCTCCAACTGCCCCGAGATAGTCTCATACATGCCTACTCTCAATGTCATGCTTTCTTATATTTTAACTCACTAAGTCCATTTAGTGCTTTCCATGTGTGCATGCATGCGGGGTCATCTACTGGAGCATAGGCAACCTATCAGTGGCCACACCTCCAAAGAAGGATGCACCCTCCCCAATAGCCAACAACTACCAATAGGTCTTCATTTAGGAGTGGAGCCTTGTAAGTCCCCTCTCCATATTAGCTAGAATCTCAGCTGGCTTGGGCTTGTGTGTGTCTTGTACAGGTGCTATGGATTCATGAGTGCAATAGTTATGTCATGTCCAGAAGACAACATTTCAGAGGGCTTTTCCTATCCTTTGTCTCATATTCTTTTTGCCTCCTCCTCCATGTGTTCCCTGAACCTTGGCTAGCCAGTAGGAGGGTAATTGATTAAGATGGCCTGTTTAGAACTGAGTGCTCACAGAATAAACTATTGACAATGACTCATAATGCCAAACGTAGAAAGAAGTCTCTCATCCTGGCATCTCTCAGAGGTTCAGAAGGTGTTTCTTGGGTCTAAGAAATGCCAAGGTGAGTTACCTCTTTACAGTTTGTGCATTAGGAGACACTGGGAATTGTAGATCCAAGCTATCCTAAGGAGACCCTCCACTATCTCTGGGTCTTCAGAAGCTTCTCACCCTCCTTGCAATGAAACCTTACCTCATGGCCTTGCCCTGCTGCAGTCCCTCTGGCTACTTTTTTTTTTAAAGCCCACAAAACAGACCTAGCAGTTGCATTACACACACACACACACACACAGAGAGAGAGAGAGAGAGAGAGAGAGAGAGAGAGAGAGAGAGAGAGAGAGAGAGAGAGAGAGAGAGAGAGTTTCTTTATTTCACATCTTCTATAAAGGATGAACATTTGCACATGATTGTTTAGTTTAGAATAGGAGCTGAGTTCTAAACTGGGACTCTACTAGAGCCAAAGATTATTTCTTTTATATGAAAGAGTAATGTTTTTCTTTTTCTATGGACATTGAAAGCATGTTACTTGAATGGGAAGGGGCAGTCAGTTGGGGATCTCCTGAACTGAACGGAGGCTGAGGTAGGCAGGCACTTCTGCCCCTTATTAGCCCTTTGCTAGTCATATCATGTCTCTAGTCCCCCAGTTGGCTTCCTCTACTACATGCTGATGACAGTAACATCCACCCTGTGGGTGTCCCAGAAGCACTGATGCTATGTACAAAAAAGCTCATATGACCTCAGCACACAGGTGATGCTTTGCATATGGTGTAGAAAGGTCATATTTTCTCTATGCCTCATTCCCCACCAAACGTACAAATAGAAGACCCTGGGAGATTAAGGAGCATTAGCACTGGAGTCCTCATGAGGAGAGGGATGCCCCTGTCTCTCCTTCAGCTGTGAAGCTGCTCTTTCCCAGGAGTGATGTTGCACTTGATCTTAGTCATAGTTGTGCAAAGGGTTTCCAAGGCGATCCTAGAAGGTTTGCAGAATAGCAAGAAAAAAAAAATAAACATTGAAAGCAAACGCCTTAGTAAGATAAGATGATCTCCCAAGAGGCTAAAGGTAGGAAAAGAAAAGTCATACTCATATATATTCACCCTCGAAAGGCCTTAATGCAGGTCAGAGACTCCCTCAACCCCTGATGAGGGTATAGGGGACTTTCTGGTATAATTAATCCTTCAGTGACACTTCTAAGGAAATGGGAATGACTGGCATCCCAGGCCAAGTGACACGCAGTTGCTCCAAAGGCAGACAGCTAGGAACCAGTCTGTAGGCTGGCACCACAAATGCGTATCAAGGCAGCCTCAGTATAGAGTGTGCTTTAAGATGAAATCAGATGGTCTCCAGAAGCCTAGCTTCTGTCAGTGGTGTCAATAAAATGTCGTTTGCAATTGTCTTGCAGAAGTCAGCCTGATTCTTTTATACTCATTTCTTACAGCGTTTAATGCAAATGGATATTGGAACTTTGGATCATACAGCTAATGAAAATATGAAATCTAAGATAATAATGGCTCATATATGCCCGGGCCTCTCCAGGAAAGCAGTGTGGCATGTCGTCTACATGGTCCCATTCTCCCTCCACAGCAGTCTCCAAACTTTAGTCTTTGCCAGCTCTCTGGTCTTGGTTCACACTCCACTTTCTACCTCCAAACCTCCAGCCCCACACCACAGCTCAAGGACAGTCATAGGCCACAGGATGGGCACAGCTGTGTTCAGTAGACCTATATTTCCACAACAAACACCAGGCCAAATATAGTCTGTGTGGTTCGGTTTACTGACCTTTGCTCTAGATCTCACCCAATCTCCTACCTCTCTATTTCAGTATATGCTCCCAGTATGTGTGACCCATTCTTTGGGGTCCTGACTCTGGGGCAAGAAGAATTGTTTATCTGGTACACCAAAAAGTGGATAGCTATCAGGATCTAATATACTCTATGCTTTGGTTAATAATATACATACTTTTAAAAAGTTTATTTATTTTATATACCAACCATAGTTTCCCTTCCCTCCTCTGCTCCTGTCCCCTCCCCCAATCCACATCTACTCCTCCTCTGTCTCCATTCAGAAGGCATAAGGCCTCCTGTGGGAGTTAAGAAAGGACGGCATATCAAGTTGAGGCAGGACCAAGCTCCTCCCACTTGCATCAAGACTGGGCAAGACATCCCACCAAAGGGAATAGGTTCCAAAGAGCAAGTTTATGCATTCAGGACAGGTCTTGGTCCCACTGCTAGGGGCCCCATAAAAGACCAAGCTTTACAATTACCACCCAGATGCAGAGGGCCTAGGTTGGACCCATACTGACTCCCTAGCTGTCAGCCCAGAGCCCATGAGCTCCCACAGCCCCAGGTCAGCTGTCTCTGTGAATTTCTGTCATGATATTAACCCCCTTTGCTCATATAATCCCTCCTCCCTCCCTTCAAATGGACTCCGGGAGCTTGGCCCAGTGCTTTGGCTGTGGATCTCTAATATGCATACCTTTTAACTGGGATGTTGCTACCTGAACAGTCCCCATTGTGGACTTCCAGTTGTCCTGGGTCTAAGCGAGTGAGATGTTGAAGAGGGAAAGTGGCAGGTAATTTGGAATCTCAGGAGCTGCCCACCCCCATCCTTCAACCACTTTCTGCTAGAGTGTATGAATCCTAGGAGCCCAGGTTATTTTGCTGCTTTTTGGAGCTGCTCTGAACCGCTCCAGGACATTCAAGGAGGCTCCTCCCTCCTCTCTTTCTGCGGGGCAGTCTTGCCAGACCCCACAGATTTCTCCACGAGAATATGCAGTGTGGAATATGTCTCCCAGAGCCAGATGGAGTACCGGGAAGCAAACGATGGTAGAAAACCTTCAAACAGCAAAGCAAAGCAGGAGTCTTCCATTGCCAGAGCCTCCCACACCCCGATGTAGGCTGGAGCTATCCCTCATAATTTAAGGTGACATCCCTCAGCAGAGATGAAAGGAACAGCACTCTCAGCTCTCCAACAACAAATGTCAGCATCCCTGGAGGCCATTTAGACACAAGCACCACATAAATCTGACTCTTGGTGGGGGAAGTCCAGAGATTAAGTCTCTCTGTACAGCCTACCAGAGAAAAATGAATTGGCTTGGCACAAAGTTTGAACATGTTTCTCAGGGCCTTTCTCTCCCCACGCCCCCCCACCTTTTTCTTAAAGTCTGGACTGGTTTAGGGGTTTGTTTCCCCATCATCTTTCAACCCACACATTTATGACATAAGCAATCGCAGATGAAAGAGCCAGCCATGCTTTATGGCCCGGAGACCAAGCATCACTACCTGTGGGGCCCTGCAGATTCGTTTCAGGTTGTTGGAAAACTCCCAATAGCCCATAAACAGGGTATAAGATAACTGACCTTGGTCCAGGAGGTGAGAGTGAGGGAGGGGGACAAAAGATCTTCGTGCTAGAAGAGGGGGAGACAAGCAAAGGCCCCTGTGCTTCCCCAGTGATGAGCCTCATAACTGTCTCCCAGGCTGGGGGAGTAGAGGAAGGCTCTGGGATTTGTTGTAGGTAGAGGGAGCAGGGGAAGTCATCAAGGAGGGATTTATGATGACAGGATATATAGGGAGCTGTTTCAGCCACTGCCTTGCACTGTATGGGATTGGAATTTCATCCCTTCCTGAGAACAGCAGTGGTCGTCTCGAGATATAATGAGCTCAGAACAGCGTGTAAAGTCCAAGAGGCAAGAGCTGCAGGTCTTCAGATGCAGAGCGTCCATGCCGTTACTGTTCTAGAATTGCCTGGTGCACAGTTCTTGGAGGAGAGCTTAACTACTCACACAAGGAGCAAAGATCTAATGAAAGATCTGACTGGAAACTGCAGTGGGCTTGTTGCTGGCAAAT
This sequence comes from Cricetiscus sungorus, assembly GCA_030556225.1. NCBI lineage: Eukaryota > Metazoa > Chordata > Mammalia > Rodentia > Cricetidae > Cricetiscus > Cricetiscus sungorus. Next base: position 23,975,555 of record JANBXA010000730.1, read on the forward strand.
TGCTCATCTTGTAAGTAGTAGGACCTGAGGTCAAGCCCTCAGAACCTACAATTTAGGCATTGTGACTCATACTAGTAATCCCAGTGCTGAGGAGGCAGAGACAGGTGGACCCCTGGGGCCCAGTGGCCAACCATCCTACCCTTCTTGGTAAGCTCAAAGCCAGTGACAGAACCTGACCTGATAACAACATGGGTGGTGGGCAAGACATATACATATTCAAAGTTGTTCTCTATCCTCCACATGTATGTGCATGTGTGCCAGCACGCACACGTGCACACACACACACACACACACACACACACACACACACACACACACAATGGGGGAAGAAGAGACAGAGATACTGACTTGACAAAGAACTTATTCATCAAATGATATTCTCAAGTCAATTAATCAGCCGTGTGTGTGGCACAAGGTCAAACTAAGACAGAGGGAGGAGGTGAAGAGGATCCAGCTTGTACTCGGTGGCAAGGAAGACTCAGCATCCAGAGAGGCTCAGGGAGAAAAGGGTCTCTGGAAGGCTGCCTGGGTGAAGAGAATGAAAGGGGCAAAATGTCAGCAGAGGTCTCCAGGTGGGAAAGGAGAAAGGAAGTCAAGGGAACAAATAGTTTGTAGTCGGGAAGCCAGACATTGACAGGGAAGAGGGACTCTTCACATCAGCTGTCCTTGCACACCTCCAGCACCATCAAGTACACTAGCAGGACAGACAAAGAGAGCCAGAATGGTCCCTTGATCTTAAGGAATGGGAACATTGATATGAGAGCTAACAAACAGGAGGGACAAGAATATAGAAGACTGAGTGACTAAGGTCCTCATCCTTGGCCAACACTGGAAATTAAAAAAAAAAATGCATTTAGGCAAAAGGAGAAGTGAATGGACGAAGAAACTCTGCAGGGAAGAAGGGGGAGGGTTTGGAATGCAGAAGAAAGGAAGCAGGTGTTCCCAAATAGCTCAGCATGCTCAGAACTGGCGGGGAAGATTGGGAAACCAGAGCAGAAATGTGTAGCAGGCCTCACAGCCTCAGACAGAGGCTGCACATCTCATCCCAGGAAGGGAGATAGACAGTGGGGAGGTTGTCTGGGGTTTATTTGCAAAGAGATGTTGTGACCAGCACTGATGAGGAATAAATCTTAGAGGTGGGGGTTCCACGGCCACCACAAATGGGGAAAAGTCAGGTTATTGTGGACCATTGCTGTGCGCATGTGTGAATGGCAGCATCAAGCCACACATCTGTTTTGTAATAAGAACAGGTCCACCTTAGAGAGCCATACGTGATCCCCTGGAGAAGGGGAAAGAGACAAGATCTCCTGAGCAAACTGGGGACATGGGGGTAGGGGAGAGGGAGTTAGGAGAAAGAAAGGGGGTAGAAGAGGAGGAGGAGGAGAAGGAAGACATGAGGGACCAGGAAGATTGAGTTGGGGGAAGAATAGAGGCGAGCAAGAAAGGAGATACCATAATAGAGGGAGACATTATAGACTTAAAGAGAAATCTGGTACTAGGGAAATGTCCAGAGATATACTAGGATGGCCCCAACTAAGAATTTAAGCAATAGGGTAAAGGCTACCTTAAATGCCTTTCCCCGATAATGAGATTGATAGCTACCTTATATGCCATCATAGAGCCTTCATCCAGTAGCTGATGGAAACAGAAGCAGAGACCTACAGCTAAACACTGAGCCAAACTCCTGAAATCCAGTTGCAGAGAAGGAAGAGTAATGAGTAAAGGGGTTAAGACCAGGCTGGAGAAACCCACAGAAACAGTTGACCTGAACAAGGGAGAGCTCATGGACCCCAGACTGACAGCTTGGAAACCAGCATAGGACCGAACCAGGCCCCCTACACTTGGATGACAGTTAGGAGGCCTGGGCGATCTATGGGGCCTCTGATAATGGAATTTACACCTAGTGTACAAATGACATTGGAGCTCACTCCCCATAAAGGGATACTCTCTCAGCTGAGACACATGGCGGAGGGCCTAGGCCCTGCTCCCCCTTTCTATAGGGCTTCACCCTTTCTATAGAACAGGAGAGGAGGGATGGGGGTTGTGGGGGGCATGGGAGAATAGGAAGGAGAGGGAACTGGGATTGATATATAAAATAAGATTGTTTCTAATTTAAATTAAAAAAAAAGAACATGTCCATCATTCAAGCACCAGTTCCATGTCCAGCCTTCTGTCCAGAATATATGCATCACTGTCACTCAAACAACATGAAACTCCCTTCCCAACTGCTGAAGAGAGGAGCCTGCTATCTCAGAGAAGTTCAAGAGCCTGCTACCATACACGCAGGGCCTCAGTGGCAGGCCCATGCCCACTTGGAAAGAGGGAAGAAATGAGGTTTTTAACCTGAAAATCAACCACAAGAAATGACAGGCACCTATGCATGCTCAGGCCCAAGTGCAACGGAGGTCCTAATGCTTTGTGTCCACAGACCTGCAGCTCTGTTCTTCAGTTCAGAAACACACAAGAAGTGGTACGGAGGAGTTGAAGGTTCCACTCCTACTTTTGCTACTCAGCAAAACTCCTCTGATCCTGAGACCCAATTTCTTCACCTACAAGGTTGTTTTAAAGCACCTAGTGTTATGATAAAGCTTGAAGGGAACCTTGCATGGGTTCCATGGCAGATTCCATGGCAGGTGAGGGTGAGAACCCAAGGATGCCTCCTGCTTGCAAAATGTCATATACTGGACATTGCAGGCTGTATGTGGCTATTATTACTGAGTGAGAAAAGACCCAAAAGGGAGGGTTCCCCTGGAGAGTGGATGTGTACCCATGTTCCTCCTAGAAGCCATTCTTTTCAGTCCCAAAAGGACAGAGCTCACTTAATCGCCATCACACTCCCACCCTCCCCTTCCTCCCCATGCCACCTTTCAGTCAAGCCCAAGGAAGCCTTCCAATCAGCTCCAGGAACCTGAGGAACAGAGCAGGCAAAAGCTAAGCTACGTTCCTGAGTGAGGCTGTAGATAGGGTGTTCCAAGAAAGACACCTTTGTTCAGAGATGTCCACTGCAGATGGAGGATCTGTGCCAGGCTAGGGGGAGGAGCCAAAAGGGTCAGAGCCAGGGCATCCTGCTCAGACTTCCAGGCAGGGCCCCAAAGGGGAGCTGTGTCTGTGTGCCTAAGTTCTGGCTGCTAGCCACAGCTGGATGCCCCTCCTGCCTTCCTCAGAAAACTGGTGCTCACGAAGAGCAACCTTGTGCTTCGGAGGCATAAAGAGAAACAGGGTGGTATTGGCCCTGAACAGTGAAAGTATCGTTGAATTGCACATTTGAATTGCTGTCAGGCTAACACCCATCCTGGTTCTTTCCTACACACACACACACACACACGCACACACGCACGCACGCACGCACGCACGCACGATGTACACACACATACCCCTTCCCCTCTCTGAATTTTCCTCTCAGTCGCAGGAACCATGTGCAATCTGAACTGCTGCTGAATGGGAGTATAAATGCTAATTGTAACAGTGCCTGTGTCACACAGTGTCTGAAGTTTCCCGAGCCTCAACAGCAAAGTGCTCAGATCAAACAGGGATACATGGTCTAAACAAAGCCATGTTTTCATATGGCCAGCCTCCAAGGGGGAGGCTGTGAAGCTCATAACAAGTTAATTCAGTTGTTTGAGGCTCACAGATCAGTCTAGATAAAAGCTCATTAGTCCAGCTGCCCAGTAGTCACCATGCACAGGGTGTGATATGCATGACATCCTATTAGCTTATATTAATAAGATGAGTGCGCTTGCCCTGATTTAGAAAGTGACTCCAGTGGACCAAATACCATCTCTCTTCGGAGCAGTCCAATTTCATTGTGCTAATTAGTAGTCTTCAAGAGGATAAGCTGCCTGAGTAAAATTAAATTGTTTGCAGGCAAGGCTGGAAACAAAGGGTTAACGATCCCTTCAAGTTAAGAAAGAAGGAAAGAAAGAAAGAAAGAAAGAAAGAAAGAAAGAAAGAAAGAAAGAAAACGGGGTGGGGAGAGGAACTACAGTATTCTAGGTGGTTAGGGAGTTGGCTATTAGGCTAAAATTTAGAAACTCAGGAGTATCTACCCTTTTGACATAGTAATACTGCATTCTCATCTATGAAGTTCATTTTCAATAACTCTACAAAAAATTACGAAGAAAATCTCAATCTCTCTCACTCGCACGCACACACACACACACACACACACACACACACATCTCATCATGTTCATGATGAAAGTAAGGTTCATATTTTGTGTTGGACCACATTCATAGTCATCCTGGGGCCCAGGGACCCATTGGGAAGCATGTTAGACATACAGAAGACAGAAATGCTACTTCTATCACTGGGACTCAGAAAGTATGACACTTATGCCACATGACCTTCAACTTCAAACTTTCCTTCACATTGATATTTATGCCAATGACATTCTACCATTGCATCAATACCCACCGAGCTATACCCACAAAGAGGATAGAAGAAAGTTATGGAAAAGTAGAGAATTGTTTTAGTAGGGATAAAGAGAAAAAAAGGACACAAAGGAAAGCAAATGGAAGTAAACAGAGAAGGATGGCAATCCTAGAGAACAGGTGTGATGATGCAATTACTGGTCCAGCTAGTATGAAATAGATCTCATTCTCCAAGGTCAGCTTACAGGAAGAAGAAGAGTCCTTGGTCCTGGCTGGCTGGGCTATCCTTATCAACTGAGGGCTTTTAACAGACAATGTTATTTATGGATAAAAAGGCAAGATTGGGTGAAAGTAACATAGATATTTTTGTAGGAAAGCTTTCCCTACATTAAGAACATATAAAGTATAATTGTATGCAACAAACTCTGTTGCCACCCTGTAGAGAGGATCTATGATTACACCTTGAGTAAAATTTGGTATACTAAGGCGGTCTTGGTTTCAGGGTAACTGTTGCTAACATCACCATCACAACACATTATGTCATTAATTACTCTTGAATTTCTACTGTTACACATTTCTTCCCAGTCTTACTATTATCTATATAGCACAGAGTTTGCTATTGAAACCTGGGCTAGAGAAAAAATACTGCTTCACCAGTCCTGAGAACCCCACAATAAGTCTGAAGCCTAGAAAAGTGTCGACAAGGTTGAGCATGCTTCAGAAGCAACAAGAGGGCTGGGCAGAACAGGCTGCCAGGCTGGTCCTTGGGGTTTTGATTCAGTGGGTCTGGGACTAGCCTGTGGCTTTCTAGTTCTGATTCAGTGAGTAGCCTGTGGCTTTCTAGTTCTAACAGAACTGGAGTGCCACCATGCTAGGTCAGAAAATCACACTTGGAGAATCACTAACCTATAGTATAGCTTTGTAAACTATGGGTCACAAATGAGGGGTCATGTGAAGCTTGAAAACAATAAGGGGTTTCTGAATGCACAACAGCCAAAATATTAACTAAAGATAAAACTTAGAATGAATGAATTAGGGACATATCTGACAGTATGTCCCCGTGTTTTCCCCCATGACAGCTTTGGTTGTGAGCACACATGAATACTTTGTACTGTACATGCCAATGAATGATACTTGGAACACATCAAGACTGTCAAACTCTGTGACCTGAAGCATCTTTCCTGTATATAAAATATTTCCTGCTCTTTTCAAAGCAATGGTTTGATTGTGGAAAACAAGGACTTGTAATACTCCCCAACCATCACTTCTCAGCATTAATCAAGTTAAGATATCTTTGGATTGTATTCTTAGAATGTTCGCTTTTTAAAATGCTGCTTGGATGCTGATATGAGTTTCAGGGGGAAAATCATTAATTAAATTTTGACTTGAAGTTAGAACAGAATTTCTAACAATTTCTGATATAGCCCTAAAAACATCCTGATATTTTATAGTATGTATTTATCAATACGGTATTCTCTGCATTGACAAAATATATACCAACTCTGAAAAACACTGAAGAGGCTGTACAGATGTCCTGAAGTATGTAACACCCAGCTATGCTTTAATTCTTAGAGTATCCTTCTCATTGCTATGCAAAATTGCTTTTGTCTTTGATAAATTGTAAGGTTATATCTATGCCAAACGTTGCTTAAAATAAAAGTTTAAGAAGCCTGGATCTAGAATGCTCTCTCATTCCCCTCTCCTGCTGCACTGTTGTGTGCACACAGGGGTCTGGTTGGGGTTAATGAAGAGGCACCAGCAACCATAAAGCCTTCTCAAACTCATGCAGCTGAGACCTGTGTCCAGTCTTAACTGTTTCAGCCGAATCTTCAGTGATGCTTGTCAGGTTTGATAACTGGGGGAAATGAAACAATGCTTTAAATCATAAGGGTAGGACTACAGGGAAGGGCAGGAATAACATGAGATTGCAAAATAAGGTTGTCATGAACACGACTGGCCTTGGCATCCATCTCCTTGAATGACAGTACCACACAGAGGGTGAATCACCCTCCTCTTCATCAGTGGGGTGGCTGCTAGACATCAGAGCCACGAATGTACCCAAGCTAGTAAGAGAGACAGTGAGGCTCTCAAAGACCTCTGCATCACAGTCATCTCTCCTTGACCCTCAAGCTCCAGCAATTCTCTCCCACCTTTCTTCATTATCACCTTTTTCTAGGACTGAGGCAAAGTGATGATCAGTCCTTCTGTTTTCAGAGCCCAGATGACTCCAGAGTATGTGTCTCTCACATACACGGATGTCACCAAATGTGTCCTAGATCACATTCTGAAATGAGTCTTCCCTTGGGGTCAGCTGTTTTATCTCTTCTGATGCTGGTGAGAGCTGGCAAATGATAAATAGCTTGGCTTGGAATTGTGGGTACAGCTGAGCTTCAGGGAAACACAGGTAGCTGTGACTGTAATAGCAGCTACAGTCTAACTGTGCTATTGGAGTCTAAGTTAATATCAATTCTCTGCCTTATACCTGAGAAGTGCATCGACCACACTTATCTCTAGTTCAATTTAATTTTTCCACTGAAGGGGTTGCTAGTTTTACATAAACAGTATCATCATAAATAAATAAATATGTTTCAGTGTTTAAATATCCCTCATATTAAACCATCATCCATGCTTTCCCCTAAAATATCTATTTTTCAGAGTGATTAATATATTCCAATAAACAAGACAGAATCCCTTCCTCCACTGGGTAGTGGAGGAGATGAAAGAGTAAGCATTTCTGAAACTGGACACAGAGTTTTAACAAAATGTAAGATTCTAGAGGATACTATAGAGGAGGGTTCTTGGAGGTCACAGAGATCAGGGCAGTATTCTGCAAGACTGTCTATAGACACAAAATAAAGGAGAAGAGAGCAAGACTATATTATCACAAACAAGTGATGGCAGTGCAGGAGTGATGAACAAGGATGGTCAGGAAGGTCCATGTGTTTCTGTGTTCCAGAATTCAGGACCACAAGAAGGAGCTAATAAAAACAGGGGGTGGGGAAGAACTTTGAGTCAGAGAACTGAGTACAATGCTGTTTTGAGAGGGTGGGATCGGGGAGTAACTTATTTAATTTCTCCAAATTGTAGCTCCTTGCATAGTAGACATCTAAGAAATTCAAACCATTAATAACATTGTCAACCACAACTGCATATTCACGAAATGATACAATTCATATATATTGTCTACACAGAGATCTTATTTTAAAAGCTAAACATCAGGCATGGTAGTGCATCCTGCAGTCTCAGCTCTCAGGAGGCTGAAGCAGGGGACTTCTGAGTTTCAGGACAATCTGAAGTAAAGTCCTGTCTCAAAAATGAATGTATACATACATGTGCATAAGAGAAAAAGAGAGCTTTTAAAAGAAGAAAGAAATGGAAAACCATTTTAGTCACATGCAAGAAGACAGTTATACAAGCAAATAATCAAAATACCATGTGAAGGGATTCTATGGCCCATACCTACACCAAGCACTGACCACAAATTAATGTTACAGCCACTACTGCAGCTTCTGGAAGTACAGTTGTGAAGAGAATGGAGGGACCTCCTTACTCAAGTAGAACCTATCCTCCTTCGAGGAAGGCATAACCAATAAATAAATAACAAACTCAATCATTTTAGAATCCAAGTCAAATTTAAACATCAATAAGTAGATACTGAAACCAGGATGACTGTAATATCAGTGGTGATGGGTGGTCAGAATGCTCAGGAGTTAAGACCCTCCAGAAAAAATGACACTTGATGGTGACAAAAGAAAGCAAGCTAAGCAGTGATGGTCACATGGTTATTCCAGCTTGTTACTTTGACTACACCAGGAATAAACTAAACCCAAGCATCTAGGCACACTTGTGAGGGATTTTCTCTTAAATAATAATTTGAAGTGGATAACCAAATATTGCAACAACTCAAGTATTTGATTATCCATTTGGTTGTCCCAGAAAAATTCTTAACTGTAATTGATGGTTGTTGCCATAATAGTATATTGCCTGTATTTTAACATCCTTGAGCCTGGGCAAGTGCACAAGTCTTTTTAAAAGAAACATGGTTTACTTGCACAAAACTGATCAGTTTTGAGAGATCTTTAATGTCCTTGAAGTGGTTTTTGTGGGTGTAAAACAAATGGTGAGAATTTGAATTGGTCCCTCTTGTTATAGTATTAAAATTAAGTCTACTTAATTTATTAAGTCATGTTCATGCCCTGATTTTATATACTTGTATCTATCAATAAACATTGTGATACTTGAAAAAAATAATTTGAAGTGGAAGATCCCTTTTGAACCTGGAACTTTTGAGGTGGGAAGATCCACCTTTTATCTGGGCCACACCTTCTGCTGGATAAAGACATGGAAGAAGGAAGCTTTCAGGCTTTGCCTGCTTGCTCTCACCAGCAAGCCCATTCCTTCACTGAAATTACAGCCCACTTCTTTGGGATTCTGGCACATATGCTGAAAATGAGCTGAGACATCAAGCCTAATGAACTAAAAATTACTATATTCTTGGATCTTCCATTGGTATACAGCCATTATTAGACTGGCTGGACCACAGCCTATAAGTAATTCTAATAAATCCTCTTTGTATATACATAACTGTATATATAGATGATAGATATTGACATATATTTATATAGAGAAACATAGATACAGATATAGATATACATAGGTAGAAAGATGGTAGACATATAGATGACTGGTAAATGGATAGAGAGAGATGATAGATAGATAGATAGATATAGATAGACTTGATAGACAGATGGATAGATGGATAAATGTAGATACAAATATGTAGACAAATAGATTTATTCTGTATGCCCTGTTCCTCAAGAGAATCCCAAGTAATGCACACTGGAAGAGACAAAGTAGATGGCACCACTTTTTCCTCATCACCCCAAATTCAGAGCTTTCCTCTATACTTTTCCCTCTCTTTTCACCATGGAAATCCAGAACCTGCCCTCTAGTCAAGGCAAAAGAAGGCTCCAACTTTATAGAACTAATATGATGGTCTCAATTTTTTTTATTTCTACCACCCTAGATGCCTCTAATTTTTTTCTTTGTCTGTTTTATAGGCTTTCTGTCACTTGGATATATTCCTTGTCCACTGTTTGCTCTGCCACCTGGAAGACAACTTTTGCATGTGTCAATGGGAAACATTTACAAGGAAGTCAGAAACAGGGAGAAACCAAGGTCTTTCCTTGTGCTCTCTATTCCTTGGGTGATGTCTCTGGCAGATGTTGGCATTTTCCCATAGTGCTAGCTCACACCTGGCAGCTTTTCCTTTCACCAGATGCCCCAGAACTTATATCACCTCCTCAGTGTGTCGACTTAGGGGACCCAGAGGCATGCTTTGTTGCTAATTTGGAGACCGCCCGCCATCCTGATCTGCTTTCATGTCCATCATCTCACTGGCTGTGTTATTGGTGCTCTGAATTAAACTCAGCGTTTTAAATGTTGACAGCTGTGTATCCTTTCTAGGCTGAGCCCTGGCTGATTCAGTTCTTAAGAGTGGCGAGGGACTTCAGCAAGGAGTGACTGTCTCATCTGTCTGGTAAGTACCTAGAAATACTTTATTTCACTGGCCACACTCAAACCCAGATTAGCTCAAGGCATTGTCCTGTGTTAGCTTCATTGAATCTCTGTTTGCAAGGCTTATACAAGAGGAGCAAGCACGCACTGGAGGTTAAAAGGCATTTGCTCCAGGACTCAGACTTTAGATCCAGAATTCATTGGAGATTACTACTAGAAGTCTATGGTCAGCACCATGGCCAGATCCAAGAGGCACAAGGCAGAAAACTAGAGGACCTACGAATCTAGAAGATAGCTTATTTCAGAGACTGGGAAGAGAAAGTGGACCGTGTAACACTTTAGCTTTTAAAATCTTCTCTTCAATTTGCCCACTGTGTACTGAGCTGTAATGTACAGACCAAGCAGGCAAGAGCACAACCTCGGTCACATCCTGTATCACCTCTAGGAATAGTTAACATTGATACAATCTCTGAAATCTGTCCTGGAAAGGAATTATCGCATTGCATCAACTGTATGGTTGTAACATATGTTGTTATTTTATGGACCACCAAGAAGGGAAAATGTGGCCAGTGAAACTTTGATACACTTAGGGGAGGGGCCCCTTTTCTTCAGCCTTGTAGCCACTGATACTGTCTATGCTCTAGTAAATAACCCCATGTCTATGCTCATGGAAGCAACTCTAAGTAGACTCAGTGGGTCATTTTTTAAAGGCATTTGAGTAGGAGGGGACTTGTTAGGGAGAGGGGTTATAGATGGAGTGGAGGGAAAAGGGTAAGGAACAAGAATATGATGAAAACACTTTATATACATCTATGAAGTTGTCTAGTAATAATTTTAACTTATTTTTAAATCTAAGGTAAAACATTTTCTGACCACATCAACTGTGTCCTGTTTCAACTTGGTGTATTTTAAGATGGAACCAGTAGTCTTGGAAGGTGATTAATTTCATAAAATTCTTGCTAAAGGGACATGAGGAGCTGAGAACCCATGGAAAAAAGACAGTTATGGCAGTGTGTGCTTGTAATCCAGATCTGGGAATGAAGAAATGGATGGATTCCTGAGGCTTGATAGTCAATCTAGCTCAATCATAGGGCTCCATGCTCAGTGAGAGAACTAGTCTCAAAAAAAAAAAAAAAAAAAAAAAAAAAAAATTGATGGCAAGTGGATGGAACTAGAAAAAAACTAATACTGAGTGAGGTTACCCAGACCCAGAAAGACAAACATTCTATGTGCTAACTTATAAGTGGCCATAAAGTAAAGGATAACCATGCCACAATCTACAGACCCAGAGAAGTTAAGTAACAATGCAATGTGCCTACCCCGACCAGCAAGGAAGATGCAACTCTGGGAAGATCTTCTTCATGCAGTTTTAATCAGGATCCTTGAACATGCTTATTCTGACCCCCAGGGAAATGCCCGCACAGGATTAAATACCCTTGTGCCGACCAACCCCAGTGAGCCATGTGGACCCTGCAGATAGGCTGCTCTAACATGGAAGCAAACAGGCTGAACAGGCTTAGCCAAATAAGGACTTGTTTACGCCAGAGAGCACTGACCATCGGGAAGGTGGAAGGCAGAAGCCAGCGCCATCTTTAAGGCTCAGCACTTCGCAGCTCTCTACATACCAAGAAGTTAAGTAACAAGGGAACACAATGAATCTCACTGTAAAGTAGAAATAGATAGACAACACTGTTGAATGGAGGGGGTCCTAGGTAGGCAGAGGGCGGGAACAGGAGGGACCAGGTGGGAGGAGGATGGAAGGAGAGACAACTGGAATCTGGGGGCATCTCTGGGAGGAGCTAGAAACCTAGTGCAATGGAAACTCCCAGCAATCTATGAGAGTGACCCTGCCTAATACTCCTATCAATGGGGGATACGAAGACTGAACCAGCCATCTCCTATAACCAGGCAAGACATCCAGTGGAAAAATTGGGACACCAACACAGCCACAAAACTTCCACCTACAATTTGTCATGCCTACAAAACGTGCTGGGGTAAAGGTGGTGCAGAAATTGTGATAGTAGCCAACGAATGATTGACCTAGCTTGAGAACCACACCATGAGATAGCTCATTCCTGAGGGCCAGGACCTAAAGGCAGAATATCTCAGAGACCTAGGATAGAACCAAATATGACCGGCAAAAAAAGTCAATGACGTGATTCCTATACACATAGACTGGTAGTAACTAGCCCAACTGTCATCAGAGGCTTTACCCAGCAACTTATGGAAACAGATGCAGAGACCCACAGCCAAGCATTAGGCAGAGCTGGGGGAATCTTGTGGGAGAGGGAGAGGAAGAGTTGTAGGAGCCAGTGAGCACCACAAGAAAACCCACAGAACCAACTAACCTGGGCTCATAGAGTCTCACGGAGACTGAACCTACAACCAAGGAGTCTGCATGGGACTGACCTAGAACCTCTGCACATATGAAACAGTAGATGAGTGGAGTGAAAAGAGGAAGCAGGGGGAGAGACTGAAAGAGGAGGAGGAGGGAAAAGTTTGGCCAGGTTGCAAAAACAAACAAATAAACAAAAATAAATAGATAAGTTGAAGACAACACCCAGTGCTATGACCCCACATATAGGCGCAAACATGTACATGTGGATACATAAATGCATATACATACACATATAGGAAACAAAAACTGGTGCCTTTAATGTGAAGCATGACATCAACCTTGGTTCAGGCCAGTGGTTCCTAACCTTTCTAATGCTGCAACCCTTTAATACAGCTCCTCATGTTGTGGTGACCCCCAACCACAAAATGCTCCTGTTGCTATTTCATAACTGTAACTTTGCTACTGTTATGAATCATAATGTAAATATCTGTTTGCAGGATATCTGACATGTGCCCCAAAGATTTCGTGACCCACGAGTTAAGAACTGCTGGTGGTTTAGGCACTCAAGTCCTATCAAACCAAATACTTTATTTAAAGAACTATCCAGGCATTCTAGGAAATACCAAACCTCGTGATCTTAATGGGACACCCACTAACTAGAGAGCTAGGGATGAGTAGTCTTAACTCCTTCACCAATTCCAAACACAGCTTGAACCCCATTTGTAAGACATCAAAGGAGGTGGGACAGAGCCCTGAAGTGGGTTAGAGAAAGTTTGTATCACCTATGTAATTACCAGTAACTACAATGTGCTCTTGGGCAAGGAACTTATCTCCAGTTTCCTCGACTATGAAATAAAAGACTTAAATAGATGCTGTCTTGGATCTCATTCAGCTTGACCTTCTGTGATCACAATTCCATGTTTGTAAATGAGAGTGGGAAATACTAACGAATTTGCTGTTTATGGTCACGAAGTTGACCATGGTTTTTCAACAATTAATACCTTCTGTCCCACCGAGCACTGGCAAATCAAATCTATGAGAGGTCTTTCTCTAGTTGTAAGTGAATGGTAACCATATCCACACAAGCACATACACACACAAAAGCAGCTGTCACACTACAAATGTCAAAATGCTTCTGGTGAGAAATAGTTGAGACCATCATGGATCGAATGTTGAGCCCTCCTAAAACTCATACATTAAAATCTTAAGCCCCAAAGTAATAGTATTGCAGTTTGCTTTATGTTGTCTTAATAAATACCATTCTCCAAAGCAGCTTGGGGTGGGGAAGGTCTATTACATCTTGTAGGTGTCAGTCTATCATGAAGGGAAGCCAAGGAGAGGGCTCAAACAGGCACCTGGAGGCAGGAACTACAGCAATGATCATGAAGGAATACTGCCATTGGTTCAGTCTCAGGTTCTAGTTCAGCTACCTTTCTTATCCTGATCTGCCCAAGGATAGCATCCTCCTACATCTGTTGACAATCAAGAAAATGCCCCCACAGACATGCCGATAGGCCAACACGATGAGCACTTCCTCAGCTGAGGTTCTCTCTTCCTAAGTGTGTTCAGTTGACAACCACAATCAAACATCACAGTATTGAAGGTAGGACAATTTAAGAGTAATGGAGTCATGAAGATGAAGAACTCATAAATAGGATTAGTGCCCTTATAAAAGGGATCCTAAAGAACTCAGTCTTTTTCCAGGTCATGAGGATACAATTAGATGTTGACAACTTGCAACCCCAAAGGCTCTGGCCAGAACTCACTTTTTCTGGCACCCCAACTTTGGACTTGCAGACATGGTTATTAGGCATAAATTTTGTTGTTTATAAAGCATATGCCCTGGCCTGTGATATCTTATTATGGCAGCCTTCACAGACTAAAGACGAGAATCTTCTACAAAGTATTTATGACACTGAACAAAATCCACAAAGCCTGTGTTCGGCCTCCAAAAATGATTTACTTTCAAATTCATTATGACACATGTGAGAAGCTACAGAAGCTGTCACTTGGACTATGTGTTTCAGCAAAATCCTCAATTTGCTTTCTTGAAATCTTAGTCTAAGTATTCTCCCATGACCTCATATTTCACAGCTGGATACATCCAGAGTCAAGAAAAATAACCTGGCTGTGGGGAAGTAGACTCTGTGAAATCATCCCAAAGGAGCCTTGCAAAGGGAGGCTGAAATGCACCCTGTGCTGGAGCAACAGGCAGCCCCAGTGAGGCTGTGGAGATGCTCAGGAGAGTTTGCCACTTGGCAGATGTGCAGTTCTGCCAAAAATCACTCAGAGTTCCTGAACTTGGGCTCAGAAATCCAGGGCTCAGCAAAGAAAGAGAGTCATTTTCTACTTTTTTTCTTCCATCCTTATAAAGGCCAGAGGGAAGTGCCAGAGTATGGTTCTAACCAGCTTCTTCAGGGAAAGCCAACTACTGGAGGGCCACAAGACTCTAGCACAAGAGGGTGGTGAATACTTCCTAACAGAAGCCTTCTGCAGTCACCGCCTGCTCTGCTTTCATGAGGCACACATATCTGCAAAAACGGGGTCTCCAAGTTGTCATTGATTGTTTAAAAAGAACATAAAGATAATTCAAAAGTCAAAATGGACTGATGTCCTGTACACATAGATCCAAGCCAATCCTTGTTGAAAGTGCTACAGACCATGTCACATTCCCTTTGGCATGTCCCACTTTGCAGAAACCGTGTGTCTGGTGACCTCTGTCTTTCCTTCAGGGTGCCCTGGTCACACCCTGGCTGTTAAATCAGCAGCACCAGCTGTGGTCCCTTGTGTCTTTGTCAAACAATCGAATGTGCAGCTTCCCAATCAACTGCATAAAGAGTCAGGAAGACATCCTTGGAGTGTTGGCATTTTGGGGTTTCATTCCTCTCTCCTAGTGCATGGACAGGATATTTAAGGACCAGAGTAATTTCCCTAATAGATAAGTATAATAATGCATCCCTTTAGTTGAACATTTACTTGGTACCAGACACCACAATATGTACCATTGCATGCAAACCCCAGAATATTTCGCTTAATAGGTAGTGAAGGGAAAACTCAAATGGTTACTCAAGCTCACCAGCCATTAGGAGAAAGAACTGGGACAAACAAGGCACCCATACCCACAAAAGTCTTTATTTTAAAACAATATGTTAACCGATTCCCTGGATACTTCTACCCTTACCAGTTTCTCAATTCTCTATATCATTTAAAAACTTACACATTGAATAGTTGCTGATGTATTCAGACAGTGAATTCTTACTCACTTGTGTAGGAGTCTATCTGGACTATGAAAAAAGTGTAACTTTTTAAAACTTATTTTATGTTCCTTAGATGGTTTAGGGACTGGTCGTAGAAGAGAGACTCAAATGTTGCTCGAATGGTAAGATGGTGATAGCAATATACAGGGACTTGTGGTGTGTGTGTGTGATGTGTGTGTGGTGTGTGTAGTGTGTGTGTAGTGTGGTAATATATTATTTATGATTTACTAAAGTTTATCTGAGGGTTCAGAATGCAAAGCTAGACACAAGTCATAGAGGTCAGGCAATGGGGATACACACCTTAATCCCAGCAGCCATACTAGCAAGCCATATATCCAGGTAGTGGTGGAACACACCTTTAATCCCAGGACTCAGGAGACAGGCAGGCAGATGGATCTCTCTAAATTCAAGGCCACCCTGGCCTACACAGAGTGAAGAGCAACAGAGCTCATTCCTTTGATCCCAACACTTGGGATCACAAGCCTTTAATCCCAGTACTAGGGAGGTGGAGACAGGAGTGATGTGGCTGGGTGGAGAAAGGAATATAAGGCAGGAGGAGACAGGAACTCAGAGCTTTGCCTCTGAGGATTCACAGAGACAGAATTGCCATGTCAGCCAGGTAGAGGTAAGATTACTGGCTTGGCTGCTTTGCTTCTCTGATCTTCAGTGTAAAGCTTGAATCCCATTATCTGTCTTGGGGTTGTTATTATCTGTGTTACAATGAAGTGTATGTGTAGTGTGTGTGTGTGGTGTGTTTAGTGTATGTGTGCATGTGATGTGTGTGTTATGTGTATGTGTGCATGTAGTATGTGTTGTATATGTGTGTATATAGTATACTGTAGTATTGTGTGCATATAGTGTATGTGTAGTGTGTGTGTGTGTGTGCATGTAGTGTGAGTCTGACATCAAGCAAGTTCCCAGGAGAATCTGACTTTTTAGTCCTAAGATATATTTTGAGAATCACTGCTCTATTGGTATTGTCAGGTAGAGGTGTGTGTGTGTGTGTGTGTGTGTGTGTGTGTGTTTGAACTCAGGTTTTTTCATCTTTCTTGCAGCCCTGCAGACTCAGACAATAAGATCAGTGAAAACACTTATAGAAAAACTATGTGGTCTTAAAATCTCAGCTTTTCTATGATTCCTAAGTTTGTATTACAAACACATGTGTATGCATGTGTGAGCATACATGCATGTACACACACACACACACACACACACACACACACACTTTAAGTCCCTAGATACATGTGCTCAACTTCCTACCTTTCACCAAGTCACTCAACACGCCCCTCCTGAATTAAAAACCTAGATGGTTCTTTACTTTCTGAACATTTTTTTCTTTGCTGTAACATCTGCACACTTTAGAAACATTTGTGTCACCCTTGATGTGAGCATCCATTCCTAAAGGTCCTTCAAATTCTAGACTTTAAGCTAGATGGTACGTGTTTGACCTGCTTGTTCTGTTCACCACTGCAACCTGCCACACTCAGAATGATGCCTAATACACAGTAGGGATCCACTGTGTTAACTGGAGTGAAAAAGTGACCAAACACGAAAATGAACAAATCATTTGAAACCTCAAATCTGTAGTTTGGTTTGCATTTTCTCCTCTCACTACAGTAGCTTACTTCCCCCTCTCCTGCTTGCAGCATCACCCCATTCTATCCTCCCTGCTTCTCTTTTAAAAGAACCGAGCAGTAGCTTTACTTTGTCACAAACTTCCATCAGGGAATATGCAATCACTTCTCCACTGCTTGACTAATGTCGGGTATAGAATATATTCAAATTGATACATGAACACTTCCTGTGTAAGTACCAGTGTCCCCACTCACCAACACTAGCAGCTCAGTCTCCTAAAGGAACCCCATGGTCCAGCCTTTCTTTCAGCTCCTAGGTACAACCCAGTTTCTACAGCTAGGAACAACCAAGGCAACACTCCCCTCTCTAACATCCGACTCACTTGCCCCCTCACCACTTGGAAATCGCCACCTCTGTCAAGCCCAAGCCATAATGTCTTATCATTGTGAAGCACTTTCCAAACACTTCCCTGGTTTTGTTAGTGTTTGCTTGTTTGAGACAGGGTCTCAAAGCTGGCCTTGAACTTGCCATATATGAACTTGTCAAAAATAACCTTGAACTATTGATTCTCCTGCCTCCAACACCCGCCCAACCTCAACCCTACCACTGCCAAAAGCTTTGCTTTACAGGAGTGTGTCACCATACCCAGAGTAGTTCCAGGAGTCATTTGCACCTAACACACACACACACACACACACACACACACACACACACACACACACACAACTCACCAAGGGGAATTACTGTTCACGCCAGTATCATCAATTATATATATTGCATTTCTACAGTAACTGTGCAGGGTTTTTATTGTATTTTCTTGTCCACTAAGGAGTCCTGTGCCTGGTATGCAGGGGTGTGGTTTCCTGCCACATATAATGGTTGGTAGCTAACTCAGCATGGAACAGAAAGCTAGGCCCTGAGATGTTTGCTGAACTGGCCTCAATTTAATTTAGTTAGCATCAATCTCAGAGTAAGGAATAAACAGTCGTGGACTTAGTGAGACTGATTCTCAGAAGTCTTTACCACAGCCAAGGCCAAACTAAAAACTAACGTAATTACTTGGGTAGATAATTCATGAAAGGGGGAGAGCCATTTGCATTTGAATGATCTGGAGAGGATTTTCTGCTTGCTGATCGTTCTGGGATTTTTCAGATAATAGCTTCAATTCTTTGATTCTTTCCTGGTGTGGAGAGTAGGCCAGAAAGTTAATCTAGCCATCACTCTCCCATCTGAAACCAAGCAACTCCCAACCAGCTCTGCAGAAAACATCCATAGAAACCAAGTTTCAACATGAATGTCGTGAGGCAGAGGCCGAAGGGTCCACGATGCTCACATTCAGCGCTCTCAAGAAATACCAGGAGGGTGCCCCTACTTGACTGATGTTTCAATAGCCTCACACCTGGCCCCCATCTATTGTGCCCTTAGCATTCTCTAGGCTGGGGCACAAGGACAGGAATAGGGGTGGGGGAAGACTATACAGTAAAGTGGTGTCTGTGGCACAGGGCACAGGAGACTGGGAGAAAAGAGTTTGGATTCCGAGTTCACACTGTGTGTGTCTGAGTCTTTAATTTTAAGAGCAGGGGTGGAGATGACAACGGAGTGGATAGCCAAGTCCTTCTCCAAATGAATGACACAATGCAAGCATGCGCTCACACACACAGAGAGAGAGAGAGAGAGAGAGAGAGAGAGAGAGAGAGAGAGAGAGAGAGAGAGAGAGAGAGAGAGAGAGAGAGAGAGAGAGAGAGAGAGAGAGAGAGAGAGAGAGAGAGAGAGAGAGAGAGAGAGAGAGAGAGAGAGAGAGAGAGAGAGAGAGAGCACCTGCTTCCGAAGCCCCCTATTGCAGGCTGGCCTGAAGGCTCGGCCCCGCCAGCCAGAGCCGGCGGATTTACCGTGGCATTACTTTTAATTAAGTCTGCGGCGCGGCGCGGGAGCGCGGGGTGCGCCCTAATCCCGGACCCGCCTGACGTCACCTGGGAAGGCGCGGTGGCGCGGGGCATCGCGGACCCGACGACCTCACCGCGACCCGGCCCGCGCCTCCGCCCGCGCGGGGCTTTGCTGGCGGGAATTAAGGGAGGGAGAAATGTTAGTACACTTTTAATTGGAAAGCGAGTTCTTCTTTCAGAGCAGCTTGTTTACTCAGGATCGGGCATTAGAACTCGGGGGAGGCTCTAATTGAAGTGACGGCTTTGGAGATTATGGGGAACATATGGCCCTACCGCCAGGCTCTTTATCTGCATTTTCTCATAAAAACTGCCGTCCGGGTGTGTTTCTGCAGCCTGGCCTCTTCAATTTCTAAAGCGCCTTTGAAAAGAGGAGAATGCAATGCATGCGCAGGGCTGCAGTAGCCGGCAGCCTGCAGTCCTGGAAGCTTCCCCAGGCTAGGCCTGCACCACCGCCTCCAGCCAGGGTTCTGCCAGGGAAAATGAGCTGGGAAGAAAAGAAAGCCACTGGTGACTGCCTGGCAGGGGTGTAATTCAAACGGTTTTGAGCAACAGCGGGAGAGAGTTGCCACGGCAACGAGATTCCCACTCCAGGCACAGGAGGAGGAACCTCCATGTGCTTGGTTGGGGCCAATCTGAATACACAGGGGAAATAGGACCACGCGTGTCTCAGGACAGAATTACATTGCTTTCTCTTTGTCATTAACCAACCAATCAATCAAATATCCAGTTGGTCTCTGGCTGTAGTATCAATCACTACCCTATTGATTCCCCTCCCTCAGTTCTATTAATTCTTACTATAGCCAAAGCTGTCAGATAAAGCACAGGAAACAGTTAAACGTGTATTTTTATACGATCTTGCCCCGATCATGCTTTTAAAACATGTTACATTTTCCAAAATGCAAATGTCACCTGGCTCCTTACAATTGTGTTTGCTTCATCTTACAACCCCTGACTACACCTGTTCACTCTAGGGGCAATAGCACTACCTTCTGTCTTAGCTGTAGACTCTCCTGTCATAGTACCAAGCCTCACCTGGGAAGAACAGCTAATTGAGGTACCCCCCCAACTCGAGCTCCCACAGCTTTACCACCTTCTGGAGCTTCACATCCTTCCTTTCCTAAACATTGTGTTCACCAGGGGATTACAGAACTCCAGATCTCAGGTTCCAGGCCAGACTAATTAAATCCTTAAGGCCCATTCCACAGAAATCCAACATCAAGGGGAAAAGAAATATAGGAAGGGGCTGGCGAATGGCTCTGTTGTTAAGAGCACACAGTTTGGTTCCTAGCACCCATGTAAGGCAGCTCACAACCACCTGTAACTCCAGTTCTGGGAGCTGGCACTCCTCTGGCTTCTGTAGGCACACACACACACACACACACACACACACACACATTTAAAAATACATGAGAAGTCTTATGCAGGGGGACTACTTTGAGAAACTACATACAATCTGAGTATCTTGGTTATTAATGCTCTCCCTCCAATAGAATGCAAGCTTCCGGGAGCAGAATTATCAATCCAGCATGCACAACAGGGCTGTCATATTGTCTGTGCCCCCAAATATTTGCTCATTAGTCAAATGTTTGCTTCTATATGTTCCATACACCAAACCCAGGCCCTGTTCAACATAATACCCAGTAAACCTTGGATAAACTAGATATTGGGTTTGTCCTGCCAGCTTTTCTGCCCTCATGGGTTCCCAACAAGAAATACTTGGACATTTTTCCTTGAGTACCATCTGGGTCCCCACCTAGTGCACACATGGTAAAATATTCAGGTTTCTGGTCCTAGTCACCAAAAGATCTAAACATGCGTCTGGCCTCTCCAGTGAGCAAATTTGGTTTGGACCACTGAGAATCCAAATGGGTCTTAAATTACTGTCTTTTCCATTTGCTTTTGCCACAGAAAACACCACGGTACTCAGAAGCCAAAAAGTAGTTTGCTACAATCCTTAGATAACGTTGGGGCTTTTCTCTAGCCATAGACACACAGGCACAGAGAGATCTGGACTAGGATCCTTGCACTACTGGGTGAAGTGTCTGTTTCAAAAGCACTTTCAGATCACCTTCAAACCCTGTGGCTGGCAATTCCAAAGTAGATGGGTGTGGCTGGGCTTTCTTGGACTTCCTCCATGATTTTCATTTACTATAGTGGGGAGAACATGAATCCCTGGGTATGTCACACAGGGGATGATCTGCTCTGCCTGTACAGGCCCTGTCACCTTTAACTCACCAGCCATGCTACAAAGTTCTGCAGGAAGGACCCAAGTGAGAGAGAGGTGGAGAGATAACGGCACAATGGAGTTTCTGCCAAGGGAGGAACAAAGACTGTGCTCGTGTCTCCTGGGAGTGGGACTACTACAGGTCAGCCCGTGAAAGCCTGTTAGATGTACTGATTTAACCCACTGTCAGGCCTGATTCCTTCCATGGGGGCTGTGGTTTACCCTGCCGATACTTCTTCAAAAGGCTCAAGGTGGGGGTGGGGAAGTTTTCCTGCGGCCATCAAATAAAACCAAGGATAGAACCAGAAGTGGGGTGGATAACTGCAAAAACAAAACAAAATCACTAATTGCTCTGCGCATGCACTTTTTAATTGCCTGCATTTCCACACATGTTGACCTGGCATCTTTCCCAGGTTCCTATTGCACTAGGAAATGCCCATAAAATGTACAAGGATAGTGATTAGTGCCAAGGAAGAAGCTAGAGCAGGACATGAACCTGTGACGGGTCTGGTATCAGCAGTGTAAACCACAGCCCCCCCCCAATTAAATGAATCAGGCCTGACAGTGGATTAAATCAGTACATCTAACAGGCTTCCACGGGCTGACCTGTAGTAGTCCCATTCTCAAGAGACACGAGCTCAGCCGTTGTTTCTCCCTTGGCAGAAACTCCATTACATGTGTAAGATGCTTTGCAGGGATCCCTGGGGTAGGAAGTCTTAGTGAATCCTGAATTGCCACCACAGCCATCCAGGGAGCTGTTGGTAAAACGGGAGAAGACAGTGTGAGGGGCTGCTTTAATCTACATGTATGTTTCTGAGGACCAGACAGCAGACTTTACTTAACAAGGCAGACTCTGGAACCAGACCACCCGGGTTTGAACTGTGGACCTTGCAGTGACGAGCTGCAATACCCACAGCTCTTTATTAACTCCTCCATGCTCATCCTCCTCAATGAAGGATGGGAAGAATCACAAAACCGCCAGCTTCGTGGGAAGCCTACACTAACATGTAGGCTTTTTAACTTCAATGAAGTACTTACGCTACTAATTTCTGTAGAAAGAAGGTGTGGTAATTATCAACACCCTGAATCCATCATCATTATGTAAAACATGATATGTTTTACATGCGGCCATTTTTACTTACAGAGGTTGAGCATGGGAAATGACTAATTATGAACAGTAATACAAGTTATGTAGGTTCTAAAACATCTACACAAATTTTGTATTTTTTATTATTCATTTAAATCAACATCTCCATAAACCAAGTTTCAGACAGTGGAAAAGAGATAAGCATTGTCTAAATCTGAACATTGCCTGTAACTTTTTAAGCACTAAAGATAAACTCTACCCAACTTCTAATTACAGAGAGGGCCGAAGCCCTCTGTTTCAGTATCAAGTGTCCGGACTTGGTAATTGGTAGAATTAAGTTCTTATTCTGGCTTATCCCCGACTCAAGTATCCTGTGTTTTTACTTCTCCTTCTGTGTTATGGAGACAAAACAAATAGACTAAAAGAGAAAGATTCAATATAGAAAAGAAGCCTTAGATAGAGAACAACAAATAATCCTTCTAGTAACTATATGGCTGATTTTAGTAAGAAACTGTTGGTTTTGAAAACAATCTAAAGGGCCCAGAAATTATAACTGCTTCTTGCCTACCAGTCAGAAACGCTCGGTTAATAAACTAGGCAGACTCTGTGAAGACCTTGTGGGGTCTCTTTGATACTAGCATCCACAAAAACGATGCAAGAAGGTTGCATGTTAACTCTCTGATAACCACTGTGCAGAAAATCTTCAAGACAAGACAGCATGTCTCTTGTTCTATTCTTAGCACATGGCATAGGACTTACAATGTATTTATTAGCCTGAAATTTCAAAAATTTATATTAATTCCAAAACCTGGGGACAGATCTGTAGGCAACTTAACTTTGAAGAAGTATTTCTCAAACACCAGGCCATAATCTATCTTAAATTTATGAAATTAACACAGTATGTATGCTAAGATTAGAATTTAAACACACTAACATGTAAGGCAAGCAGTGACTCATCTGTCTACATATTGGAAGAGAGGTGAATGTCGTGCGCACACACACTCCTGATAAAAGGTAATTATTACTATACTGAAGTACAGTTAATTTTTAAATATGCTACTGTAAAGAATATAGAAAACATGATTTACATGTTTTTCACCAATATGTTTATTGACCTACTTATAGTAACTGCTTATTTTTTAGAGTTAACTCTTTCCTTATTAGAGAGAAGAATGACAAGATTAACTTCATAGTAATATCCATCTCTCAGCCCCTTTACATCACAAACTGTGCTCACTGCTCTGATACCATTCTGCTGACTTCGAAATGCCTCCTCAGCTATGCTGCTTGGAAATCAGTATCCCCTTGGCTTTTGTTTATCTGCAGCTAAGAAACAGCATTTATTTAGTCTAGAGACGGACACAGTATAGAAGTCTGTAAAAAATTAGCACTGAAGGGAAGATTGGTATCAACTGGAAGGACATCTAAAAAGACAGCAGTTTTGAGAGCAATGCTCATAGGCCTACTGAGGGATGGAAAAAACAACTTGGGCCTCAGCTTAGCAGCGCTCACTAACAGGTAACTGCCAGGGTCCCAAGGCCTTCACCAGCAGATTCTAATTCACTCCTAAAGTGTGAAGACGCATCATTCCATCTGACCAAGAAGCTCAGAGAGATACACCCCAGGACAGCTTTATGCAGGGAAGGTGGTGCTTAGTAATAAGGTAACATTTGGGTATGCAAAGGAGCTCAAATCATAATGACTCCGAATCTCAGTTCCTTAGCCTACTATAAAAAAAGAAATAAAATTGGTAAATGTCTCCCATTATTGCTTGGCTTTTAATTAGCCCCAGAGGTCATTGAAAGACTATTCCACTTGACTTTTTTTTTCTATTTACTATCCAGGATGTGACACAAGCCAGAATGTTCTGAAACTAAAGACTGCCTCTGAGGTATACATGTCTGTAGTAGAAAACCACCCATCTCCAATCCATGCACCTGAGCCAGCCCAAATGACAAACCCCCACCCATACCACCCTGAGATGTCTTCTACCATCTCTTCAGAGGCATCTGAAATACAAGGGCCAAGAGAAGTAAGAAGATACCTGTGAAAGGATGGATCTTTTGCAAAATGAGTCCATAAGCCATAAGATACCCAGAAGTCCACGAGCACCTCTCCAAGAGATAACAATTAAAATTGCCATTGTATAAACACCAACCAAGTTCTATGCCTTGAAGCAGCCTCCACAGGAGGTATGGTAACCCGCTTTTAACAGATTAGGAAATAGTCTTGCCAAGCACGGGTGACTGGCCCAAGATTCCACTGCTTTTTGAGTGTAGGATTAGCTTCGCTCCTAAAACTGTCTCATTGTAGATCCAAAACCAGACAAGACTTCTTCCTACTCCTGCTATTCTTTCATATCTTACATTGTAAAAATGAACTGACAGGAACAATTCTGAGTAACATTCTGGTATTTTCCAGAACTTGTGAGCTAACTACTGCTCATAAGTCTATGTCATAAGAGAACAAGATTAGTCCAACATGGATTGAAAGAAGTGTTGCTGTACTGTAGAACAATAATAGCATCCCTGCTGTCGTAGATGAAAATGAAGGAAGAGTCTGTGCACAGGTCTGAGCTGTGGCTCCATAGGTAAAGAGAGTTGTGCAAGCCTGGGGTTCTGAATTTGGTCCCCAGGATCCACATAAAGATAGGGAAGAGTGAACTCTATCAGATTGTACTTTGATCTTTACATGTGTGCTGTGGCATGCGTGTGCACATGTGAGCGCACGTGCACACGTGCACATATACACACACACACACGCACACACTAATAATGAATAAGTAAAATTTAATTAAACAAACAAAAAATGGAGCCTAGCTACCAGAGTTGAGAAATATGCCTGAGAAAAGGCGAGAGCAGGTTTTAGACAAGGAAAGCTGTGGGTGGGTGTCTGGAACCTTAGACACAGCAGCATCCCACATGCTAAGAAAATTCAGGAAAAAAATGGACTGACCAGCACTAAGTGCGAGAAAACTACCCTTAAAACTCCAATGATGTGTGGTTCTTGGCCTCAGAGATTAATATGAACAAGAAAAGGTAATGTGTCCAAATAAGAAGCACACATCATCATGTGTCTGTGGCATACCAGACTGTACTGTGCAGGTAGATAAAAAGTATTGAACAGGCGCCTCCATGTAGGCTGGGAAGCTGCTACACCATCCCATAAAACACAAATGTTCTCAAAGAAAGGGGTTCTGGGAGAGGCCTCCTGGCCCAGGCCTCCTTTGGGGAAAGCCCTCTGTACTAGCAGATCAGTTGAAAGAGCCCCACCATAGTCAACAGGTGAATCCCAGGCATAATCTAAACAGTTTTCCTGCCTTCACAAACACAGATGAACTACAAAATAAGAAAAGCAAAAAGTATAGCTAGATTCCATGCCAAGAAACACAAAAAGAAATAAAATGCAGAAAGAAAACTGTTGAAAGGAACAAAATTTGCATCCAATTCAAACTAGACATTCTTCAGTAATCAAGAAATGGAAAAAGAAAGCTGTTTTGCTTTAGAACAATCTATAACTAAGTGCAATGCAGCACAGTATCCTACACTGTATTCTTGAATAAATAAAGACATTAGAGAAAATCCCATGAAATCACATAAAGCCTGTAGTTGGCAATGTCCTAGCAGAGTTACCATCTTCATTTTCTGCAGTTATTTAAAATGTTGGCATACAAGGAATCTGGAAATGTACAGGAATGTCTGTCTCCCTTTCAACTACACTGTAAATTGAAATTTTTAATTCAAACTTAAGTTTTTTAAATTCCTGCACAAGATATTTGAGTAATCTTTCATCTGAAAAGAAGACAGGAGACTAAAAGAGAAAATTGAGAAATGCAACCTGGACCAGCTAGGGGCCCACAGTTGAAAGAGCCCCACCATAGTCAACAGGTGAATCCCAGGCATAATCTAAACAGTTTTCCTGCCTTCACAAACACAGATGAACTACAAAATAAGTCAGTCCTACAGCTATGCAGAGTCAGGTGTCAGGAGGCAGGAGGCAGGAGGCAGGAGCCAGGAACCCCTGCTACCATTTCCAGGTCAAACAACTACTAAAATTGTGAGTATGCCAACAGAATATGATACTCCAGTCAAGCAGTAACAATAACATGTTCTATGCATGCCACATGTGGAAAATCACACCTCCTTCATGGTGCCTTTTAAAGACAGTTTAGTATTTTTACAGATAGATCAAAACATCTTTTCTATGAACTATTAGAAAGACTGGGGAGAAATTAAGAAAGGTTTCAGTGTTTCCTAGACCTGCGAGGGGGTTTCTATCAACTTAAAAGGTTATTGAGTGTAAGGGAATAGTTTCACATGGTGTGGTTACTAAAAGTAAATCCAGTGCCTAAGTTTGAGGTTCTACATGGACTGAGACAGATGTTGGGGGCTCAACATGAACAATCTGATGATGTATGTTGAAGGTAAGGTCAAGAGTTCTGGTGACATTGTGGGTTACATCACTAATTCTCTACGTCTAGTTTCCCAACAGACAGCTCCTTTTGATGCCAGTGGTAAGGATAGTGTTTGCATGCTAATGAGATAACTGGTATCTGGGGGACTCTGCATAGCTGTAGGACTGAGTCTGACCGATGGAGATAACAACACAAGATTAGATGGGTGGTCCATTCAGTCAGACCTCCACCCTCAAGCAGGACAGAGGAGCTGAAGATTGAGTTGATCATGAATGTCTGATGATGAAAACTGTGCCTGTGAAATAGAGCTGTATGTATTAAACACCCAAAGAACAGGGTCAAGGTAACTTTCTGAGAGTAGAATGTGTGGGGGTTTATGGAAGCCAGTGCATTTAAGGGGATTATAGGAGCTCTGAGTCCCTTTGCATACACATTTCCCTGTATATCTCTCTACCTGCCATTGGCACCCTTTTGAGATTCCTTTGTAAGAAATGGCTGATCATAAATGAAATGTTTGCCTGAATTCTATCATGCACTTTAACAAATTAATTGAACCGCAGGAGGCTGTCTTGGGAACTCCAATTTATAGTCAGTTAGAAGCATGCAGATGACAATCTACAGCTTGTGACTGGCATCTAAAGTGGGAGGCAGCCATATGAAACCTAGCCTTCAATCTGGGAAACACAATATTACCTCCAGGCAGACAGTGTCAGGATTGAATTGAATGAGATCTGGGAGAAAAGCTCCCACACATCTGGAGTCAGTGTTGTTTTTAAAGAAGAGTAAGCAGGAAATACACATCAGTGTGGTTCCTTGCATCTCCAGCTCCCTGTGGTCCAAATGCTTAAACAGAAGCTTGAGAAATGTAGGGATGAGAGACACATAACCTCCAAGATACTTAATGATGGCAATATCTTCTTGTTCCTACTGAAGGAAAGGATCTCAGATCTGAAAACCTCAAAGAATCCCTTCCCTAAAAACACTAAGAAGACACTAGAGCCTCTACACAATCCAGTAAGGCCAAGAAAAAAAAATGGTCTGCCTCTGGCTTGAAATTGCATCTACCTGCTAGATAGGTTGCTTAAGGGCTATAGGCAAAGCAGGGACCAGAACAAAAATGATTGAGCCACATTAGAAAAGAGCATCCAGTAATTCCAGCACTTGAGAAGCTGAGGAAGAAAGATTGATAGCACCAACTTACCCTGAGCTACATGGTGAAACCCTGTCACAAAAGATCAGAAAGTCATGGCAGAAGGCTCAGTCAGTAAAGTCACCATCACAGAAGCCATGAGGACTGGAGTTCAATCCCCAGAACCCATGTAAAGGCCAGGAGTGACATTGAACAACTGTAATCCCAGTGCTAAGGTAAGTGGCTTGCTAGCAAACCAGTCTGGTTGAATTGGCAAGCTCCAAGTTCAACAAGAAGTGCTGTCTCAAAAAAATAAGGCAGAGAGAAATTATGAAAGATGCCCAACAATCAACCAACCTCTGGGCTCTAATCACACACACACACACACACACACACACACACACACACACACACACACACACACCAAAAACACTGCAAAAATCATCATGGATTCTTAGTGCTGAAAGAGACAGCAGGAGTCTCCCTGAACCACTCTCCTTGTCAAACACTGGCAACACTACACAGATCTGTTTCTTAAGGACTTGAGTGGATGATTCTCCATCCTGTCATCTTAATATTTTTAGGTGTGTGTGTGTGTGTGTGTGTGTGTGTGTGTGTGTGTGTGTGTGTAAAGGTGAGAGATCAGTCTCCAGTGTCATTCCTCAAGAGCCACTCATCTTGATTTCTGAAGCATGGCCTCTCAATGGCCTGGAGCTCACTTGTGTGACTACACTGATTTGCCATTCAACCCCAGGGATCCACCTATCTTCGTCTCCCCAGGGTTGTGATTACAAGCGTGGGCCAACAGAGCCAGCTTTTTTTGCATGAGTTTGGGAACCAATCTCAGGTCCTCAGGCTTGCACAAGTGGTTTACTGATTGAGTGGTCCCTGTAGGTCACTTTAATGTTTTGTCAATGACCTTGATGGAGACACAAAAGGTAAGTGGCACAAAACAGGCAGGACATGCCCATGTGGCACCTAGAATTCTCTGTAGTGAGCAAATTTGGGCATTGTCACACTGGCAGAAAAATCTAAGCTCCAAATTTGATTGTGGTTGTATGAAATAGGGCCTTTTTGATGGGTTTACATGTAAGGTTATAGGTGATGATAGAGTCAGTAAAGTTCAAACAAGACATACTCTATATTAATAGGGTAAGGTTTTTACATGCAGTTATGAGACTTTCCCATTTATCAGAGGACAGAGTTTTCAGGCTAATTTTAAATGGTGCACTTTAGGAGATCCCTGACCAGAGAGAGAGTGGGGGGGAGGGAGGGAGGGAGGGATGGAGGGAGGGAGGGAGGGAGGGAGGGAGGGAAGGAGGGAGGAGAGAAAGAGGGAGGGAGGGAGAGAGAGGGAAAGGGAGAGAGAGAGAGAGAGACAGAGAGAATGAGGAAACAGCAAGCATACTTACTAAGGGGAATAATTAACTTTAAAATGACAGCCAAGGAAACATCACACTGAGAAAATAAGACCAAGGAAGATATGAGTCATATCAAGGATGTAGATTTAGTATTGAGGATGAAATGACAGGACTGTGGCTTAACATAGGGCACAGCTGTGTTCATCAATGCTGCAGACTGGCCTGCCTTTATGAGGAATGAACTGATGACTTGTCCCTGCACAGAGGACTACTAGGTAAATCTACAGTTTTTTGACACTGATTGATCAAATCCTGGCATTATCAGCTGCTGCTTGCTTCATTCTCTTCTCTCTTCCTCCTGTTTCCCTTGTTTAATTTTTGGTCTGTGTGTGTGTGTGTGTGTGTGTGTGTGTGTGTGTGTGTGTGTGTGTGTGTGTGTGTGAGAGAGAGAGAGAGAGAGAGAGAGAGAGAGAGTGTGTGTGTGTGTGTGTGTGTGTGAGTGTGTGAGTGTGTGTGTGAGTGTGTGTGTGAGTGTGTGAGTGTGTGTGTGTGAGTGTGTGTGTGTGAGTGTGTGTGTGTGTGAGTGTGCGCACGCATGGGTGGTATCCAAGTGACTTTGCTCATTTGCACCATGGTTTCATTTTATTCCCAGCCTGTAATGTTTGAGGGTGTATAGATGAGTGTGCACATGGGACCTGAGTGCATGTAGATGCCAAGGTTGATTCTAAGAATGATCCTTTATCATTCCTCTATCTTATGCACTGAGCAGAGTTTTTAATCAAACCCAGAACTCACAATATGGTTAATAATGCTAGCCTGCTCCCTCTAGAGACCCTGTATCCATCTTCTGGGGCTATAATTACAGGTGGACCACTGCACCCACCCAGCACTTACATAGGTGCTGGGAATACAAACCAAATCCCTTGCTCTTGTGTGGCAAACACTTTACCCCATGAGCCATCTGGTAAGTACATTACCAGCTGGCAATAAAATGAAAACATGGTAAAAATGAGCAAAGTCACATGGACACCATTCACAGCTTCTCACAGACTCTTGGGAGAAGATAAACTCTGCCCTATGGAGCTATCACCCTGGAAAGTTGACTCCCTGAAATGTACTCTGTAAAATCTTTGCACCCTCTCTGCATTGCCTACCTTTTACTTCTCCTGAAGCCACCCACAATGGGGTGAAGGCTGGTGGGTGAGAAAGAAAAACAACAAAAATGTTCTAGTTCCTTTATGACATAAGTCTCTGAACCTCAGGCAGATCCCAGCACCTGTCTGGCAGATGAGGAAACAATGTTTGGAGAAATTCAGTGATTGTAGCAGCCTGAATGGCTGGTTCAATCTGCCATCTCCATAGTTAATACTGTATTTCTACATATTATGGAAGCCTAGTTAGCAGGCATTCAAGCTGCATGAATTGCAATTCCTCACTCCATGGGTTATGAACTGCCTCAGCCAATGGGATATTATCAGACATGGGGCCAGTAGAGGCTGCAAGTGTGTTTCTGCAGTGGGACATGCTTCCTTGTACTTCTGTGATTGGCTGGAGATCATGCCTTTCAGCCACTGTTCCTCTAACCTGAAGGCCAGAGTAAATCACAGAAGACCTGAAACTTGTCTGTGCCTGGAGCTTTACCCAATGGGCATCATCAGACTCCAGCCTGAAGGAAATCCCTCCTGTTAACCCACATACTTCTAAATGCACTGGGCGTGTGTTTTAGGTTGTATGTCGTGGAAGTCAGGTACAATTTGTTATGTACCATTATCATGACAACAGCTTACTAATAAGAGCTTAAAAAGAAAGTTCTTGAGATGTACAGGACTGCCTTGCTAAGGAGCTAAGCTGCATCCCATGCAGCCCCTGCCCACCAAGCAGCACTCACCTGAGTCTGAGGCTGCTGGGCTCACCAGGCTCAGCAGCTCCCGCTCCTTCTCATAGTCCCCTTTGCAGAGCAGCTGGCCCTCCTTCAGGACAAACTCATCACCCTTCTGCAGCTGTCGCTCACAGACACAGCAGCAGAAGCAGCTCAGGTGGTACACGCTCTTCTGGGCGCGCATGACAAACTCATTGGGTGCAATGGCTTCGAAGCAGCCCCCACATTTGACAGCAAACAGCCTACAAGTGGGAAAGAAAGAAAAGCTATGAGCATACATATGGTTGGGCCTGGACCTACGTTTACCCTCCATCTAATGATAGCTGTAGGATTCATTATGGCATTCATTTACTGTTTTCAAAAGAAAGAGTTGTTTTCTTTTTTAAAAATAGTAGCACAATTGCAGGGGGAGAAGGAATCTTTCCAAAACACTCTGTTTGTCCCTGAATTCCAGAGGATCTGACAGATACAGGAAGGTCAGATGACACAAGGGAGGGGGAAAGACCTGTTCCTCTCTCCACAAAGACAGACAGGAGCTTACACAAAGTATATTTAGGAAGCTGAAGCCAATTTGTAATAATAAGTCCCACTTTGTCATGAATGACGGAAACATAAACAACTGAAGAGTGTTTTCCTATAGATGAGCCAACTGCCACATTGGCCAAAGTGTGTCAGTCCTATCTCTTTGCCTGTTAATATGCCAATCACTAATTCTTCTTTTCATTCATTTATTTTCATTAACTCAGAAGCATCTACTGCATGTCCTGTGATACACTATCCACTCTGTGTCTTAACAGAGAGTGGAGAAAAAGAAACCACACCCCAACTGTATCCACATATGGAGTCAAGTGTACAGTGTGTAAGAGTGTGTGTGTGTGTGTGTGTGTGTGTGTGTGTGTGTGTGTGTGAGTGTGTGAGTGTGTATGTGTGAGTGAGTGTGTGTGTATGTGTGAGTGTGAGGGGCATTGGTGCAGACACAACAGTATACAAAACAAACCCTTCATTGTATGACGCTCATATGCTTGTGGGAGAAGATAAGACTAGGAAGATAGTTCAGTGGATAAAGGTCCTTGTCATGCAAACCTGACAACTCAATTCAAACCCCAAAGCCCACTTAAAAGATGTAGGGAGAAAACTGACTTCATAAGTTGATCTCTGATATCCACAAGTATGCCACAGTGGCACTAAAATTTTTAAAAAGTACAATACAGAGGTACCCTGTGACTACAAAATATTCTAACACAAAGTTATAGGATATATCAGAAATTTCAATATTCAATCACTTCCCAACCATAAAGTTGTACTTGTTAAGTTATAAGGTGATCCCCTCACGTGTTTATCTTGGAAGGTTCCTGAAGAAGGGAAGGATTAGAAGCGGAGGGAAGAGGAAGCTTGGGAAGAGTTCCCAATGAGGTATGGCACACAGATTGGCACAGGAGAGAGAAAAGACATTTAAGCTTTGAGTGGAGGAAGCCAATGCTTGAAAAAGAGAATGAGGTCACCTGCCATGAATCCCAGAACAACCCACAGTCTTAGGATGGGATCCAATCTGCAGGACAAGAAGAACTGTGCTATATGGCCTGTCACACATGCTGTGTCCATCCCTCAGTCATCAGGAGACCCTCCAACCTCAGCACCGGAGTAAAGAGGAGGACCCATCCAAATGGCTGCTGATGCCCTTTCACCACTAATAACCTCCACACCCGGGACTCCAAGAACCAGAAGCCCTTTCTCTTCCCCTCCCTTCCCCCAGCTGCTCACTGCGGTTTTCCTGACTGTTGCTGGAGTCCCTCCAATATTTTCTTTCACACCCTCTCCTTTTTCTAAGTGTCACATGTGCAGAAATCTACCTAGTTCATCCCTCAGCCTTCCAAGACCCTGGTCTCTTGTTTGCCAACCTGAGCAAACTTATCAATGATTTTCCAGGAGCCCGTCAAAGGCCTTTTGTCCCCAAACCCTACTTCTGTTCCCTATTCCCTGAAATGGACTGTTAAGCAGACTCAAGGCAAATATTCCCAGGGAGTCAACAAACACTTAAGGAGTACAGCAGTAGCGGGTGATAGGGTGGTAGCCTCTGTGCTTGTCTGCCTTCTAGCCTGTTAATCTCTTCCTCTTTTTCTTTCCCCTTAAAAATTTTCTCCCACTTCATAAATTTCCTCACATGTTAGAGAAGGGAGGGCCGGAGTGAACTCAACCAAGACAGTCCGCCATGCTGACTCAGGACCATTGGTGGAAGGGGCAGCAGTTGTATAGCTCAAATCCTGAAGTGGTCAAGTCCCCTCCCCCATTCACCCCATCCCACCCCACCCCCCTTCCTGGAAGGATTGCAGGCCAGAAGAGGCAGACTTGATACCTTCCATTCTCCCTCCCTGGATCCAAACCAGGTCAACTGTACCTTACTCCCTCATCTCTTGTAAGCTTCGAGAGCAATTCAAGAAGAGGAGTGTGCCATCTACCACCTGGGTGCCAGATGTGTACACAGCTGTGCGGGTCCCACTGTGGACCCAGCTGCTGGCTACACAGCCTCCCATAAGTTGTTTTCTCTAAGGCTCAGAGAAGCAGAGAAAAGGATTTGTTCAAAAGTCCAGGTCATAATTAAAACACAGCCTGTCTCTTCCCAGTGCTTGAGATGTGTTCCCCATGGCTACTTCCCCTTTGAATGCTAATGAGACAGCACTCTGGGTTCAGAGTCTGCCAGGCTGCTGTACCTGGAAAAGCTGGACAATGTTCCAGAATTATCGGTTCACCTATGTAGACATGACAACACCCATCCTTTCTTACCATCCTAAGTCACCGCCTTACCCCTCTCTCTGATGCCTTTGGGCTCATCCCTTATCTCTTCCATGTATCTCTCTCATACTTGTAAAAATGGAAATGGAGCATCTTCCTTTTAAAAATCATCTTGTGCAATATGGTTCCAGGTATGAGCGTTAGTGTTCCCCTCCCCTACAAATGACCCTCGGTGAGGAGAGTGAGGAGGGATGTCATAACAAATGAATCTACCTTTGTCCTTAGAAAGCTACAGTGGGCAGGAGGCCAGTGCTGGCTAGATTTGTGTAAATGTGACACAAATTATCCAAGAGGAGGGAAACCTCGATTGAGAATATGCCTCCATAAGATCGAGCTGTGGGCCAACCTACAGAGCATTTTCTTAATTAGTAATTGATGAGGGAGAGGCCAGACCACTGTTGGTGGTACCACTTCTACGCTGGTGGTCCTGAGTTCTATAAGAAAGCAGGCTGAGCAATCCCTGGGGAGCAAGTCAGTAAGCAGCATTCCTCTATGGCCTCTGCATCAGCTCCTGCCTCCAGGTTCCTGTCCTGTTTGAGTTCCTGTCCTAACTTCCTTCAGTAATAAAGAGCAATATGAAAATGTAAGCCAAATAAACCCTTTCCAACTTTTGTTGTTGTTGTTGTTGTTGTTGTTTGTTTGTTTGTTTGTTTTTGGTCATGGTGTTTCATCACAGCAATAGAAACCCTAAGTCAAAGGTCTAAAGCATTTAGGTTTAGGAAGGTTTCTCAACCTTCCTAATGCTGAAGCACTTTAATACTTCCTCATGTTATGGCAACCCCCAACCATAAAATCATCTTCATTGTTACTTCACAACTGTAATTTTGCCACTGTTATGATCATAATGTAAATATCTGATATGCAGGATATCCGATGTTCCACCTCCATGAAAGAGTCATTCTACCTCCAAAGGGGCCATGATCCAGAGGTTGAGAACCACTGCTCTGTATGAATGGCTACAATTGAATGTGGTTGGGACGTGTACAGAGAAATAACAGAGAAGGGCACAGAAATTGACTGAGGATACTAGTCACTGAATCTTTTATCTATTTCTTTCCTCACTCCACCTTTACCTTTACCTGCTTTACCAGGCAGGGAAGTACAGACTGGCTGTAACTTCCTTTCATGCCCTGCTTACACCTTCTTGTGCAGCTAAAAGCTACAAGAGGCTCAACCTTGAGTCCCAACAATACGACTTACTTCTCAATGATTCTTGCAGCCTCAGTTTGCACAGAGGAAAAGAGAAAAGATGATGTCTACATTTCTCAGAAATGAAGAAATAAATAAGAATTCATGCATGGGGTGCTTTGTCACCTTTAATGCACTGGGAATTCTTAGCCATTTTTATTGGCCATGCATTTGCCTTTTATACATGTAGATATTTGCTTCTTGACCCACAGGTGAGTTTTCATGTTTAAAAGTTTCCAGGGCCCCACTCTAAGACAATCCTCCTTCCAGTGTGAGCTCCTCTACTGACTCCTAGCTCTGTCCCATCTCTGTCCATGGTGTGCCAGCAGAACATGTTCCTCGGGCCCACCTATGGCCCTATCATTGGCCAAGTTCATCCACACCGATCTTCATTTCTTGTTGCTGACTTCATCTCTGTGTCCTGTGCTTGGAGCCACAGCAGAAAGCAAAGGGGATGGGGGGAGAGCATATTAACACAGGGCAAGAGCCAAGTAGACCTGAGCCCAGGGTCTTCCCTTTACCAATGGGTTCAAAGATGCCACACCAGTCCCCAGGCTTCTTTCTTCTTCTTCTTCTTCTTCTTCTTCTTCTTCTTCTTCTTCTTCTTCTTCTTCTTCTTCTTCTTCTTCTTCTTCTTCTTCTCTTTCTCCTTCTCCTCCTTCTCCTTCTCCTTCTCCTTCTCCTTCTCCTTCTTCTTCTTCTTCTTCTTCTTCTTCTTCTCCTCCTCCTCCTCCTCCTCCTCCTCCTCCTCCTCCTCCTCTTCCTCCTCCTCCTCTTCTTCTTTCCTCTCTTTATGGTTTTTTGAGACAGGGTTTCTCTGTATTGCTTTGGAGCCTGTCCTGGAACTAGCTCTGTAGACCAGGCTGGCCTCAAACTCACAGAGATTCACCTACCTCTGCTGGGATTAAAGGCGTGCACCACCAATGTTCTGCTGTCTTTCATGTCTTAATGGTAAGTTTTGCCCTAAATAGTACATAATGCCCAAAGCTTAGAGGTGGGGAAGGAGTAGGAGAGGAGGTCTCTATTCCTCATATCTTCTCATTGTACAGTTCTCAGCCAAAGAAGCCTGTATCTAAATCGTAATCTCCAGACAGTGTTTCAACAGGGTACTGCTTGCCCATGGTAATCCTTCAAAAATATCTCTTTAGACTGTATCATTTACTTTCATCACATATGTGTGAGCACACACACACACACACACACAGCTGTTAAAGCAAAAACATATACCCTAGATAAGTATATTCTAGACTATTTGTTTAGAAATACTAAGACTGTATGTATTATATATCCTAGAAAAAATGTCTTCGGGAAGATAATATTTTACTCCTGAGCCATGTTTAAAATCCATTAAGCTACATAGTCTCTTAATTCATCCCCACTTCTGTCTTCTGCTGGGAGGTCATGTAACTATGGAGACAAGAGCATCTCAAACATAGCTATAAAGGCTTGACACTGATGCACCACTAAGAAATAAGTAACAGGCAAACCACAAAGAATCAGAGAACTTCAGAAGTGTGCCCAGCACTGCAAGAATCACAGTGGTAAGGTGGTGACCTGACAAGACACTAGGTAACACTTGGATACAAGTGCCTGCTGTGTGGTCTTAGGGAAAATCACTTCACACCCTAAACAAGATGTTTCATGGTTAGAACCTACATCAGTCCTCCAAAATGATATGACTAAAAACAACAGGAGCTTATGGAGGGCAGAGAAAGGGATGAATATCTACCAGATACCCAGCAAGTGACAGGGACTGTGCGGCTTGTTTGGTTTGTTATTTCATTGCATTTGAATACAAGTATCAAGTAATTTGGTAATTCATAGAGAGCAGCATACTTCAGCCAGACTTGATTTGTGCTGTCTTGGCACCACAAGAGAGAAAGTCTTGGGAATATATAATAATCAGGTCTGTTCTCCACTTACAGTCCACACGCTTTCAAAGAGGTAACAGGAGTTATCAGATAAACCCAAAGACCAAGTCCCTGCTATACCCATTACTAGCTCCATGACCTTGATCAAAATACAGGAGCCTTGCTTTACTCATCTACAAAATGGGAATGACAGAAGGACCCACACACACAAACACACTTCACAGAGTCTGTGTGAATAAAAGTAATGGAATCAAAACCACTAGCACAGTTCTTAGCATAGGATAACTCAATAAGATGATATTACAATGGTGATAATGATGTTCATGATGGATACAGAGGCTGAAAATGAAATATGAAACAAGAATTATTTTTTACAAAAGACACATCATGATGACAAAGGCTGGAAGAATGAGAAGAGAGCAGCCTGGGGAGGGAACTGTTGGAGCAAGGAGTTCAGGGCTGACATTTGAACAATGGAAGAACTTTTTTAAAACCTGCTTTTGTGTGCGTTGGGGTGTGAGGATGCCTATGGCCTTTCACACCAGGCGCGGTGGTCTGAGAGAATGAAGAAAGCCTGCTAGGTCTGAGATCTTGCCTGCTGTGATAGGCTCAATGAGAGTGTTCATGCAGCCCATCACCCAGGATCCATCGAGGTTCACCTGAGATGGTTCATTTGAGATGTGAACCTGACTTGGTTAAGGGATGTGCAAGTAGCTGATGAAACATTACTTCTGGGTGTCTCTGTGGAGAAGGAGCTGGAGAGAGTGGAATTTGACCAATGATAATCATCTCCTCAGATTTCAGATGTGGGGACTTGCAAAACCCCCACTGCTCCCAGTTCTCAGGACCTCAGCTTAGACATTAAACAGTATGTAGCTTCTCTGGTTTTCTGGCTTTAGATGGCATACCAGGGTGGTCACTTGGACTCTATAATCACATTATCCAAGTCTCCTAATAAATTTCTTCTATCTATCTATATCTATGTTGTCTGTTCTTTTTCCTCGGAGGCACTTGAGTAGCATATTCCATCAACAGTTCCAGCACAGCTGACTAACAGCCTTCTTGTTGTACACATTAAAGCAAGACCAGTTGGCTTTGGTTCCTAGTATTAGTACATCAGGCACTTTCATCCATGAGTTCTTATGACATCTTCCAATGCCACCTCCATCCCTGTCCTACACTAGCTATATTAGATGCCTCACACCCCATCTTCACTCTCCATGCTGATGGCACAGCTTCTCATGTACAGGAATAATAGAGTATAGCAACCTTGTGCAAACCCACATGCTACTCCAGACCTGCGGGAGATGAGAAAAGCTCTTATGACAGCACTCTAGACAACCCCTGACCTGAAGTATGTCTGGAAACAAGGTCTTCACTAATCTTGATCTAGGGTCCTGAAGGCCTTAAAGAGGGTCACAAAGCATCTGGACCAAAGACAAACAAACAGAAGGATAGAGGACCAGATAAATACAAAAGATATTAACTCTGGTTGAGCTTCCTGTGGTGTACAAACAACAAATCAACTTTAATCTTGGAAGCTAGACTATGACACAGCCTTTCCATAGTGCTACAGGAACTGAGTTGATCCCAGTGTATGAATCCTTCGGTTGAAGACTAAGACAGCTCAGAATAGGAGAGAGGGTCTAGGGCGGTTCTTTACTAAGGCAGGAATCAGCTGTTTCCACCCTCTCCACCAGGGGGCAGCATAGCAACATTCATTAAGTACCATGTTGACTTGGTAACTGAGGTCATCCAGGCAGAGACAGGGATTGGCCATAAGCCAAAACTGTCTGCTGGAAAATCTGCTGCTGGGAGCCTGGGAGACCATGAGGCTAAACTGAAGGAGAGATGGTGAAAGAGGAGTATTCAAACGTATTGGGAACCAAAAGCATGGCTTGTGGCCTTAGAAGGAGTGACACAAGCAAGCTTGTCAGCTGGCTCAAGGTCCCTGTCCTTGAGGCTGAGCCAACAACACCACAATAAGCAACGGAGCACGTGGTTCTGAGGCGGTGGGAAAGTCTGCAGAGACAATGGGAGTGGCGAGATCATCTACAGGAGACAGTCTTAAGACTCTGCAGTGGTGAAAACATGGAAAACAATAAGTGGCTGGCAGAGCCAATCAGAGTTTCTGTCTCCTGGTGGCTCCTGGAGGGACCATACAATGGGATGAGTGAATGGGAAGAAGGACTGTTGGTGGTGATGTCTGCGACCCAGAAGCTTCATGAGGCTGGCCTTATTAAGAAATAGGAGTGTGGCTTTTTGCTCTCGAAAGGCTTTTGACAATGGATGGATTTACCTTGAAAGTGTAGACCATGTATGTCTTCCTTAATCTTGCAAAGAATGTGTTCCAGTCAGCCAAACATAGTGGGGAGGGGGGGGGTGGGGACACCAGAGCTGGAAGATTAATAAACATATATGCAAAACTTGGTTCTGTTTCTACAAATAGGGGTAAGTTTAAGACTCTCTTGGATATCCAGTTTCTACTAAAAAAAAAAAAAAAATCAGAACATGTTAAGGCATATGAGATTGTTTTGAGATTTAATGAGATAATTCATCTGAAGGAACTGACACATATTAGCTGCTCTCCATAAGCAGTAGCTATTAGCTTCCTTTATTGAAATCAATTTAACATATCTACCCATGTAAATATTTGTCTAAGATAATATATTTCATGGTGGTCATTGAGCCAGAAATACAGCCTCATACGTCATCTCAAGACTCTGTTGGTCATTATTGTAACAAATTAAATTAAACTTCAATAAGACTTTCGTGTTATTGGAGAAGAGACCAACAAACAAACATTAAAAGCCCAGACCTTGAGAGGAAACGGGGGGTGAAATTCATTCAGGCTACTATGGCTATGATAGCCCACAGCAAATATTGATAGTAGCCAGGCATTGTTGAGTAGCACCCACATTCATTGCCTAAGACCTAGCTAGCATATGTTCAGGAAGTCACCATTTTCGTGGCTAGCCCACCAGAGCCAACGGTTGCTATTTGGTTAATACTGAGATTATCTAGCAAACATTTGGAACAGACCTTTGCTCCATATCACTTCAGTTCTCAGTTGACTTCTTTTTGAGACCATTGGCCTTTGTTTGGACCTTCATCAAGACACCCAGTGCCCCCACCGTACTCTCCTAACTAGCTCCCTCCCCTGAGAGATCACTCATCATCTTTCCCCATGAAGGGAAAGAATCTGAGACCCAGAAGGAACAGGGCACTTGACCACAAGGAAAGCTAAGATTATTGAAAGGACCAACCAGAGCTTGTGGCTCAGCAGTCAGGAATGAAAGCTGCTACAGCGTAGACTGGCTGGGGTAGAAATGTCTCCCTTGGGCTCCTAAAACAAATGAATGGTGTCTGGGAAGCTAGATGAGCAGACAGAAGGTAGGACAGTGAACCTCTCTTTCCTCCCCTCCCTCTTTTCTTCCTTGCCAAAGTTGTCTATGAACCGGGCTTGCGAGCAAAAGACTGTGGTGAAAGTGTGGGCTCCAATAACCCAAGCCAAGGTGGCAGGACTTAGGTTATAGACTTTCCATAGTGTCACACAGGCATACAAAAACAGCAAGAAACATAAAACAGACATACGGAAAGTATGTTTTCTTTTTTAGGGAATGAAGGTTTGGTTTCCTTTGAAAATGCCAGTTTTCCTTTCTCTTTATCCTCATTAGCCTCTTGGGCTGCTCTTAAGCACACTCACCAAACAACAGAGGGTGGAGGAAGAGGTATTTTTAGCCGATATTCTGGGCTTAGATTCCCATTCTTCCGCAAATTCTGGCTTAGCAACATGGCATGCGGCCAGTGAAATGTATATTCTTACAAAGAATATATGTTTTGTTGGAGATAGCTTCTCTCTCTCTCTCTCTCTCTCTCTCTCTCTCTCTCTCTCTCTCTCTCTCTCTCTCTCTCTCTCTCTCTCTCTCTCTCTCTCTCTCTCTCTCTCTCCTTTCTCCCTGAGTGTGTGTGTGGGGGGTGTTATTAATGATGCTTTGATGGGAAAGACTCTGGGATCCCCAGCAGGGGGCAACACTGAGCACTCCACGAGACCTGTTTGCTTTGGCCATCATCACTTTTCACTACTGATTTCTATTGTGCTGTACATCATAAAGAATAAAGAATAAAATAGCATTGTTGCAACTCAAGGGTTCCTCATAGAATAAGCTGATATCAACAGTACCATAAAAGGACCTAGATATATGCTGAAACAAACAAATATATTCCTAAGCCACTTGTGTTTATCCCCAAGTGTCAACCCAGATTTCTAGAAGAAAAAAAAAACTGAAAAAAAGACCCACTGACAGTCTGCGTGAAAATCTTCACAAATGCACAAAAACCACAGGCTCTTGCTGAGGGTCTTATCTTTTCCACGTAGAAAGTAAAAAGAGCTCTGAATTCTTTAAGTTCCCAGAAAGCCTTCAGTTCATGGACCTCAAAGCAGGTGTGACCTTCTATAACATCCCAGCTCGATGTACAACTGAGGATATAGCTTAGTGGTAGAGTGGCTGTGTAGCATGTGCAAGGTTCAGGTTTCAGCACCTCCAAAATGAAATGAAACAAAAACTTTCTGAGCTGGAGAGAATGGGAAAGGAATCCAATTTGGATAACCGATCCTGCTGTTCTCAACATAGAGGGTGATGGACAGAGGGGCCCATTCTTCCAGCAGCCTCCCTTCTGGAAGGCAGTCCTTTCCAGGGACACTTGAGGTGTCTTGAAGGCTCTATAAGGGCAAATCTGACCCAGTACATATGGCACAGTCTTTGTTTCTTGATGTTTTCTTATCTTCCCTGTTCTATTTTTAAACCTTCTTAGTCCTCAATTAGCTTGCACCTGTTCATTCAACTCTTCCCCCTTCCATCAAAACTAAAAGATGCCATGCCCATTAAGGCAGCTACCAATAAAAAGATAGAAAAGACAAGTGTTCACAAAGAGAACACTGGAACCTGTATGTACTGTTGGCAGGTATGTGGAGTGGTACAGCCACTGCCAGATGAATTCTGGAAATTCCTGGGGGAAAATCGTAGGAGAAGTACTGTATGATCCAAAAGTCTCTTTTTGGACATAACACACAGAAGAACTGGAAAAAAAAGATGCAGAAGAGATAATTGCATGCTCACATTCACATCAGGGTTATAGTCAATAACAACAACCTGTGAAAGCAAATCAAGGGTGAATAGATAAATATACAACGGAACATTGTCCAGCCTTAAAATGGGAAGGGAATTCTGACACATGCTACAATTTGATGAGGATTTCGTGCTAATTAAGTAAGTCAGATTGTGATAGTATGACAATGTTAATTAACTTAATGGCACTAAAATTTACGTACTAAGACATAGATGCTAAATTTGTCATAGTGACTCACAGAGACTAAACAAGCAACCAGGGAGCCTGCATGGGATTGATGACCTAGGCCCTCTGCATATACGTTACAGTTGTGTAGCTTAGTCTTCTTGTGGGACTCCTAACAGTGGGAGCAGGGGCTGTCTCTGACTCTTTCGTTGGCTTTTGGGACCCCACTCATCATACTGGGTCACCTTGTCCAGCCTTAGTATGAGAAGAGGTGCTTAGTTTGGTTGATATTCATGGGAGGCCTGTCCTTTTCTGAATAGAAATAGAGGAGGTCAGGGGGAGATATGGGGGGGCGGGGCTGAGAGGAAAGGATGGAGGGAAACTGCAGTTGGGATGTAAAATAATAATAATTTAAATATATATATCCTAAAATATACATTGTCTATTCATAGTCTACTCATTGTACCAATATCTAGGCTGTGTACACCAGTTGAAAGACTCAGTGAGCAGCCTCTTTTGTAACTTAAGAGTGTCTGTGTAAGGGAGTACATGGAGTTTACTGGGTGGAGCTGAGGCAGAAGAATACTCTGGAAAAGCTGTTATTTTATGAGACAGACTCAGGTGGCACACACATTTCACACTTCACTGTTTCTCTTTCTCCTGCCAGGAATTAAAATGCAATGCCTAGAGATGGCGCAGCAATCTTGGCACCGAGAATGAATGCTACCTGTTGACGATCTAGACTCTAGATCCTAGAGGAAGAAGTGAGCATATGTTTTCGAGCAAGAACCTCCTGCCTCTTGATTTCCTTTTTGTGAGGAAAAACAACAGTTCCCTTTGACCAGCCTGGAGTAGAAAGGATAGATATGTTAGAGGAAGAAAGCTGTATGAGTCCTGCTCCAAGCTCTTAGATGTTGTGCGCTATGGGGACTTTCCTTTCTGGTTGTTGTCTGGTATGCCCAGCACACCTCTTCAGTTCCAACTCTTCTGCTTTGGCAATAGATTTTACCAAATCAAACTTACTCGAATATATCATATAGCCCCCCTATTTCTGAAATTGTTTTATATATACAGTTCCATTAATTCCCCTACTGTGGACAAAATGAGGCACTTGGTCTTCCAACACCCAGTGCCTCATTTACTTGATGGAATTTATCCAAAATAAAAAGTTAGAAATGGCTTTTGTTTGCCATTTGCTATTCATCTCCTCTAAGACTTATCCAGTAGACACTTGTCCCATCCTTCGAACAAAGTTGTTTTGAAAAGGTCATAAATGACTGACACATTGCTCAGTCCCCTTCATGCTGCGCTCAGGAGCAGAACCTAACTTCAACTATTACCAAGCTTCCAGGATCCCTGTCTTTCTGTTTCTAACCTGCCTTGGTGGTCAATCATGCTTGGTCTTTTCTGCAAATTACCCCACATCTCCCCAACCATGAAACATTTAGCCTCATTTCC
Organism: Cricetiscus sungorus; assembly: GCA_030556225.1. Taxonomy (NCBI): domain Eukaryota; kingdom Metazoa; phylum Chordata; class Mammalia; order Rodentia; family Cricetidae; genus Cricetiscus; species Cricetiscus sungorus. The sequence continues at coordinate 24,019,251 of JANBXA010000730.1, forward strand.
AGTCTATATTCCCTCCCTTAGTAATCTTATCCAGGGATAGTACTGTAAATAACAGGCAACTACTGAAGGACACCAACATTTATGATACTATCCCAGCTCATTCTCCTAAGACTAACTTGTATACCCAACTACCTACTAAACACCTTTACTTAGTTCCTCTTGTTTAAATTATTTCTATTCTAACTGTAGTTATTAATAGTGTGCAGTATAATAATTTGATATGTAATGGGCAGTTAATCATGATAGTCAGTGTTTCCAACTCCTTAAACACTTAAAAATACACATAATAATATTAACACATGTATAATACTGTGTGATATTTTATAATAACAAACTAAACTAAACCAAATACACAATTCCTGATTTCTAAAATAATTTTTATTTAATAGAGAGAGAGAAAATGAGAAAAAGGATGAGGATACCGGTGTGAACAGAGGTTAGAAGAACTTGTCAGATCCCCTGGAGCTGGAATTGTAGATTCCCCAGAAGGGTGTTAGAACTCCAGTCCTCTGAAAGAGCAGCAAACACTATTATCCACTGGGCCATCTTCACAACCCCCCCAGTTCTGTTTTGCTTTGTTTCTAACCCCACCTACCTCACCATGGCTCAGTTCTGCTCCAACTACAGCCTTTACTTCCTTCTTCCCATTAGTAGACATCACCTACATCAGGACCAGCATCTCAGAACTATTCCTAACTCTTCTCAACTACGCACTCACATCCAGTAATACAATGTGCTATATCTGCCCCACTTTCACAGTGGGATGTAATCTGCCACTTCTCCTCATGTCACTACTGCCACTGCAGGCAAGGCTGCCACCACAGTGAACTGGGTGACCTCAACAGCCTCCCCAATGTGCCACCTGCTTCCTCTTGCCACCTGCCAAGCTGATTTTTTAATACACTAACCCAGATGATCCTACTAAGAACTAAATCTGATCATGTCACTCATCTACTTGGAGCTCACTCTCATTTTACACATGAGGAAATAAAGACCCATGAAAGCGCCAAGACTTGAATGAAGTCTATCATCATATCACTGTCCGATGTGGTTTTGAGAATTGAGATAGTCAAATGGTGGGATTATATTTTGTAAATTAAAAGTGCTATGGAACTACCATAATCATCAATCCAAGCTCCCACTAGATAGAACAATAAAGGATACTAAGTACAGCAGTCCACAGATGCCTCTGTTCCCTTTTCTTGAAAATCTTTGGGTTCTGAGTTAGAGTCATAAAACAACTATGAAGTTAGAGGCCTGTTCTTCCAAATCAAAACAAAGGCCTCGGGCTCCTTGGCTGGTTCTAGGAGAACTGCTGGCTACTATAATTGCTTGGTGTCTGGCAGATCATCTGCACTCAGGAACAATGGCAGTGGCTGGTCCCCTCCAGGCAAAGCAGAGGCCAAGGAACTATCTCAGTGCCACCTCCAGAAGGCCTGTAGACATTGTCCCTATGGGCCAGGAAGAAGGCTTTCTCTCACACCCAACACAAATGCCTCTCCTCTCCTCTGTGAAGAAGGTAAATCTACTGCTGTGGCCTCCACCTCAAGTCTCCACCTCAAGTCATGCTGGGAACTTTAGTCACTGTTACAGAAATATCTTCCCTGTAGACTTTAGTCACAGCTAAAACCCTCTAATGGGTCTGTTCCTTTCCCCTCCACAAACTGCAGCCATGAGAGGGACTGAGAGGAAAGGAACAACAGACACCACACACCTGTACCACACAGAGAACTGCTTTCACATTACAGCCAACTGATAATGGACACAGAGGAAATTGTGAATTTTGTGGCAGCCTTCACACACAGACATTGGATCCTTATAACCAGTAAATACTGAAAAGAAAGTTGCAACAATGCAGAGTGAAACTCAAGGAGAAATTGGGTAATCTAAATTAGAGACCATTTGAGGAAAGGTGCCAATTAATAGGTGCCATTCCTATTAATAACAATTGTTTACTGAACACTCACTGTTCTGGGGTCATATTAAGACACTGTTTAGTGTCTTAGACTATAAGTGAACAAATCAATTTTTAAAAAATCCTGCTCTTTGAATTTATATTTGATTAAAAACAAACAGGTAGCAACAAAAATGTCATGTGCATGAAATGGGCATGTAAAGGAAACAGAAAACACAGGATGAGAGCTCCAAATATTCATCAAAGAGTTGATATTTGAGCAAAGATATGGAGGAACTGACAAGGAGTAAGTCTTACCAATAGCAACATTTGTATCTAACTCCAAAGCACTTCCATCATTCCAAAGGAAAACCCATTGCCCTTAAGCACTTTGCCCCTTTCTCTTTTCCTAACCTATTATCCACCACTAGATTCCACCTCTATTTCATACCTGTTGTGGAAAAATCTTAAATATAAGCACACATCATATTGATTTGCTGAGCTTCTTTGGTGCAATGTGACCAACTGCCCCCTCCGACTTCTGCTGTCATTCTCTGCAAAGATGGACTATAACCCATTGAGCTATAAGTCCAAATAAGTTCTTCCTCCCTGAAGCTGTTTCTTTGTCAGGTATTTGGTCACAGTGACAAGAAAAATCATGTATATGCTAATAACCAGAGCTTTTGAAACGCACAGCCAGTGGAGGATTTCCCACAAAGTGAGTGTTCTCCAGGGAAAGGATGACACCTAAAAAATATGTGTGCCTCACTGACAAGGCTGCACAACAGTTGGACATGCCAAATGGAGACTCCTGGGCGAGCAATGGTTGAGGTTCAACCCTCCAAGGAGTTTTAAGCAGGAGGGGAGACAAAGCGGCTTCACTGACACCCGTTCCATCCAGGAGAGCACCAGGAGATAAAACAGGAAATCTGTGTTCCCTGCCAGATGTGAGGCTGTGCTGAGTAAGATGGAGGGAGACCTTGAATTGCTAAGCTGTCTCCAACTCCTATTTCATAGGAAACTCAGGGTCATGACACATTTTCCAGCAAAGGGATAAAATGAAAAAAAAAAATAAATACTGTTGGAAGGGGTGTTTAGAAGAGCTCCAAGAAGTATGGGCCACTGTAGCCCTGTGCCCACCCTCCATGCTTCCCAGGTGTGATCTCTCTTCTCCCTGCAGCTTCATCCTGCCTCCCTGATGGACAGCATGATTGCAACAATAAGCAGGGTTCTCAAGTCCTCTTCCCACCCCTCCCTCAGGGCTTTGACTATGTTCCTCTTCCAGGTGAACTCTATTCTCCCTCCCAGGAATGGATCATGATTCCTCTGCAACAAGTAGACCTCTCTCTTTCTGTTTCCTCTGTGTCTAGCTCTGGACTAGGACCATGGCCACATGGCCTTATGAAGGCCAAAGATCTACAAGGGGAAGTCTGTTGGGAGTATTGAGATAGAGTATCTTCTGTGAGTAAGAGACAGGCCCCAGCCTTGCCCTGTCATACAAGGATAAGGAGCCATCTCGGAGTCACTAGAGATAAAAGCCAACACCCCAAGGATAGAAGGTACGAACTGGAAGGGGATGAAGGGGTCTCCATTCCTAACGATGTAAAGCTGCCAAGTCAACATGGTTAATGTGAACTCCCAGATTTCAGGCTTAGTAAGAATAATTCTCCTATATTTTTAAGCCCCAACTCATCTATTCTGTTACTTTCAATTCAGTAACCCCTAATTCATTCCATTCACCTGAGTTTTGGTTGTAGCATTGTGACTCCTGGTACTCTGGTCTATCAAAACATGTGAGTGAGTCCTGCAGGGCAACCCTCAAGCAAAATCACAGTGTCTTAAAGAGCTAGGACCCAGGCAACAATCAAGACTTAGAAGCAAAAGTCTTTAAGGCCACAGGCCACTGGCTTCCATTTTAAAAAGCAGCCAGCAATGCTTTATTCATGCTACTGATCAGGCCATATAGTATATGGCCACCCCAAAGGGAGCCCTCTGGGCTAGTTGAGTCATCTGTGACTATTCAGCTCACCAAGAGTCTTCATCCTCCTGAATGAATAGAAAGATTCCTCCCACAAACTAGGTCTGGGCCCTGACAGGCAGGGTGCATTCCTTGCCAGATCTGGACTGCCTATCATGCTTTATAGACCCAAAAACAAAGTCCACCATATGTTAACGTTAATTGCAAACAGTTGTTGCTGAAGAGAGCTCCATTTTTCAAGAGCCACAGAGATCTGGTTACACCAGAGGCTAAAGCATCAACCACCCCCATTCACTCATTGAAAGGAGCAGGGCCACTGCAAGGGTACAACTGAGTTTGGAAGGGACTCCCACTGATTGCTCCTTCTGCTCCCCTCTCTTCCTGTCTGTCTCTACTCCTATTTGAGTAAAAACTACACACCCACAGGAGTCAGCTGGCTGGTTTCCATTGTCCAGTGAAGGGCAGGAAAAGAGGTACAGAGAAGAATAACAGCCAGGGACACTGAGAGAAGACAGGCTGCTTTGCAGGTCATCTGCACTGGGTCTAGAGCCACATTATTGATGCTGTGGTTTAGGAAGAGGCAGAGAGGGCAAACCTGGAGCTGTCAGCTTAGAACACATCTGGGGAAAGTCTCCAAAGAACACGGCCATCTGGGAGGAAGGTTACACTTAGATCTCCTGTGACCCTTTGTGGATCAACCCGCAGGCAGCATGAAGGAAACGTCTGTTCTAGCACCCACATGCCCACCTGTCCAGGGGTAGTATTGTGATGTCTGCACCAACCAGCTGGAAACATGAACTGAGAGGAGCTTCGGAACTAAAGGGCCTGGTTCAGAAAGAGGCTGAACACTAAGGTTATCTCCAGACAATTTGTATTGACTATTTACCTGAGTTCAAATATGTGTTGTATGTGACTGACAGGACTCTCTGAGTAAGGCAGGATCTTGGGAATAGGGTGTGTGAAGCCAGTGTGGTGGCTGGTTGATGTAGTATGTCCAACACACTTGTGAAGCCTTTAGGGGGGAGCTTTCTTGGCCAGCATCAAAGACCCAACCCCACCCAAAGGACCCCTCCAAACAGCAGGCCCAGTAGCATTCAGTCTTCATTGGCCCATGGTTCCAGTTAATTAAGAATATGCAGCCAACTCAAATAGGGAAAAATATCTGTCAGTAAAGTCAAATCAACAGTCTGGGATTGTTGCCTGTCCAATGAATCTGATCTCACCTTCTTTTTTATCTGCTGTACTTTCAACTCTGACCCTCATAAGAGCTCTCGACTTGTCTCTTTTGTTATAAGTATTGTTACTCATCACACATTCCAGCACCTACATTACTTATAAGCAATTACTGATGAATCATTCATTGCATTGTCACCTCATTCTACTGGTGCCATAAAACACATACTGTCCCCAACAAAGAGAATTCTAACTTCTATCTGGAAACTCAGAGCATATAGATGAAAAGACCCAAGTGATCATATGAAAGTTAATCAAAAGGGGTCAGGGAGATGGCTCAGTGGTTGAAGATCTTATAGAGCCAGAAGGAAGACAGGAGTTCAGAAGCCACTCACAGTTATATGAGCACATATAAACACGTGGATGGACACCACACCTACACATTCACATAAAAAAGAAGGAATAAATAGGAGCTCAAGTTGGGGGATACAAGAGGACACTCAGTGGAATGTCAACCACAAACTGGGGGTCAGTAGGAAAGCATTTGAAAAAGAAGCGTGGAAGACAGAAAATACTCACTATCATTGTTAATGCTTGCTAGATCATTTTGAGCCCAAGATGCTTCTTCAGGCACTAAACTGAAGCATGCACCCCTCATAACATCCTGTGAGTCAGACATAATTATCCCCATGTTATAGACGGGAAAGTTGGGTACACAAAGGAAAGTGACCATATAATTGCATCATAGTCTAGAGTAAACATCTGCCCTAGGCTGTAGGCAGTGCATTTCTGCCTGGGATCCTGGAATGACTTTTTCTCTCTGTCTTTTGGGTCTAATTTTGTCCTCCATTGGGTTTGTCTCCATTCCTACTCTCAGCAGCATCACTCCACACACATACAGTCACACTTTCATCTTCATGTTTTAGGGTTATTTTCTGTATCTACACTGGTTTGTGCCGCAGATTTACAAGTCCTAGTTTGTATTTATCATCCTCACAAGGTGAGGTTGTTCTAAAAGAACAGCCACCAATTTGGTATCCTTAGAGCACAGCACAGTACCTAGTATAAGCAGGTACTCAATCAACAGCGGCCAAACAGATTAAGCTGAACTAATTTGTAGTGAAGGATTGTGATCAGAGGGGTCAGTTTCTTGCAGATTCTCTAGGAACTGAGGAATGACCAAACTGCCCTTAACTAACCCACCTTCTCCACGCTGACCTCCAGCAGCGAGCATTTACTGCAGAAACCAGAAGTGGCAGTGGGACTGATGGATGGCCACCACCCTCATAAAGAGCTGTGGGATGTGTCTCCAACCACAGCCTCAGGGCTGCTGGTCCCTTGGAACTTTATGGCATCGTTACCATGGTGGTCACGGATGTAATGCACCGTGGAGGCAAAAAAATGAAATTCCCCTAGAGGTGAGACACTGACAGGACCCCATTCACAAGCAACAATGGGTTATTTGACCTCTCTGAGCCTCAGTTTCCCCTTCTGCCTTCTGCAAAATGGAGATAATGATACCCATTAAATAGCAGTTGGAAAGATCAAATATAAATACAGATGAATAGATGATAGGTGGATGAGATAGATAGATAGATAGATAGATAGATAGATAGATAGATAGATAGATAGATAGACAGAGTGAGTACAGTGGCTAACACCGTAGGTGTTTAATAATCCAAAAAAATATTCCTATTTACTTACCTGTGTGGGGAAAAATACAGGCTCTAGCATGATTTTATTCTTTCCAGATTGAGGACTTGGGAGTCTTCTTTTGGTTTTTAACACAAATATTGGATTAGTAGGTACTCTGGGGCAATGGAAGGAGCCCTAGGTCTCTAAAATATGAGGTTTCACACTGATCAAACATGATTAGATTCCTATCTGAAATTGCTATTAAAGAGCCACAGAACTCAACTTTCCCCAGTTTCCCAGTGACTAAAGCTTCTTCCAGGCAAAGAATTTGCTTCTGGGTCCCTCTGTGCACTGGTTTGACTTGGTTGTAGTTACTTATTAGCAAGTGTGAATAACGCCCCAGTAAGCCCTCTGTCTGGGGCTTTGCAAGACAGCCCAAAGCTTGCTGGTATGTGTGAGAAGCACCCCAATAAAAATGCCAAAGTATGTTACCCTAAATCTGACTGCAGAGTGACAAATTTAGTCACATCCAGGTAATTTCTACTTGCCTCCCAAGACCTTCCTTCAACAATGCCCCACTGAGTCCACTACACCACTCTGTGGCACCTCCAACTCCATCATGCCCTGTTCTTCAGTAAATCCTTCTCTCCTTGATGTAACAAATCTAAATATCAACCATCAAGTCATCCTTCAGGTGCAGACAGGCAATGAAATGAATGTTACTGGGATGAGAGGGCAATGTAGAGATGATGGAAAGTGGGAAGGGAGAGCAAAGTACAAGTATGAAAAGTACAGGATCTGGGAATAGCATCACTGTTGTCATGACCCTGGTCTTGCAACATTTATGGTGATGGTGTGTGTGTGAGAGAGAGAGAGCAGGGGGAGGAGGGGAGAGGAGAGAGATGCAGGCAGGCCGAGATAAGAGTGAGGTACAGAGAAGTGGGGGTCTGGTGTCCAGGCAGGCCTCAGAATAGGAGCAGATAGTGATCTGAAGACCACTGCTGACTTTTCACAAAGGGAAAGTCAAAGCTTGAGTGATGGCATACAACATTGGGGCTAGAATAAAGAGGAAGGAAGATGGAGGGGCTTGAGAGACTCCATGCCAAACAAAGACCAAATCAAAAGATCTCACCTTCATGGAGTAGGTATCCCTGACAACATGCCTCCTGATTCTCCTGGCTAACTTAACAGCTTGGCTCACAGCATCTCTGGGAAAGTCTTTGCCTTTTTTCTGCTGACTGCGCCTGGATCAATCAGGTAACACACATGCCTGAAATGCTGTGAGAAGATCCTCATCTTCTGAGGCCAACAGTTTGTTTGCACTTTTAAAACTGACTCTTAAACACAAAAACATTACAGCCAGATGGCCCTGCCCAAGAGATGGCCACCCTTCCACCCTTGACCTTTCTGTCCTGGGCAAAGCCCCCCAACAAGTGTGCAACCATGGTCTTAGGAAGGATTAGCCTGTATAACCTCACAGTTGATAGTCACCCCCTTTACTCAGTAATGAGGATTAACCACTAACTCTGATGCCCTAACTGATGACTGATGGGAATGTTCTTGGGTTCAAATAAATTCCTCAGCTCTTAAAGAAATGGTGGGAAAATGGTGAGCTTCCATGACATTATAGAGAATGAAGTCAGGTAAGATGGCACACACTTGTAGTCTCAGCATCCAGGAAGCTGAAGACTGTAAATTGAAGGCTTATTTACATCATGAGGCCCTTTCTCAAATAGTTAAGCAGAAGGGACACCTCTACCACACCTAAGATGCCTCTGGCTGGACTGGCAGAGAAGAGAAGGTGAAAATGGTGTAGGAACCTGCCTCTTGCATTCTTCTGGAGAAGGAGAATGGCCATGGGGACCGTGCTTTATAAAGTGCACCAGAACTGTCAGTGCCATCTGATATAGTTATTGTGATTATTAAAAACTCCAGCTTATGCCAATAGCCCAGATGTAATAAAATACCAACTCAGCTACAACCATCCAGACCTACATCCTGGGCCTTGGGTTGGCACACTCTAACAGCTGCCCCATCTATGACCTTCTGGAGTGTGTGAAGGGACTGGTCCTCTGAAACAATAAGTGTAGGACCGCCATGACTTGGGGCAACAACAGGATATCCAAGAGGAGTTTTGATGAGGGTCCAGTGACGATGGTACACCAGAAACCAGAAGCCTTGAACTAGACCAATGACTCATTGCAATGAACATTTTGTGGGTGGGGATTATTAGACAAAAGCGGTAAACTGCATGACACACCACAGCTCCCAGTGAATGAAGAGGTGTTGGAAAGATGGAGGAACAAGGTGGGAGTTTTGTTTGCTTTGTTTTGAATTAATTTGGGGGCATACAGCAGGAGTGTGGGGCAGATATGGAGGGCCTGGGATGTGAGCGGGATTGGGGTGCATGATGTGAAATTTCCAAAGAATCAATAAAGAATTATGTGTACAATAAAAATTTGAAACTCCAATTTGAAGAAATAAGAGAAAGGAAGTTAAAGGGAGAGACTCAACTGAGCCCAAGACTTGGGATTTAAGATCTGCAATCAGCCAGACAGAAGACATGCCACCTCTGTGCTTTGGTGATTAGCAAATGAGCCCTACAAGTGTCTGGGTACAGCAGGGCAGTATCTCTGAAGACTTACACTAGACTATTTGATGTAGTGCAGTGTGGGCCTGAGGAGAGATTCATGTGAGTTGAATGGTGTAAGGGTCTGGCAAGTTTGCTGGGTTGGAGGAATTGAGAATGCAGGACAAATCAAAATAGGAAAATGGTGACAAGAGTTGTGAGTCAAAAGACTCTATGGGTGGCATGTCTCACAGGAGTTATCCTGGCATCTGTCTACCACCCCATCCACCAGTTCTCATTATGAGGATTGCCAGCTTTGAGACAGCAACTCTGACAAGTCCTCCTGAGAGAAGGGACATTCCAAGGCTGGACCAGCATCTGGAAGACTTTTGCAGGTCATGAACTGTGACAGTGTCAGAGTTTGGGTCTTTCCCACTTCTCTTGTTCCTTCTCACACATCTGGGCAAATTCGGGTTACCCTCTCACAGATTTATCCAGGTTGCCACCGCTCTAATTGACACCCACAAAACACCTGGCTGCCAAAAAACAAACAAACAAAAAACAAAAAAAAACCTAGGTCTTCTTACACAGCTTTTTCCATGCTCCAGGCTCCTGGAATTCACCAGGCCTATATAAACTATAAACTGTTATCATCTACAAAGTTCACATTGGAGAACTGTACAAAATAGTCATAGAAAAGGTAATTATACACAAATAATATAATCATTTTAAGTAAACTTACATTTTGAATTGGATGGTATCTTTGGCTCTCCTGGGGCACTTGGACCACAGGCTGGTTACACCTGTATCTACCTGTATCCCACACTTCTGTTGTGTGCATTACACCCAAACCCGAACACACACTGCACACTTATGGTGCTTCCTACCAGAATAGCAGAGAAAGGGTATGTGGGAATAACCAAAACAGTCTAGTTCCATGTGACTGACACTATCCTAAGAGCTTAATGACTATCGGCTAATTCTTACTGAAGAGATAGAAACTGTTTTTAAGCTCCATAAATATAAGTACACAGACATGCACAGCTTAAAGAACTTGTCCCAGGCCACAGAACTAGCAAGTAGAGGAATCAGGGTTCATCCCAGGCCATTGGACTGCAGAGTCCCTGCTCCAAAATTTACCTTAGTGTCATAATTCATCTTGTGTTCTTGGAGAGGTCCTCAACTTTATTGGCTTAAACTGCTTGAAAACATCTTGCTATTACAACTGAACATGGCTCTGCCTTGTGCATCATATACACAGAGAGCTAGAAGAGCCCAGCAAACAGGACATGCTTCAACCAGGTGTACCCATTTCAGTGGCTGCTGTACCCAAGGATGTATCATTAAGCCAATCCAGTGTGCATGCGTGTGTGTGTGTGTGTGTGTGTGTGTGTGTGTGTGTGTGTGTGTGTGTGTGTGTGTGTATGTGTGCATTGTGTGTGTGTGTATGTGTGCATTGTGTGTGTGTGTATGTGTGTGTGTGTATGTGTGTGTGTGTGTGTGTGTGTGTGTGTGTGTGTGTGTGTGTGTGTGTCCTTGGATAGTTCCTACATTCTCCCAGTTCTTGGCAGCTGTGTGATACCAATTTTTCCATCAGACAGTGAACTTTTGCTGTCCCAGGTGTCCCTCCTTCTTGATTGCTGTGCCCTCTCCTTTCTGTGTTTTGTATGCCTCCCTATTATCCCATCTTCACTTGCAGCCTCCTCAAGTCACAGTTGTTCCATAAGCCAAGAGGCAGGGCACATCTCCTGTGTTGGAATGGTCTCTCTGAGAGGCAGTGGCATGAACAAAATCTCATTGCCTCCTCTGCCCTGGCTGAGGGCAGTAATAGAATGCAACATGACATGACAAAAGTCCTCATGTAGACAGATTTACCTGTGAGGCAGCTGTTCAGAGTCCATGAGCAAGCAGGGCATGAAAGTGTTCACCCTGGACCCAGAGGTCTCTTCTCTGCAGGATGTGGAGGGGTGAGCCTTTCACTATTCCTCACTCCCCTGAGGAACACTCAGCCAGACAAGGAGCTTCAGGTAAGAACCACTTGGACTCAAAGAGCACAAGCTCCTCTCTGTGCAGACCTGGAATTTTGGCTAAATGTCCACCCCCAGCTGTACATCCTGTGGGCATTTAGTATGTTTTCATTTGTCAACGAGTTCCAGAACAGAACGAGGAATCTCTCAGCTTTGGGTTACAAGCTCCCGGGTCCTGTCCAATGGATAAAGGCTGAAATCCGTTATCCTCTGACAGGGACTCTGTGGTTTGTGAGCCGTGAGTGGGTGAGGCCAGCCAGCCGGAAGAGGCCGAGCCCCCTGAAACCACTGCCAGGCAGCCTCAGCCAGCTTCCTGCTCCAGCTGCACCTTGGAGAAAGCCCCCAGTGCCCAGTTCAGTTCATAATAACAGTCACGGTTAACCATTTCCAGAGCAGATCTGCGCATTCGTTCTCCTACAGGCTATTCCCTTCAGTGAGGGCACACATCAAGTGAGCCAAAAACTGGTGGTAACTGCACTTGAGAGAGAAGTCAGTACCTCTGCTTGGCTCATCTGCAAGAACCACTTGTGCCTCAGTTTCTCCTTCAGTTAAAGCCTTGGTGCTTCCAGCACAATAATGTTCATGTAGGTATGGAGTAGCTGGGGTAAGCTTAGCCCACTATAAAATCCCTATAAGAATAAAGGTAATTTCCATTATTAGTTCTGACCCAGGCCCACAGTTTGGGCCATAGCGGCAGTGTCTCCCCACATCAATAAACTTATCAACTGCCCCAAAGTTCCTAAGTGGGGATTTGAAGGGAGGGCTCAAGTAAGTCATTTACATGACCCTTTCCATCTATCGGTCCCCCTCTCCCTGGGGCAGGCAATGCTCGTTTTACTGCCTGGCAACCAGACTGGGACTAAGCTTGCTAAAATATGAGTGTTTTTTTGGCTGGAGTACTAGAGAGCCTGCAGCCCTACAGAGAGAGAAAAATTGAACACACCAGGCTGTGGCTCCAGAAAGGGGAGGAATTAGGCTTCACACCGAGCAGGCTGAACCATGGCATTCTTTAGATAATGCTGAACAAACCCCCGAACAAAGGCGGCCAACTTAGCTGCATGTCCGTAAAATGTACTCTCAGCAGATTCGAGCGTATTGAAGTGCCGTTCGCTCTGCAGCCACGGTCCCCAGTCTAAGCTTCCCGTTTTTCCAGGCTGCTCCCCTTGTCTGAATTCCTACAGATTCTGCCAATCAGAATTCCTCACCTCGGGCTCAGGGAGGCTTAGCAACCAAGGTAAATGGTGGTGCTTTTAAATTTGATCCTTACCCTTAAAAACAACTGCCCCCCAGTCCACATCACTCACCCTGAGAGCCAGGCTCTGAAGCCTGCCCTTTCCAGTGTGTTGATGGCTGACTTATGAGAGATGGAGGGCATGTAGTTTAGGGACTCACCTCTGTGTCTTGTGTTTAAGGGATGCTGTATTGAACCATTTAGTAACATGACTCTGAAAGTTCAACTTCTTGCTGTCTATCAGGCTTTACTGCTGCCTCTGCCATTTTTAAAGCTGTGCCTATCATTAGCGTAATTCATATTCGTGTACCAGCTCCATAACATGTGGAAGCATGTTTCTGTGGCTCAGTCTGATTTTCTATTGCAGAATTTTTAGGACTAGGTAGAGGTGACAGAAGGAATGTGACCAGTCTTACACATCTGGAGCCAACACAAACATGGCTGAATGTTATTATTACTAGATGCATCCACCTTCCTGCCCTTTCTTCACTCCGTGCAGCTGATCTCTTGCCCCAAATCTGCACTGTCTGTGCTCTGCAGAGACTCTCTGTATCAGTTATGGAGTATGGACTTAGCGTTACCTTCCAGGTGATCACTGCTCCCTCAGAAGGAGGCATCACCCGATAGCAAAACAGGATCACTGACTGACTCAGGGGACTAACATCCCACCCTTTGCTAACTCTGAAACCTCAAGGAGAATCTCTATTAGGAACCATCTCACCCATAAAGCAAAACACAAACACGAAACAACTCCTACCCCTGACTGAACTCCCATTCCTAAGTGTTCAGGAAAGGAACAGGAAGTACCACTCCACTAGTGCCTCTGAGAAGAAAGCCACGGAAATGCATCCTAATAAGCAAGGCTCCTGGAAAATCTTGAAGACCCATGCTGGATCGTCGTTTACACTGAAAATATCAACTGAAAAAGCACAGCCAACTGCGAAGCACAGCCCAGGGCTTCCAGTAAGGTCAGCAGCAGAAACCTGCCCGGACTTCTGACCTAAATGGTCCTCAACTCACGGCTGGAAGATTTAAGTGGTGGCCGTTGCAAACACAGAGACTAGGAAACATGTCAAACTCAGCTTGACCATACTTTCCAGTTCTGTCCCCAGGAGAAAGAAGAGATTCCAGGATCATAGGAGGTGAAAATGAGGGGCCTGGCATTAAAAAAAAAAAAGGATTTCAGGCTGACCACAGGCTTTGACAAGAGTATGGGCTGCAGACGTGATAGCTGCAACTGTTATGTGGGAAATCAATGTGAGTATCTGTGGGTAGACGTGTACATGTGTGGCTGGGGTGTGGGCTATGCCTGCATGTGCACAAGTGTATGCAAGTGTGTGTGCATTTGTGTCTTTGGGCACATGCATCTCTGTTGGCCAAGCAGGGGTCAAGGTCAAGTGTCCTGCTCTTTCACTCACAATCTTATTTCTCTGAGACAGGGTTTCCCACTGATGGTTGGCTAGACTGACTAGCCGTTGAGCTCTAGGAATCCACCTGTCTGCTGTCACCCCACCCTCAATGCTGGGGTCCCAGTTGTACCCTTGGTAGCAAGTACTTTACTCACTAAGCCAACTTCCCAAATCCTAGTGATCTTTTTCTCACGTGTGTGTGTGTGTGTGTGTGTGTGTGTGTGTGTGTGTGTGTGTATGAGAGAGAGAGAGAGGGGGGGGGGCACTCACAGGAGTCAGGGTCAGTTCCCCTTCCATTCTGGGAATCAAACTCAGGTCCTCACAATTGTCAGCCGGCTCACTGCTTCCCCCCCAACCCCACAATGATTTTTTGTTCTTAAAGACAAATCACGGATCTCTCTCCAGAGAAAATCCTTCTGGTGGTTTCTCGATGGCTTTAAAATAAAAGCCAGGATTTTCTAGTCACAGCAGCTCGGGCCTGTCATCTGATCCCTTGGTGGCTAAGGCAAGAGGATTATGAGTTCCAGGCCAGCCTGTGCGCATATTGAGAGCCTTGGGGGGAGTGGGAGGGGAGGAGGGGAGAGAAAAATGGAAAGTCAAACCCCTAGCCACTACTCTGATTTACAAAACAAGAAAACAAAACAAACAAAAAAAGTCAACTTAATTGTTCGTTTTCACCTCCAACTCGAAGTCATGTGCCTCTCTCCACCTGCAACCAGTACACATTGCTTTACTCAAGTGCTTCAAATATGGCAAGCTTTTTTCCAACACAGAGCTTTTTCTGTCCAGCCTCAAGCATCCTTTTTCCTTTTGGCTCCCCACACCACCACTTCTCTTCCGCCTTCCCCTGGAAGACCTCTGGTACTTAGCTCACATAGGTACCTCTGGTTCCTCAACCTAAAGCAGCAATCCAACCCCCCTGTCCTCATTCACACCCAGGCCAGCACTGTTGTGCCTATTTGCTTGTTTGTCCCAGATTTGTTTCCAGAAACACAGAACGTTCCAAAGCAATAGGAACAGAGCTGCCACCTGACAGACTTGCAAAATGCTTTTCAAATGTGAGACTCATCTAATCAATGAAGTGCAGATGCTAATAGTCTCAGATAGAATGTTTCCTTAACACATTGCTGGGATTAGCCTCAGCATCCTCCAGTGTCTGCAATACACTGTGTACCACAAGTTAACAGTCACTTTTATATCTAATTCATCTTTGTTGCCAGGAGGCAGGGAAAGAGAGAGAGGGAAAGAAGCTGCTGAATAATTATTGCTTCAAAATTTGCAAGAAGAAAATATATAAATCACCCCTCACCTTAACCTTCACAGTCACAATCATACTGGATGGTCCAATCAGACAAGTTGGGGTTCAGCCAGATAACATCACAAGAGGCCAAGCAGGTGTCTGAGCTTTGTTCTTATTCTCGTCTGTTACATGGAGAGAGTACCAGCCCTGCCAAGGGGACAGGGTTGGAAGGAGGAACAAACAAGTCCAAAACACTTTGCACACTTGCATTTTGCACAGTAAAGAGTAAGCTAGGAATGTAGCTATTTCATTATTAAAATAACTGCACCTTTTCAGTGACTGCAAAATACCCACCCAACTGTTCACTTCATTTGACAGCATCTGATTACCTTGGCTTTGTGTGTGTGTGTGTGGGGGGGGGTTGGGACTAAGAGATGAAGAGGGCTGCTCAAGATGAATTTTGAAGAATGCATTCTAACAAAACACAGGAAAGGCTCATTTGGGGAGTCAAAGCTAATATTAAGAGCAAGTGAGCAGATAGGCTACAGAGGTCAGAGTTAATTACAGCCGGCAGCCATTTACATAGTGCCTACCCAGACCTGCTCCACTGGGAACAGCCGCATTCTAACTCTGAGCTGGCTGATATTAGTGAGGAGTGATTAGAATACGCCCATAGGGCCTTTTAAACTGTCCTCCTCTCGTTAAAGCATTTGTTTTCAGCAAGATTTATGGACATGTCTGCTACACTCAAGCAGAGTTTGCTACGTGGAAGTCCTTCCCTTTGCTAACCTTAGCTACCTAGCACCTCCTGAGCTCCCTCTAGGAAGAAAGACAGCCTCCATATGGGTGTTCTTCCCCTGTGGAGAGATGGCAGGAGACTTTCAGATCTCTGTCCAGTTTGTAAAAGGACCAGAGCCAAAAGCCACAGAGGATGGTCAGAGGCTGCAAATACACCATTGTTGCTAACCACATGCTACGTCCCATAGACGTCATCAGAGTACAGAGTACTGACAGCTTATGAGAAAGCCTACATCCCTTTTCCTGGACAAAAGACACGAAGCACCAAGATACCCAGTCTCGGATGCTGAGATCCAAGGGAGAGCAAAACTGCTCAGTAGTCACTATGCAGGCAGAAGGCAAAGGGGCACAAAGCCTGTGCCTAGAACCCAGAAATGGGCTGACTTCTACATCTACCCCTTCACGGTCTCTGTATAGACAAAGTAGTTGAACCCCTGAACCTTATCCTAAAACAGACTCAAGAACACCAACTTTGGAAGCGTCTCACATCAGATGAGTTCATGTACATTAAAAGCACCTCTTGTGTGGATGATGACAAACATCAGTTTCCTTATGTTCCTACTATCCCTGGGTCTATGTAAGATGTGCTTAATAAACTGCAGAACCATCACCTAGAAGACAGGAGCCAGGGACAAGCCAGGACAGGTTTGGCATACCAGTTCCTTTAGATGGCTTCATATGGTGCCTACAGTGACATAAGATGCCCCAACTCTGCGTGTCTGGCCAGTGAAAGGAAGGAGATTTCACAGTGGACCTCATGGCAAGTAACTTCAGCTCTCTGTACCTCCATCTCCCTTGATTCCATCAAAATGGGGCAAGATACCCAACACAGAAGGGGGTTTCCATGTCATCGCCATACCCTAAGTGTGGTGTTTGCCACACTTTGTCTCACCTGACCCTCGTGTGTCATTTGGGGTGCTTACTACTGAATTAGTCAAGAAAGAGGAAACCGGGGTTCATTAAAACAAATTACCTGAGCACCCAGTTCCGAACCAAGACTGCTCATCTTCAAAGATCCTTTTTAATCCTTAAACACCTCACAGAGGTATCCTGGGCAGGATTTTGCTCGGAAATAATTAGGGAAAAGGGAATGGGAGTATCACACTGTCGAGGATGCTTGATGCTAGAAGAGTCAAAGAATCTTAAGTACCACGGGGTTCAAGGCGAGCCTGACTTAAATCCCTTTGTTCTCTCCCATCACTCAACTACATTCAAATCCAGAGGGTAAGTGCAATGGAAAGTAATACTAAAATATGTTGAGAAAGAATGCTCAAGGCAATCCCCACACATTTGTCTTGATAATAGGAAGCCCAGGATCCCCGAAACACCACTTCTCTAAACCCCTTCCCCCAGCTCACCAGCCAAGCCGTCCCCAGCAGAGTGAGCTTCCTTCCATTCTTCAAACCCTAAAGGTGCTTCTAGGGGCAGAATATTGCCAGTGACTAGAGAGATCCTCTTTATGACCAATACATGATTATTTTCTCCAAGAAACCCAAGGAATCCAACTCAACCACTCTGTGGGTGAGATTTGGGATGCACCTCTGCTCAAAGCCCTGAGAGAGGCTCAGATACAGAAAGCAATTTGCCAAAAAGGAGGTAGTCACAAGACTTGGTTGAAACTGTGCCCCCAAGATGCATCACAACCTCCGTCCTAGCCATTCCTGAATCTAGCTTATTCCTCCAGTCCACTCCCGGCAACACTTCCTGCAAGAGCATACATACCACCAGAGCCATTTCTGGGTTTAAAACAATCACCTCATGAGAAATACTCAACAATCTCTAAATAATCATTTAGGGGGAAATCACCCATATTCCAAGAGCAGCTTGGCTTCATTTAAAAGAAGATAGCAACAACAATAAAAACCAACTGGCTAATATATAATATATATATATACATATTATATATATAATTTCACTAAAGACTTTTATTTTCAAAACCTGATTTACAGGCAATTTCCCAGGAATGTCACTATTGTGCAAGTGGGGTACTCTTGTCCAGAGGCTGTGCCTTCCAGCCAGGGTCCCTCGTTCAGTTGGAGAGCTGCAGAGCCAGCTTGAGTTATTCATTAACTTCCTGTATGAAAACCGAATAATAAAACTGAAGTGTGTTAAACAAATCCAGACGAAGGGGTTTAAATCGCCTCCGAGTCACCAGACTTGAAACCGCTGTCATTTCCCCTGGAACAAACAAGTGCTCCCTTGCTATAGTACCACCTTATTAAATGGAGATAACAGTATTTATGCCCACCCCAGGGGGTCATGAGCATGAAAAATTGGCACATGGTAGGGGACATGGGTAGGTAGCTTTCTGAGTCTACCTACAGCCCTGCGATTCCAAAACCTATAGAGACTGGCTGCAGAAAGGCATCTGAGGTTGAGAAAGTATAGTCTGTGAGCCAGACATGCTGCTGTGACTGGCTGTGGGAATCAAACCCATCGCCCCTTAGTAACAACCACTTAGCTCTTATTTCTCCCCAGGGATTGATGTGTGAGCTAACAGCAGGCAGCTGTCTCCTCTGAGGAGGCTGCCACCAGGAACTACAAGACAATCGTGAAGTCCCCAAGCCAGAGCTAGGAAACCCCTCCTGGGTCCATCCCGTGAGCAGCCAAGATGTGGTTAAAGTCTCCAATTCTGCTGGGATCCTGTGTCTCCTAGGTTACAAGTGAAGGCTGTGTTTCCCTTTATTGCAACAGAAGATGTGTATTCCCTAGGGACTGTTCAAACATCTGTGTGAGGTGCACCATGTGTGTGGGGTGTGTGTGTGTGTGTGTGTGTGTGTGTGTGTGTGGTGCATTCTCAGGTAAGCAGTGCCTCAGACCCAGCTTCCCCCATAAGCCTTCTCCAGATATTTAAAATTCACAACACTTTATTGCTGTTCTGACGAGCCGCCCTGCTGTTGGTGTGCAGGGGCCCAGTTGAGTTTGAGGCAAACAGTTAGTTGAGGACGCTAATTAAAACAGAGGAAGTGATCTCCTACTCATATTTCCTTTCCAATCAGCTCCATAAAAATCACTAGGTTATATCCAATTGGCAGAGGGAGTCACTGTGGCTAGCAGCTGCGCACTGCAGACAGAACAAACAGACCTCGGCTCTGTGGCAGTTATGGGGTGTCTTATAAAACACCCATAGCCGAGACTCAGGGCTCTTTGCCCTGTGGCTTCATCTAATCTTTTGTAGTCACATTTATGGAGTTATGGTTCGGTGTCCATACGGAGTTGGGAGAGGAGAGGTGCAGTTGATCGGTCATAGGAACCAGTGACCTGAGCAACTCAACTGTGTATTTAACTGCTTTATATTGACAGTTGGTGAGGAATGAGGGCTGTGTTAGGAAGAGGATTTTCTCATTTTGTCAAGCACTTGCCCTGGGACCTGAGTATAACTTCCAGAAGCTGCATTTTAAAAGTCAAGACCTGGCAACACACTTATAACCCCAGCAACGGGAAAATCTAGACAGGTAGATCTTGGCAGCTCAACAGCCAGCTATCAAGTTCCAGGACAGAAAGACAGACAGACAGACAGACAGACAGACACACACACACACACACACACACACACACACACACACACACACACACACACGAGAGCCAGGTGTCTTATTCGTTACACAGGCTGAGTGGCCCTGCTGAGTTTGTCCACTCCTCAGGAGGGCCTTTGGGGACTGACAGCAGGGCTCCCAGATGCTTATGGCCATCTGTCAATCAAACCTGACCTAAAGGCAGATTCAAAGTTGGGGCATGTGGGATCTAAAGACCTGGGGATGGGGCTCTCAGACTGAATTCTCACTACAACTTCTCCCACTACAAATTCTTAAGGAATTTGACTTCTAAAATGCCCCTGTTTCCAACTCCAAAATCTCAGAACCAACAGTCAAGCCATGTGACACCCACTGAGTCCACAGCCACAATGGCTGCCAAGGGAGAGACTTCGTCTGCTGCATGGGAAATTCAGGGTGCACAGTCAGAGGACTGAGTCTCAGATGCAGCAGTCACCTACATTTTCCAGGACTCGTCTAGAAGAGGATTCTCCACCTTCACCCCCGCCTGCCTCCAAGGGCCACAGGACAGCCAAGATCACCAGCAGAGCTTAGCAAATGCTACATCCTCTCACATGCACACTGTCACTGACCACTGTGACCTTCTGCGGTCTCTCAAAGGTGGTCTGTCCTGACTAACTATAATTCAACAAAGCATATAGCAAGCATTGGGAACTCCAGTTTAACTAACCTGACCAGTGGATAAAAAAAAAAAAAAAAACCCACACACACACTGAGTTATTGGGGAGAAAACCAGATGGGGAGATAGACAGAGCATCTCCCAATGAGTTCACAGGGAACACTTGGTCTGCAAATATCTGGGCCTTTGTTTATGCATCAGGTGAATGGGCATCCTGGCGCCTGCTTCTGTGTTCCCTGACGAAGAGCACAGCATAAAACTACAGAAATCTGCTCTTGCATTCTGGAAGCCAGATCAGTTTTCCAAGGCTGACATGAAAAGTACCAGCAGGGCCAGGCTGCTGTAGCTGCCAGTGCCAACATTCCTTGGCTTGTGGCCATATCACTCCAATCTATGCTTCTGCCTTTACATTGTCTTCCTACACCCTTTCTTAGAAAGACACTTGTGAGGACATTAGGGCCCACCCATGTTATCCAAGATTATGTCTCATGTGTCTCATGTCCAGACCCATCACTCAGATCACACATGCATAGATACTTTCCCCAATTAAGGCAACACAGGTAATGGGACATTTTCAGCCTCCCATTGACCATACCCTAAGAGACTACCCTGTAACAAGATCTTACTGTATTCTTAATGAACATGAAGAAATCATACACACATGACCACATGGCAATGTACACCTGGTAGCAGAGGGTGGTGAGTTTAAGGACAGCCTGAGATATGTAGCAAGTTTCTGGTCAGCCTGAGCTACATAGGAAGACTTGCCAAAAAGAAAGGAAAAAAATAATGACAGCTTCACAGGCTTTGGAAATACATTAGAGAATCAAGTGTGGTTCCTGAACCATTCGCATGACCTAGAAACATGCAAGAAAGAACATGCTTGCCCACCCCATGTCACGCCCCAGCCACCTAAGTTTTAGCAAGCCTTCCAGACAATGCTAATGCGTGCTAATGTTTGAGGACTACTGGACTAGGCACCACAGGGTTTCTTTGTTCTAGTGTTCTGCTGCTAGTGTCTCTGCTAAGCCAGTGTCCAGGTTCTGCTTTAAAACCACCACATTATACACCCTCCTACCCCCTACTCATAAAACAGTAAGCAAAGGCTTAATGCTATCAACATTAGACCTAAGAAATGCTGCAACCAGTTATCCTACAAATGCAGGGCATCACCATCCCCCCTCCTCAGCAATGGTACCCATCTGATAGCTGAGCACGAGGACTGAGCAGCTAATGACTAAGGGTCTGATTGCGGTTTGTGCTGTGTAGGGTATCCTAGAAGAGATGCAAACAGGTACAGCACACAAGCAATGGCCACAAAAACTTGGCAGTCAGAATGAAGAAGCCATCAGGGACACAGGAAGCATCTTTGGAGTCTTGAAGCATCATTGCATAGTTTTACCACTTTGTTTTATCACTTGTATTTTAACTGATGCTGTGAACACCACTGCCTCATAGTAGCGGCATATGCCTGGATGTAAAGAACATCTTCCAAAGCTCAGAACTGCTTCTTCCCACCTAGTTCTTATTGACTCACTGAATTAGGCCTTCGCCTCTCTGCAGCTCAGTTTCTTCATGGAGAGAATCAGGCATGTGAACTGGAAAATCACCTATGACCAAATGGATTTTTCTAACATAGAGCCAGGTGGTGATGCTGGTCCAGGGACCACACTGAGAGCCACTGCTCTGAGAAGTACTACCAGAATTCAACACAGTGGTGATGCCTAAGGCTGAATGATTGTGGCAAGTAACATTTTAAAACCCATAATTTGAATACTCCTCACTTCCACCCCATGAAGCTTTGCCCTCATCCCCATTTTACAGAGGAGAAACTGAAGCAAAAGGAATTTCTGAATAACCTTCTCATGATCTTATAGCTAGCAAGCAGTAGAGCTGAGCTTTGAACCTGTGCTCTGGACCCCCAGGTCAAAGGTTTTGTACCATTTGTGGTCTAAGCTGGGTGGGGATGCCTGAGTTGCAGTCACATTTGCTTGGGCTTTGAGTGACAGCCAACCCAAAACAACTGTCAAAAGAGGGATCAAGTATCTTGTGTCTGTTCTACAAGATGCTGAAGTGTTTTGTTTCCCTTATAATTAGTGGGTCAAAATGAGAGTGACTACTGGGAGCACCTGTTCAACTGGGTCTCTAGGTTCATGAGTGCCCTCTCTTGGAGACAGGCATTGTCATTATTAAAGTTCTGAGAACCACACAAACAAGAGCCAGAAGCTCTGAGAAGTGAGTGGGGCATTAGAAGTTATTGTTACATAAAACCATGCAGAGAAGGAAAGGAAGTAGGTGAGAGGCAGAGAAGGTAGTTCTGGGGCCTAAGCCTACCAGTAGTGTCCTCTCCCCAGAGCATTGCCTGGGCAACAAGTACACTCAGGCTACAGCTCAGCCTCACACAGATCACAGACACACACACACACACACACACACACACACACACAAAATATAAACAAACAAAAAGAAAAACAAACAAAAACAACCTTACTGGGCTAAAATAATATAGAAGATAATAGAACTGGTAACCTCAAAAGAAACAAAGACAAAAGTACCCAACTAATTAAGGATTCTGATTTTGTCATTTTCGTTTGAGTCTTCTGTTTGATGGGCCATACAGATGGTACAGAAATAATTAACATTTAATTGATGTGCTAAAGTTTAAATTAGAACTTTCACATACAACATTTGGTCCTCAGAATAGCCTTCTAATAGAGCAATATTGTTAACCCTGTAGTAAGAGCCTGTAAGAAAGCCAAGATGAGGAGTTATTTAAAACCTTTCACAGCAGTAAATGCTCGGAATGACACCTACAGCTCAAACACAGAAAAGACCTGACAGTATTATCATATTTGTTCCCTGTCTTCATCAGTTTGAGCTGCTATAATAAAATACTAAATTCTGGTGGCTTATGATGGAGTGATGTTTATCCCTCACATTTCCAGAGGCTGGAAAATCCATAGTGGAGGTTAGATGTGGAGTCTGATAACAATTCTTTTTTTTTTTTTTAGTGCATGGATAGTACCTTCTGTCTGTGTTTGCACAGAGTAGAAGGAATGATGAGTTCCTTTGGGCCTCTCTTAGAAAACTTCCATTCCTCATCAAAGAGAAGAACCCTCATGACCTCACATCCTCCCAGCACCATCACAGAATTTCAACAATTAACATTTCACCCACAGCATCCAATCTTCTAGATGAATATGGATTTTTCTCACTGATTCTCAGTGAACACATGGGCATTATCATTGTGAAAGCCCTATTCTGTAAATAAAAAAGTTGCAGCACAGAGAGTTTACATTGTTTATGAAAAGTAATACAGCCAATAAGTAGAGACTTCAGTGGAAGCAAAACTAAGCAAGGAAAGTAGCCTAAGGCACATGGACATCTACGTTCAATTAGAGAGGGTGTATGGACGTCGATCTGAAACTCATCTGTGATCTTCAGCTGTGAATCTCCAAAGAATGAAAGAACATTGCTATCCAATCACCAGCCAGAGTAATACATCAATTCAAATTAATATCATGAAACCATCTAAATTGATTTTGGAAACCATGAAAGGACCTTCAATGACATGGGAAAGTGTTCTTGATTGATTATTAAATACAGAAGAGGATGATAAAATATGACACACAATACAATCCCCCATAAAAATATATGACCAGGACATAAAGAAAAAGAAAAGAAAACATGAGAGGTTAGGTACCAGAACAATCATACTAATTATGTATGGATAGGAAGATGGTAGATGACATTTTTTGTCTTGCTCATATGTTGCAAATTTCTTATGATAAATGGGTAGTCCTTTTTATAATTACATGTGTTTTTTAAAAGAGAAATAACTTAATTACAGAATCTTGTTGAGCTTAACATTCATTTTTCTTCCCAGTTCCCAAGGAGAAGACTATCTGCATCAAAGCCACCAAACCAAAAATATGCAGCAAAACGTTGGGGAACTCTCCATACTCACATACAAGAGTAGAGCCTCTTCCACAGCAAAGCAATGTTTGCCAGAGCTCAAAGGAAAAGTTGTTTCTGCTGAGAAACAAAGTGTCAGATCTCTGCCAGGACCCAGAAGAAAACCATCTCCCCAAAGGCAGCCAGGAGAGCATGGATCAACAGAAAAATCATGTCACTATTGGGAGAGGAGGGTCTGGGACCTGTGCAACAGGTCTGGGGCACCATGCTGAACATGAGGAAGGTGTGCATGTTTATTCTTCCTTTATTCTAAATAATTCTTCATCCTGAAAAGGGTTGGTGGGAACATCTGTCACACTGGGAAACTGATAGGCTGTCAACTTTTATCAGGACATTGATAAATGGAACTTAGATAAATCCCCCAAAGTCCTCCTCCCTTTACCAAATGTCTACTCTTACATACTGCTCTCTTTGAAAGATAAATTGAAACAGTAAATATGAAATGTGCATGAGTTGCTTCTCAACGTGCAAGGCTCAACTAGCACAAAAGAAGAGGTCTAGTCTGGGTTTCCATGGGAAAGAAAAAAGTTTATTCACTGAGAGAATACAGGAGGAGCAGATGGGGAACACAGCCACAAGCCTGGCCTGAAAAAGTGATGGAGGTGGCTGGGGGAGAGACTGAGAGGTTGCTCTCAGGATATGCATGAGTTTGTTATCCCAACAAAATACCAGCATGTATTACCAAGGACTCCAGTGTGTTTCACCGAGGGGAGTGTGGCTCAGAGGAAACAGGCCTACTAAAAAGTCAATCCCAAACACTACCTAGGGGCAAGAAGGCCTTCGGCTCTCTACTGTTTCTTGCTTCTTCCTTGGACTCCTGACACTCTTCTCTAAACCTTGAGTCTAACATAATCAAACTGAGTCAAGCTCACCACGAAACTGTTGAGTTAGGTCTCCTACCATGGACCCTAAAACTGGCATTTCCCTCTCCCCAATGTACATTTATGTAAAAATGTATGACTATTTCAAAGAACAGGGCTTCCTAGAGTAGTTAGTGTTGCTTACAACATATCTTTGTTTTTGTTTTAAAGAACATCTTTCTTCCCATTGTTGCTTGGATGTAAAAGAAGACTGTGGGAATTCACTTTGCTTAATTTAACAGGATGACATACAGAGTTCATGTCTGTAACAAACTCCTAGGTGAATTAGATGGACAGATGTCTACAAGGCATTGGCAGGTACCCTGGTCAGAGCTCAACCAGTTCATCTGTCAGTCACCGCATCAGATGATGGAAAGGTGGCTTACACATCAGGAGCCCAGCATAGTATTGAACCATACTAGGTCCCAAAGGAGAGAATGTGTAAAACTGTTTCCACCTCTGCTCATGCTGGCTCTCCCCAGGAGCGCTAGAAATCTCCATTTCAAAGATAAAAATTCAAGGCTCTCTAGCTCCTAGGGAAGTGTTAAAAAAAAAAAAAAACTTAAAAACACTGATCACAGTTCCAAGAGATTCTGATGTAATTGGTCTGGGTAGAACCTGGGCATCAATAAAGCTTCCCAAAGAGTAAATGCATCCTTTATCTCATCAGGAAAATATGAGGCTGCAAGCAGCTCTAGAAATCTAGACTTCCAATGAGATGGGAAGAACTTAAAATGTCTGGATGCCCCCACTTGGAACTCACATAACACAATACTGAATGATCAATGCAAGATGGCAGAAAAGCTATTACAGGGTCACTGGCATTCCACTCTCGATGGTAACAGTGGCAACCAGAAGAGGCTAGACAGTGGATGGAAAAGCAAAAAAAAAAAAAAAAAAAAAAAAAAGTTCCCAAAAAACTTCATGGCCCATAAGGCATTTATTCTAACCTCCAACCTCCAAGGATATACCCCAAATGAGCCTTTCTGAGATCCATCCATGCCAATCTCCGGAAAAGCCCATGGAGCCATAAGGAAACCTCATTCTAGTCTGCTACTTCCAAGCCATGCCATCAGAATAAAAGCCACAAGGCTGAGGGTAATCGGGCTTTCTTGTCTGTAAAAAAGCACATCCAAACCCAGCCCACTGAACTGAGGAAGAGAATGCACACCCCAGATCTGCCCCATTCATTCCAAGCTGGCTCTGGGTTCCTAAGCCAGGGAAGCAGATGCAGATGGAACAGAGCAAATGTGAAGCCCTCCCTGAATCAGGCTTGGTGCCAGACAAGAGTTGAACCTGAACTGTTCCTAAAAGGGTTTCCATGAATGCTGGTACCCAAGCCAGCATCTTCTCTGTCTTCTGAGAACGGTATACTTATGCTCACACATCTGTGCCTCCAGGCAGGTGCGCTTTTTTCCAGCAAGATTGGGAAAGATGTGAGCTGAGTCTCTGCCAGCGGGGACCTCTGTCGCCAGAAGGCTAGACCAACTGTGAGGAGGCTCAAGTGCAAATTTCAGCTGAGAGGTTTGTGGACCAGTCATACCCTGAAACTAAGGCAGCCACGGTGGGATCAAAGGGAGGAGCTGGGTTTGGCGAGCAACACTTGGAGCCATCTTGGAGTTTGGTGACTAGCCCATGAGAAATACTGCCACAATACCTGAGATCCTTCTAGGAAATATCAAAGCATCACTTTCTGCTATGAATCCACACTAGGTCAAAACACCCCAGGAATACAGACACCACATGCCCACAGAAAGAACTGCTTTGGGGAACAACCAAAATAATCAAATTATCGTTAAAAGATTAGATAGCCAATAACAACAATTAAAGAGGAGACTGCAGAATCGAGGAAGGCCAATGCATTAAAATGCTTGGTACCAATGCCATGATTCCAGCTATAAGACCTGAGCCTGCATGTAAAAAGGGAAACTATGTTGGACAACTACTAGATATTGAGCTCTTTGAGAAAGTAATTACTGAAATGATGCCAATGTGTGTGTTTACTTTTTCCTTTTTGTATGACAAAAAAAAAAAAAACATCCTTAGAATCAAAGAGGTGAAATAAGTTGCCCAAGACTTGGATGCTCAGACACATGAAAGCAAAACCACCATCCTTCCAGCATATGTCAGCCCCAAGCACCCCATGCCTCCCCTTGCTTCAATACCTGTCTGCTGATGCAAGTGTGGTAATAGACATTTATACATCTGAATGAATTTAAGCTACAGCTTCTCCCTAGGTGTGTAAGATCAAAATGAAACAGAGAATTCACTGGTTAATGGATCTGAGGTTTCAGCAAGCAGCTCCAGGAAGCACATGCCAAACATGGAGTGCAACCCCCCCCCATGCATGCTGCTGTAGCTGCCAGTCCCAGAGATCTGGGGCTAGGGAGGGAGGGGAACATGGTTTTCTGATTTACAGCGAAGAAGCTGGACACCAGGCCATGCTCTCTATCACAGAAAGCCCTTAATGCCACAGGTCAGAAGGTACTCTCTGCCTGGAAGATATCATTATTGAATAAAAGGGGAGGGAAAGCAGAAAAAGGGCATCAAAGCCTAAACAAATAACATCAGCATGAAATCTTTAATGAATGGCTCATCCAGGGCCGCCTCCTAAAATCCAGAAGGTTTAGCAAAAGATGCCTTAAACCCAGTTTATACTGCAAACCAGCCATGAAGAAAAGTCAACACGACGTTAATCCCCATTTAATAATTCAGTTTCAGGATGGTAAAACATATTTCTTTCCTGGAGAGCTTACACATAGAGCTGATAACATGGCAATATGGCAACCAAGAAACACTCAGAAAGGGGAGGGGGATGTTTTACCAACTCTACTAGCTGTGATGTGCAAGAGGTGGCAATCAACTTTCCCTGACCTCTGATTCATCTACCCAATTTCTTCTTCTTCCCCCTGACCTCTCTCCAGGGCAGTAAAACGCTAAGCTTTGATTCGGCACTACTGTAAAATCATCAGCTCACACACAGGTCAGCCTACTGAAGACTCTTCAGTGGGCGCAGGACCATGGGGTCAGGAGGCCCCTCCCTCACACCCTGTGAAAACAGACACACAGCACTATCCCCAGCCAGCCCCCTCACTATACAGTGCCTGACATCCATACAACCCTCAGGATGACATCCTGAGTTCCCACCAAATCATTTGGAACTGAGAACCGCTAGATCCTGCTACCAACTAAAACGTTCTTATAACCTCCTGTCTGATATACGGCCCAACATCTTGATCCTCCCCTTGACCAGCTTCTGCAAAGGGCTTTCTCACCACTAACGTTCACCTTGGACAGCTTCCACTGACACCCTCAACCAACCCACAGAATAGTTTCTGACTTGTCGTTTCCTCCCTATCCAAGCAGTGAGCTGACCCAGGTTAGGTTCTCTCATCTCCTTGCTTGAGGGCCATCCTTGTCTCCTAAGAGCATAGAAACCCCAGTGGGAAAGTGGATCTTACCAGCTCTCCCTGAGGAATAGCACTTGAAGGGCCAAGCAAGTAAGAAGGTCCAAGGGTCAGGTTCACAACTAACTACAAAGCAGCCTCAGTCTCTCCCTGAGGCTCCCCACTCTTCTCTGCCCCCCATGATAGCTCCCCAGATGCCTTGGTGGTGCTTGAAACTGCACAGAAGAGAAATTAAAAGCAAATTTGCATCACCTTTACTCAGTGCTGGAGTGCTCTGTTTTAATTTGCATTTTATTTGCAGAGCACTTGCATATAATATTGTAGAAATGCTCAGAATTCTCCCTCCCCCTCCTCGTCCTACCTGCTTATTTTCAGCTATGATTCCCAGGATGCCTGGGGACCCAGGTACATTACACAGAGGGAGAGTCAGTACCCAGTAGAGCTCAACTAGAGAACCAGAGAATCTGAGAGGCAGCTTTATGCAGCAGCATGCTCAGTATCTAACAAAACCGAGCCCAGATATCTACTTTCCTTTCAATCAAGGCAAAATTTTCCTCACTGCACATACTGTGCAAATTCACATGGTTCAAAATCACCAGCTCTCAGGACTGGCTTAACACAATTCCAAACCTGTTGAGAAGCCACAGGAGCAGACACATTGTGCCATCTGTGGAAACCCCTGGTGCATCCTTTTAATATCCCGTTCCCTCTACGAAATGAAGTTTCTCAGCTTTGGTTCTACTAGGCATCACTCCCACCTGCCTGCCCTTGCACCTGGCACATGCATGGCTGAACACCCAACTCTTCACGCCACACAACATTTGATTCATCCCAAATGGAGTCCCAGTCTAGGTCAACACCACCCCCCCACACACAACACACATGTCCTTCTGCCAGCACGATACTGTAACACACGATGATTTCTCCAAAACCTATCATAAGATAGCAGGCATACCTAGCTTACGACAGTGTGGCACGATATTGTCATCTGCAAAGTTCATGCCCCAGGACCATGCACTCTAGATTTGGTTTTACTTTTTTTTTTTTTTTTTTAATTACAAAGCACATCTCATAAAGTTTTAAGTAAGTTTGTGACCCTGTACTTGGCTGCATTTATAGCAATACTGAACCATGCACATCCGATGGGCTACAGGTTGGACCCTTCTAAAAGCTTGCTTACATAGAACACATGCATACAGAGAACAAAGAGGGGCAAGAAACGGCTGCTTTGTCACCACCCTCCACCCACCTCCCCACCCCCTCACCCCTCACCCCCCACCCCCCACCCCCATTTACACAGATAAGCAGCTTCCAACCTGAGAGAAAAGACCTTTAAAAAAAAAAAGTGAGGACACCTTGCTAAATATGTTCCTGCAGTGTTAAAAATGACAGCCAGGTTCCAATATGAACTCAAAGAAGGAACAAAGTCAGCATGGAGGCAATAGGAGGTGGAGACAGAGGGGACACCCAGAAAACGAACACTTTTGCTCTTACTGTTTTTTTTTTCTTTGCTTAAAGCTACCACCCAGTTGTTTCTCCCCCTTGAAAGCGCTGACTTTGCCAGGATGAACTGCCTCTCATAGACCACCGTAGAACCGAGATACTCCAGGCCACTCCTCTATCTCGTGCATTACAGGGGGAAACTGCACATTTTGCTCCAGCACAATTCAGTGCCCTTCTTAGGGTCATGCAGACAAACACTTGAGCAGTATGGACAACACAAACCAGGGTCTCCTGCTTCTTCCTCCCCCGTCCAGTATGCTAGGAACGAATACAATGTTCTGAGGTGTCCTTAGTGATGCTGACATCACCCACTGCTCTTCAGCCCTGTCCTCTACAACACCTGCCTGCCCTTGACAGTGAGGCTCCATGCCCTTGTCCTCAATTTCCTTTTCAGTCTTCCCAAGCGTCTGTGCCTAATCAATCACTTTCCACCTCAACTGTGCTTTGTGATGACATGACGGCATCACTGAATTGTTACAAAGTCATTTTGATGCGGTCACTGTATACTGAGTTGCCCACTGTTCCTGGGAGAATCACACCTGACCCCCATCCTGATAAGAAACAAGAGGAGATGGTTTCTCTTTCTCAGAGTTTGGAACTAGGCTCCCTATAAATCCCCGTGGCTGCTTTCCTTTCCCCTTGGTTCCTAGGAAACTCTGAAGTAGGTTTTACCTACTCCACTAAAATGATGCTGGTTAGCCTACATCTTTTCCTTTTTTGGGGAGGTGTGTGCTTCTTGCTCCTCAGCACTTGGCTGTTGTGATTTGTACTCTCTTCCCATCATCTTATTGTATCTTTGTTCTTATAAATAGCCTCCGATCTTCTTTGAAATGCCACAATATAAATAATCATAATGAACCCCTCAAGACTTCTCAAGCCTTGAACGAAAAGAAAAGGCACAATTTCTGCAAATCTTGATCCCAAACCAGGAATGTTGAGCTAGTGAGAAAATCCATTTTGAGCCAAAATTACAACACAGAACAGAGAATCCCAAGATGCTTCCAAGTGCGAAGGTGAATGTGGAACAGACTCCCAGCCTACACTTCCTCGGCCAGGATCCTCCCCTGTATAGCTCACTGTGGCATCCCACTTATTTCTAACATGCTGGGGCTGGGTCTGCTTCGTGGCTGACTGACCTTGTACCCACTGTGGTGCTTTGGGTTGTTCATGGATCCTTGTCAAAATTTACAAAAGTGTAAGACGGATGAGAAGTGGGAATGCATTCCTCAGCTGGAAGAGTGGCCAAGAAACCACAAGCTGCTGGCCCTCCTGGGATCATGCTGGTCACGGACTTGGCTTCGGCAGCCCAATGACTTCTTCCTCTAGACATTGCCAGAGCCTGTAGGCAGCTATTCTTCACTCAGACCATGGGCCCTCTGGGTCCCCAGGAGGTAGAGCATGATGGGAAGTGGGTGGATACTGGAGGGAAACATGAGGGGTCAAAGTAGCAACAAGAAAGAAGCCACTTCACACACGCTTAGTCCTTTGTGGGATTTTAAGACCCTCTCTGACCAAAGAATTATCTTTTGAAATAACCTTGCTCCTAGCTGTGGGACCTAGGATGGATTTCAAGGCAGTAGCAACACAGCATAAAGCTTTCATAATCCTCTACATGGGATGTTATGACTAATATATGTGCAAGCTTATCCCAGCTTGCAGGTTAGTTTCTCACAAAGTAAAACACATCACACTCTCCATCCGAAGTGCCAACTCCAGGCCTAAAGGGAGGAAAACATCACAGCTTCACACACAAGTTGGATGCTGAGTTCTAGGGGCAATTGGAATAGAGCTGAAGAATCTATGTTCTTGGGGCCACCCTGAAAATAAACTCTTAATTTAACCCCTTCATGTCTCAGTGTCTTCATCTATGACGTACAGACAATCAGCATGTCCTTGGTAGGTGTTGGGCTCAGGGCAAGTATACAACTCTTATTCTGTTTCAAAAATGTCTATCCTCCAAGGTTATTGTCCAAGCTCAGAAAGAACACAAAAGCCATAAAAATTAGTTCAGCCACCTCTTAATCAAACAACTTCTGTTTGGAGACCATCTCACTTAACATATCTCCCTCTAATCTTGATCATCAATATTGGCTTAGAGATTATACTTGGTTCTGTGCTTTATTTCAACTCTTTCAACCCAGACATTAAGAATTAACTCAATATGGCTCATGCTCTTATAGGTACAGTACAAATCTTAACATGTTGTATCCCTGTTTCAAATCTTTCAAAGGTCCCCCAATCCATGATCTTTACAAGAGATCCAAGAATCTACATGGCCTGACACATCTACCTTGGTGCCTCATCACCTGTCTCTACCTCTGTTATCCAGAAATACCAAACTGATCCTTTCCTCCTTGCTGCACTTCCTCGTGTTGTCCTAGAATCCTGGAAGGCCTTCTCTCCCTGACTGACAGCTCTGCAGTCACACTACATCATCTGGGTGTCACCAATGTTCTCTTCACCCTACCTGCCACAATTGAATTCATGTTGCATTCATTGCCTGCTCATTGCTTTATCACTACACAGGCCACTTCCCATTACACATATCATTAGTTCTTATCTCTTGCGAGTGTGGGCACTCTGAGAACAAGAAGTGTGTCTGGACTACTGTAGAAGAAAAGCAACTTAACACAACCCAAGGCCAGTGAGAGGCCCTGTCACAAAGAAGACTGGTAGTTTTCCTGAGGACAACATACAAAGTTGTTCTTCTGACCTCCACACCCATGTGTACAAATGTCCACATGCATCTCACAAGTACACTCCTCTATTCCTCTCTGTCTCTCTGTCTCTCTGTCTCTCTGTCTCTCTCTCTCTGTCTGTCTCACTCTGTCTCACTCTTTCTCTCCCCTTTCTCTCTCACACACACACATTTTTAAAAGATAACAAATATAGATCCTATAACTGGAAAGGATACCAGTTGGCCAATAATAACTACCAAGAGCCATAGCAAAAGAAAACCAAAAACCAACAATGCCGTCTAATCCAGAAGTACATAAAGGACAAAGTCCACCTTCTCCCTGGTCAGCCCTTGCTGGCTCCTAAATCCTACTAGTCTAGACTCAACTAAATTCACATCCACTCATCAGACATCCTTCAGTCCCTCAAACCCTTTCACCAGCTCATTCCATCTTCAGATTAGAGTTAGTTGAATCTGCAGATATTTGATGTGGTACTTTATCTTCTAAATATCCACTCCTTTCCCACAGGTCCTTCTGATACAGACACCCCTCCTCCACTGATACTGAGCTTCACTGTACAACTGGTTCATACAGCTGAAGGGAAGTAAGTGTCAGAGTGTAGTTCAGTTTCTGTCATCTTCCATGCCAACATGTCAAAGAAGGGGCTCATCTAGCAAGTATAGAATACACATGAATCCACCCACAGCCTGGAGCCAAACCTGAGTTCAGGTGATCCTAAAACAGGGTATCCCAGTCAGCTCAGAAACCCATGAGTGGGAAAACAAATGCTTGTTGTTTCTAAGCCCCTGATTTTCCTTGGCAAAAGTTAACCAATACACTCTTGTAAAACGCTGAGCCAGTTGTCAGCATCTTGTGCTTTCTGTTATCTGTATCACATAATGACACATCCTTCCCAAGCACAGTAGTGCAGCTGGGTCTCTGACTCTCTCCAAGGGCCCATCTGTGGCTCTCCCACCAACATGCATCCAGTGTACAGAGCCCAGTAGTGATCTGGCTGCCTTTGTCTGACTTCCCAGCAGCAACAGCAGTGCCACTTTAGTTCTTTCGAAGCTGGAAGAGTCACCAGCTTCCTTCTTCTCCTCTCTGTGCCCACACAGCATGCAGCATGAGGTTGCCAGCAGGAGAGAAGGCTCAGCCCTGAGTTGCTGGCAGCTACCTCCCATGTCCTCTTGGGCAGAAGACAGATGCTGTGTCTGTGCATATGGATGGTGGTAATGAGAGAGCTCTGTGGCTTCATGCAAGCCAACAAACAGCATCAGCAACACAGGCCAAACTCCTCTCCTCTTCCTACACTGACAGTGGAACACATGGCAAAGAAAAAAGTCCTTCTACTGACAAGCACAAGAGAGATTACCAAGGCTCCACTCTAGCTGTGGAGAGAAAGAGAGGAAAGACAACAAAGAGCAAAAAAGCAAAGAGAGTGAAGACAGAATTCAAACTTCCAGGTGAGAATCAATCTAGGTGACATCATTGGTCTTCATACCAATCCATCAAAACATCATCAAATTCTGGTCAAAAAAAAAAAAAAAAAAAAAAAAAGCTTGAGTCTTGTAAATATCTGTTGTCTAAACGTGCTGGATGACATCCAATAAGAATTCTGGATAGCCAAGGTACCAAATTGGGGAAGTGAAAGAGGATGGCTGATTTGAACAAGCCCAAGGCAACAGAAGAACTTGAATTATTAGGCTTCGAATGGGCCTTACAACAGGGACAATGAGCAAAGACATCAGGACACACTCCTCAAGATTATGCAAAAGAAATTCTGGGTGGCTGAATGCACCCATACATATCATACATCCACAGCCTTGAGATGTCAACTGATTCACCTATAACCTTCAGACCTTTGTAATAGATCTGAGTGGCCAGCTCAGCAGCCACACTGATCCAGATTAGATGGCCCAAGCATTTCACACACAGTTCCAGGGAATTCCCTTTCACAGAAGCCTGACTCACAGGTAGATGGACTCAGGAGTACTCTGAGTAGTAGCACAAACCACATTCAAAACTATGTGTTCGAACTAGCACTTGGACTCTGGGTGTCAATAAAAAGCAGACTCTGAACAGCAGCATGTTTTGACAGTTAACTTCTAACTGTGAAGACCACTGACCTTGCTAACAGATGCTACCCTCTCCCTCCTCCTTGTTTTCATAAAGCTTGGGCTGCAGAAGCACTTGGGGAGGTCATACATCCAAAGAAGAGATTCTGGAGTTTGCTCATCAAGGTTGGAGAAAAAAAAAGCCAAAGGGATAGGCAGTGGTGGTGCATGCCTTTAATCCCAGCACTTGGGAGGCAAAAGTAGGTGGATTTCAGTGAATTTCAGGTCAGCATGGTCTACAAAGCTAGTTCCAGGACAGCCAGGGACATACAGAAAAACCCTGTCTCAAAAAACCAAAAAAAAAAAAAAAACAACTAAAAGAAATCATACATGGAAGACAGTTTCTGTAAGAAATTATAAGTCCAAGTCTGATACTAATCAACAAGTATTGTCATATTCATGATACCTACAGTATGGAAGGCTGATCTTTGGACCACATATGAATACTACTTGGCTCCAAGGATCCTGAGTCAATCCTTGGAAAACAAGATGCTGAAAGAAAGCAAGGCATACCCTGCCAGAAGTTGAACATCTGACATAGAAGTCATGTGGCCAAGTGTGCCTATTGCATCAGGTTGGCTAGCCAGAAGTGGAAGCACTAAAAGTCACCACATAAAGTAAGCAAAACCATTGTGAATTCAGCAGAGCTTTGCATGAGTTTTAAACCCAGTGTTGATGGGTGAGTCTGCAACACATCAGGAAGAGCCAAAGAAATCAGGGGCACTAAGATAAAATAATAAAAGACACAACCCCTTTTTAATACAGCCTTTTAAATTGTATTCAGCACCTTCATGGCAATTCAGCTTCAGGCAAAGTTGTATCATTGAGACCTTATAGCTATTCTATAAAACAGACATCTATACACTTTCACAGGTAAGGTAGTTGAGGCTCAGAAAGATTAAGTGACTCAATTAAAATCATATGGCTAGTACGAGGCAATCAGAGGCTAGAGTCATGAATTTTTATTCCTGTGTACAATGTCTAAATGTTAATTTTCTACTTGATTTTTATTTTGTGGAGAGGGTTTGTGATATAGCCCAGGCTGGCCTCCAACTCTGGAACATGGTGCTTTTTACTATGCCAACCTTTCCACTTAGAGACAGAATGTGATCCTGGGTAAACACTCTCATGGTTTCCATTTCAGGGGATGCTGGGGAGGGAACATGTCATTTTGAGAGGTGAGCAGTTAATCCTGAAAGCACCTCCAGGGTCAGTGATAAGATTCGGTGTCACTCTGCATCACTATCCCCTCCCTCTCCATTTGTTGACATGAATATTATTATAGATGTGGCTAAGAGAGACTCGAGAGACGTCTCAGATTCTATTGTCCATCCCCTTAGAAAGGGGAGATGCTTATGGAAACCCTCCCTTTCTGCCTGGAGTCAACATTCCTTGGGTGATTGCAGGGGACCCCCCTCCTCACCCGCCACCATTTGGAAGTGATTACCACTGAGATGCCCTGACAGAGTGAGTGATGCTGAGGGCTTGCTCCTGAATGCTGAGAGAAGAGCTCACAGCACTCTCCTCACCCCCAGCCCTTGGCTCGCACTGCTATAGAGCTAGCCTGGAATCCCACTTGGATGCTGAGTTCCAAGGCTTGCTTTCCACTTTCTGATACATGGGATCAACTTTAATAACAAAAACCTGGCAAGGAAGGCACCTCTGCCTAGCGAAGACTCCCAGTGGCAAAAATGAGCGAGTCCTTGGGTGGGGGCTGCAGGGCAGACTGTCAGCTCCTTTGTTTCCTCCCACTGGTGATGCAAGATGTAAGGGTACCCTGTGACTTTCCCCATGTCTTCTGTCTCATGTCCAGTGACAGCAGCCACTGTGTGTGTGTGTGAGGTGACTGTTTCCCCTTGTTCTTACAAATACCCACCACCACCTACACGCATTCCACCAAACTGCTTCTACAGATAGAATTTGTATTTATGTTGTGGGTGCCTAGGGAAACCTCCATTCTGCACACGGCTCTGCACAGCTTCTGCAAACAGGAACGCAAAAGCCACCAGGACCCTGAAGTTCTGGATGAGCAAGGAAGATCAGCAATCCAAGAAAGCCATCAGCTCCTGTGTCTTGAGTGAGGTGGGCACAGTATGACAAGCCAAATCACAGTAGTACAACCTCTATCCAAAGAGAAAATCACTGCTTTGTAAAGTACTGGGAATACGGCATGCCCCATTCCACTCTGTGAAGAATAAACCCAGAAATTGGAAGGGTAATTATCCACCCAACCTAAACAGTCAGTTCCTGAAGCTGCTTCATTAAATGGTCTCAACAATTTCATGGCACAAATATTCTTCCCATTGGCAGATGACCCAGGACCTCCTGAGCACAACACATTGCTAGCATTCTGGTGTAATAAAGAGCAGGTACCACTTGATTATAAGTCTTGTGACTAAAGGCTGGCACTGGATTCTTCATTTCAGAGTCTTGATTTCCCTGAATTTTTGTCTTGCTACAGTAGCCTTGAAGTCAGAGATGTGTGACACTCCACCAAAATTCATCCTAACCCTACCTGGCTTGATTTTTATTGCTTGGATAAATACCATGACCAAAAGCAATTTGGGAAGGAAAGGATTTATTTGGCTTGCATAGCCTGATCATTATCCCACGTTTGATATTGCTCAGAGAGAGAGATTGCATTGCATTTTTGTCTCTATTTTTCACATATAAATCAGGTATGCTTACTATAACAGATTAAAAAAGAAATCATCTGGTTGTAAGTCACTCAAGTCTTCCAATGAATGGCTGGGACTATGTCCCCTCATTAAACATCTGGGCTCTATGACAGTGGAAATGACATTCTACAGTTTCCACACCAGGTTTGAAATGATAGATGCCGGTATCTATCTCCTATCTCTTAGATCACTCCTGTTTGGAACCCAGCCTTCATATTAACAGGATACCCAAGCAACCTTTTGTAGCATGAGATTCCTGCCTGGTTCTGTTACCCACCTTGCTCCAAATGAACGCACAGACATTATATTAATTATGAATCTGTTGGCTGGTGGCTCGGGCTTCTTATTGGCTAGTTCTCTCTTAATTATTAACCCATTTCTATTCATCTAAGTATTTCCACATGGTTTTATCTTACCAGAGAAAGGTCTAGACCTGTTATTCCTTTGGTGTCCTACATGGTGACTCCTCTCTGCCTATATTTCCCAGAATTCTCCTCCTTTGGTAGCCCTGCCTACCCTTCCTGCCTGGCCACTAGCCAGGCCATAATTTATTCATCAACCAATAAGAGAAGCATACATACAGTAGGACATCTCCTATCAACCTTTCATGCACAAAAGCAAACATGGAAAGGAAACGTGTCCACCTGTCAACTCTAGAAGTCAAGCAAACCTTCATACACCAAACACACATGGAAAGGAAGCCTGTTCAAACCTCAACTACAGAAGTCAACAGCCCTGCCTGAGTTCCCAGGAAAGAGCCAGGAACCACGTGTGTGCACCATCTTGGAAACTGATCCTCCCTTCCCCATGGAGCCATTCACAAGAAACTCTTGCTGAGCCCTGCCCAAACTGCAGCTTTACCAACAAAATAACTAGCTGTGGTTGTTTTACGTTTCTAGGGTTGGTATTCTATGTGACAGTAACTAACAGGAATTTGTAATGCTATAGGAAGAAAGTTGACTATATACAGAGAAATTACCATTTTCAACCACAACTCTAGTTCACACAAACAGATGGAACAGGAAAAGTGGGATACCAGAACAAGCAGCATTCTAGTCTATCTTCTTACTATTCACTGGCAGAAGGCCAGTCATGCCCAGCCCATGTAACCCACCTGCTAGTTCAACCTGCACAAAATTACAAGTATGGGGTCCACTGGCAGCATGAAAATACAGACTTACTGATCAAGCAAATCTTAAAATTTATATACCATTAGTAAGAATTTCAAGAGAGGGCTGACTAAGTAAAATCAAGAAGCTGGCCACATAGCTTTACCTTGTGGCCCACCTGATTCACACTGTTGAAATGTGTAGCCTGAACTATGGGCTTGTCTCTTATGCAGCTCAACTTAGCCTATCTGAAGACACCAGTCTCATGAGCCACACTTAGCAGAGAATAGTTAAACACTCATGTGCAACCTCTCTCCTTCCTTCTTGTTCTTCTCTTCTTGTGCATATTATTACATATTATCAGGAAAGGGTATGCAAAGAGTTTCAGAAAAGCATAAAGCAGGGGGAGGGGGGGCCTCCACCCCAGAACTAAAAAATTCAGGAAACTGTTGCTATCCTTGGGCCTGGAAGGATAAGGGCAGATAATGGTCACTGGGACCCGAAGAGGGTGTAGAACATAAATACAGATACAGACTGGCTCCTATGGCTTCTGGTACAAAGACAGAATCAAAAGGGAGGGTCATGTGAATAAATAACCACTCTCATTCTCCTTTCCCTCAACTCCCCTGATGATGTGAAGCCAGAGAACAGAGGAGCAGTGAGGCAGGGCCTGCCAGCTAGTAGCAGATGGCACATATATGAGGGACATGCTCTCTCTGAAGGGAGCTGAAAAGTCTCTCCTTTGAAAGCAGGGCTTTTCCATGAGTCCCTGAAGTTAATCACATAGCATCACCTTTGGCTGCCATGTCCACGCTGCCCTAGGAAGTCAGGACTGAGCTGAGCGGCTGAGGGGATGGAGGAGAGAATGCAAAGGAATGTTAGCAGCAAACATAAAGAGGGTGGCAAGCCAGCTCCCAAGCAAACATCTCCACAAAATGACAGCTCCTCGAGAAATAACTATTGTCCTAACCATAAGAGTGAAAGGTGCCTTTGTTGAGGGGGACAGGGAGCACGGGGGTGAGGGGGTGGCTGAGATTTCTCTAGGGCAAGGCAGTGAGCCTGGCAAAGTGGACACAGGAGAACTTTCCTGAGACCTGCTCCTATGAGCCAGACTCCCCAACACGCTTGCAACAACTCTGTCCACTCACTTTTGTGCTTCTGTCATCACTGAAGGTTACTTCCAGCTCTGTAGTGCATTTCCCCAAGTCACACCTTCCTCAAGGCCTAACACAGCAAGGAGCCCTGTAACAGATGCATGCCCTTCTCCCCTGCCCTCCTCTGCCCTACTTCCCTCCTTGTACCCTAGCTTCCCTTCTCTTTCTCCGTGTTTTATTTCTGCAATTTTCTCTTTGGTCATGGCCTGATGGACATGTCTCATCGGTTAATTCTGTGTCCCCTACACAGGTCTGCTTCTTCCGTCTGTCCTTTCTATTTTAAGCTCCACCTTTCCCTAGCTAGTGAGACCCACACTAGAGATGTGAGACCATACAACAATCCCCCTCACCCTCCTCTTGGCTGGCCCCACCTACCTTCCCCAAATTCCTTTCTCCCAGCATCTCTGCTAACAACCAAGGGTGCTGTAGACCAAGTGTTTCCTTTCATCTCCACCCACTCCAACCTTGGTGGAAAGCCCTGGGGACAGCGGTGCAGGAACTTCAGAAATCCTGAGCATAGCTTTGTACTTTGAATACTGGCTTTGAAGTACATGCTAACAGCAGTAATTGGCATTATGGAAGGTTAGAAAAAATTGCTCGTAGGTAAAGAGCCAACAATGTGAAAATTGTGCAAGTCGAGTTGTATTTGGCCCTTAATCCAATACTTGAAAATTAAATCCTTGTCACCATGACTCCTCATGGGTCTGCAACTCAGTACAGGGTTCCATGATGCTGCATCTCATAATCTTGAGGACTTGCCCCCTGTGGCCAGTAAGAGACACCTCAAAACTATTTTTGGTGAAATCAGAAGGGTTTGAAGAGGCCTATCTATTCCTGACACTGACGATCAATAACATCCCTCTGCTCTCTTCTAACAGTTTGATGCCAGCAACTGGGAGTTGACCCTCATCAGAGTGTCAACCACAAAGGTGACTGCAGAGGACACCCCTTTCAGCAGCATGGGTTTTAAATAAAGGTTCTAAACTCTGCTAGACTAAGATTTGGGATGCTGGAAAGAGAGACAGTGATGCTTCTGGGGGCCTCTTGTAGAGTGCCAAGGCCAAGGCCAGAACTTGGTGACATCATCCTCCTTGCCCACATTCTATGTGGCATGGGGAGTAGAGGAGATACTCCATTCCTGGCAGGAAGAAGGCTCTCCTCTTAGACTGGGTGGCCTAAGTGGTGGTGTCTTGTGTGTGTGCAGGCAAATAGACAGAACAGCCCTTAGCACTCAAAGACTTCCGATTCTATGTTTCTGGTATATATACCTATGTAGGTTCACATATATGCAGGCACATATATGTACAGATGTGCATGCACAAGCATGTACATCCATACAAAAGCAAGATGCCAACTTCAGCTTCGGGTGTTGTTCCTCAGGAACCTTCCACATTGCTTTTTGAGATAGGATCTCTCACTCTCAACTTGCATTCACCAGCCTAGTTGGTTAGTGAACAAAAAGAGTTCACTGACCTCAGTCTCCAACATACCTGAATCACAGGCATATATCATGCTCAGCGTCTTGCTTTTTCTGCTTGTTGTTGTTTGATTGTTTGTTTTTAAGGTGAGTTCTGAGAATTGATCTCAGCTACTTACATTTGCAAGGCAAGTACTTTATCAACCCAGCCACCTCCTCGGGACCAATTTGAGGCTGTTTTCCCATTTATATGTATGTATGTGTGCCATGCATGCATGTGTGTGTTCTTGTGGGGAGGGGCACATTGTATAAGTGAACCTGACTATGAAGACCCGAGTTGATTCTGATAGAATTCTTCAATCACTCCCCACCTTATTCTTTAAGGCGTGGTCTCTCAAATGAACCTACAGCCAAGTGGCTACTCAGCCAACTCTGAGGATACTGTCTCTGCCTTCCAAGAACTAGACTTGGCTGCCACTCAGCATTTACGTGGGCTCTCGGTACCTGAACTCCAATCCTTGCATGGGAGTTAGTGGGCACTTTGGCCACTGACATTTCCCAGTCCCCAATTTTTTTTTTAGTTCCAGGACAATAAAATGATCCACAAAAACAATTAACTTCATGACTTCAACTGTGGCCAAGGGCAGGCAATAACACCGTGAATATTTTTAGCTGATAAAGAGGCCCAGGAGGCAGCAGTGTGGACAGCTTTTATTCTGAATGAGCCCTTCCTTACAGAAGTTGGGTCTTTGACTTCAGAATAAGATGAAATGAGAATCTACTTACTAATATAAAACACTAAGAATGATGAGCAGGTCTGCCCATCGGAGCATTTTGGATCTATGAGCGGGAGCTTTGACCTTGTGAGAAAAAGCTAAAGCCGCTCTGGGTTCCACTGGGTACCACTGTAACACAGCCCAAAACATGAAGCATGATAATATAAGAGGATGAAATCCTTCTGAGTAGAGCTGTGGGCCCAGAAGATTTCTGCAAACTATTATCTAATTTGATTCCTCTCGTTGCACTGCAGGGGGATTTAAAACACATCACCTCCAGCTGAAATGGGTTCTGGTAAATTTCTTGAGAGCTCTCTCGGATCTCACGTCATCCTCTGGGTTTGGGGTCAAGGCTACATTAATGACCCACCATTTATCCACTGGGTAATTCACTCTCTGGCAACCTATTTTATTTATGCTGTGTAAATTCAGGAAGCAATTAATAGTTGCCACAAAAGCAACGTGACTCAGAGTGTTTTTCTCAATAAAACTTTGAAGAAAGGCACTTCTCTTTCCCCAAGGCAGAGAAGGAAGCAAAATGCTTGGGAGAATACTAAATCACTCCCTTATATGCCCTGTCTCCCTGCTGCTGGCTAGAAAGAAACAGGATAGCTTTCTGCCTTTTTCTCTTAGCACCATAGTGGAAACTCCTCTTCAAAGGAGACATTTGTTACTGATACTGGTCCATGCTACCCATTTTTTCTTTCTTTTTTGATTTTTTTGAGACAGGGCTTCTCTGTGTAGCCCTGGCTATCCTGAAACTCACTCTGCATATTAGGCTGGCCTCAAACTCAGAGATCCGCCTGCCTCTGCCTCTGGAGCACCAGGATGAGAGGCCTGTGCCACCACTGTCCAACTTCCA
Organism: Cricetiscus sungorus; assembly: GCA_030556225.1. Lineage (NCBI taxonomy): Eukaryota > Metazoa > Chordata > Mammalia > Rodentia > Cricetidae > Cricetiscus > Cricetiscus sungorus. The sequence continues at coordinate 24,061,914 of JANBXA010000730.1, forward strand.
TGATAACCTTTTACAATCTGTTCACCTTAGGGCTCTGTTCAGACAAAAAAATAATTTAGTAATTAATAACCAAAACCAAATTACCCAACTGAAGGAAAAAAAAGGATAATGATTTGTTTTGTTTTGTGTTGTTTTATATTGATGAGCAAGAGACTTTACCCATGGGCAGAAAGCGACTGTGTCTGTGCTAGCACAGGTCACGGAGAAGCCAGGATACAAACATCAGCTGACTTTGGGTTTGAGGGAGGTACGAAAAGCACCATCCTAACTCACCTGGCTTTCTAAGATATTCAAGTCCAGCTATGGTGTCTCCTAGGCTTTCACCCTCTACCTTTTGGCCCTACACTCACTTTCCTGCCTGGACTGGTGATGAGCCATGGGGAGAAAATCTTAAGGGTTGGAAAGAGTGAATACAGAAAAAGGATGAGGTGCTGGTGGCATCGGTGGGCCTCCTGAGCATCTTTATATGGAATGTCTCCAGACTTCACAAGAAAACACATCTCCTTTCTGGTTAAACCTGTGGGAATTAGGTTTTCTGTTATTTGGATATTTCACCTGAGATTCTTATCTCTGTACCCCACCTTCTTCCTACCAACCCTTCCTTCTCTTCCTTGACTGCTCCTGCCCCTCCCTTCCTCTGTGTGTGTGTGTGTGTGTGTGTGTGTGTGTGTGTAAACCCTAACATCCACTAAACCCAGAGCAGGAAATATAGGCATGCAACATGATAATGAATATCCTCAGCTTTGGCTGGGGAGATGGCTCAGGAGGTAAGGTTCTTGCTATGCAAGCATGAGAAACTCAACTCAGATTCCTAGTACCCATGTAAAAGTGAGGTTTGATAATATAAATCTGTAAGCAGTAGTGGGGGGAGACAAACAGCAGGATTCCAGGGCCAGACAGTGTAGACAGATAGTCAGTGAGTTCTGGGTTCACTGAGACACCAGGGGGGGAGAGAGAGAGAGAGAGAGAGAGAGAGAGAGAGAGAGAGAGAGAGAGAGAGAGAGAGAGAGAGAGAGAGAGAATAATAGAGCAAGACTATTGACTTCTGGCTTCTACATGCACATATATATATTCAAATACCACAAGAAAAGAAAGGAAGGAAGGAAGGAAGGAAGGAAGGAAGGAAGGAAGGAAGGAAAAGAATGTCAACTTTGAACCTCAAAAGCCATCTATTTTTCCCAAAAAATCTAGAATGGTCTTCAAGTTCTATTTAAGAAACCCCATCTTTGCATTATTTATAAAAACACAAGATCTGAAAAATGAGTAAAACTGAAAAAAACGAAAGGCTTTTAAAACTAATAGATACATAAAAGTATAGTAATATAGACAATATATAAATTAATAATAAATTCTATCCTTACAAAGACAGGATTTTGATTATATGGGCAACAATATGTGAGAATACTCTTTAAAAAGTTGCATGTGGGACCATCGTTATGAAAACCTCACAAGGAGATATAAAAACAGATTTAAATAAGTGGAGAGACATGTTCCTGGAGAGATTAGCTTACTAAGGCTTTCCTCTCCCAAAGCTTAAGGTAATTCCAGTCAAAATTCCAATCATATTACCTCTCTAACTTGACAAAATGAATAAAAAACACAATGAAATGAGAAGGGAAAAAAACTATGTCGATGAATCCTTACTCTGTCCAGGTAGTAAAAAAAAAAATTATAAAGAGGCGAAAGTTATCATAGTGTGGATCTGTCAACACAACACATCACTGGCATGAATTAAGTAGCCCTGAATTCTCCTGAGGATAAGAGAGTTCAACATATGCTGAAAAAAGCAATAGACATAGGTTAAATGACAAAAGAGGTCAAGAAAAGACATTTTGAGGGATAGCAAGGTAACTTCCTCACTTGAATATATATGGCCATAATTCTAAATATATGGAACGATTAAACATAAAACTCAAAGTCTCAGAAATTAGAGTAAACTCAGGGGATCAGGGGCTTGGGAGATAGCCCAGTGGGTAAAGTGCTTGCCACAGAAACATGAAGGTTTGAATTTGGATTCCCAGTAAAGGCCAGGCACTGTGGAATGTGCCTATAACCTCAGTATTAGAGGAGCAGAGATAAGAGGAACATTGGGGCTCATTGATCCCCAGCCAACACACACATCTGCACAAATGAGGGCATCATCATACACTCACATACACCACAGACACACACACACACACACACACACACACACACACACACACACACACACACACGTAGGGAACCATATCTATTATCGCCAGTGCTTGGAACTAACAAGAGATTCAGAATTTATTTCTGATTTTTTATTAGCTTTAGATTAGCATTCAAAGTAAAGAATTTCATACTTTCACATGAGTATGCCATGACAGTGTGTTCTCACTGACTGCTCTCCTACACTGCCCTCCACTAGACTCCTCTTTGGTTGAGTTGCTTTCTTCCCTCATTCCCTGCTTCTGCTTTCATGTCTCATATCTTCCATCACCCTGTCTGTCCCACCCTCCCCTGAGATCTTTCCTTCCTCTCTTATAATCCCTTTTAGGACTGTCATGTGACCTACATACATGTATAAACACATACACATGATATATGTTCCTTTACTAAAAATTGACACATAATTCATGGAAGAAAGGAATATCTAATCATAAAATAAAATGTATACCTACAATTTAAAAAAATCACAAAGTCTGTGGAAACTGGTTTAAAAACATCTAGTCTATAAAATAAAGGGTTTGTTCACATACAAAAATGGAGAAGAATAAACAACAAACCATAAAAGAAGGCAAATACAAAGTAGACGTGTACACATTGCCAACAAGCATTTGAAAAACTATTCAAATTCAAAAATATGTAATATAAAAATGTAATTTAATACCATTGAACCGGCAGGCATTTATAAGTAAGAAGTGATAGATTAAAAAGTGAAAACATTACACATACCTATTAGAGTAGCCACTGTCTGCAGCAATGACAATGCCAGGTGCTGTCTCGGACAGTTGCTGCTGGCGGGAATGGGAAAACAACACAGCCTCTCCTCTTAGAAAGACAGACTCTTACAAAACTAGAGTTTCCACGTGACCCAGCAGTCATGGCCTTTATTACTCACCCACAGGAACCAAGACCTGTGTCCACACCACAAAAAAAAAAAAAAAAAATAGTACAAGTCTATAACAACTCATTCACAATTGGCAAAACTTAGAAGCAACCAAAGTGTCCTCTTGGAATGTATAAAGTTGAAGGGATTCTTTGGTTTTGGTTCATTTGCTGGTTTTGGGTTTTGGGAGTTTGTTTGTTTATTTGTTTGTTGGTTTTGCAATGGAAACAAGTGAGCTTTCAAGCCATGAAAAGCATGGAGTAAACTTCATATTACTAGCTCAAGAGGTCAGTCTGAAGAGGCCATATACCATGATCCCATTTGCCCAAAGTTCTAGAGAAGGTAAATCTTTAGGGATAGTTAAAGGGTTCTCTTCCACTCCGGCCACCCATGCTCCTGCCCCACTATGGTTTTCTTCATTCCCAAGGGGTTAAAGGGTGGAAGAGATGCAGAGGCACAACACAGAGAACTCTAAGACAGTGAGGCAGCCTGGTATGATGCTATGACTGCGGGTATATGTCATCATACCATTGCACAGACTATCCAACACTAAGAAACAATCTTAGTACAAACTACAGACCCTGGGACTGTAGGTAGGTTCATCAACTATAACATGTGTGACACTCTGGAGGGAAATGGTGGTTATGGGAGAGACCTGGTAGATACAGGTCAACTCACTATGATTGTGAGCTTGAAAATGCTCTAAGCAGTTATAGTTAACAGAGGAAAGATGCCTCCTTGTGCTGCAGATGGGAGTATAAGCTCATAGAAACTTCTGGGAAAGTAACTTAGAAACAAATAGAATGAACTTCTCAAAACATGACTGTATATGGCATAAGCATCTCTTTAATCATGAACAGAATCCAAGCTAAACAAAATATTTAAGTATAGGAAATATTACACAACCATGAAAAATGACACAGCCACTTAGAAGAGAGTTTGGCAGATTCTTATAAAACTAATCATTATTTTCAAACAATCCAGCAATTATGTTTTTTGGTATTTATTCAAAGAATTTAAAACTTGTCCACGCAAAACATGATGTTTGTTGGCCATGTAACTGTTAATTAATAGTGTAAGTGGTTAAATTTTTCTATGACTCAAATTCATAACCATTCAAGTCAAACATTCAAAATCTGGTGACATGTTCACAACATAATGTTCAATGAAAACAGATGTTTGTGAGACTGTATATGCAACATGAACAAACAAACAAAAGATAGGCAAGTAAAAAGATGTAAAAATGTTGGTATACACCTTTAATACCAGGACTTGGGAGGCAGTGCTAAGAGGATTGAGGCCAGCCTGGTCTACAGAGCAAGTTCTGGGACAGCCAGGGCTACGCAGAGAAACCTCGTCTCAAAAAACCAAAACAAAACAACAAAAAGGACAAAAATACCTAAGAATAAGTGGAGAAAAAGACCAGAAATACACCAAGGTGCTAGAAGGTAATCTGAATAACAGGATCAGAAATGACATAATTTATTTTCTTTGTGTTTTTATTATCTTCCGAGTCTGCCCCAGGAAACACTGTAGCATTCAACCACATGAACCTTCTTTATACCTAAGGTCGTAAACACAGACTAGTGTCATTTTTAGCAAAGAACCGAGTACATGTTCAATATAGGAAGTGTAACCCATTCACTTTCTCTGAAAATCAAGATCCAGGATGAGGACAAACTGTGTGTGTGTGTGTGTGTGTGTGTGTGTGTGTGTGTGTGTGTGTGTGTGTGTGTGTATGTATATATATATATATATATATATATATATATATATATATATATATATATATATGAAGCCTTGTAAGACTGCTAATGAGTAAGGAGTGCCATTCAGGTGGTGACAATCACAATTCTAAAATGAAAATCAAGGTGATAGTCATACAGCTCCAAATATTTTAAAAATCTGAGCTGTCTGTACAATTCAATAAAACACTGACTCTTGGGTCATGTGAATTATATCTTAATAAAACTTTTTAAAATAAGCCATGATTCAATTCCTCTCTCTGTGTAGTAATGTATTTCCTCCCAGATTTCCTATTTCATGCCAAAGCTAACTTCCAGAATAAACTTTCTAATATTGCTATCAGTTCAATCATCAAGTACCCACTGTGTCTTAGATCCCATCATACACGACTGATTCAAATGAATGAAGACATGAAACTAAGGAAACTCTCACCGGAAAATATGAGGAAGTCTTCATGACTTTAATAATGGAATTATTGGATATTAAAGAAAAATACCAGAATGCACAGAATGGACAGAAAGGGAGGAAGGAGGGAAAAGAAAAAGGAGAGAGACAAGAAGAAAGGAAGGAAGAAGAGCAAGAAAAAGAGAAAAAAGAGAAAGAAGGAAGGGAAGAGAGAGATGGCATCCTCTGATATACAATCAAGAAAATAAAATTAAAATTAAAATTTTATAAGTCATAGAACTAATAATGGCCTGGAATCCAGAAATAGAAATAACTCTTGCAATTCAAACACAAAAACAAAATATAAGCCCTATTCGACTAAAGCTTAAACAAAGAAATTAAATAGACATCTCAATGAGAATGACATGCAAATGGCTAATGAGCATATCAAAGAATGCTCAACATCATTAGTCATTAGAGAGATGCTAATCAAAACCACAAAGGGAACCACTTCATACATGCTAGTATGGCAATAATCCAAGAAAGGAGAAAGTGTTGATGATGAGAAAGCCTCCTACATTGTTGGTTTAAAAAACAAAACACAAAAGCAGTGCAGATACTATAGAAAACACTATGACCATCCCAGAAAGCTAAAACATTGAATTGTCAAAGCACCAAATAGCCCCACTCTACTCAACAGGACACAAGTCAATCCCACTGTACCCAACAGGGTTGAAAAGAAAAAGTGTTCAAACAAAACTGTTCATAGCTGTTCAAAGCAGCATTTCATGTAACAGCAAAACAACAGAAATAATTCATATGTCCATCAAGAGATGGGTGATAAAATGTTACACAGAGAAAAGTGGCTATTATTCAATTATAAATATATACAGCTATATTCACTACACATGGAGGGGCTTTCAGGACACCATACCAAATGAAAGAAGCCACACTTGAAGACCACCACTGTAAGATTCAATTGACATAAACCACACAGAATAGACAAATATGCAAAAACAGAAGCAGAGAGGGTTTGTCTGAGGCTAAAATGAAAGGAGAAATCACAGAGGCTGATTAATGAGTACAGGATTGTCTTCAAGTATGATTAAATGATTGAAACTAGACCACAGTAAATGTAAAACTCAGTTTTACATTTACATTTTAAAATAGCTAAAAATGTTTTTCTTTTATTTTTTTTTAATAGGATCTTCTTATGTATCCCTGGCTGGTGTGAGGCACTATACACACCAGGCTGACTTTGACATTGCAATGATCTCTCTGCCTCTGCCTGCTGAGTGCTAAGATTACAGGTGTACACCACCATGTCCAGGTTCATGTCATGTGCCTTTTACCTCAGTACTCAAAACAGAAAGATCCCACAATGGTCTTCATTTAGGCTTTGAATGGACTTGCTCTCGCCTCATCTTCTCTGAGTTTCAATTCATTTTTTATTATGTTCCAACCCACTATGTTCTTGTTCTTCCTGCTGTGTCCAAATTCAATCTGTGAAATCCAAAGTCCATGTCTTCCAAATGCCTTTCTTGTCTCCTGGAACACCTCCCCTACTCCTCTATCTTACCATATATTGGAATCTAACAGAACGAGGCTCTGTTGCCAGGCCAGGTCACCATTGACCAGTTGTCTTGTCTTCTCCAAAATTGAAGTGAGCAAGCAAATTTAACTAATAAATGTATGTATTAAATGTCTAGTTCTAGCTAGAGTGATAATACTGACAAGTCTACATTGTTGAGTAGTTCTGGTAATAAAACATAATATATGTGTGTGGGGAGTTGTAGCTCAGTGGTACAGCATTTGCTCAGTATGCATGAGGCTCCAGGTTCAATGCCAAAGAACCAAACCTACATAAAATCATAGTATTATCTACATAGTGTTCCCAAGTTTCCAGAATGTTCACACAGAAGAACAAGTATGTTCCATGTGCCTCCTACTTGTGTAAATATAACCTATTTGCTACCAACTCTCGTATTTCACTTAAACAGACTTATTTTAAAAGAGAAACTATAAAAAACAGTATATCTTTGGTTTGTCTTCTAACATTTTTACACATGATAAAAAAAATTAAAGGTAGTGCAATTACAATATTAAGTGCGCATCTGAATGCTGTTAGTGACCTCTGTGCTGTCACTAGGTACACAGGGGACAACAGGCTCTGCCCACTGCCTCCTAGTGGCCTAAATGCAGCCATCTTCTCTGGAAACCTCCCATACTCTGCTTCCCAGTGCACTGTAGACTCTATATCCTGTGCAATCAATCCCAGTAAGTTCAATGCCCACCATGTCATTTCTGTTCATGTTGGTGACATTATCCTCAATGCTTTTGAATCTGCAGCTCCAGCTCTTGTGTTAGAGCACAGATACCTTGTCTTCTTGTTGTTGTTTGCTTCTTTATTATTCTCTGCATAGGTCCAACTGCAGTGCAAAAACATTTTCTGAATGGGTGAAAGTCAAAGCAGGAAAAATGCCTGACAGGTGTTTATGTTCATCTTTTTCTTTCTTACTCCTAATGATGGAGAAAAACATCATCCACATTATTTCCTTTTTAATGACCACGATAACTTAACAACCACCAATAAATTGGAAAGATAGCTGATGACATGAGAAAAAATGAAGTCAGTAGCTGATGCACTTAATATACTTTATAGATTTTACTAAGTGGATATTGAATAAGGGGGATGATTACTAAGGAGGCCCTGAGTGCTTAGATAGACTACCTTCAGAAATGGATGAGCAGAGACTGGCCTGCATGAGAAGACTAACATGAGAGGCTGAACATGAGAACTTTACAAAAACCTAGACCACACACCTGAAACCAAGGCCTCATTCCATAGGCCCAAGAACAGCCCTCTACCCTGAGGAGAGGCCCAGCCCTCAACTTGATTCCTAATTAGAAGTAAATCCCTATAAGACCAGAGGGTCTTTGCAAGTTCACAGTGCATTTTGGCCATGGGTCTCAAAGCACTGACAAAAGACGCTTCAAGTGAAATTACTTATTGAATACATCCAGACATGGAGCAATCCTTGTGTCAATGTTGACACAGCGGCTCTATACAGTCCGGCTCTGGGAGGGCAGACGAAGAGCAAAACCACCAAAAAAGTGGGAGAGAAAAGGATACAGTAACTGCAGAACAGTAGAGACTCAGAATCATAAAATAACTATAAGACACTAACAATTGATCTTAGCCCTAAATGTACATAGCTCTTTAGAGTTTACAAACCATCAATCAACCAGGTGGCATCCCTCCTTTACCGATCTCTTGCCAACCTGTAAGACATAATGTGCCACTTCTTCACAAAGAAACTGAATTTCAAAGGGTGTCTCGACTCTTGTTTTTGTGATGCCGACTCCAGAGGTCTCAAAGTCAGTTGTGCCAACATTCTCTTATGTACTAAACTATAGTAGACAGTAAACAAGTATTTACTAGAAGAGGGGTGTTTGATACCTTCTGTTCCGGTGTCACAACAAAAGACTCACCCCAAGCTAAAACATGACATCACAGAGTCGTTCCAAGAGCACTTTCCCACTGCCTAGCTGCAGGAAATCATCACAGCATCATCTCTAAAAGCCGCTAAGGCCACTGGGTGTCTCAAACTGAACCAGAGGAAGCCCAGCTCACTAGGTTTTCAAGCCCAATACAATGTCGGTTTCATAAATAGTATTTACTCCAAGGTTCTATTCTTGACCGTTATTCTCTAATTTTTTTAATTAAAAAAAAATCTGACCTCCAGATCAGTATAATCAGGGGTTCTCCCTCCCTTAACCAATCTTGGATTTTGTGATAGTTAGGGAAAGGAACTAAACTTCACAACTAAAGCTATTCTATCTTTCTTACCCATCCCCTTTTTGTAGCGAGTGATAACTGGACGTGGGTAAGCATACATGCCTCTCTTCCTTGCACCATTCACATTAGATCTCTATTTAGAATGTGCGTACATTCCTTCCAACACAGCCTGTTCACAAGCTACCCAGTGCCCCCAAGATGAGGATTATCTGTGACAACCCAGTGGTCCTTGGATGAGAGAGAACGGAGCGTCCTCTTCTCTCAGTTAATTACCATTTCTTGCCTGTGCATTTGATTTCAATAAAGTCTCTCTAATTACTTCAAATATCACCGCGCCTCCCTCCTCTCCTTTCTCCTGTGCCCCTCTTTCTCTCTGAGAGCCTGAGACTGATGAGCTCAAATACATCGGCAAGCCTCAGGCATCTGCTGTGATGGGCAAAGACTTCTCAAAGTTAATAAGCCAGGAGAGTTAATAAACCAGACTTCCCAAAGTTAATAAACCCAGAAAACACAATTATTGCTATTTTTACTATTATTAAAAGGTTGCCATTATCATTGTTGTTGTTACTCTCAGCCTTATCTGCAGCTATCCCAAGACCCTCCCCCATGGCTGCCTGCCTCCCCCTCCTCTCCCACCCTTACCAGTGGCAGTAATAATATGTGAGTAATCCCAGAGGGACTCCCCGGCACTGCCCTGTTGTAGGAAGCAATATTGGAGCTCATGCAGCCCCTGGTCCCTTCAGGCTCAGCGTTGCCCTTTTATATTACATACTGTTCAGTCAAATCCATCACTGGCCTCCTAGCTCTTTCTGATAGGCTGGAGGAGGCTGGGTGGAAACGATGATTAAAGCAGCCAAGGGGAAGGAGGAGGGGGGCAGGTGGATGAGATGGGAGGGAAGATACTTGGGGTTTGGACATGCCCGAGCTGTCAGAGTCTGATTTCCATATGATAGCATCTGAGGCTCAGTATTTCTCTGCACCTCTAGGCAAGGTGTGTTTCTGTTTCTCTCAGGGGCAGCTGGGATATCTGCAAATCAGGATAATAAAAAGCATAACTGATTTCCAGATGCCCCATGAGCATGCCACTCTCCCATACATTTTTCTCTCCCTTTGAAGGGCTAACTTCATCCTTGGAGATGGGGGCCTTTTAGAATTGGTCATTGTTAGGAAATATTGGAGGGAGAATCAGATGGTAGCAGGCCTTTATGTTTCATTCAGGCCAACTTCTTGCTTTATGCATGGAGAAACTAAAGACCAATGAGGTGAAGGCACTAGACTAGCTAAGGTCAAAGAAGCCCCTAAATTGGAGCCCTGGCCCTTAATACCGGGAGTTTGTACACGCCAGTGGCCACATCCTTTTCTTCCCAAGTTGTTCTCAATGCCCTCCTGATCTAGTCAGCACCTCTGGCTGCAAACCTGTAAGACCAAAATCACCTGTTTCCCCCAGCCATGCTCAGTGTCCATGTAGCTACTTACTGTCTTGGGAACATTACCACCAGTTCTGAAATAGAAAAGATGGTGCCTACCGCGGGGGACCTGGCAGTGTCGGGGATTGCTAAGCAGTCTTGCCAGGGATAAAGTTCAACACTAAACACTTAGAGCAGCACACAGGAGAGTCATGCACTCCAGTATGGCAATGACATGGGCGCAAAGGATCTCTACGATACCCAAACTGGCTCACCAACGATGCCACCAAATTCCCCCAAAAGACTGCTGAGAACTTTGGTTCAGAGACTAGGGCAGTAAGTTTGGCATCAAAATGTCACTCAGGGCATGGAGGAGCTCCTTGGCTGGGAGAAAGTAAGGAAATGAGAGGTTAGAAGAACTGTGGGGAAAGGACAACGGAAGAAACAAAAGGCAAGAAAGCGCTCATAGCAGAAGAAATCCTAGTCTAACAACCAGGGGGAAGGAACTTCCGCACATAATCTAGAACCAGCCATGGACCCATGCTGTGTTCTGAAGTGTAGATATAGCAGGCAAATTAAGCCCTGGGTCATCCTGAAAGAGAGAGGGAGAAAGGAAAAGAGGGAGGGAGGGAGAGAGGGAGGGGAGGAGGGAAGGAGGGAGCGAGAGGAAGAGAGAGAGAGAGAGAGAGAGAGAGAGAGAGAGAGAGAGAGAGAGAGAGAACACCACTGTGTCTTTATGTCAGCCCCTTGATGGGCAGAATCATGAGGAATCCAGGGCTAGGTTGGAGCTAAGCCCCACATTTCACATCCCAATCTAGAAAGACCAGCACAAAGGCTGTCATTAGTCAGCCACATGGAATGCTCCATACTCAAGATTCAGTTCCACACTGCCCAAAGCTGGACTACAGGTGCCACACAGGGCCAAGACACGCCACCCAGCTGGGAAGAGAAAGCCCCTCACATGCTCACACCAAGTACCCTTCAACAAGGTAGCTATGGTCTTCCAGTGGCTCCACAAGGAGCCAAATGTAATTTAAAGCTGTGAATGCAACATGGTTGCTCGGTGGGGCTTTCCTGGGGAGATATCAGAGGTGAGGAGAGGTCAAAACTGCCATAGCTATCACCTCCCTGACAGTAAAACATGGAAACCCCAAAATTGAATGGTTTTATTCCAATTCTATAGCTGAGACTGAGGGAAAGGGGCCTGAAGTGAAAGGAGAGAGAAGGAAAAAATCTTGATACAGTGAGACTCAGGTAAATGCAGTAACAGAATGCAGCTTTCTCTCAAACAGTCATAGAGCGAGACAATGTGAGGCTGACCTTAACTTCCCAGTCATCTGTAGATTTCTTCTTGAACAGCAACAGGAGATACATATCCTATCCCTTCACTGTTTTGGGTATCTGGTCCCAAGGTTTTCTTCTACATACAAAAGAAAGTGGCTTCCAGAGCCAATTGTACTCTGGTGGTAAGTCACTCTAGTGGTAAGTCAACCACTAGAAGAAGGAGAAGCAATTTGTCCCTGTGGAGTAAGCATCTCCAAATATAAAATGATGCTGAAGATTGTACACTATGGGCCACCCTACCTGATGGTGAGAGGGCCCCAAACTGGAAGCTACAAATGCCTCCCACTCAGAGGAGCTATACAAAAAGCTCAGGTGCTCGACTTGGCCTCTAGTTGGTTTGGATGTGTTCTCTTTCTAAGAGTCTGTATAAAGAAACTTAACTCTCCAGATGGGGACTAAAAGGTGATGTGATAGAAGTCAGAGGTGAGGCTTCATGGATGGTAACTATGGCATCAGAGTGATGCTCGCAGATGGCTTAGATGTAGTTCTCCTAGAACCTGGGCTAGGTCTCAAAAGGGTTGATTATGATTTAAAAAAAAAAAAAAAGAGCCAATCCCTCCAACTCCAAATTCTTCTGGCTTCCTGTCCAATTATGTGATCCTCCCCTCCAGTGCCCACTCCTGACATCATGATTCCATCCATCATGAGGCCCTCATCAGAGCGAAGCAGATCCATGGCATCCATGATGTTGAACCTCCAGAACTATTGGCATCTTTATTAAGTTCGTCCTAGGAGCAGTAAATGGAATACTACCATCTGTAAGTAAGACAGATGGTAGTTCTGTACCCAGAACATGTCAGCAACCCCAAAGGGGATTCCTTAAGGTGCCAGCATGGGAAAACAACTTCATGCATAGAATCAAAGACTGACACTGAACATTCTCCTTCAAGGGTAAAAGAAAGCAGAGCTATGTGGTTGAGGTACTATGGCACCATGCAAAACAAAATCAAAACAATACACAAAACACCATTCAAAGTTTTTAAAAAGCCTTACAAAAAGCAAGTAGAATAAAAGGCAAAGAAGGTCCCAAACTGCAACAATTAATGGCTAGTTTTAATGAAACATGTCACACAGCAGCTCTCGCAATTATTTTTCAAGAAATCAAAAATCATGGAAATACAAACTACCTTAACTATATCACATTAAAGTTTTTGACATTATTAATGTGGCAATGAATGTTTCTTTTTTTCTTCTTCATTATTGTGTTTGTTTGTTTGTTTGTTGTAAGAGAGGGTTTCTCCGTGTAGCCCTAGCTGTCCTGGAACTAGCTCTTGTAGATTAGGCTAGCCTGGAACTCAGAGATCTGCCTGCTTCTGCCTCCCAAATGCTGGGAGTAAAGGTGTATGCTGCCACTACCCAGCCTGCAATGGATGTTTCTATGGACAGTCTATGTGGTCCGCCTGAGAAGTGAATTCCATATATGCAAATAAGAAGACTGAAATCAAAATAAACATCAATGAGAGCTAGTACGAGATGGTCATTCTACATCAGAAACAAGTCTAAGCTCTTAGTACGGTCACACTCATTTCATCTTTCCAGCAATCCCAGAAGGTGAGTATTATTCCAATTTTTCAGATGAATAAACTTAAGTATAAAAGGTTAGTAACAAAGTCACATGATAAGTTGCTATAGCAAATATGAGACATGGTTCCTCTTTTTAGGAACATCTGAGGAACAACCAACACTCCCCAGGAAACAGTAGTCTGTGGACAAAATACAGACAACACCTGTGTGAACATGGTGGATAGTGGCACTGAGAAGGAAGACACTGAAGGGCAGTTGCCACATAGAGCCGGGACTGAACTTGGTGTATCGCTGTTTTTCCACAGAGTGACTATGAAACTAAGATTTCACTTCCTGTCTCCACCTCCCAAGTACTGGGATCAAAGGCAGGAAATCCCAAGTGCTAGGAGCAAAGGTGTGAGCCACCACAGCCTGGCCTCTATGACTAGTGGCTAGCTCCACCCTCTGATCTTCAGGTAAGCTTTATTTTTCAGAGCCCAAACAAAATATCACCACACTGACTGCAAGAACCAGGGGCAGATTTGATACAAAACACAGCACCTAGGACATTAGAGATCTGGACTAAAAACAAAGAAAGGGAATCCTAAGCTAGCTTTATCCAACTATCCAGCTGACTATCAAACTGCACACATACTGGGTAGACTTCAAGCAACTCAATAAGCAATCAAAAAACTAAATTGAAATCCCAGTTGTGGCCCACCAAAGAAAGATAGTTTGAAATTTGAGTTCAGCCAAATTGAGTTCTGAAAATTTTTCAACATACAAATTCAGGCTATCTATTATACAATTTACAATCACCCAAGGAGGATGCACCTAGTACTTGATGTTTTCTCTTCCTTCCAAGTCACTAACTCTCTTTAAAATTAGTTTTTAGTTGATGTTCCAATAGGACATTTATGATATTTTCAAACACATATCATTGTTCTTTGCATATGTCAAATAATCATTCTTATCCCTCCTCCCCTCCAATGTGTCCCCTTGCTTCCCCACAGAGTCCCCCCTCCCTTTAGAAACCTTCTTTCTCCCCAATGTTCCTTCTACTTTCTTTTCATCACACACACACACACACACACACACACACACACAACAATCAATCAATCAATCAATCGATCGATCTAGATTTCACATAGAAGAAAAAATGTTAAAATTTGTCTTTCCAAGTCAGATTTGTTTCACCTAACACAATGACATACAAACATTCCATTCTCCTAAAAATGCTGTAATTTCTTTCTTTCTTCATTGAAACACAACCTCTCCCACTGTAACCCAGGCTGACCTGGAACCTACTACATAACCCAAGCTAACCTCAAGTTCACAACAACCTTCAAATTCTGGGATGACAGGCATGAGATACCACACTCAACTAGCTTCACTCTTTTTTCACAGGTGAATAAAGCCCCCTGTGTGAATATCACATGATTTCTTTATTCATTCTCCTGTGGGTGGACAGCCAGGCTCCCTGTAATTATAGATGTAAATCACTAGATTTTATAAATGTTAATTTAGTGTGTGTGTGTGCGTGTGCGTGTGTGTTTGTAGGTGCCTGGGGAAGCCAAAAAATGGCATCAAATCCAGGAGCTGGAGTTATAGGTGATGGTGGGCTCCTGGACTAGGTGCTGGGAATGGAGGAACTCAAGTCCTTGGCAAATGCAGTGATTTCTCTTAACTATGAATCCCTCTCTCCAACCCCCAGATCATAATAATTCAAGGAATCCTAGGGTATCCTAAAGCAAAATTCAGTTTTCAAACCATTCCAAAGAGTTTCCAAATATCAGTACTGCTGGGTTTCTCACTTACCTGATTCCTTTTACAAAGAACAGCAAATGAACAGAATACCTTCTCCATGACACTCCCCACCCCAAAAAAAAACCCTTGCTGCGCCACTCCATTACCCTCACCATCTCAGTACAAGGCACTGCCACATGCCAGCTCATGTACAATATCCTAGAATCATACTTCCAGCCCCGCTTGTATTCTCCCCCTTGCTCCATTATGCCAGGCCTTACACAACAATCGCTGAGTGTCTGTGATGTTCCAGGCATCTCAACAGAGAAGAAGGCAATGACCCTGTGCTCATGGAGCTTGCAAGCTTATGGAGCAGACGGTACAGTGTCAAGCCAAAGAAGTAAGCACAGCATATGCCAGATGGTGGTCTGGGGAAAGAGGAAATATAGAGAAGTCATGGGGGAAGAGGGGTAATAATAAACAGGTGGGGGCAGGAAAAGGCAGAATTCAAGCAAACATATGAATAGGAGGCCAACATGTAGATGCCTGGGAAAAAAAGCTTTTCTATGTTTATCTTTCTTGCCCTCTTAAGTATAAACTCCACAAGGTTGGTGATTCTTTGCTCATTGCTGTGGTCCAAGTATATATAACAATGCCTAGCACATACCAAATGATCAATGAATTTTAGCTAAATTAAAAATAAATGAGTTTATCTCCCAGGCTAGTCAAAATCAAGGGCTAAGGCCATAGTTCTAAATCTTGTAACACGAAAATTAAACAGGCAAGCTTTAATAAATCATAAATAATATAACACCACAAAAACTTACTTTAAATATCAAAATATCATTAATTAAGGACTGATTTCAGAACAAAGAAGAAAGACAAGAACTGAATATAGTTTCTCATTTTAGAGGGGGGGAGTTAAATATATAAATATATATATATATATATATATACCTGAACTCCAACTTAGAACAAAGAATCAACATGCAAACAGTAGATCCTGTTGCATCCTGAGTTTTGAAACTAGGAATGATCCTTAGGTACTAGAATTCTGGACAAGGTTGTCAGTGCCTCTCACCTTGCATCATGTAAAATTGGAAAGACGGACATCAGCTTTCTAGGAAGCTGCAGGTAGGTGTCACGGCATTCCTCAGTATGCTTCTCAGG
The DNA here is from genome assembly GCA_030556225.1 of Cricetiscus sungorus. Classification (NCBI taxonomy): domain Eukaryota; kingdom Metazoa; phylum Chordata; class Mammalia; order Rodentia; family Cricetidae; genus Cricetiscus; species Cricetiscus sungorus. The sequence continues at coordinate 24,078,085 of JANBXA010000730.1, forward strand.
CCACTCCAATACAGGCCTAGATTTCCAGAGTCCTTGAGTCTTGAGCTTCCTATGACTGACTCATCCCTTGGTGCTGGTGAATCTACAGACATGGCCTGGTCCCCAAGAGTTAATGACTCAGTTTCCTAGAAACAAGCCATGCTCAAACTTTCTATTCATCAATCCCATGTATGAAAATTCTTGTTCATACAAGAGGACAAAGTGTGCCTAGGTGTGTACCCATGTTTGTGTGTGCATAAGCACTAAAGGGGCAACCCAGAGTTCATTTTTCCCTTTGGAAGTAGCCACAGGTACCTGCAAGTAACTTTTTTTTTTTACAATGGCAACCTCAAACTAAGGCCTTGACATGCCACTTCCCATCAGTGTCTTCTAAAACCATGATTTGTCTCTAGGAAGAACAGTACTCCTGGGGTGGATATCCCATCAATTGGAAGGCCAACTGCTGGAGATACTCTCCCAACATATTGGTCTCAAAAGTTAACACAATCTGGCAAAGTCAGCAACATGAGCTCCCTGGATTCTGCAGCAAGTGACTTCATGGATAGTGAGTCTTGCCATATTACAGGTAACATGAGCTCTAAAACCCTTCCTTTCTGATTAGGCAGCAGTGCCAAGGCGAAACTGAAATCATTTCACCTTAACAGTACAATACGTAACCTCTGTAATACCGAATATCATTAAATTTTTAAAGGAGTGTGTTGGGGAAGTTCTTTAATCCTTCAATAATTGAGCTGGGGGAAAGGGGCCTGTGATGGGCAGCATTTACCTGAGTTGATATTAACTAGGGTTAGCTACTAATGGCTTTTCAACAGTCCCACTGTGTCTATGTTGCCATTTAAAAGAGTACATTCCATTTGGCCCTTGCTCTTTAACTGTCAGCAGGGAAATTGAAAAATAATACATCATTAAGTATTGCAATTTGTGTCCTAGATAGATCTCCAAATCTCCCTTCTAGCACTTGAGCTCAGTCAAAACTAAGCCCTAACAAACAGGAAAACAAGAGGAAAACTTCATTCCCTGAATCAGCTAGATGTCTGGGATATCAAGTAACTAGTATTATCTCCCACTGACTTTACTGGCCACAGAGGCAGAGTCACTAGAAATCACTCAGCATCCTTGGTTACACAAGGTTCAGTTTCATTCCCTCCTAAGCTAAGAGGTCTGGCCCCTTGTGTCCTTCTCTATTTTTTACTGAGTCATAAAGCTTGGAAAGCTCTTCACTGCAAGCACCCCCAACAACTATACACAGCTTTCCTCACCCCTGCCTAAACAGTGAATATCAAGTACTGCACATTTCACACACCCGGTGACTGGACTTTACACCTCTGAGAACTCAGGGTAAAATAAATGGGTGATGGGATCACCTAATGAGCTTAAATGTCTTGTCACCCTGCTAAAACCAAGACTCTGCATCCTCCACATGGTGATGCTGAGAGGTGGCAGAACCTTTAAGAAGTGAGAACTATTAAAGTCTTTAAGTGAGTAAGTCTCCGGGCAATGCCCTAAGATGCAATGAATGTGGTTCTCAAAGACCTGAGTCCATTCTTGTGAAAGCAAGTTGTCGCAAAGGGGGCAGGCCAACCCGACTCTCTTTGGCTTCCTGTGTGATCACTGTGATCTCTTCTGTACTTCTGCCATTGTGATGTCATCTACCATGAGGTCACACTTCTGCCATTGTGAGGTCATACTTCTGCCATTGTGATGTCATCTACCGTGAGGTTACACTTCTGCTATTGTGATGCTGTCCATCATGAGGTCATACTTCTGCCATTGTGATGTCATCTACCATGAAGTCACACTTCTGACACTGTGAGATCACACTTCTGCCATTGTGATGTCATCTACCATGAGGTCACACTTCTGCCATTGTGATGCTGTCCATCATGAGGTCATACTTCTGCCATTGTGATGTCATCTACCATGAAGTCACATTTCTGCCACTGTGAGATCACACTTCTGCCATTGTGATGTCATCTACCATGAGGTCACACTTCTACCACTGTGAGATCACACTTCTGCCATTGTGATGTCATCTACCATGATGAAGTTACACTTCTGCCATTGTGAGGTCACATTTCTGCCATTTTGCTGTTGTCCACCATGAGGCCGAACAAATGAGATCACTGGATCTTAGACTTTCCACCTTCAAAGCTGTGAGCTGGCTAAGCCTCTTTTCTTTATAAAGCTCCTAGTCCAGGGTGTTTGGGTATGGCAACAATAGACTGGCTACCACATCAAGCAAATAGACAAGACTATAAAATAGTGTTATATAGGCTGCCACCGTTCTCTGTGTAACATGAAGAAAGAAATAACCTGGGACCTCACTCTGCTGCCATCCATAGGCCCATGAAACACTGAAGACTCAGAGAGAGGAGAGAATCTGTGGAAAGCTTCGTTGAGGAGTGAAGGACAGCAGATCCACACTGCTGACCTCAGTCCAGTGCTGAACAGTTTAGCTAATTGAAATGGAAATGCAACAAAGAAAATGATGGATAAATGGTTACTAAAGAGCAAAGCAGGCAGAGCCTGCACTCTGGACAGTCACCCTGGATGGTCCATGACCCTTCTTCAGGCATTTGGGTGCACTGCTATCTCTTAGATCTTCAATCTCCACCCTGTCCAGCCTACAATTGCCTTTGCCATCAAGAGGACTCAATGTGCCCTACTTGCAAACAACTTGCTCCCATTTTTTCTTCACCCCAAATGCTATCTTTGGACCCTCCCATCTTTCACCACCCAGCTTCTCAAGACTTGGCCACATTCTCCTACCCTGCTCCTTCAGCTTCTTACTGTGAAGCCTCCTAAATGCTTCCCTGCCTCCTCTCCACCCTCACGCTACACTCTGACAAAACTACTCTTTGCCAGGTTACAAATGGCTGTCAATTTCCCATAAGTGCCCTCCTTGATGTTCTCCTCTGTGAATGGCATCCTACTGGAGACACTTCTCGGATCAGGACTCTTTGAGTAAGTGCTCCACTAAGTACACCTTCGGCCCTCTCCTTGGCCTATGCAGCATCCCCTTGAACCCTCTCCTCTTACTATGGATAGGATACTGTATTCTAAGGAAGTGTGCCCGGGCTGCCTTCCAGAGCTCCTTTCACATCTGCCTTCTGGACATGTCCAGCTGAAAGCTGTCAGTAGCTCAGCATAGCCTCACCTTCCCACCTCTGCCTGCCCCAAACTCTGGCCCCACTTCCTCACTCATTTATCATCTCACCCCTTTTATATCATCACACAACTGTCCTTTGCTGACACCCCTTTTTCTCAAAGTCATTAAGTTTAATCTTTTATCAGAAATCTGCTGGGTCATGTGTATGTTCTCCATCTCCAATGTCTCCTCCTTAGTTCACATCCTTGACATCTCTCACAGCTTGTAGCAACTACCTAACTGGTCCTTCTGACCAGTCTCTCCCAAAGCTACTACTGGTGCCCCACCCCCCACCCCTATTGCCACCGGAATTACATATTTTTACTGCAGAGAGAAATCCTTGCTGGCTGCTTTCTAACCATAGGACAAAATAGAAAATACTTCACATGTTACATTTGCTCCTCGCTGCTTGGTAGTATTTTCACAGCATGCAACCAGCCCAACCTTCACTGTATTTGACAGTGTAATTTCCACCATCCTCATTATTGGTTAGCACTGGGGCCCACACTCTTTTTTTTTTCTTTTCATGACTTCCAGACTTGTACACGCTTCTTTTTCTGCCTGGAACCCTCCACACTCTTCCCTGTACTACATCCCCATCCCTCTAAGAACCAGGTGATGTCACTTCTCCATAAAGCCTTGTCATCACCTTTAAGCAAGTCACTTATTGATAAATGGACCAACATGCCTTTAATATTGTACAAGATGCCAGAGACAATGGGTTAAAACAGAAAGTTCCTTTCCCTCATAGGTCTTGAGATCCAGTAACATGGACTATGAAACTAAATGTAGATATTTGTAGATATTTAACATTGTGACAGACGCTGAAGGTTATAAATCCCCCACAATGACACACAACACGGGGACTTACATTAACTGGGCTTGTTCTTTGGCCATAATGACATTTAACTTGCATTTCTCAATAGTCTGTGGTACAGTGTTAATGCTGCTGTGTTTTGTTTCATTTGTTTTTACCTGTTTGATTAAATGAGTGAAGCAACCATCTAAGTCCACATAATCTCAAATTTGAGAAATTTACCTACAAATAAATACAGTGCATCCAAACTGTTCTTGTGCCACTTGCAATCTCATTTTATTAAATGCCAATTTATAAAGATTGAATTCATGTGTACACTTAGTTTCCCTAAAATTGATTGGAGCTACTTTTAAGGGAACCAAAAGCCTTGGTCACAGTGAGAGAAATAACACTATGCAGGAGTATGTGGTTTCTTAGACAACCAGCATTTCAGGATAATATTTAGATCAGCCAAGCCAACCCCCAAACAAGACAGATGTCACTGATTCTAGAAATCGGCCTCAGTGGGATACCATGGGATCTTTTCTAGCTGTGGCTGAAACTTATTTGAGAAATGCAACACCATCCAGAAGAAAACTTGGAAAGGGGTTATCTGAGGGATGGATGGACAGCTGCTGCTTGGTCCCCATGGAAGCCTCTGGACCTGGTATTTAACAGTGCTGCTGCCAAATGTGCAGACAGGCTCACAGAACAAAAGTCACCATTGCAAACCCTGAGGACTGGAGAGAAGGGAGATGGATGCTGATTACGTTCTGTGTTCTTCCTTCTTCCAGGGGGAAGAAACAACTATGCAAGTTGACAATAGAGATTAATACAGACAGCATGAACCAGGAAAAGGATGGGCTGGGGTTATTTTGTATTTGTAGGATAGTTTGATAAGCAGGAGTGATGGACATATTCCAGAAGCTTACACACACACACACACACACACACACACACACACACACACACACACACACACAAACATTTAGGCAATAGCCAAATTTTTTTTAAAAAATGTTTTGAAAACCATGGAGTGCAGCAACAGCTGCCTTAGGAAGGCTGCCTGAAAGCACAAGAATCCAGCAGGTGGGGACTTGTTTTCCAAGGGCTTGTTCAAAGAGACAGACTGAGAATTGTGATCTCACCGGGGTGTGAACACCAGAATCCAAGCAGCAGATGGTGTGATTTTGTGGAAAGGCCATCGAAACAGGGTCACTGGCTGGGGACAGTATCCCAGCTTTTCTCTCTACCCATAACATGACTTGCACAAATTCTGTGAGCCTTGATTTCCTCAAGGCTAAATCAAAATCTCCTCCTTGGCCATTTTTAAGGTCCTTTGAAATTTGAAAGAGGATACATTTTTAATCAATAGAATCCTTTGTGGCATTTTCTATGAGCCAAGCATCTATCTACATGCTTTAGGAATATTATCCCAAAAAGATCAAAGAAGGTGGGGTTTGTTATCACCCCATTTTAGGAAGAAGAAATAGACACAGAGCAAGTGAACCCCTGCCAAGAAAACAGCTGATATACAAGGATGTGATCCCAGATACACTGGCCCCAGAAACTCTGCTCCTAACAGGCACACAATCTTAGGTATGTACACAGCTCCAAAAAAAATATATATATTTAGACTTTTATTCATACAAAAACAAGCAACCATGAAACACAATCCTATACAGTATTCTATGGCTTATCAAAAGACCTTTTATATCAATGTCTTAATTTTCATAACAACACTATGCTGGTTAGTTTTCGTTAACTTAATACAAACTACAGTCACCTGAGAAGTGGACATCTCAGTTGAAGAATTGCCTCTGTCAATAAGACTGGTTTGTGGGCTTGGCTGTGGTGCATTTTCTTGACTGCTAAATAATGTGAGAGGGCTCAGCCCACTACGAATGGTGCTTTCTGGAGGCAAGTAGGCCTGGGCTGTATAAGAAAGCTAGCTGAGGGGCTGGAGATATAGCTCAAGAGCTAACTGCACTAACCATTCTTCTAGAGGACATGGGTTTGATTCCTTGCACCCACATGGCCACCTGTAACTCCAGTTCCAGAGGACCTGGTGCCCTCTCCTGACTTCTGTGAGTACTACATGCAAGTGGTACAGAGCTATAACATGCAAATCACACATACACATAAAAATAAATATTTTTTAAAAAGAAGGGAGGGAGGGATGGAGGGACAGAAGGACGGAAGGACGGACGGAGGGAAAGAGAGTTATCAAGCCAGGTGAGCAAACCCGAAAGCAGTGTTCCTCCATGATCTCTGCTGTTACATTATGCTTTCAGACAGGTGAGGCAGTCTTACCAAGAACATCTCTAAACAGTAAGACAATGATTAAAATTACCTTTCCAGCCCTGGAGGGAATGGTGAAGTGTTCAAACGATTCACATCCAGCTATCTACTGCTCTCATCTACGGATACAGACTACTGAAATGGAATGGCCTGACCAATCATTAGGCACAGATTAAATAAAACGCAGAGGAAAATGAGTGTGTGACTAAGCACAGCTAGCATGGCACTCAGACAAACAGGAAAGCCTCCTATGGAGTGCTATGTTCAATCTGTGCAAAATTACCTCCTGCTACTGCTCCATCCTAGAGCCTAAAATTCCAGCACAGGATGCTCATTCTTTTGTCTCAAGGTCATTCCAAGTAAAAAGTATCTTCGGAAGAATAATCCAGTTACATCCCATCGTGGATGATGTCACACTGCCTTTCACAGTTTGACAGTAAGGGAGTCTCTAGCCTGTACACAGGGTAATTTGAAATGTAGAAAGTCTCAAGATGGGTTTAGAGCAAAAATCAAGCAACAACATATTGCTTAAAATGACCATAGTGTGGTTGAACCCAGGCACAGAGGATGAGCAGAGTCCTGGGAGAAGCTGTGGTGCAGGAACCCAGCAAACCCCAAGCCAAGAAGACAAGAAAGGTTTTCTTGAGGTGCTGTTCCCTCCTGGGTTTTTGTTTGTTTGTTTGTTTTTGTTTTGTTTTGTTTTGAGTCTACCCCTGGCACTAACAACTATGTCCATATCCCTGTGAAGATACTTTCTCTCTCTATCAGGGACACAAATATGGAGGGAATCCCAGCCACACTGTGAAGACAGGCAAGAGGAGAAAGGAGAGGGACTGAGAGCAGCAGGGGAGGAAACTCTAGATGGTTATGTTAAAAGGGATTTGTTCCACTGTCACAACCAGAAAACTAGCTCCCCCAGAGCCAGCTTGAGGGCAAGAAGCCTGGGAGGACCTATTGGAGATGTTGCTGCTGGAAGGATGCTCTGGGTCGAAGGAAAGGCAAGTGGGGCCATAAACATCCACCCCAGGCTGAGTCGGGAATGCCTGGGATATGCACTGGAGCTCCAGTGCTATTGTGTGGTCCCAGGCAAAACACCTTTCACAATCCTGCGGACTAAGAAGGACAGCTCTTCACGTCAGGCTACCAGGGCACGTTTCTATCCCTAGTTTTGTCCAGTGACTGGTATAGGACCAGGTGACAGCTACAAGCTTCCCTGTCTTCCTAACTGCCCAGTCAGTCCTTTCTCTGGGTCCCTCTCTGAGGAAAGACATTAACTCCTCTACCCTAAAGATGGAGAGTCTGAGCTGTGCCAACATCAGTGGCCCCTCAGGCTCAGGCTGTCCTAGTGCTCAAACAAAGACATATTGGGACCCTCCTGCTGAGAGTGGGGGGGCACGTTTCTGGGCCCAGGGGGAGCTGGCCTTAATCTGCTGCACAGTGAATGACAACAATGTTAAGAATGAAAATATGGTTTGAGGGGATAGCCCCCAGGAGCCCAACATTTTAGTATTTAAAGGAACTTTAATGAGCTTAAGTGGCTAATCTCGACTTCAGGAGGGGGTGTTTTGTTTTGTTTTGTTTTGAAAAATCCTTTTAAAGGCTCCTGAGGCCTGATAGCCAGGGTTGTGAGTCCTGAGCGGCTGCCTCTAACTGAAAGGAAGGGCAGGCAGGAGTGAGGGCAGAAAACTACTGCTCCAAAGAGCTTCTCATGATGCTCCAAAAACCAGTGCTAACAGAGCTACTGGAGAGGACCCTCCATGAGGGAGAGATGCAGAAGCTAGGCTGGCCTCAAGCCCAATGGGATAGGGCCTGCCTAGCATTCACCGCCCTAGGCTCAGTTCCCAGCACCACAAGAAGAGAGAGTTGTCCAGACAAACAACAGCTTTGGAAATGAGTGCTACACTGATGTCCTACCACAATGCTGGCCAATCTTCCTAGCAAGTGCCAAATTCTCCCATTTTACTGCTAACACAGCACAGAACCAGGCACATCTCTGACTCCTCAAAATGCAGGACATAGCCTAAAATCTACTAAGATGCCAGCATAGTTAGAAAATTGGGGTGGGGGTCACTCCCCAAAGGATCAGCCAAAGAGTAATGGTCATGGAACAATGTAAACCTAAGATGAAAGCCCACTGACCAACTACTGACTACCACTCAATAACTGGGTTGCTACATGGTAGAAACATTGTGTATAATAAAAGGCTAATTGGGGGATTGGGGAGATAGTTCAGTGGGTGAAGAACTTGCCAAGTAATCCTAGGGACCTGAGTTCAGATCCCCAAAAACCATGTAAAAAGCCAAGGGGCAGCTGGATGGATTTGTAGTCCCAGTGTTGGAAAGCAGGAGATGACAGCATCCAAGGAACTCACTAGCTGTGTAGTCTAGCAAATCAGCAAGATCCAGGTTCAGTGAGGACCCTGTCTCAAAAATGAAAACCAAAGAGCAGTCAAGTCACTTGTTGATCTCTGGCCTCTGCACAGACATGTGCACACACACAAATGCATGCATGTATGTAACATACCCACAGAGAGATTCAGAGTGAGACAGAAAGAGAAGGAAGAAAAGGGAGGGAGGGAAGGAGGGAGGGAGGAGGGAGGGAGGGAGGGAGGGAGGGAGAAAGGGAGATAAAGAGAGAAGAAGGAATAAAGGAATGAAGGAAGGAAAGAAGGCAGGCAGGAAGGAAGGAAGGAAGGAAGGAAGGAAGGAAGGAAGGAAGGAAGGAAGGAAGGAAGGGCTAACTAGGTTCTCTTAAGTGAGAAAATAGAGGGCCTATGGGATAGCAGAGGGTGAGAGCGATAATGCAGTTAGTGGTGGGTTTAAGCAATATTTAAAACGTACAAGAGTTATGTTAATAAAGCTCCATGGGGCATAAGAAAGTGGAAGACAGGATGGGATGAGGGAGATGTGAGTCTAGTACAGCATGTGATCCGTTCCCAGCAAGACCAGAAGATTACAATATTTTTTATTTGGACAGGATGAATTGGACCAGTCAGAAAGCACAATCAATCCACAGTAGCCAGATATCTCTCAGAGCTCATCTGTTATATGACAATGACAATAAACCACATAGTGTGAAAGGATACTGGAGGCCCAAGGAGTCGGAAAAGGTGGATGTGGTTGCTGTTATCCAAAAATAGGGTCCGCAAACTGGAATTCTGAGAGAAAGGTTGGAAGAGGCCAGACTCTTCCATGTGACTAGTTACAGGACTCAGAAGCATGTCTACTTTGTATTTTTAGTTGTTAGATCATTATAGTGCAATGATAGAGACCTTGCAGGTTTCATTAAGTTCTCTCTAATCCGCTCATGGCAGCCAAATGATGGGCTCTGCAGAAGGCTAAGTTGTCCTGTTCACCACTGATAAAAAGAACACAGAGGTGAGTTCTTTTTTTTATAATCCCTTTTTTGACTACACAGATGGGACTACTGTGACAAGACCAAGTATACCCATGGGGTAGGGAACAGATATGGGTTTTGTTTTATTCCTTACATAATATCTCCCCTAATACTTCAGTGTTTCTGCTGCATTCCAATTGCTTCTGCTATCTAGAGCCAAGAGAAACTTAATCCCTACCCTAAGTCTCATTTTATTTGTTTTCGGAAGTGTGAAAACAAACATGTAGCAAGGTTACAGTGTTTACGCCTCCATTTTAGCCGACACAGCGCTAATCCTCCTACTAATTAATGCCAGGGCCATAGCAATCTTTATTAATTTCAACTTGGTTAAAAATATAGAGGCAGATCACTGTGGTTTACTAAAATAACAATTTGACATTTGGAAGGTGTCTGCAAGATGGCAGAGAAGGTTTCTCTTAAGGTACAACAAAGAGACACAAAGCTGCAGTCAACACCAGCTGGGGATAACATGATTAATTCTAATTGTGGACTAAATGCTCCATGTCATACTCATCTACAAGATTAAGGGGAAAAATGCAGGTCCTCAAGAGTACCAGAAGAGACCCTCCCTCTATGCTGGACAACAGGCCATGCAAAAGGGGTGGCTCTTTGATATCCAGAAAAGCATCACCTTCCCCTGACTGAGTCTGGAAAAGCCACCAGCAACAACACTGTCCTAAGGGTCACAAGGGACTCTCAGGAAAATATATAGTATGCTCCACCAAAAACATTCTCAGCTAGGCTGGAAATAGAGCAGGAGTCCCCACTGGGAAACCTCTACTCTGGGGCTCCCACCCAACATGGCCCAAGGCCCTCTTTATCTTATCCTGAAGTGACCTATTAAAGAACCACACTGAAGATGAGAAGACCTGTTTTAAAAAACTGACTCAAACAAATTTACTTTTTAATTAAAAAAATAGTAAAACAGAGTTAAAATTTCACCATTTGGACCAATATTAGCAAAATTCTTTTTAAACTAGACAGAAGTGACTGTTTTGATTTATTTTCCATGATTGCACAATTGCCCTTAGTCAGTTCACGTGATTCAATATTGATTGTTTTGACCTTGGTAATATTCAATAATCACACTTTGTAATATACATTTACTCTAAGAAGTTATTAAGATTTTTGTTCATGCAATAGCTATTTAAAGGTTTTGGTTTTCTTGCCTTTAAATAATACAGCTCAAGAAATTTATTGGGGGGATACAATTAAATAAACAGACCTGTTTTTAGTAAAGGAAGTATGTCCATTATGTCCAAAAACCTTTATAAAATTAAAAAATCAACAATGGATATCCCTCCTTGATATAAGTCTTGGTTGATGCAAACATTATAAATGAAACATAAGAGAAATAATTAACTAAAAGCCCCTGTCAATGAAGTCAGAGTACTGAATGATACTTCCTAGCCACATGAAGAAAAAAGTCTCAGAACTCTACAGTGTGGAAAAAACAGTCTGGGAAAAAAAAAATCACCTTTCACAGTACGTTCCATTAAAATAAGGGTCAAAAATCCCCATTGTCATGCTCATCCCCAATGGCCTAACTCCCAGAACACTGTCAATGCCCATTCCAACTACTGAATTTCTGTTTTTAAGACTTAGATTACAAGCAAGTCTTATCCATGGACCAATTCATATGAAAAGTAAAACCACCTCTATAAGCAAGGAATATTATCAATCATCCTCTAAAGTTAAAACAGAGAGAAGGAGTCTGTTGCATAAACACAGCCACCGTCGTGGACTATTCTCTATGTGAGCTAAATCCCTAGAATTGAATGCAGACAAAACTTACTACATAGCTGGGCTTGGTTTTTATATGCCTTAAATGTTATTGTGCCAGGAGCCAGGCCAATAAAAAGTAAAGTGCAGACACACTCTACCAATGGCCTCTGCAATTTCACCTGCAGTTTCTTTTATGAAGAACTGCATGTCCAATTTTGATCTCTAAGTAATAGCACAATAATAATAATAATAATAATAATAATAATAATAATAATAATAATAGAACAAAACAAGCTAACTCCTCCATATACACCCCCTGTACCACCTTGGTAGAATGCAGAAAGGGTTTATTACCAGTCCCAATAGTATTGTCTAAGTCTTTCTCAGCTGGGGCTGACAAACCTCAGGACAAAAGAAAGAGACAAGGAATACTGTAAGTGAGGTAACATCTACTTTTCCCCCGTGTTTGTCCCTTTCTCTGGACAGACAACTGGTCTACTCCAAACGGCCAAGAAGAAAACATGAGTAGGCCCTCAGAGGAAAGGCTTCCCCAAGCTTCGATCTGCTGACATGTGGGGAGTTACAGTACTGTGGGAACAGCTCTGATGACAGCAATACTACCCCACACTGCTCCCAGGATGTCCAAAACAATCCAAGTGACAATGATAAACTTCATATGTGAGGAGAGAGGGCCCTGCCTGACCCATGAGCCACCAGGCACATGAAAGAAGCAATATAAATTTGATTTAAAAGTGGGACGCCATCCAGAAAGCGCAATTATCTATCACACTGCCACGTTTCTGTGATCCCACGGCCTCTCCTGTCTCTGCCTGAAGCATGGCTACATTGCTTGTTTGGAATTGATTCAGGGAAAACTCTCAACTAACAGGACACAGAAGGTTCACTTAAATAAGAAACAATGGTTACATAAATAGAAGTCTTCCAGGCTGGAAAATAGTTGGTTGTCTGCTAACTTTCAGGAATGTTGAAGCAAATTGAATCCACTCCTGAAATATCCACACCTATACCTCCTCAAGTGGGGTATCTCATAGCACAGCTTCATCAGTGCTGTCTTCTTTGATGACATCCTGGGCAGCAAGCGACCCCCAGCTCTTGATTTCTGGGTGTTCATAAATCACCATTCTACATTCTGGCCTTGAATGCTTATTTGTTTTGGATAACTGAAAAGTAAAGTACTCCTAAGGGTGTTATAGTAGATGAGGCCAATACCCAGTAAAGCATCCTGAGGTTTCAAGTGAACAATCTTGTCCAAGATGCCATCATCAATCTGTTTCTTTAATGAGAAAAAGTTGATGTTTCACATGGTGAAAGTGAAAACAAGTCGTTGACAGGATGGAATTTTGGCTTTTTAAATGACTTGTGTTGAAGTGGCTCTTTTACAATTTCATACATGTAGCAAATTATTCCAATTGCTCTTACCCCCTCCCTTCCCCTGCCTGCCTCCCTCCTGTTCCTATTATCCACACACACACACACACACACACACACACACACACACACACACACACACATCCATTTCCATTTAAGTGAAGAAAAGCCTGACCTGACACCAGAGATGCACAGGAAATAATCCTAATGCAAATTTAGAATTTTCCCACATCAGATATGCATATGAATGGCTGAAATCAATGTGATAACCTCTCCTGTTAAACCTGTGCTCGTGATGATCGATCAGTCTTCAGAAAGTGAACATCAGCAACATATTCTTTTGTTTCAGTTTGTGGAAATAGCACTTGAACTTTACAAATTTGGGAGACTGAAGTACTGCCTAATAGTCACTTTTCTATCAGATGCTCTATAACTCGCTGTCATTGCTGTCTTAGCTCCTAACACACATCTCATTTTCCCTCTCCGCTTGCTTTATCTGGGACTCAAGTATTGAAGAATCATACACAGAGAGGGGAAGCTATTTTATTATTGCAATAAAGAGGGAAAGTGCTTTCTGCAAGTTGCATGACTATTACTCCCCCCAAAATTGAGCTGTGTCCACCAGGATAAACAAGTGGCCAGAAAGCTTTTGGTTAATACCTAGTCCTGTGGAAGTAAAGGAAGCTTTCAGGAAACCCGCAACAGTCAGAGTAAAACAGATGCCAGGCTAGAAGCCTCCTGCAGGCAGGCTCCAAGATTTTTCTGATTGTCTCTCCTCCTCACAACAAGGGTTTTACATACAGATGCTCCTAGAGGAATAAAGGATTTTTCCCCCCTGAGCCCATTGTAAAGAGAGAGTGAGGAGGGGAGGAGGGAATCATTTCTCCACTTTCTCTTACAGCAAAAGTGTCCTAAAACTGTTAGGAATATCAAGTACATTAAAACCCTGATTTGTTGGGAGTAGAATGGGATTGAGATTGGGAATAGAAGAGAGAAGGAATTTAAGAGAAGAATAAATGAATCTCAAGCAGTCACTGACAGCCTGGGCAGACTTGCTTTGAGACTGTGCCCAGCAAACTCATTTTGGATAACCATGCATCAGTAAATATTTTTAAATTAAAATTAAAAAAAAAACCTCCTGTCACACCAACACCTCTTTGAACAATGTAGCTCACACCCTCTATAAAATCTCGATTCTGGCCAACAGCTGCCAAGTTGATCCCTGCAATTTTCTGACCCTCTCAGCTAATAAGCCCAAACCTCCTCAAACCTGGAGGGCTGAAATGGAAGGGATATTGTTGTGCTAAGTACTTTACAACAACTGTTTCTTCTCCTCTTGACACAGCCTGACTTCCTTAAAGGAGATTTGACTGGCCAGACAGCTGTGTTGACCCTTGAGCCGTCTTTGATTCATGATTTTCTTTTTTAACAAACAGAATAGAAAAATCACAACCCAAATCCTCCCCTAAGCTTCAATACTTTTGAATTTGCTAGTGTTGTGCCTGAAGGATGTGGACCTTTCTCTAGTCTATAAGCAGAAAGATAAAGATTGGGCCCACACAATACCAAACCTTTCCATGAAAAGCAAGAAAGAAAAAGGCGAGCAGTCACCAGCCTTTGTCTACTTGAAGTTGTATAGACCAAATCCGCTTAATTACCTAAAAATCACACTTTTTATTTAGACTCAGGGGGCTACACGCAGACAAGCAAGCAAAGATAGCGGCAGCGTCTCGCCATTTCTTCCTTCGAAACTGTTTACCATAACGCTCAAGGCGAGTTTTCGATTCTTTGCAGATTTCTATATTGTCCAAATCACATAAACTCATGTATCTTTTTTACAAGTTCTGAAAGAAAATGTAAAGCACTTCTAGAACAAGAGAAAGGCCTAGTGTTCTCTCCGAATGGGGGTAAAAGTCAAGCATTTATGTAGAGCAAAGGTATTCTGAGTGGTGGAGAGGAGTGTTCTGGTGGTAGTGATGGTGGTGGTGGTATTTACTAGGTCAAACTTGTTCCATTTTTCAGTAAACCTGACAGCCGGGACGATGTGGAAGCAACAAATCCCTGTTCTTCCCCGTGCTTTTCGTGGTTGTAGCAAGCTCTCTCTAACACATCCTTTTCATTTTGCTTTTTAGTGAAATTATAGCATGTTTCACACACACCAACCGTCTTGACTCTCCCAGTATAGTGGCTATCTTCATTCCCTCGCTAGTGAAAAGGGCTGCATTTCCTCCGTGTGCATGTGCATGCCCACACAGTCAACTAAGCCTGCCCTAGTTTTTTGTTTGTTTGTTTGGTTGGTTGGTTTTGTTTTCGTTCTGGCTCTCCACAACCAAAGTCTCTACGAATTGGGAATTGGGCTGAACTTGCTAGGAAAAGCAGTTTCCTCTCCTTATAACGCAGGGCTCCACCTGGCCATTCCTTTGGGAACATCCTGCCACATCACACTCCCTGAGGCATTCCAGAAATCGAGATTGGATATGAACCACTCTCACTCTCTTCATTACCTGTCTCCCAGTTGTGCATACCGATGGGGAAAGAATGGAGAATCGAACCTGATAACTGACAGACAACCTCTTTAGTCTAGAACTGGGTGGAGACACCGCGGGGGGGGGGGCTTTAGGTCAGGCCCCCTCTGATCTACCAACTTCTCCGGAGTCCAAGAGTCCGAAACACCTGACAGCTTCATAGAAACCCTGAGGAGTGGATGACCGGAAGCGCAAAGCGGCGATGAGAAGTAAGAAAGCCACTTCCAAACCCGATATGCTCAAACCAGGGAGAGAAATGTGCCCAAGGGACAGAAACCGTCTGATTCATACCGCCTCGCGGCCGAGAACAATCTCAAGAACGGCGCCAACACTTGAATAAAATGCAATGGAAAATGTCACTGATCACTGGTGGTCCAGGACTAAGCTTTAAGGTGTCTCGGACTCACAGAAAGTGATCTCTGGGAATGGCCCGGCCCGGGGTTAAGGAACTTGTGGTAATTAAAAAGTAAGTACAGATCAAAAAGAAACACGCAGTGCCGCTCTTCTCGGCCCAGGTTGCGCGCACAGATGGAATCCCCGCAACCCCTGGGCGTGTACCGAACGCTGGTGTGCGTGAGATTTACTGATCTGGCCTGCGGTGTCTCTTACACCTCTCGGAAAGACGAAAAGGGTTCTGGAGGACTTAGTCCCCAGCGCATACCGGCGCGGGTCAGCGGCCGCGCTCCGGCGACGCAAGCACTTACTTCTCATAGTGGTACTTGCAGTAAAGCTTCTTGTCCCGGTAGAAGCAGGTGGTCTCCAGGGGCTCTTTGCAGGAAGCGCACTGCACGCACTGCTCATGCCAGAAGCTGTCGTTGAGCCGAAGTAGAAACCTGTCTGAGATGACGCGCTGACAGCCTTCGCAGACAGACTTGGGACTCACCGCCCTGCCTACAGCAGCAAGAGACGTTTGCCCATAAGCCATACATGCAAGCCAACCCCGCGAAACACTCTCGCCATCGAATCAGGCTCACAGATTTATGCCCCTGGGCTATGCATTCCCCCGGGAAAGCCCCCGGTGGTCAGATTTTTTTTTTTTTTTTAAATCAAACCAAGTGGCAATGACGTTACTAATAAGCAAAGACTAAATAGCAAGGTATAATTTCTAGCGAGGAAGGGGGGCTGAAGGCAGTAAATGACCTTAATTATTAGACAGACCCAGGTATCATTGCGAGCATTCGCGCATTCTGTAAAATTAGATTACAAATAAATTTGTGTTCCTGGGACTCTCAAGCCGTCATTAATCAACCATTAAGTCACTGTTTGTGTCTTTGAACTACTTTTAAATGATCAATAATAATTTGCTTGCAAGTGCGCTCTATTTTTATAAGAAAAACTAACATTTTTATAAGGAAAACATTCTGTTTTCTTTAAAAAAAAAAAAAACAGAAACAAAAAATCTGTGAGTGCTGGAAAATGCTATCTCTCCCCAAGCAAGCTCAGTACTGTTCAAACTAAAGAAACCTTCCTATGACTTGGTTGGTGTGCAAATCGTGAGTGTCTCTTTATAATTAGGAAATGTCAAGATGGGGAAAATAAGAGCTGAGCGCACAGACCGAGAAGGGTGCGGGTGTGGGTCAGAGTACTAGATGTCCTCTGCTCAGTAGAGCAGCGTGGAGCGACAAATCTCTTAGCCCAGTCAGGGACTCTGCCCTACCCCTTGACCTTTTCGACTTTTTCCCTCCTGATCTTGTTCAAGTGAGGGCCTGCTCCCTCCCCCCCCCCACCACCACCACACACACACACACACACACACACACACACACACACACACACACACACACACACACGGGGACAGAGGGAAGAATACTCCGCTGCCTTTGTTGACACTTTTCACAACCGTTAAAAAAAAAACCCTGTGCTGCCACAAGAATGCTCTTGTCCATGATGTCCCAGAGGACTGGTCCTTCTCCATACTGCAACTACACGAATCTCACTTTCTGCTTTGGGGAATGGCCGTCAGCTTGTAAACCGGACAGGTCATTTTATGGAGTGGGAAGATGACAAGAAAGACTGGAGAAAGCTGGGCGGTCAACTGTAAATTTCTGTTTTCTCGGTCTCAGCATTCCAGGCCACCGTCCCAGCGTTAGAGCGAACCTGGGTCATAAGGATCACCGAACTAAACCCGATACACCTTAAGTCCGTCACACTCTGGCCTGTGTCTTCTGGGTGTTGAGGAAAGGGAACACAGGCTTCATGATTCGTTTCCTCTGAACTGTTGGAGTGGCGTTGGCGGTTTCTCTCTGGAAATGATTTCTACAATCGAAAATTTTCAACCCACTCTATTGGTTCTAGAGTTAGGGGAAAGAGGCAAGGACTTAAATGGCAAAAGAAAAATCTCTCCTGTAAAAAGAGGAGGAGGGAAGAAAGAAAAGAAGGACGAGATAAAGAAAAGAAACACTTTTCCCCCAAATTTGTAAACACAAAAAGCAAAATTGGGGAGAAACTGCCAAAACAAGAATTACTGCCCGGAGCGGGACTCTTCAGGACCCCTTGATCTTCTCCTCCGCTGTGGCTGGGTTGGGGGTAGTGGATGCCGGGCTTGCGGAACTGGGCTCCAGCTTCGGTTAATTAAAGACCAGGCGAGGGCCCCGCCGCGAAAGCTAATCCCAGAGCAGCGCTGCCCACCAGCCCGGAAAAGCCCCTGGGCCATGCCCAATACTAAAATTGGGGCTGGAGTTGGTGGGGGAAGAGAAGAACTTGAGCGCTCTGGGGACTCGGACCTCTGCTGCTCATGCTCGGCCATAGGCCTCAGAAAATTCGGTGGCATTTATGAGCCGTCGATCAGCTCCATGATTAAAAATCCAGCCCTAGGTATTATTAATCACTTGCCACTCAAACGCCTGTGGACATGTTCACCCGCCCACCCCACCCCCAAGGCTTTGGGGAATTCGATGTTGAGTTCATGAGACCCGAGCAGGTTTGCTGGTTGTTTGGTAGGGACGACTCAAAAAGACTGATGGACACGGAAAGACAGAGAGCGGGAGCCGCTACGTGCACGAAGAGGGTGCAAGGCTGATCGCTTAACCTGGTACCAGAGAGCTGGCTGACGCACTGAGTTCCAGCCTGGCAGCAGGAGAATGCGACAGGGTGAATAGAGTTGAACACTTACCCAGCAAGGAGGAGAAAGAGGCCGAAGTCTCAATCGCACTTTGAAAGTTCTCCTCCATCTTCAGGCCGTCCAACATGTTCGAGAAAAGCCTGGAGGACCTGTAGAGCCGGGAAAGGGATACGTCTAGCTTCCGTGCCTTCCGGGAACCTGCTTGCCACACTCCTGGGAAAGGACAGAAGGGGTGTCCAGGGCGACAAGAATGAGCCTGGAGGGCAGAGTCCAGCCAAGGCAAACGTGGGGTGGGAGGAGAGAGAAGAGCCACCGTGAACTGCTCTGACGGATCTGATTTCACTTGAAGTCTACGCGTTATGTACTTAGGCATCCGCCCCCTTTCTGCGCTCTCCTAACCCCCCACCCCCACCCCTGTCCCCAGGTTTTCCACTCCAAGATCGACTCCGCCCCATCCTATACTAATGTGGCCCCTGGGGACACCTCTACAGGAACTGTGCTACTGCGAGTGATGGGGTGGGGGTGCGTGCGTCTCCTCTAAGTGCCAGGACCAAGCACGCGGGACCGTCCAGGTCCAATTCCCTGTGACCCGGCCACTCAATTTCGACCCTCACCTGTCTTGGGTCGGTGAGAGGCAGAGTAAGGGACTCGGAGAGCGTCCCGCCTGCTTCTGTACTCCTGGCGCTGCGCTCTGCTTGGGGGCGCTCGGGAGTGGGCGTGCGGGGCGCGCGGGGAGGTGCTCCCGCCGGTCGGCCAGTGCCGGGAACGTCTGCAGGAGCAAAGGAGTCGCCTCAGGGAGGAGCCGCGACTGGCCCGGCTCACTCTTGGATGCATTTCAAATCAACTTTCTGCAACACGCCCGCCCGAGCCTAAGCCTAAGGAACCCCCCGCAGCCTTCCCTACCTGATGGCCAAGCTCGTCCCCAGCGTCCGGAGCGGCGCGAAGTGGCCGAGAGGAGCGGGCGGCTTGGGTGGAGGATAGCGGCGTCCCCGAGGCTGCAGCCGGAGCAGCCACCCCGACTCCGGCGCGCCCGGGACAGAGCGGGAGCGAACAGCGGCCCCCGGTTCTGCTCCTCGGCGCGCCGGAGCCGGGCCGGGCCGGGCGGTGGCCACAAGCCGCCTGCTTTCTCAGGACGTCCCGCCAAGCCCGAGCCGCTCCGCAGCCGGGAAGGAGAGGCCGGGCTGCTCCTTCTACAAGGCCGCCAGAGAAATCCGAGGCCCTGGGTCCTGGGTGCAAAGTCGGCCCTGCTTCTCCGAGGCGGCTCCAGCGACTTCTGACAGCGGCCGCTGGCTGCGTGCGCGGCCCGGGAAGGGGGTGGGGTGCGCAGGGCGGGGGCCTGGGAGCGCGTCCCGTCCCGTGGCGGGGCCCGCGGTGCTCGCTTTCCCGGCTTGGCTGCAAGGCCCACCGCGAGGCTGCAACCCGTCTGCTGCCCCGTGCTCCCGCCTGCTGCCCGGACGTCCCGGGCACCCAAACTTTCCCTCCTCTCCACGTGGAACTGTTGCCTCGGGAAGCTGTGCCCGAGCCTCCGCCGAAATCCGTGCCACCTAGACTCCGCGCGGGCGGGATGGGGATCCGGTTGCTCTGGGATCTGCACCGTAAGTGATGACTAACCTTCCGCAGCCCTCACCTGGAGGCCCTGGGAAGCTCCTAGAGCCGTTTTCCGTTTTGTGAGGGCAGATACCAGAAGCTCCAAGCTCCTCAGACTTTCATTTTCCCACTGGCTCCTGCGACTTACAACTTCGTTTAGGCTTAAAACTCAATTCCCAGTTTCTGGCTGAAATCGCTTCACCGCTGGGAAATGCAATAGTAAGACCCATGCCCAAACCTTAAATCAGACTCCCTCTATCCCATCCGGCAGGCTGAGCACTAGACAAAGTCAGCCAAGGGAACTTTTCCTAGAAAAGAAGTTCCTGGGGGCACTTTTTAATTCCCTATTATTCATAATGTTCGATTGCAGGGACAGCCCTTCAGCCTCTCTAGAGGCAGGAATAGGGTCTTGCTTCTCTATTCCAAGAAGAGCCTTGGGCCAAGTGACTCAATAAACACATCATTGCCTTGGCTACCAATAATCGACCACTAATTTTGTGAAATCTTGGTACCATAGTCAACTCATCTAATCGTTACAATTTAAGGTAGGGACAATTATGGTCTCAATGTTCTGCTGCCTTAAGGAAACCGGCACCTATGCACGTGAAATTCCAGCCCAGGATCCTGAATACAGTTGAAGGTCCAATTTATGGCATTCTCTAGGGCACCCTCACCTCTGCACCAAGAGAGAAACCGAGAGGGGATTATCTGGCTCTATAGCTTGGGCAGCTGAAGCCACATAGGCAAGGATTCCCTAGTACCTTTTCCAAGGAAAAGAATTCAGACAAGCTCTGCTGTGCTTAGGAGCACACACACACACACACACACACACACACACACACACACACACACACACACACCCACCACCACCACCACCACCACCACCACCCTCACTGTTTCCAATCCACAAGCACAAGCCAAACACAGACTATGACTTCAGAGGAACAAAGAAAAAGGGCAAAGTGTTTAACACATTGTATTAGAATGCCGCTTTAAACTTTTTAGGGTACTTCTATAGACATGGTTTTTGCTTGATCTCTACAACAAACCTGTGAGGTAGGCAGAACAAATAATTTTATCTATTGTTCTAGACAAATCTTTGAGGCTTAGTACAGCCAGGAGATTTCGCTACTATTGCCCAGGTGACTAGTGCCATGTCTCCTGACCTTTGTCCTGTCTGTCATCCAGATAGAACAGGATATGAAAAAAAAAAAAAAAAGATAAATTACATGTATTCTTTGGATAATCTATAAGATAGAAATTTTTTAAGAAAAAAAAAAAGAATAGAGCAAACACACCCACAAGGACTATTACTTTAAGGGCCCAGCTGAGTTTTTGTTTAACTAAAAGTCTCGAGTTTAAGAACCGTGTTTAACTGGTGGGGTAAGCATGTTCTTTTTAGTGAATATCCAGGAAATGAATAGATTGTCATTTGATCTGAGTCTTCCTAGTGGTTCTGGCATCAGGAAGAAAGCCTGATTAGTCTAGCACACACAAGTTGGGGGTATGGATGTCTTTCCCCCGGTGGTTTGGGCACTTCACTAGGGACTGTGTCTCACAATCCCAATGTAAGCCCCAAGGCTCTTAGTGCAGAGCCAGGCACAGATGTGATTAACAAATAGTGTTTGCTTGGCTGAGGGATGAGCCTGAGGGATGAGTGGACCTCTCGCTATAGTCTGAAGCCTGCAGGGGAAAGCCAGTAAGCAAAAAGTCTCCGTCCTTAGTGTTTTTTTTCTTTTACCCATATAAAATCTATTTTTATCTTCTCTATCTTCACTTCCCTCATCCAACTCCTCCCAGACCTCCCCAACACATCCTGTGTCCTTTTCTTTTTAGCTTTTAATACAACTGTCAAAATGAGGATGAGTGTAGGACCATCCGCAGGAGCATGGGAAACCTACCAGTGGACACACTCCCAGAGAAAAAGAATTCTCCTTTTCCATGCAGTCGTCAAGTGCCATCACTTCTCACACTTGAATCTTGACTGGACCGATCTTGTGTAGGTCTTGTGCAGGTAACATAGCCACTCTGCAATCATAACAGCAATGGCCATGACATATCCAGAAGACAGAGCATACACAGCAATGCTATTACTTCTTCCTAGCACTTGAACTGGTTATGCCTATTGTGAACCTTTTCTAAGCAAGATTGACAGCAGCATAAACCTATGACTATGAACACAAACACTCAGATGGCCGATTGGCAACATGAACATTTAGCAAGATTATTATTATTATTATTATTATTATTATTATTATTATTATTGGTGGTGGTGGTGGTGGTGGTGGTAGTGGTAGTGGTAGTAGTAGGTCTCCTTCAAGGGCTTATGATTACCACAGTCATGGACTTTTGACCAGGAGAGTTTACAGTGTCAAGCATGAATCCCTCCAGTGAAGTAGAAAGAGGTTGATTACCCTGTAACACCCATGTTGCAGCAGTGGACACATCTGGCCTGGCAGATCAGTACTATAGGAGATCATTATTTTATGTATAAACGGTCTCCTTTCCTCATGCCATGTCAGTAGTGTTTGTTGTTATTGCTGTTCTTTATGATAGCCACCTGAGCAGGTTAAGATAGAACCTATTAAAAGCATTTTGATCTGGTCCCTAGAGGGCAGAAGAGAGGTCAGTCAGATCCCTTGGTGCTGGGGTTACAGTGTTTGTGAGTTGCCTGGTGTGGCACTGGGAACTGAACTCAGATCTTCTAGAAGAGCAGCAAGTGCTGTTAACCACCAAGCTGCCTCTCTAATTTCTGTAGCACATTTTAAAACTTGAATTGTTTCCTTGATTTTTTTTTTTTTTTTTGGTTCTTTGTATGCTCTAGATAGTAGTCCTCTATCTGATTTATAGGTAGCAAAGATTTTTCTCCCATCCGGTGGATTGCCTTTCCACTAGACTGACAGTTTCTCTTGCTGTAAGAAGCTTTTTAATGTCATGAAACCATGCCAGCTGTTCTGTTTACTTCCTATGCTGTTGGAGTCCCATTTGGAAAGTCTCTACCCATGTTTTTATGTTGACGTGGACTCCCTGCTGCTTCAGCCAGCAGTTTCAGAGTACCAGTCTTGTGGTGAGACCCTTAATCCTTTTTGAGTTGACTTGTGAAGGTAAGAGATGCCTTTCTTTAATCCCAGCATTCAGGAGGCAGAGGGTGGCAGATCACTGTGAGTTCGAGGCCAGCCTGGTCTACAGAGTGAGTTCCAGGACAGGCTCCAAAGCAATACAGAAAAACCAAAAAATAAAAAGAGAGAAAGGAATCTGCATGTTGATATCCAAGTTTCTCAGCACCACTTGGTGAAGATGCTGTCCTTTCTCCAATATATACTTGTGGTGTCTTTGTCAAAAATCAAGTAACTGTAGTTGTATGAACTTTTATCTGGGTCCTCTGTTCCACTGATTCTGTTACTATATGTCTAGTTTTATGCCAGGACGACACTGTTTTTATTACTATGCTGTGTAGTATAATTTGAACTCAGATATACTAATACATTTTGCAGTGATCTTTTTATGCAGGATTGCTTTGGATTTTCTTGTTATTATGATTGCATATAAATTTTAAGGTTTTTTTCTATATCTGTGAACAATGTCCTTGGGATTTTTATTAGCAGTACACTAAATCTGTAGGTTGCTTTTATTATAACAGATCTATGTGTATAGATTTTAACATTTAGATAACAGTGTCTTTTTCAATGTCCTAAAGTTTTCATTGTACAGATCCTTGCTTAGGTGTAGTCCTAAGAACAGGATATAATGGGTGTCTAGAACACACAAAGAACTAAAAAAAGATCAAGAAAGCAATCACAGAAACCAGAGAAGCCAATTGAGGCTCTTCCAGAAGTTCTGAGTTCAGTTCTCAGTATCCCCAACAGTCCTATATTTTAGGAGAGAGGAGGGGAGGGAGTGAGAGAGAGAGAGAGAGAGAGAGAGAGAGAGAGAGAGAGAGAGAGAGAGAGAGAGAGAGAGAGAGAGAGAGATACTACGAGTTGGATTGATTCCCTGATTTTCTTTTTAGTATGTTTGTCACCAGTATATAGACAGGCTACAATTTTATGTATTAATATTGAAAGTGTTTCTCAGCTCTAAGAGGTTTCCGTTTTGTTTTGTTTTTAAAGTGGTGGCTTGAAGGTCTCTTATGCATAGAATCATGTCATCTGCAAATAAGAATACTTTAAATTCTTTTGCCTTAGCTCTGCCTAAGACTTCAATCATTCCATTGACTAGAAGGAGAGAGTGGACATCCTTGCCTTCTTCCTGATCTCAGCGGGAATGCTTTGAGGTTTCCTACGTTTCTTATGGTGTTGGCTACAGGTTTGTCATACATATCTTTTATTTTCTTAAGGTATTACCCTGTACCCCTAACCTCTCTGTGACTTTAATCACAAAAGGATGTGGAATTTCGTTGAAAGCCTTTTCTGCATCTATTGAGATATTCTGTCTTTGAGTCCATTTATATGATGTATTACATTTATTGATTTATGTTATGTTGAACCATCCCTGAATCTCTGGAATGAAGCCAACTTGGTGATGATGAATGGCCTTTCTGATCTGATCTTGAATTTGTCTTGCCAGTTTCGGTATTTTGTTGAGAATTTTGCATCTATGTTCATCAGGGAGATAGGACTGAAGTTTTATTTTTGTTTTTTGTGTCTTTATCTGATTTGGATATCAGGATAAGAACTCTATCACAAAAAGTTTTAAAGCATTCTTTTTTCTATTTCATGCAAAAAAAATGAGTAGTATTGATTTCAGTTCTCTGAAAGTCTGGCAGAATTCTGTAGTGAGCTTATCTTGTCCTGGGATTTTTGTTGTTGTTGTTGTTGTTGTTGTTGTTGTTGTTTTAAGTTGGGAAACTTTTATTATTGTTTCAATCTAGTTTCTTGTTATAGATCTATTTGAATTACTTATTTAATTTGCTTAAATTTTTGTAGGTCATATGCATCTAGAAAACCTACACTTCTTTTAGATTGTCTAACTTATAAGAACATAGATTTTAGCCAGAAGGTGGTTGGACATGCCATTTATCACAGCACTGGGGAGGCAGAGGCAGGTGGATCTCTGTGAGTTTGAGGCCGCCCTGGTCTACAAAGTGAGTTCCAGGACAGGCTCCAAAGCTACACAGAGAAACCTTATCTCAAACAAACAAACAAACAAACAAAATATAGATTTTAAAGTATGTCCTTATAATTTTCTAGATTTTATTGGCTACCTGTTATAATATCTCCCTTTTGCCTCTAACTAATTTGATATTCTATTTGTTTTAGTTAAATCAGCTAAGGATCTTTTACTCTTAACTTCATAACATTTTATTTTATATGTGTGAATGCTTGGCTTGTATGCGTATTTGTGCACTATGAGTCTGTCTGATGTGTGTGGACACTAGGAGATGGGGTCAGAGTCCCCTGGAGTTTCAGACAGCTGTGAACTATTATGTAGGTGCTGGGAATTGAACCCAGATTCTCTGAAAGAGCAGCAAGTGTTCTTAACTGCTAAATCATCTCTTCAGTCCGCAGATTTGTCAATCTTGTTTATCTTTTCAAAGAACCAATTCTTCATTTCCTTGTTTCTTTGTATTATTTTGTTCAGTTTCCATTCGTTTATTTCTGCCCTATTCTTAATTATTTCCCCCACTTACTTGTTTGTTGGTTTTTTTTCCTCAAGGCCTAGAGGTAAGATATTTATTTGCACTCTTAGTTCATTGCTTCTTTGTTTTTTTTTTATTTAAGCGTTTGGGACTATAAACATTCCTTGTAGAAGAATTGCTTTCATTGTATCCCACAGATTTTGTGTGATATATTCTCATTTGCATTCTGTTCTAGGAACTTTTAAATTTCTTTATTTTCTCATTGGGCCATTTATTGTTGGGTAGTGTCTTTTAATCCCCATTAGTTTATGTGCTTTCTGTAGTTTCTCTTGTTGATATCTGGGATTTTTTTTTAATGCTGCGGTCAGATAGGATATAAGGTGTTATCTCATATTTGTTGTATCTGTTAGGGCTTGCTTTGTGTATTCCCAATATGTGATCTACTTTTGAGAAAGTTTAGTGAGCTGCTGAGAAGAATGTAAATTCTTTAATGTTTGGGTGGAATGTTCTGTAAATGGCTGGCTGTTGGGTCCCTCTGAACACTCAACTCCGTGTTTCTCTATTTACTTTTTTTCTGGATGTCTTTTCTATTGGAGATAGTGCGTTATTGATACTATGAGGCTTGACATCTAGTAGTACCTGTGTTTGATACATATGTGCTATCTTCTTGGACTGTTCCCTTTGAGAATCGATCTTCTTTGTCTCTTCTAATTAGCTTTCATTTTAAATCCATTTTGTTTAGTATTAGAATCACTTTGCTCTCTTGTTTCCTAGTTGTGTTTGCTTGGGCTACCTTCTTCCATCCTTTCACCCTAAGATAGCGTCTGTCTTTGATAGTGAGGTGTGTTTCATAGAGGACAGGGGGGGAAAAAGGTTCCTGTCTTCTAAAGGAATTTTCTTAATGGCGAATTGAAACTACAGAAGTGAGAGTAGGGGATCTGAGGAGGAAAGGGTTATGATCATGGGAAGTGGCTACATGCGGGTGGGGGGAGCTGGGCACGACAGGGTTCAAGGGGGAACCTGAGAAACTCCATGGAGCAACTGTGGCACACAGCACTTGATGGAGGTAGGGTGGCCTCTTCCCAATGAGCAAGAAAATCGGTGGTGGGGGCTCAGGTCTACTCCTAGCCCTGCCACTGAGACTGGCATTAGTTACCTAGCAGCCTCGGGTTATGAAATTGGACTGTCTTTGGCCCAGGGAGTAGAGTAGAACGCAAAGTGTCCTGTGAAGTGGTTGTGGAGGTTTAGGCTTAGCTGGTTTGTCTAAGTGACGTGTCTATCAATAAAGATACAGCATCTCATCCAAACGTGAAAATATTTATCTATGCTCACTGCATCTGGGAAGCCAAGGCAGGAAGATTGCAAGTGCCATGCCAGCCAGGGATAAAGGTCTGAGAGACAGGGGGGAGGAGGGAGGAGGGAGATGTAGAGGGGGGAGAGGGAAGGAGGGGGAGGGAGGGAGGGAGGGAGGGAGAGGGAGAGGGAGGGAGGGAAAGGAAGGGGAAG
This sequence comes from Cricetiscus sungorus, assembly GCA_030556225.1. NCBI lineage: Eukaryota > Metazoa > Chordata > Mammalia > Rodentia > Cricetidae > Cricetiscus > Cricetiscus sungorus. The sequence goes on from JANBXA010000730.1 coordinate 24,105,097, forward strand.
GAAGAAGGAGGGAGTGGGGGGAGGGAGAGAGGGAGAGGGAGGGAGCAAGAGGGAGGAGGAAAGGGGGAGGGAGAGGTAGGGAGAGGAAGAGGAAGGGAGAGGGAGGGAGGGAGGGAGGGAGGGAGGGAGGGAGGGAGGGAGGGAGGGAGGGAGGGAAGAAGGGAGAGGGAGGGGGGTTGTGTTATCTCTTTTCTGATTCATTTGGCCTCTCGCATTGAGTTGGGGATCTTGGACAGTGTTCACACTGCAAGGCTGATAGGCTGTTGCTTTGCTTTTGAAATGAGCGACAATGCCATGGAGCCAGTTCCCAGAAGTCCTTCACAGAGAATGAGCCATACTCTCACTCTTTTGAGATATTCTCCAACAAATTTTCTTTGGAGAAATTCTGGAAGTAAGGTAAGTAGGCTTCAGATAGAACTTCAGTATATGATTTTTTTTTTTAGTTGAAAGCAATCTTCAAGCTCATACAGTCCAAACATTTGGTTTGTAATGGAGATGCCATCTTCTGGGCCATTGATTGATCTGGGCTGGCCATTCAGAAAGTGAAACAGTACTTGCAGAATCTTCAGGTGAGTGAAGATCCACCTTAACCATTATCCACTCATCTGAATTTGTTCCGCCTCTTTCCATGCCTCTCATAAACTGGGACACCCAGACATGGCAACAACATGCTCAGGGCCTCCTGTCCATCCAGGGGCATTAAAACACCCACCAACATGGATTACTTTTGTGTCAAGGTTTTACTCACAGGGTATACATAATTAACAAGCTCTCCTTAGACTTTTCTGTATGTGCCCATGGCATGTTCTTACCATGGCATCAGCTGCTGTTACCATACAGTTGGTATTCAGACTGAAGTGTGGAAATACACAATTATCTGTGCAAAGAGACAAGCAGTGTTTCAAACATCAAGCACCCTGCAATTTCAGGCAGATGCCAAGAGCTGAAAGGACCATATCTATGTGCACTGCTCTTAGAAGGAAGTTATTGGTTTTCATTGTTACTAGTTTTTAACAGTAGCTTAAGTAAGGAAATACTTTGTCTCACAGTTGCAGAGGTGTCAGCCTGTGGTCTCCAGCTCTATTGTGTCTGGACATGGTAGTACATCATAGCTAAAGGACAGGGAGCAACAACATTGTTCATCATGGTGACCAGGAAGCAGAGAGAAGAAAAGACATAGATGACATAGACTCTTCAATTCATAGCCCCATGACCTGCTTCCTCTAACTATTCCTATTCTGATAAGTTGAGTTATTATTCATAGCTTTAATAGACTGTTAATCTATTGTGTGGTTTGAAACATCATCATCCAATCACCTCTCAGGTGCCCCAGCTACAAACACTGCTGTCTTGGGCACCAAGCATTCAACGTATGAACCATTAAGGCAGTGATTCTCAACCTTCCTAATGGTGGGACCATTTAAGTTCTCGTGCTATGGTGATCCCTAACCATAAAATTATTTTCATCACTGCTTTATAACTGTAATTTTGCTACTGTTATGAACCATAATGTAAATATCTGTGTTTTTCGATGGTCACACGATTCCTGTGAAAGTGTCGTGGCCCATGGGTTAAGAACAACTGCTCTGAAGACTACTGCACATCCAAAACTTCACAAGGTCCCTTGCCACATTAGCCTGGAATCCACTCAAATTGGAGGAAGACAGGCAAAAGCCATTGAATAGGACTGTGCATGGGGCTGTACAAGGACCTCACAATCCATGCCAGAGTTCCCCCAATTCTGTTCTTTCCTACTATCTATCTTCATTCAAGCAATGGTTTGCAGATTCGGTGAGGCCTCCAGACCCATGGTGAAGTCAGTCATCTCCTCTACAACAGAAAACAGAAGCAAAAGTCTGGACTGACTCAGACCCCCTGAACATGGGTCTCAGCTAGAAGGCTTGAGCAGTCTAAGGGACCTCATACAGTGGAACCAGGATGTATTCCTGGTGCACAAAAGGACCTTGTGAGCACATCCCCCATGGAGGGATACTCCCTTAACCTAGAGACAGGAGAGAAGTCCTAGTCCCCACTCTAAATGACAGATTTAGATGACCCCTCCTGGAAGGCATCACCCTACATGTGGAGTGGGGGGGGGAATGGGAGAGGAGGGTGGTTGGAGTGCATGTGAGGGTGAGAGAGAGGGAAAGATGGTGGGGAGAGAGGGAAAGAGAGAGGAAGGGAGGGAGAGGGAACTGGGATCTATATGTAAAATAAAATATATGTATATATTTTATTTTACATATATTAGCTGCAGCCTCCATCAAGCCTGCGAGGCAGCTCAGCTGATAAAGGGCTTGCTGTGCTCAGTTCTAAGAACCTACATTTTAAAAGCCAGGCAGTGTGTTCACACTTGTAATACTAGCTCCAGGAGGCAGGGCAGAGAGGATCCCTGGAACACAGTGCCAAGCCAGCCCAACCTAATGAGTGAGCCTCAGGCCAATAAGAGACCTGTATACCTAAGTGCCCTCTCTTTTTCCCTCCCACCAAGCACTGGTCTTTGACTCCTCCCTCTTCTTTCTTAAAGCTTGGCTGCAATGTGTGACTCATGAGTCTGTGTGTGTGTGTGTGTGTGTGTGTGTGTGTGTGTGTGTGTGTGTGTGTGTATGTGTGTGTGTTCATAGGCACTTAGGTGATGCCCAGGACACAGGCAACAGATCTAAATGAGTCCTGCACAGTGGCAGGAGACAGGCCCTCCCAGCCCAGGGGACTCTAGCTTCTTCTAGATAATATTAGAAGACAGGGGATTGGCACATGTGCTCACACTGCTAGGATGTCAAGCTAAGATAGAGAGCTTGCTATGCCTTTAGTAAACTGTTTATGGGTTTATTTAATTCATTTTGCTTCAAAGTTGGCCCTGAGCTTCCTAGCATCATAGATGTGAGTTGGCCCTGAATTTCCTATTAACTAGGAGAAAAGAGGAAATATCTAAAGCGTAGATGTATTGAATTTGTGACTAGATTTGCTTGAGGAAGAGTGTTCACCATTTTCATGGCTCTACATGTTTTTTTTTTTTTTTTTTTTTTTGCTTTTTTCAGTCCCAAAGGTAGAAAGAGGATCTCATTGAAATTCCACCCCAGTTCCCAGCAGACCTTGTACAAAATGTGTGTATCTGATGCACACATATTAACATATTAATAACATTATTAAAAAACAAAGATTCTGATGGGGATGTGCTTGGGGGAGTAGATTGCCTGCATAGGCCACGGTTTGATCCTTAGCACCACATAAAGCTGGACATATCACAAGAAGGCATGAGGTGGATGTAGGTAGATGAGAAGTTTGAGATCATCCTTGGCCACACAGTAAGTTCCAGACCAGCGTGGAATACAGCCCTATCTTTAATTTAAAAAAAAAAAATCCTTGCTGCATCTGAAATATGATTGCATTTTTCACTTCCTTCTCTCTTATCCCATCAATAATTTATTCACAACCTTTGAACCTTGAATTTCAAAGGGGGAAGAAACTGTCAGGAGGATGGTGAAAGTGAAGGCATTCCAGGAGTGCCCAGTGGCTGAACAAAGATGCCAAGGGCAGGAAGCCGAGGAGAGCTATAGGGTCACTGGGATGCAGGGAGCCTGGTGGCCAGGCTCTAGAGTTTGCTTCTCTGTAGACAGTAGGAAGCCTTTCGAAGCTGTGGCCCGAGAGGTTTACATAATCGGGAATAGAGTCTGTGATTACCGTGTTCGTGTCTGTGAGGCTGACTTCAAAAGCAGACAAAAATGGGAGTTAGAAGAGAGAAATTACTCCACAAGAATAAGTAGGAAATCCAACTCCTGGACCAGAGCAGAGACAGCGAAAACTGACATTGAAATGAGCTGAATGTAGCAGCTCTCAGAAATGAAATCAATTTGAGGTTCGGCCTCTGTCCAGCTGTGAGGTGAGAAGAAATGGGAGCAGCAGGAGGGAGTGCGGAAAAGGAGTTTGGTGACTTTCCCAAGTGTTTGCACATCTATTATCTCATGGGTTTCGCATGTGAGCAGAAGGAGACCCACCCTGGACGTCAGCAGAAAGCTGTGCTCCGGTCCATCGCTGCAAGTTCCAGCCATCATCTAGGCAGCCAGTGCCCATCTGCAGGTGTCTTGCCCCCTGCTGTTTGCTGCAGGAAGTCCCTGGCCCCCTCAGGTCAGGCCACTCCATCCTGCCACTACACCAGCACAGCTAAAAGCTGGGTTGTGAGGATGCTTGGGCTGCTGTGCTGGCCAGCATGGGAGATGGGTGTGGCCCGGAGTGGAGCTGGAATCTCCCACATCTGGGCAGGGTGGTGGGACCGCGGCCATCAGAGGACTTTAGCATCTCATCTTCCCACTGACTCATTCCCAGGCATAGGCGCTGGCCTCACACCAGACTGAGTCTGCTCCCCTGAGCCACAGGGCAGATGCTGTTTCTCACCTCCTTTCACCGCCGTATTCTCTGAGTCCATTTGCCTGCCTTGCCGAGTCTACCCTGGATTCAATCCCATGAACAGGAAGCTGTAGTCACAGGCCCTAGCACATAGCTAATCCAGCCTTCCTCTTCACGGAGCAAGAACTCCACAGATTTTCTGGGCAGGATGGTAGAGCTCTTGTAGGGACTGTGATAGCACATGTCTCAAGGCAAGTTTAAAATTTCACTCCCAGATCTCTGACCTCACGTCCCTTCTTCTCTGTCCCACTCAACACTGGGCACTCATTGTTCAGCCTCCACCAGTTAGGGCCCCTGTCACTCCCTGAGTACAACCCAGTGCTAGGGTTCAGGTGGAACCTTTGCCCATCTTTTTCCTGTGCCCAGAGAAAGGACTGCCTCGTCCTCCCTCAAACGGATCGTTCACACCGTGTCTCTTCAGCACCTGCCACCTCTCAGGCTCTCCAGCAAGTCTCTGTCACAGTATCACCCACTGATTTTCCGTCTTCCACTGGAAAACACACATCTGTGTATTGGGATTTCTGTTTCCTTGAAGCCCTCCTAGAGGAGAGGCAGAGGAGAAAGGCAAAGCTGTCATGTTCTAAATTGGACAGACACAGCTTCCTGCCAGCTGCCTCGTTGCCTCCTCCAGTGCCGGGCACATCAGCTCCTGGAAGTCCTAAGAAACCTTCAAGAGTTTCTGTGTACATGCAAGAAAACACAATTACAACCTTCACTCCTGGTCTGTCACCCAAAATGTAACAGCATCCCAACTATTAGAAAAGAAAACACCACAAAAGGCCATTAAACCCTCCAAATTCCACAGTTGCATACTCTCTGTGTTTCTATCTCCCACTTGTCGGTTTAATTGTCCACAGAACAAATAAAACCACGCACTTAGTGGAAATTATAATACAGACATGACTATTTTATTGGGTTCCTGGCAAATCATGTAAAACCTCACATTTTGTTACCCCTATCTTGTGTGCAGTGCACAGGGTGATATGTGCCTTAGCCATTACAGGACTGGTGTCTCTTGTCACTGATGAGGCAGGGAGCTACAAGCTCTTACTGCTTAGAGCCCAGCAGCATATGTTTACATGAGAACGAGGTTCTCATGTAAAGAGTAAACCTCAGAGCAGTTCCTCCCACAGACACCCCCAAACAGCCAGCAGGGAACAGACAGCCAGTCAACCCCACCTTGGAGACCCATGGAGCGAGTTTCTGTTAGTCCACACAGGCAGCTTCCTGGGATGTGGCGAGGGAGGACAGGCACTGTCTGAGGTTGCAGCTTGCCAGAGTGCAACCTCTGAAATCATGAGGTCCCAGGGGTTACAGCCCTAGGCTCAGACCCAGCCTGTTGCCTGTCTTCATCCCCTCCAAACTGAGAATGGAGTTTACGTTTTTAAATGACCTTTAAAAGTCAAATATAAGATAATAGTATTTCTCAATGTGTGAAAATTATTTAGCATTTAAAATCCAGCATCCCCCATGGAGTTCTAGTGGACTATGACCATAATCATTTAGTTAGTTACTGTCTAGTCTAAAATGCCTACTCTCTGGTCCTTCCTTTTGCCTTTTTTTTTTTTTTTTTTTTTTTGTGTCGGGTGTGTGTGCATGTGGACACGGTCACACACTCTGTGCATATAGGAGACGGAGCTGACATCGGGTGTCTCCCTCTGTTGCTCTCCACTGTGTTTTTTGAGGCAGAGTCTCTCACTGAATCTGGAGCTCGCTGTGAGAGTGAGGCTGGCTGGCAATGCCCAGGGATCTCCCTGCCTCCACTCCCCCATGCTTGGATTACATACACAAATTGTCATGCCTGGCTTTTACATAAGGATCGGAACTGCGGCCTTTATGCTTGCACAATAATGCTTCATACATTGAGCTATTTGATCTTCAATTAAAAAAAAAAAACCTCTCTCTGCTTTGAAGAAGTTCCAAACTGCTGAAATGGGTGTATCTCTTCAGTGTCCGGTGCCTACAATTGTCCTGAGGGTCTCAATGGTGAGAAACTTTCGTTCTCTCAGCTTTTCTAGGTCATGGACCCAATGCTGAGATCTCCTTCGCCTCCGTCAGAGTCTCACATCTAGTCTTCCTCTGCTGTCATTCCCAGAGTCAAGATGGGAAGAGAAGTTAACATCACCTGCCCACAGCACTAAGCTACCCTCCTGCAGAAACACAGGTGTCCACAAGAGGGCAGCGCTGCGCTGCTCTCTCTTGTCTGGTGGCCTTCCCAGCTCTGGAGAGCTTCCAGCATGACCAAGTGCTGTGCAGTCTATAAGCAGGTGTGTCTAGTTAGATGGTGGAGACCAGGGCCATCTTTCTCTACAGAAACCCACGCCAGTCAACCAGTCAGGTTAGCATCGTGGTGGTTTATCCTCAACTCTGTTATGTAAATATCTGTCCCCCACCCCCACCCCCTTGTGTGTGTGTGTGTGTGTGTGTGTGTGTGTGTTTGTAAACACACACAAATATTGGTTGAATCCCCCTCACTTCTTTGCACACCCTTTGAGCCCCTCCTGAAAGTCCATCTAATCACACTGTATGTCTTCAAGCTTTCAGCTCTAAATGTATCATTCTTCTATCATCTGCTTTGGAGGCTGGGCCTGGGATTCTGAGAGCCTCAACTGTGCTTTGCCAGGTAACTCCATGGAGGGAGAAGGCAGATTTCCCTCTTCTTAGAAGTGTGCTACTTTAGACCTCCTCTCTGCCATTGCTCTGAGCAGTGCTCTGCAAACTTCTTCATCTGCAATATCCAGCAAATCCACTCCACCTAGCAAACCCATGGCACCCAGCAAATCCCACGACACCCAGCGAAATGTTTCTTCAGATTCAGCAATTCCCTCCCCCTGATAGCCACTGAGCCATTGCCTCCGCCAGCCCCTTCAGAGCAAGCTCCATTCCCAGCTCAGATAAGTGTCAATTGAATGTGAGTCCCATGTCACCCCCCCCTCCATGAGTCTAATCTCACAATTCCAACGTTGCCTCTGTTCCTAAAGGCATTTGAACTGCTCTCATTGCTACCTAGTTGTATTGGCCAGCTGTCTCTGAGTGTAATGAATACCTGAGGTCACCTCACAGAAAGAAAATCATGTCACAGAAAGAAAATGATGTCACAGAAAGAAAATGATGTCATAGAAAGAAAAGATTTATTTTGGCCTAGAATTTATAAAATTTTAGCCCATGGCCAATTCACCTTTTTTGCTTTGGGCCCGGGGTAAGGGTTGGTGGAGGCACCCTGTGATGAGAACCTGCTGTGGAGCAGACATTCACCTCCCCAGAAGCAAAAGGTCTGGAGTTCAGGATCCCCCTTTCAAGGGCATGCTTCCAGCAACCTAGGGAGACTTCCTCCAAGCTGCACCTCTCGAAGTTTCTATCATTCCCCGCAGGTCGCGGGATGGGGGGGTGGGAGTGGGGGGAATGGGCATGATGATCGTCGGGAAGAGGACAGTTCTTAACACAGAACCTTCAAGGGGCATTTACCAACTGAACTACGGCACAAGCAGTGGTGGGGGGTGAGGGGTGGGGTGGTGCTGATTTTAGTCCCCCAATGCACATGTTACATCAAAGTAGTTATTCTCACATTAAACTCTTCCCTGTCTGACTAATGGGGGGAGGGGGCATGTTGCCTGAATGGAATCTGACAGAGAAATTTCCTCCCATCTAAAACGAATGAGAGAGTTAATTGGAATTATTAGCTCATAGACCCTCTGGCGACCCGTGAGAAATCTCAACTGTAGAAATACACCAGGATAGGGGCTGACAAGCAGGCACCACCAGTACCTCAGGCCTCATTTCTGAAGACCTCCCAGCCCATCTGACCCCAGCTCTCTGCAGGGCGGTGTCATGGGGCAGTGGAGAATGCAGGCGAGCTGGCAGTGTTGTTGACACGTGTTCTTGTTTCTTTCCCACCCAAATCCGGCATCTAGACAAAGAAAGGCCGAAAAGTAACCCATGCCCTGCAAGGGCCTGTTGAGCTGATTCACAGATCTTTTAAGGTTGTATCTGATCTGGCAAACGGCCCTAGCTATTAGACATTGCCTCTTTCCAGGCAACACCACAACTGTGGAAAAAAGAAATCATCCTATCTGAGGAGACGTAGGCACAGAACTTAACCCTTAACTTAGCAGCTTCTGATTCTGGGAGAATGGGGACAGTAGGCTCTGAGAGACAGTTCTACGGAGGGGCTCAGAGGGAGGACACGCTTGCTGCCTCAGGCCAAGCTCTACGCTAAGACCAGCAGCTCCATTCTCTCAAAGCCCTCTCTCAAGGAGCCATTGAGATGACTAACGCAGCAGGCCATACTCTGAACCCTCTCCCTCAGTGTCTTTACCAGAATTCCTTATGATGAAGTCTTGCCCCTCCTCTCCCAGAATTCCACTGACCAAGGTCCCTTCCACAGCGGGGGCATTGCTGAATTGCGCACCCTGGTGGCAAAGGCTGCAAAGGCAGAGGACAATGCTCCTGCCTCAGTAGTTCATCTGTTTGCACCCAGCTTTAACTTGAAGGTTGCTTTATAAGAGTATTTGTGTTTTCTGGCCATATTCTTGTAGGGTTAAACAGATTATGCCCTCACCTCCTCCCCTTCCTCCCTCTCCTCCTTTCTCTTTCTTCTCCTCCTTCTCCTACTCTTACTCCCTCTTTTTTCTCTTCCTCTTTCCTCCTTCACCTGAATTTTCTACCCAGTTTTATTGGGTTTTTGTTTGTTTGTTTTTTGTTTTGTTTTGCTTTCCTGCATAAGGATCCATGCCCTGCAATCTCTATCAGTCTCTTTTTTTTAAAACTACCTATCCTATCCTATCCGACCCAGCCAAGCTTTGATTCCTGGAACAGGCAGGTAGCTCTAAGGACCATAAATGGAGTGGCTGCATTTACTGGAGGTTGAAGGTGGACAAAGGAGTCTCTCCAAATTCTCTGACATTAAAGCAAGAAAGCACAGAAACTGAACTGAGCAAATCACCCTGATGTGCCAACCGACATCAGGCCATGAGATCCCTGCAGCAGAATAGCCAACTGGTCAACTACTCTCAGCCCATACTCCCTGGCCCTGGGCACTTTGGATCAAAGCCCTGAAGAGGTATGCAGATACCTCAAGACTCAGACTCAATTTTGAGAATTCAAATACCTTGTTTGTTGGGGCCAGCAAGTTGGCTCATTTGGTAAGGGCACTTGCTGCCAAATTTGGTAATGGAAGTTCAATCCCTGGGACCCATGTGGTGGAAAGAGAGAACTTCCTTCCACAAGTTGTCATTTGACCTCCCATGCCCCCCATGGCATGAACAGAGAGAGAGAGAGAGAGAGAGAGAGAGAGAGAGAGAGAGAGAGAGAGAGAGAGAGAGAGCAAATATAAATACACTTTTTAAAATCCTTTATTTTTAGTTTTAGAAAGGAATCTTGAGAATATATAAGTCGTCTTGAGGGTGTTCTGGCTCTGTATGCCAGCTGTCAAAGTGCCCAGTACAAGTGTAAGGAGGCTGCATTAAGGTGAATGGGCACAGTCTTGACTTAACCCTCCCCACCACAGGCTCACTCTTGTTACACTGTATGCTAACAAGAGAGAGCTTTGAAATCTAGCTGTAACACAAATGGCTTACGGTGTGGTTCCAGGCTAGCAATGAGTGACTCTCTACCATGCCCATGCCTTCTCCTCCTCCTCCCTCTCGGCCCCAACATTCAATTTTCAGATTCTTGCTCTACTTCTCACTTTAAATGGATCCTGTTACATTTGACAAATGTAACTGTCAGTTACATTTGACAAAAAAGACAAACCGTTCCTTCATCCTGGTCCTGGACTATTTTAAAGGTATGATCTTCAAAACTTAGGTATGCTTTATTGCCATCTAGAATATTCACTATTCCAAATCTGAGCTCAAAATTCCTTCATCTATAATTTTGCAAATATCTTGTTCCCCATGCAGTCTAAAAGGTGGCCATCTTCCTTCTTTCAGTTTGTTCTTGAATATCTCACCCTGAGGCATTTGAATTTGCCTCCACACAGATTTGCTCTTTTTTCACATCTTCGTGTCCTCATGTATCTGTTCAACCATTGATTGTCCTACCATACAAGCTGTCCTTGCCTGCCCTCATTTTAACCCACCCTTGCAACCATCTTATTTTGTCTCTTACCCAGTGTCCTCTTCATAGAACCAACTCTGCATATGAGTTCTACCTTGTGTGACTCTATACAAGTTAAAAGACAAGGTCTGTGAGGGCAAGGATCACTTCACTTGTTGTTTCCATGATACCCATAGTAGCCCATCAGTAAACACAGGCTTAGTGAATGAATTAATGGATCAAAGAAAAAAGAAACAAAGAATTTCATAAATGGAAAACCTTTCACCTTACTGCAAGGGAGTCACTATCCCCTGCATGGAGTGTTCTGTCACACAGACATGATGTAGAAAGTGACCAACACCCAAATGAGCTCTTTTCAATGAGCATGGGCTGAAAGTAGTCGACCAGTTGGCTATTCTGCTTCAGGGATCTTATGGCCTGATGTCGTTTGGCACAGTGGTCTGGGGTGATTTGCTCAGTACAGTTTCTGTGCTTTCTTGCTTTAATGTCAGAGAATTTGGAGAGACTCTTTTGTCCACCTTCAACCTCCAATAAATGCAGTCACTTCCTTTAATGGACTCTAGAGCTCTTCTCTCTGAGCAAAATCCACAGTGATAATTTAATTGTATCTGTTAACATTACTCTTCATTTTTTTTTTTTCGGGCTTTCTTAGTCACTGTTCTATTGCTGTGAAGAGACATCATGACCAAGGCAACTCTTACAAGAGAAAGCATCTAATTGCAGGCTGGCTTACAGTTTCAGAGGTTTAGTCCATTATCATCATGGTTAGGGAGCATGGAGACATGCAGGCAGGTATAGTGCTTCAGAAGTAGTTGACAGCTAGATCCTGATCTACAGAGGGAAAGAGGGAGAGAGAGGGAGAAAGAGACAGAGAGACAGAGAGAGACAGAGACAGAGACTGGGCTTGGCATGGACTTTTGAAACCTCAATAATATTCTTCCTCAATCCTTCTCAAATAGTGCCACTCCCTGGTGACTAAGAATTAAATATATGAGCTATGGGGGAGATTCATTCATATTCAAACTACCACCCTAGCATAAACAAAGATATGCAACATCCACAATAAATACAAAATCCTTCATTGTGACAGTTAGCATTAATCATCAACTTGACTGAATCTAGACACACCTAAGAGATGGGCCTCTAAGCATGACTGAGGGGGTGTTTCTTGATAACATTCACTGAGGTAGAATAATCCACCAACCATGAGTGGTACCCCTCCCTAGGCAGAGGATCCTTCAGTGCAAAGGAGTGGAGAAAGCAAGCTGAGCTCTAGCATGCATGCATTCATTTCTAATTCATGACTGAGGACTCCTGTTGCCATGACTCCTCCCCAAGATGAAACACACCCTTGACCTGTGAGCCGAAATCAACGCTTTTGCTTTTAAATTGTCTTTCTTGGAATTTCTTGGTTTTTTGTTGTTGTTGTTGTTTTTTTTTAAATCACAATGAGAAAGCAAAAACTAAGATATGCCACTAACTCAGACTAATTGAAAATAAGGATAAAATGAATAACTAGAAATCACAGACTTTTAAAATTTTTTAATGGGATATAGTTCCATTACTTTCTTCTGATAGTGTTCTTATTTATTAATATTTATAATTTCTACATTTTGATTATTAAAATGAGCATACAAGGCATTGGCAATAACTGATGATTTGAACAATTTTGAACAAGTTGTATTCTAGTAGAGCTTTATTTTTATTACTTTCAAACTCAGGAGTAACTCTCTCCATTCATCATCAAGCCTCTCAAAAATTGCAGTTGGATTTAATTCAATTTAACAGCCAAGAAGAGCCACAAGCCTAGAAGTACTCAAAACAATGAATGGGAAGAGCAAAAAATTATCCGCAAGCAGAGTATTTGCTGAAATTAATTATTTTGTTAAGCAAACACTGTGCTTCCCTTCCTGACTGTCAGTGCCGGGGCAGGTGGGGGGATACAGATAATGATCTCAGACAAACAATAGCAGCAATAAGTAATATCTATCAAGCCCTACTACAAGATGGGCCTTTCTTCTTTCTATATATTGCACAGCAACCCTAGCAAGACATGGAGGCCCCAAGAATACAATAATAAAGGGGCTGAGGCAGAGAACTATGACCACACCAACACAAGTGACAACTTGGACAGAAATACACTGTCAGTCAAAGATGGAGAACAGTGGTGGCCAACAGGAAAGAGAAGTCAGATGTGTCGGCCACAGACACTCAATGCCAAGCCTGACTGTAGGGACTCAGCAGCACTGATGGTGCCAAGGCCTGGAATTGGGAGCACACCTCAGTCAGTCCTACCCCATAAACCTGCATTGATTGACACCTGCATTGATTGACAAAGCTAGATATTCCATTTGACTTTTCTTTAACCAGCCATCCAGAATAACACCTTCCCAGGACTTCGGGTCTGGATGTGTAGATAATTCAGTTGTTACAGCAGCTGCTCTAAGCTCCCAAGTGATCACTGACACATGTATTTTATGCAGCACATGCCTTTTAAATGTCTTGGATGTTTGTCACCCTCCATAGTTAAAGCAATTTTTCACAGCTTTGCTGTCCCTGTTTGCCTGCATCCTCCCCCTTTTTTTTTTCCATTGTGAAATGGATTTGAGACATTTTTGTCTGATCGCTACTTCTGAATGCAGACTACTTGAAGCATGTACGTGTGTGTGTGTGTGTGTGTGTGTGTGTGTGTGTGTGTGTGTGTGTGTGTGTGTCCTTCAAAGTGGAACAGCCTTTAGTTCTTGCTGTAGCAGAAACATCATCTGCAATCAGGGAACATATATCAAATGAAGTTCTCCCAATCCCTGGGCAGATTAAGAGCAAGCCCAGGTTGGCAATCTGGAGATTCTAGGCCACGCAAGGACCTTTCCCATCAGCCATAAAACCCTCCAGCTCTCAGCCTGGGATTAGGTGAGAGCCCTTCCAGGTTGCCAAGATTCTTCCAAGTTACCCACAGGAGGGTTTGCACAGACTGTAATTGCTGAAAAATGGTCTAAACAACACCACCCCTCAGAAAACCTTCAGCCCTGATGCTTGGGTCTGGTCTGTGGTATGCTGAACATTCTTGCCTGATACTGACTTCTTTCGTGTAGGTTTCATAGGATAACTTGTAAAGCAGCTCTCCATAATTACTTCCATTCACAAACGGGTCTCTATTGTTCCTCTAATTGACAGTATGGCCCCAGAACACCCACATAAGCTAAGCCTGTCACTCACACATGCCACAACTCTCAGCAGGACTTCAAGAGCACACACTCACCCCTCCCCTCCTGCACACAGCCTAAAGCACATTTTATCGTGCAGTCCATATTTCTGGGGTGAACACATATCTTTAGACCCTGTCTGAACCAATCTAGGCCTGGCTGCTTCATAGGGTGCTAGAGGATGTCACTTTTCATGAGACTTCAAAATTCTAGGCCTGCAGACTGTGTTCAGAGTAGAGCTAAATCCGGTCATGTATGTGTGATCTCAATTGCCTCCCATACATACCCAAAGGCAGGAACTAGTGTTTTCCAGAGCTTTCTGTCCTCCAGGGAAATGTCTATGACCTTTAAGGAACAAGATGACATTGTTCCTTCTTGTGGCCTAGCAGAGATGAAAGAGACTCTGTCTGGCTTCCCGAGGTGAATGCCGCTGTGAACTCAAGCCATTCTGATCTCCGAATGACAGAGCCAAACTAAGACGTGTTTATATTTCACACACAGGTGGAGTTTATACCATTTTACCACCACCCAACACTTGCAAGTGATGCAGGTTGCATCAAGTCAATGATCAGATTTCCGCTAGTTTGTCAGAGTGAGCTTTTTTTCTCTTTTGTTTACTTTTCCATGAACACAACATTTTCTCACATAGGCTTGCTTGTCGGAGAGAAATGGTTTAATAAAAGTAATGCATACGTTTCAGGCTTGGAGGGAACTGATTTCTTATGTGTTTTAAATTTTAAATATTGTAATAGTTTATTCCAAGTGTTTCTAGTTTAAATTGTAGCATGTATATGTTAGGCAGTGGTACCTCCCATCCAGGCACCACTTAGTCTATATATGTCTACCCATATCTGTACCCAGATATGTCTCCCAGAGAGAACATGGTGTGAGACGATCTCTCCCCTTCTTGACTGGCTGTCTGTCAAAGGCAGAGTGGAAATGCACAGACAGACTTGGCTTGTTCTTGCTAAGTGCCTTTGAGATTTTTTTTTTTTTTTGTAAATTCCAACTTCCCTTACCCTGAGAGGGCCACAAAGGCCAGACACAGTAGTTCTAGTTTCACAGGTGTGAAATCCCAGCTTCTGGGAGTTAAAGCCCAGTGGATTTCCCAGTTATGAGAACTGACAGTTTCATGATCTGTCCTTTAAGACTGATCCCTTGGGCTAGAATCATCTGACAGATTTCCCAAACTCCCTTTAGAGCCTTTATGGGTGACTTCCATCAGCCCCACAGGAGAGAAATTGAAAACACACTTCACAGTTCTCAGTGTTAATCACCTTCCAAAAAGGAGTGCCCCTCACCCCCAAAACCCACTGCAAGAGTTTCTCACACCTTTGTAGCCCTTAACTGAAGAAGGAACTTCACTTGAGGTACTAGATTCTTCTACCCCACTCCTCTAAAACCATGTTGACCTATCCCTAAATACCACCCTTCCCCCATTGCTTTGGCCAAGTCAGCTATTTAGTAATTCAATCACTACCCAGCACAGCCTGTGGTCCTAAAAGGCGTTGCCTAATGGGATGTAAATTGCTTGGGATGAGCTCCACCTTTCAGTAGCTAGCATTTCTGAGCATTATGACTGAGGTGCGGGGTAAAGCCAGGTATAATGGGAGCTCACCACTTCCTCTCAGCACTGAATGAGGCCCTGCAGGGAACTGGTCTAGCGGTCCTGAATTCTTAAGCACTCTTAATACTAATAATTTATAGTACATACAAGCATTTAGTTAATGAATATTAAATGCGGTAACTGCTGCATTGGCGACTGACTAATGCAGCAGTTAGCTAATAAGTAGGATAGGGGTCTATCTGTCACCTTTTACACATGAAGAAACTGAGGCACGGCTAGGTGGGGGCTATTAGTCTTTGGGCAGGCCAGCCCCGCCCACCTGCGCGTGGTGGGTATAGTCTCCCCTCAGTCCCGCCCAGTATCTGGGACAGAGCCTAGGTCTTCCACCACACCCGGGGCCCTGGGACGACCTATCCTGGACCCAGGCGCTCCTGACTCTGCAGCCGCAGCCGAGCACGTTCGATAATATTCCCGGGACTGCCCAGGCGCTTTCTGTGCCAAACCACAGGGAGGGACAGGGGCCCAGCACCGAGGGAGCTGAGAACTGTTTATTGTTGCTTTTTCTGAATTACAAAGAAATCAGGGAATAAAGCAGGAACCAGAGCAAAGTTCGGGGGAGAATCTGGCGAGTCACCTTGGCAGACCCCTGGGCGGCCGCCAATGCTCTCTTTTGGAAAGGGTAAGACTGCTGAATGTGTGATGAGTGCCTGGTGAGGATTCATTGTGGATGATGGATGACTGACTTGGAATCCATCCACACCACAAATTTGTTCCTACGTACACCCAGGCAACCAGGAAGCCAAAAGAGTTGGGGGGGGGTGCTTTAACTTGAGCTACATTGGACTGCTGGCACCAGCGTCTCAGCGGCTCTCAGCCGGTCTCCACCCCATTGGCTCTGATTTCCCTCCTTTTGGCTGCACTGATCCCCCAGAAGGAGAACTCAGCCAGCCGAGGTACTGTTTTCCTGATGTGCGCATTCTCAACCCAGGCCAAACGTGGTCTTCTCCAGTCAGGGATTACTTTTTGCAAAATGTTTTGGCTGTAGGTAGGGAAGGCAGTCTCCCTGCCTTCCCGCCTTCAGCATCTTCCCCTCTGCCTCTCCCCTGACCTAACCATCTACCGGCACAGCTGCCAGAATCACGTTTCCGTTCCACTGTTTTGATCATGTAACATCCCCCCCCTTGGAAGACCAAAGTGAGTCCCAATGGCCTCATATGTCAAACCTCAATTTCTAACCACGAGCATTAAGGTTCCTCCCATGGCCCCCCATCTTGCCTGTGGGATCCGTGGTCTTCCAGTACAAAAGATCTGCCGAGGTGATGTGAAATTTTACAGTGGCCCCACCCACTTAGTCATTCCACAAGTGTTTATTGAGCTTCTATAATGTGCCAGGCGTTAAGCTATGGGCTGCAAACACAATCGCAAGCAGAACCATCTTGCCCTCACTGACTTCACGCTCTAGTGAGGAAGATAGTTACATAGGAATGGAATTTCCTTGCTCCTATTTGCCAGTTAAATAACAGAGCTCACATTTAAACCTGAACACACCCTTGTAGCATCAACTGACGAATAGCTAGCTCAGATGCAAGACTGAATAGGCCGTCGCCAGAACAGTTATCCTAGATAATAAAAATAGGGTTACTACCTCACTCCTATTATAAAGCAGTTACCAAAATTTCTGACCAAATATCAATTTTAGTGACAAAAAAACAAATACTTATAGTATTTTTTTTTTACTGGTTAGCAAAAAGCAATGACATTTTTCTTAAGAAAATTATAAAACTACACAATGTATCAGTAAGAAAAATATCTAGAAACCCTATGATACTCTATTACAATGCCAACATTTTGTTTTATTAACATCCAATTACTGTATTTTGCGTTCACACTTTACATTTTTATGGATTATGGTGAACAGTTTTCCATGACACGGAGATGTCCTTCAATGTATTTTTCACACCTTCGTGATATTTCACAGGAAGGAAACATCGCCAGTTAAGTCAGTGTTTATACATAAAATATCATGCAGGTCCCTGAAGGGGAAGACAATTATGAGATTTAGGAATGGGCTAGGGGATCACCTGGCTTGAAGTTTTGCCTCTACTTACCACTTGTTAGACACAACTGCAGGCAAATTCACTACATTTTCCTAGGTCTTACGGACAGGGGGGAGATGATATAAACCTGATATGGTTATTATGAGAATGAAATAAAACAGCTTAAATTGCTTTTGCCATGCCTGGTTCACAGTCCTCAATCTACAGTGAATATTAGCCTTGATTATTTTCTGAGCACACATGTCTTTGGGGTAAAGAAATTCACCATTTTGAAATGTGTAAAAAAATAAAAATACGTATGTTCCATTCAAAAGGGAGACATCAAGTCAAAAGCTTAAAGACCAAGCTTCATTGGTACCCATCCCTTCTCACACTTACTCTTTCACCACCTGCTGCCAGCTCCAGGGCTTTCCACCTAAGAGTTTTCTCCTGGGTGGAGGCTCCCTAGGTGGGTGCTCTGTACCTTCTCCAAGGAACCCCTCCCCCCTTGAAGAGGTTCTGAATACTTGAGGTGTCTATAGATTGTCTTTCAGACTCAAACCCTCTGAAGTCCAATGACTAAGGCTGAGTAACAAAAGTGAAATGTGTTTGTGTGTGTGTGTACATGTGTGTATGTGTGTGGCAAATGTGGTATGTGTGTGTGTGGTAGATGTGGGGTGTGTGTTTGTGGCAGATGTGTGTGTGTATGGCAGATGTGATGTGTGTGTGTGTGTGTGTGTGTGTGTGTAGTAGATGGTGTGTGTGTGGTAGATGGTGTGTGTGTGTATGTGGCAGATGTGTGTGTGTATGGCAGATGTGATGTGTGTGTGTGTGTGTGTGTGTGTGGTAGATGGTGAGTGTGTGTGTGTGTGGCAGATGTGGTGTGAGTGTGTGTGTGTGTTTGTGTGTGTGGCAGATGTGGTGTGAGAGTGTGTGTGTGTGGTAGATGGTGTGTGTGTGTATGTGGCAGATGTGTGTGTGTATGGCAGATGTGAGTGTGTGTGTGTGTGTGTGTGTGTGTGGTAGATGGTGAGTGTGTGTGTGTGTGGCAGATGTGGTGTGAGTGTGTGTGTGTGTTTGTGTGTGTGGCAGATGTGGTGTGAGAGTGTGTGTGTGGCAGATGTGTTGTGAGTGTGTGTGTGTGGTAGATGGTGTGTGTGTGTGTGTGTGTGTG
This sequence comes from Cricetiscus sungorus, assembly GCA_030556225.1. NCBI lineage: Eukaryota > Metazoa > Chordata > Mammalia > Rodentia > Cricetidae > Cricetiscus > Cricetiscus sungorus. The sequence continues at coordinate 24,123,538 of JANBXA010000730.1, forward strand.
TGTGGCAGGTGTGATGTGAGTGTGTGTGGCAGATGTGATGTGAGTGTGTGTGTGCGTGTGGTAGATGGTGTGTGTGTGTGTGTGTGGCAGATGTGGTGTGAGTGTGTGTGTCTGTGGTAGATGGTGAGTGTGTGTGTGTGTGTGGCAGATGTGGTGTGAGTGTGTGTGGCAGATGTGGTGTGAGTGTGTGTGTGTGTGTGGTAGATGGTGTGTGTGTGTGTGTGTGTGTGTGTGTGTGTGTGGTAGATATGGTACACACGACCACAAGTGCATGTGTAAAGGACAGAGTGGATGTCAGCTATTCCTGACATTACTCTCCATCTTACTTTTTGAGACACGGTCTCTCACTGAAACCTGAAGATGTCCCTTTTGAACAGATTAGCTGACCATCCAGCCCCTATGCCCTCCCATCTGCCTCTGCCAGTGATGGAGTAGCAGACAAGTGGCCACTAGAGTTATACGGGTGTTGGGGACCCAGATCCACCTGTACATGTTTACACAGCAAACACTTTACCACTGCGCCACTACCTTCATTCCCCTTGATTCACTTTTAATTTGCTGGAAGTAGACTAAGTCAAGTTGCAAGAATCCAGGGGAATCTAAAAAATGCAACACTGAGTATACTTAGAGATACCACTCACCAGAAAGAGCATCCAGACCTCAGAAGGCTTGTCCTTCCAGAAGGTCCTGCGTCAAGCATGTGTCTCCCCCTCCTACACCCCGTCTCTCCTCGTACCTCCTGTCTTATCGGGTCTCCTCCCCGAAGCTGAATGCTTTATTGTCCTATCTAAGCCCTGTGTTATCCACCACACTATCTCAAATTGAAAAATCTTGCCCTTGACTCTTGCTTTTGTGCAGTCTGCTGCCCTCCTATCAGTCCAGATCATTTCTGTGTTTGGACCCCACACTCCCACCCAACACTTCCGTTAGCTGGGGGAGTCTGTGCCCACCCCAACATTCCTCCACATCCTGGACATGAAAGCGATTGTGAAACCTGCAGTTCCTCCCCGATTTATTTCTCTTTACCTTCCATCCCTTCCACTTTGATGTCAGTAGAATATTTGCAAGAAAAGAATCTAACCTGACCTACTACCCCAGAATGCCAAGAAAAACAATAACCAGGGTGATGGAGCGCAGTACGCAGATGCCGATGTGGGCGTGCGAGGCTTGCTTTCTGAACTCCTGCTCCTCCACATGGCTGACCAGCAGGCCTCGCTTCTAGAAGCTGTTCAGTGCTCCCACTTACTGAATCAATCAGGGTCCCATGACCCATTCCTAACGGGCAGGAGATCTTTCCCTGCCATCGTTTCCTCGAGCTTTTAGAAGAGTTCAGGGAGAGCCGCGGACTCTATCCAAGTCAGTGAATCCAAAACCAAGTAAAAGATTGGGTGGAGAAGTGGTAGGTTAGCACATGTGGTCTGCCTTCTTCCCATGCCAGCCAGCCAGTGATGCTCTTTGCCCCAGAGAGGGACTCAGCTCCATCCTGACCATCCTCCAGATCCTGTGAGCACTAGGGTATTCCAGAATTTCCTCTTACAACTTGCCCCTTTGTACAACAGAATGGGATGAATATCACAGTAGGCTGTGAAATGGCTGAGATGTGTTACATCATAATGTCAGGAATGTCAGTCCTACTGTGGTTCTTGTCTCTTCCTTCTCCTCTTCTCGGGCACCAGGAGCTAATTCCTCTTGCCTGCTCCTTGCTGCACATGCCTAGCTCTTTTTTTTTTTTTTTTTTTTTTTTTTTTTTGCCTCAGCAAGGAAAGCAAGGTAGAAGAAGGCTTCAGAAAATAGCACAAAGTGTGTCTCCGTGTTTATATGGCTTTCTAGACTCAGCACTCCAGATGTGTACCAACGGACCTACAGAAGGCCTGGTGGGTTTATGACCTGCCCCACCTGCAGGCATGCTTCACAGCCACACACTCACACACACACACACACACACACACACACACACACGCACGCACGCACGCACGCACGCGCACGCACGCACGCGCACGCACGCACACACGCACACACGCACCCACACACACACACACACACTGAATGGCCCTGCTGTATCCTACATGCCCGCTCACCACTGGCCTCATTTCATTCATGCCTTTAATTAGTGGACTCCTCTTCAGAAATATCTATCTAAAATCACACTCCTCCTACACCCCAACACATCCTCTCTTCCCCCATCTTGCATTATTTTCCTCACCATTCACTCTATCTAGAGCAGAATTAATTTCCTATGGAGTACCTTGATTCTTCTCTTCCTTCCCCAGAATATCTATGAAAGCAGGAGTGGTTCCATTGCCTGATTCCTAAGCCTGGACACAGCAGGTGAATATAGTATGTGTTTGTGTGTAATTAGTCACCAGAAGAGCTCCAGGGCATGTTCTTCTAATTACACAAGAAAGTGTGTGTGTGTGTGTGTGTGTGTGTGTGTGTGTGTGTGTGTCTGTGTCTGTGTGTGTGTGTGTATACCACAGTGTGCAAGTGAAGGTCAAAGGGCAGCTCATGGGTTTCACCTCTCTCCTTCTACCATGTGGGTTTCAGGAATTGACTCAGGTCATCCACCCCAGAAGCAAGTGCCATCACCAGCTGAGCCCCCTCCCTGGGTGGGTGCATTTTGATTCCTAAGGAAGCATTTGTTGTTAGCTAAGGAGGTCCACCGGCAAAGCCTTTCCCCTCTTCCCACTGGGCTCTCTGACTTCATTATAGTGCATAAGAGTTTCTGTGGACTTGCTGTCTAATTACTTCTGCAGAGTTGGGATACCCCCAAAAGTCAGGGCTCCCCTCTGTGAAACTAATGAAGATGCTTCATATGGAGGTTGGTTGACAGACAAACTCTCTGCCAATGACACCACAGAGACCCGGGAAGTAAACGTACACCCCCAAGTCACAAGCATGTATTGAAGAGCAATATATCTTCTGTAAGTCATACCTCGGATTCCACTGTTTACAGAGGAAGTACTGTTGCTGACAAGCATAAGCCACTTAGAAATATGACAGGCGTCATGAGTCCTGAGCAAGGAGCAATTCTCGTACTGGAGGGCTTTGATATGGAATTTCACTGTGTCTGCTCACACAGAGTTAACCCATTGAAAACATCCTTTTTTCAGTGTTTGTTTAGAAAGACAAATGACTCCCATACAATAGAAAAGTGTCTCTTGGTAGTTGTGTAACTCGGGAAATGAAACCTGGCCTCTGGTTTTACTGTGCTGATGTCCCTCGATGCCTCTTGTTTGATCAGTCTTCACATGCATTGTTATTTCCTCTCCTAAGCATATGTCTCTTGGAGTTATGTGCATGGGATAATGGGTGTCTTAGTGAGGGGCATATTTTAGAGCCGCTATGTGATTGTCTCTTCTCTCCTGTCACTGGAAACCTGGAGACAGCAGCTTGAGCCTCAGAATATCCTATTAGCAGACCACTATCCTCCTTTCTAATCCATCCTTGATGATGGAATGTGGGGTTTCCATTATGCACTGAGATTGTGGGGCTTGTATGTCACAGCAGCAAACCTAGCCTATACTGTACCACACAGGCACTTTTCCCATTTACACACTCTTGTGATCACCACTGCAGCCTCAGGAGCTTAATCTTACAAATGAAGGAGCATAGCCTGGATCGACAGCTCAGAGACAAAAGCAGATTCCAAAGCTCACATGGCTGGCTCCAAATCAGATTCTCTTTCCCACTCCACTGTGTTATCTTCCACTCTGGAAGAAATTCAACTCTTCTATGTTTCCTACCCCTGCAAAGCCCACAGCCAGCCATCGTTCTGAAGCAGTGGCTTGGAGTTTGATCTGTATAGAATACAGCATCTTAGGCATGATGGTTTCACGAAAGATGCAAAAAAAGAAAAAAAATGCCCCCCCAAAGGCTAAAGAACAAGCCTGCTGTAGAGCTGTAAAGCTGGGAAAATTGAACATACATGACAAGGAAGTCAGGAGGGCCCAAGGAGCTTGAGGTGGGCGGCACAGCCTTGTCCTGCCAAGCCTAGTGACATCAAGGTAATGTGAGAATGGGCCGGACCTTACAGAATGTGGGTTTCAGTTTGTCTGGACCAACCTTGATGAGTCAGTCACCTTTGCAGGCCTACCTCCCAGATATGAAGGCAGCATCTGGGGTGTAGAACGCTGCCTTCTCCTTAGCTTCTACCTTGGGAGCTTTAAAGAGACAAAGACCTGCCCAGCCCCAGAGGCTCTGATTCAGTGAGCCAAGGGTATGCACTCAGCCTTTGCAAAGAACTGAGATTGGGGCAGATCCGTGTGCCACATGCTAGAACATCAAGGATATCCTTCTCTTGCTTGCATGTTTGGTACACACTGTCATGGTGTCTGCTCCTTCCTGGAGTCCAGGTTGCTCCTTGGGAGAGTTGTGCCTGAAGCCTCTGCCAGGACTGTGTGGCTCGGAAACAATAGGTTCTGGTGAGCATCTCCTTCCTCCTTTCCATTGCTGCTGTGGGAGTCAGATCTCCTTCCCTAAGAGTGAGGAGCTGGAGGGACTGGGCAGCCATGGTGCAGAAGGCCTTCCTAGGCATCATAGCAGACAGCACTTCCAGGCTGGGGGCGCTCATCACCATCACCAGGGAGTCCTCATACTCCTGTCTTGGACACTGCTCTTATTCTCCCTGATACACACTATACAACATTCTCCTGGGTCCCACACACCTGCAGCCCTCTTTCAAGGCTTCTTCTCCACCCCCACACTCCCACCCACTGTGTGTGTGTGTGTGTGCGCGAGCGCGCGTGTGTGCGTGCGTGCGTGCGTGCGTGCGTGCGTGCGTGTGTGTGTGTGTGTGTGTGTGTGTGTGTGTGTGTGTGTACCTTTACTCCACAACCTCCCAGTCCTTTGGATCCATTCCATCAAGGGCATTATCCACAGGCTTGGATAGAAGAGAAACTACAGCCACCCCAAGAAACCAGGAGGAAGACCTCCATCTTTCCCAGAAGCCTCCTGGCAGAATTCGGGGTAGCCTCTCAGCTAGTATACTGTGGGCAGGCGGCTGGGTCCTTGCCCAGCCCTTGTGCCAGATTCCACAGCACAGGGTGTGTGGCTGTTTCAGTTGGTGTGTACATCCCAGTTCCCAGGAGTCTAATGAAACATGCAGCAAATTAGCTACCCAATTAAGGCAATCAGAAAGCCCACCTTGTTATGAGTACTGGGTGGCTTATCTGGGGAATGAAAAAGCCTCACCTGGTTACCACAAGATTCTGAGCCACACCGGAACATCCAGAGACATGGTAAGCAGGTGACCTTTCTCTTGAAGGCCTGAGGTACTTGGTGCATTCTCTGACTGCCACTGCCCTTCTCACAGCATGACCAATCCTCCCAGCCTCCAGTGTGTGAGCCCTTAGTCCCCCGAGGGGCTGGTGGTACCATTTGGGAAGGCCACAGAAGCTAAAGGAGTTGGTACTACCTGGGCAAAATGAGCCTCTTGTGGTGGGGGGTGGGGGTATTGGCATGTTGTTGCTGAGCCCCACTTCCTGTTCACCCTCTGCTTCCTGAGTGTGGGTGCTATGTGATCAGCCGGCCCCCTCTCTCTGTGGTCCTGATGGACTGTGTCCCTTTCTCCCTTAAGTTGCTTTTATCAAGGCATTTTATCACAGCAACTGAAAAGTAGCTAAGGCACCAAGGATGTTCAGTCTTTCGGGGCCCCATATCCACACAGCCTTCTGTGATCATCTCTCATGGGCACTGTAGCCTTTAAGTCCATCCTTTCACTCTTCACTACGTCTTCTCATAGTTTGTTTTGTAGTATCTTAAAAATGTGAATGTCTGGATTAAATTGGGGCAGACCTTACTCATTAACATACTTAAATTCATAACCCCAAGCCTTAGTTATTAACTTATTGCATTTACATTCATACAATAGGTATGTATCTCTGCTCCAGATACTCAAGCATGCAGATTGGAGCGTGTGTGTGTGTGTGTGTGTGTGTGTGTGTGTGTGTGTGTGTGTATATATATATATATATATATATATATATATATATTCATTCCAATGTTTTATTTGAGAACTAATTTTCTCAATTAACCCACATATGTCTATTAGACACTTACTCTGTGCCAGACACAAAACATAAAATGGTAAACCAAGGGGATGCCCTGAGAATTCTGAGACATCTCAAAATAGTCCTCATCCTCGTGGGCAAGGCAAGAAATAAAAAGGATATTTACAGTAACAAGTCGCCTATGGACCCTTTGACCAACAATGGGGTTTCCCATAAGACCATAATGGAGCAGAAAATTCCCCCTGCCCACATCATAGCCAGGCAATGTTGAAGCACAATGCATTTCTCACACTTTTATGAAGGTGCTGGTATGAATAAGCCCACCACATGCCCAGTTGTACATAGGCATATGCACCTCTGTGCTCATGCCACTGCTGGTGTATTCACAATTCTACAGTTATTTACTAATCTTTTGGGTGGATTCCTTGTACTTACAAAAAGTTTCCTGCCTAGAGAAGTATACATGTTACACTGACAGCCTTGTTTACAGTGTGTCTAGATGCCATCCTTTTCTCTTGTGCTTGATTTAACCTACTGTCATTTTGCCCATCGTGGTCCTAGGAGCAATAGGCTAAACCATGGTTCTAACAGCAATAGGATGCACATCAGTATGTGAAAGGGGCTGTACCACCAGGTCTGTGTAGCTGTTTTCTATAACTGTTAGCAGAGCAACACAGTTTCCCAAGAGTGCATTTCTCAGTATGTGCATGTGTGTGATGATCAGGAGTGATAGGTGTTTTAAAAGAGTTTCAGAAATAATATATGAATACATAATGTCCTGTTTAATTTTCGTTCACTTGACATAAAGCGGCCTGGGGGTGGCAAAAAGTCTTTATTGTATTAGTCTGTCTGCATGACTGTAAGTTGTCTTGACTGAAGTGGGTGTAAAAGGGCCCTTCTATAGGTGACACTTGCCCTCAGCAGGTGGTCCTGAACTGTGTAAGAATGCTAACCAGGCATGCGTCTGAGTGAGCCAGAGTGAGCTAGCAAGCAGTAGCGCTCCACGGTGCTGCTTCAAGCTTCTGCTTGAGTTCCTTCCAGGGTTCCCTCAGCGGTGAGCTACGACCTGGGACATGTTAAGGCTATAAACCCTTTCCTCCCCAAATTGCTTTTGATCGAGTGTTTTATCACAACAACGGAGATCAAATTAGGACCAGAGTCACTTTAACAAGACAAAGAGAAGAGACTGGAGAATGAGTTCATCAGTTAAGAGCACCTGTTTTTGCAGAGGACCTGGGTTCAGTTCCCAGCACACACATAGCTTTTCATGGCCACTCCTAACTCCAGTTTCAAGGAATCCAATGCTCATATCTGACCTCCAAGGGCACTAGGCACACACATAGTGCACAAACGTGCAGACAGGACGCTCATACACATAAAATTAGTAAAACAAACAAACAAACAAACAAAAAACAAAAACAAACAAAAAAAAAAACAAAACCCTTGTTTTAAAATTTTAAGACAGATAGATAAATAAGTGAAAGTACACTCAAACACCAGGCTGAGTTCCACTGTCCTCACAGAGATAACCATTACTAATAATGTTTATCCTTCATATATTTTTCCTATGTATTTAAAGAATTTTTTGCAGAGACAAAGTCATAATCCATGTGTTCATTGACCTGTGACTCAGCATAGAATCTCAGAGTGATATCTGTATACCCCTACAGATATCTGTTTTGGATATGCAGTAAATATTTGGCAACTGTTGAGTTTCTGGGCTTCACACAAAGCCCAGCTCATGCTGATCCCAGGATGGGAGCAGGCATGCTCTCTGGCTTCCTCTGTTAATGCTGGAGTGTTTTGGTGAACTTCAGGTACACAGGAGAGTTATTTCAAAAAAGCCACATTTGCCAGCTCTGTGCCATTGTGTATAGTTTTGTTTTTTCACTCTTTGGAGGCCTGTGACCCAGCTCCCAAATAAATACACAGAGCCTTATTTTTACTTATGAATGCCCAGCCTTAAAAAAAAAAAATGGCCTTGGTTTGTTTCTAGCCAGCTTTTCTAACTTAAATTATCCCATTTCTCTTTAACTATGTTTTACCTATGGGATTTTTTTTTTTTACCTTTCTTTATTCTCTATATCTTTCTTTCCTTCTCACTCTGTGGAAGGCTGTGTGGTTGGTCCCTGGCGACCTCCTCTCCTCCTTTTCTCGCTCCTTGCTATCTTCCCTAGATTCCTCCTCCTTATTTATTCTCTCTGAATGCCAGCCCCACCTATCTCTCTCTCCTGCTTTGCTATTTGTTGGTCATTCAGCTCTTTACGCGACCAATCAGGTGTTCTAGGCAGACAAAATAACACAGCTTCACAGAGTTAAACAAATGCAACATAAAAGAATGCAACACAGCTTTGCACCATTAAACTAATATTCCACAGAATAAATGGATGTAACACATCTCAAACTAAAATTTCACAACAATATGTCACCTTTCCCAGGGCACCAGGTGTCCAATGTATAGGTGACAGTCTTCACCTCCAGCTCTTTCGTTCTATTACCCCATTCTTCCTGGAGACACACAAAGCTCCTTAGTTCCCAGAGCATATAGCCAAGGTTTGTTCAAGATCTGAAACAGTCCCAGGCTCCATTCCTTACCCTTCATCTGAAAGGTAGTTTTAGCCCTTCAAGGAACATTCCAAGAGTAGACTCATATGCCAGACATAAAGCCGTGTCCCAGCCAGGCCCATCACCAGCTTACTTTCAAGGGTGGAGTAGAAACCGGGAGTCTGGCTCCCACCCACCTGGCTTTACCTGCCCTGGACACACTGGGACAGTAGAGGTGGCAGGCCCTGTGATGTTCGAGGCTGCTGTGGTGGATGCACTCAGATAAGTGGAGACATTTCCTCTTCCCCAAATCCAGCCACCTTCCATGATGTGGGATATATTATTTATGATTGCCTGAGGATTCAGAAAGCAAAGTCAGCCACAAGACATAGAAGCTGTTAATCCCACCAGCCAGAAGCTAAGAGGTCATGGTACACACCTTTAATCCTAGGACTCAGGAGTAAGAGGTAGATGAATCTCTGTGAGTTCAAGGCCATCCAGATCTACACAAGATTGATCCAGCCTTAAAGAGAAACAGTTCACACAAGATGATCTCAGCATCAGGAATCACATGCCTTTAATCCCAGCACTAGAGGGGTATAAAAGACAGGAGCAGGGTCTTCAGTAGTCAGTGTCAGGCATTCATTCATTCTCCAGTCACATTGAGGACAGGAAGACATTGAAATCTCAGGATTCTCCAGCCACATTGAGGAGAGTCAGCAGGATTGGTCCATTCAGTCTGAGGTAGTAGAAAGAGCTAGTGGCCCGCTGCTTTGCTTTTCTGTTTTCTGTTCTTCAGCTTAAAGTTTGAAGCCCAGTATCTGTCTCTGGGTCTTTTATTTAGCATGTTACAGTGGGAAATATTATTTTCACCTTTGCCCTCTGTTCTTGCTTCTGCCATATACCTGCAGCCTCTCTGCCTATAAAATCCCACGCTCTCCATATGTGCAAACACAGCCTCTCCATATGGTCCATGTTATCTCACCCACTGGAAGACCAAAGACAAAAGCCCCAAGAAACCACTGAGTAGACAGGGACACCCAAAAAGCTTGTTATCTGTCTCCAGGAAGCCTGCGTCGCAGTCCTGGGCAATACTGGGTATTTTCCAGCTTTTAAATCTGTTTGAGGAAATTGGAATATGACAAGTCTCCTTTTGCACCAAGTTTCAAACATTTTTTTTTCAGACAAAATTAAGTTCCTAGTTGTGTCACCTGACTTACTCCTAAACCACATCACACTGTCTCCTTCTATTGCCCACATGCTGCCAAATAACAGATCAGGCCTGCTCATAGTTATCATAGCGAGTTTGACTCTTCTTTCAGCTCTTTCTTGCACAAGAATTATTAATATTAGACATTAGACACTGCAATTGTAGAAAGAGAAATAGTCACTTTAAAGACACATCATCTGACATATTTTGCTGGATTTTTACATTTCCAGCCTTTTCTTCCTTTTTTCCTTATGTACAGCAATGCTCTACAATGCAACTGATGGGCTCCTGAGTCAGCGTAGCTGTTTCTAATTACTGAATTTCTAGAAGCCGTTCCAGACAGCTGCTTAGCGTTGTGTTCCCACCACCAAAACCTGAGAGACAGAATTCTTGGTTACAAAAAAGTTAAGGGTTGAGAGACAACTTCCATTATAACCTCCTGTTTTCACTCACTTATAATTGTCCAAAGATTGTCCTTTTGCTCCAAATCATTCCATGCTCTGCTTCCACCCCAGGGATGAAATTGCTTGGAAAGTCTGAACAAAAGTGGTTGAGCTAGTTTGAAACCAAGCAGCTTGGGGGGGGGCGGGGGGGTGGGAAGAGAAAATATCCATCTTCAGCTGAAAAACAAATAACACGCATCTTTGTCTGTGGACACCCCCCCAGTTAGACACCCTTTTATCGTGTCTGCCACCTCCCCATGTGGGTGGTCAGCTTCATCCAAGGGAGAGGGCATCAGTGCTGAGAGTGGAGTGGAAATAAGCGTTTCAAGAACTTGGCCAGAGGCAATGATAGCATTGGTCCTGGGTTGTCAGAAGAGGCAGCAGGACTCACACTGAACTATCTGTGGAATAAAAGTCCTGTCCTACACTAGCTGTCCTATCTGTAATAGTGTGCTATGGTTAAAAGTATGTGAAATGCTGTGCAGGGGTGGTGCATGCCTTTAATCCCAGCACTTGAGAGGCAGAGGTAGATGGATCTCTGTGAGTTCGAGGCCAGCCTGGCTCAAGTGCCAGGGCAGGCTCCAAAGCTACACAAAGAAACCCTGTCTCAAAAAACAAACAAAAAACTCCAAAGCAAAAACAAAAAAAGTGAAGTAATAAGAGACATTTCTGAGTGTGACTGTGGGGTTTGCCCATGACTAGCTACATGAGCCTGAATAGCTAATTGAGTTAAATAACATTTTTGAGCCTTGATATCCTCACCATTGAAATGGGAATAGTGACAGTCCCCACTCCCAGAAGGGGTTTGGGGGTAAAAGGAGAGGATGCATACAGAACACCTCACCTAGGTGCAGGTAGGAGGTACACCAGCATTGTCAGCTCTTGGCTCTTTGTCTTGCAGATCATTCCTATCTGTGCTGGTGACCACACTTCTGTTTCACTATCAGGAAAGTGATGTCTCCCCGCCCCAGCCACAGGATTAAGTGTTCCATCCCCACAAGTGTAGCTGGCATCTAATTCCAAGCAACCCCAGCTGCGATCACTAATCACTGCGAACAGGTCCCTACCAGAACCCAGCCACCTCTCCTCTCTTCCAGCAAGGGTGAATGGCCCCAAGATGCCAGCTCAGAGTTCTTGGTAGTTAACAAGACTGTCAGCCACATAGACAAAGCAGACCCAAGAGGTGACAAAACTCTGAAGGTTCTAGAGTGGGCCCTGGCCACCACTTGGTGGTTTTGTAAGGCTGTGTGTACTCTCTTTGGCTTGAACCCTTAGGGAGGAATCTCTACCCTCCTGCACAGCCCCTTTCTGAACACCAGCTCAAAGCTGAAAGTGTTCCATCCAGGAGCAGAAAACTGGGGCATGCAGGGAAATCCAGATTTCCTCATCTTTTGTTGCTGGCAGCTTCGAAGTCCTCTGTTCTCTGGGTCTCTAGGACCTTAGCCATTAGCTCCGTTGGGTGTGTACAGTAGCCACTGAAGACCCAGCATGTTGGGAGTTTCTGGCTTGAAGGAAAAAGAGCAGAGGTTGGTTTTTAGGTTTTAGGGGTGGGGATTGTGAGTAAGGAACTTGTGTTAAGCAGAACTGTAAAGGCTAGTTTTGAAATTTGGTTGAGCTACTTGCTCCATGACCATGAGAAATTATCTCAAACTCTCTGATCTTTGTTCTTATCAACTATGATATGAAGCTACCGAGGTAAGCCAATGGAAACAACCGTTACATTTTTCCTACTCTCATATTCCCATGTGAGAACAAAGTTGGACCCTGATCTTCCACAGGAGCTGAAAACACTTGGAGAAGCCAACTGGCATCTCTGTCCAGTCTTCCACCCTGTAGAAGAAAGATGGCTAGTCTGATTGGTGAGATGGGGAGAGGGACTACCGACTCCCATGGCCAGGTGGAAGTGTGAAGCTCAGGCATGCCATGGGGACCTGTGAATGCTCTACCTTAGTAAGCTGGAGCTTCTGGAATATACAGGATAGATCTTTGCCAGGGTCATGTCTGCCACAGCAGCACCCCAGGTTACCGATCCTCTGGATTCTTCACCAGGGAAGTCTTGCCATCAGGTCAGCCTGCCTTGAACTCTGGGCATGTCTAAATCCAGAGAGAAAGGGGGGTTCAAGGGTATGTCATGATCTCCAGCCTCAGGTGCCTCTTAGATCTCTCATCACCAGGGCTCCTGAGTCTATTGTTAGATTAATGAGAAAATAATTATGAGACATTGGGACATTTTATGACTTCTCTCTTAAGACTCCACAGCCACAAGCCACAAAGTGAGAAGTGAATGGATCTGACCACATGAAAACAGAGGACTTAGCTCAAGCTGGTCAATGGTATTGCAACATCTATTTCTTTGGGAGGTCCAATCTAGAGACTGATGGAGGAACCTCTGATAATCAGTGGGAATAAGTGGGAAACCACCACAGTACAACAGCACAGTCTTTCTTACATTCTTGTTTTTGTGTATTTATCTACATGAGTGTATACCTCTTGCCTCTAGGTGACTGTGGAAGCCAGAAGAGAGTGTGGGATCCCGTGGAGCTGGTGAGTTACTTAACATGGATGCTGGGAACCAAACTAAAATCTTTTGCAAGAACATCTTGACTGCTGAGATATCTCTGCAGTCCCCAAATGGCAAACTTTTTAATACAATATATATTTGATCATATTATGTCAACTCCTCCTCTATCCTTCCCACCTCCCCCTTCCCTTCCAATTTCTTACCCCAGTCTTTGCAAGAAAAACAAACAAAAATCAAAACAGACAAAAATAAAATAAATTCAGTAGCGTGCACACACGCACGCACGCACGCGCACACACAGACACACACACACACACACACACACACTGGAGTCCATTTGTATTGACCAACTATTTCTGGTCATGGAGCCTGCCCTGGAGTGAGACTGATATAACCAGTGACACTTTATTGCAGACAAGAGATTCCTCCTTTCCCAGCAGATACCAATTGCAAATAGCTTCCTGGTTAAGGTGGGACTTTGTGTCTGCTTCCTCTTCTCAGTGCTGGGGTTTTGTGTGGTCTGAACCTGTGCGGGTCTTGGGTGTGCTGCCACAGTCTCCGTGAGTTCATACGTTCATCAGTTCAGTATCTGGAAAATGCTGTTTCCTTGGAGTCATCTATCATGCCTGGCATGACCTGCTTCTTCCTGTGTGCCCCAAAGGAAAACCCCACACAGGAAAGGATGTTACCAGCAAGAATGTCTACAAAGTTAAAGCATTGCAGACCACCTGTGTGACTGTGGGAGTACTATGCAACCTTAAAACAAATCAGCTAGTGCTACATACAGCACCATCGATTGATACAGCACTCAAAGCATAAGACTGAGCAAAACTAAAACCTCACTTGAGACAGATGACAAACTGTATACACATCTAAAAACATGGCTGTGGTGGCGCACACCTTTAATCCCAGCAGGGAGGCAGAGGCAGGCGGATCTCTGTGAGTTCGAGGCCAGCCTGATTTACAAACTGAGTTCCAGGACAGCCAGGGCTACACAGAGAAATCATGAAAAAACAAAACAAAACAAACAACAACAAAAACCCAAACATGAAGGAGGAGTAAATGATTTCTATGCATGTCATATGTAGAGATAAATGTGTAACTGACATTTTCAAGGACTTACAAGAAAAAAAAAAGAAGGGGATTTAAATATAAACAGCAGGTACAGAAGGAAGAAGTGGCTTGAGTGTTCTGTGCCACTAGCAGTGGTTCTTAACCTGCCTAATGCTGCAGGACCCTTTAATGCCGTTCCTCATATTGTGCTGACCCCCAACCATAAAATCATTTCATTGTTACTTCATAACTGCAATGTTGATACTGTTATGAATCATATTGTAAATATTCAGGGTATCTGATATGCAACCCCTAAACGGGGTTGTGACCCACTGATTGAGAACCAGTGAACTAGAAGAGTAAATTCAGTTCTTCAGCACTGTCACGCGTGTGCGGACCTGAAGGCTGACTAGCCAGTGACTCTACAGGATCTGCCTCAGCTTGCTCACTCAGTGCTAGGATTTTAAATGCAGACCACCACATCCTGATTTTACTTTTACATGGGTTCTGGGGGATCATACTCAGATCCTCCTGTTTGCAAAGCAAACATGTTACTGATTATGGCACCTTCACGACTGTGCCATTTAAAAGTACTGAATCCATAACGTGTTAAATAATCTTGTCTAATCTGTGTGTTTTATCCTTCAGATTCTGTGCTTAAAAAAAAAAAAAAATCTTTCTGCGTTCTCCAGAACCAGTGTGCCAGGGCTGGGTGTGGTTCCTTGCTTCCACGTGAAGTCATGGGGACACAAAGTCCTTTGATTTCTAGCAGACATTATTGATTCACTGAGGTAAAGAGGTTTTAGGGGCGATTTGACCAGAATCTTCTATCATACAGCACAGAATTCTGAAGCGTTGTGTCATTCAGGACTACTCAAGGTGCTATAACTGGCTGCCCCATTACTCACAGAGGACCCTCCGCCCTCTCTTCTGGCCTTTGCCCTTCCCACCAGAACTCCGACCTTTGCCAGATGTTAGGTGTGCTGTAAATGACTCCAGCTTGCTTGGAATTTCTGCATCTGGCTCCTCAGATGTGGGAAGTGCTGTTCCTGGCACTTTTATACTCTCGTGGCTTTGGCTAAAAAAGTATGGGGGCAAAAGAAAACCGGATTCCCCACCGGTGTTTGGGCAGCTAAGGGTATATTCAGTGCCTCTTTTTGCTGTGGAGGAAGGGCTCACTCTCTCCAGCCTGCTCCTGTGTGCCCCCTCCGTGGGCGTCTCCGTGCTCTCGCCTTGTCTGCTCTTTGGGGCCCATTTCCGCAGAGTCTGAAACAAATATTCCACTGAATAACCCAGGTTTCAGGAGCTTCTGGCCAGGGTTGGAGGCTCTCCCAGGCTCTGGAAGATGCTTTCCCAGACAGGCGCGACTAATACCGTGAGCTAGCAGCAGAGGGAGCTCGTGCCTAGCCATCTCCATGCCGCAGCATCCAGCTGGGAGTGGGCAAGATCCGGGCTGTGCTGCAGCTGCACAACCCAAGAAGCTCCCCCTCCCCCGCCCCCCTTGGGGACTCTGGGCCCAGGGCCAGTTTCTCTGTGGTCTGTGGTCAGAGATGGCTGTGTGCTCCAAAACTGCCACGGAAGACATTTCCATGGAGTTTTCCAGGAGGGTGAAAGCAGCCCTCCTCTGGCTGGAAAAGTGTTCAGGCCCCAGGTCTCTTAGCAAACCCACATAGGCTCTTTCCCTTCATAGGCTTTCCCTGGACGCTGTGGAGAAAAGGGAAGAATTTAAGCCTCTCTTCCTCTCCCCATTTAGCTCCATCCCAGTGATGCCCTAAATTAATCCTATAACAGGCCCGACTTTAAGTGGGACAACATATCCCAAAACTTTATTTAGTTCATTTTGAGGACCCTCAATGGTGGGTGCATGAGCACACACACACACACACACACACACACACACACACACACACACACACACACACAGAGAGAGAGAGAGAGAGAGAGAGAGAGAGAGAGAGAGAGAGAGAGAGAGATAGAGAGAGAGAGATTTGATGCTTGGAAATTGTCAAGTCCCACTCAACCCCAAATGTATTAAAAATTAAATATTGTAGTAAAGAAAGCTAGGAATATGAAAAAGCATGGTGCTAGTAGAGGCTGAGTAGATGGGGAATATGGGTCACACGGGCTATTGCGGTTATAAGATGAGTTTACAGTATAGAATCATGCAATCACTTGTCTTAGGTGGCCTCTAAACTGGTTTTAAAGACTTAAGTTTTGTTGTTGTTGTTTTTTGTTTTGTTTTTCAAGACAGGGTTTCTCTGTATTACTTTGGAGCCTGTCCTGGAACTCTATCTATAGACCAGGCTGGCCTCAAACTCTCAGAGATCCGCCTGCCTCTGCCTCCCGAGTGCTGGGATTAAAGGCATGCACCACCAAGGCCCAGCCTCTTTTTTTTTTTTTTTTTTTTTTTTTTTTTAATGTGCATTGGTGTTTTGCTGTGGATGTCAGGTCCACTGGGTTCTCTAGAAGAGTAGTCAGTGCTCTTAACCACTGAGCCATCTCTCCAGCCCCAAAACGTAAGTCTAAAAGAGAACTAACAAAAGAAAATGCCCCTGAGCTAAAGTTCTATGTTGGCTAACTGTTGGTTTAGCCAAGTCCACATTTATTTTTCATGTTGTATGTTCTCCTTGCATCTACTAGTACCTCAGTCTGCAGATCCTTCTTAGTCACAGAATAGAGGTATTGAAGATCAGCATCTGCAATGGGGGTAGCCACACCCTGACTCTGAGGTCCATATTTGCCCTGGGACCAACACTGACTTCAGGAATCTTTGTTTCTTCATATTTAAAATAAATAGTTGTCTCATAAGTACATACATATTTTTAAACATTTAGAATTTTTTATTTTAAATTTTCAAACAAAAATTATTTTAAAGTCTATAAAATCATAGTTCTGTGCCTTTATCTCCAAGACCAGATTATAATCCAGGTTTTTATGTGAATTTAAGTGCTATGGACAAATCATTCTTTCTTTTGGGGGTGGGGGTAGTGTGTGTGTGTGTGTGTGTGTGTGTGTGTGTGTGTGTATGTGTGTGTGTGTGTGGTGTGTCTGTGTGTGTGTGTGTCCGTGTGTCTGTATGTGTGTGTGTGTGTCCCCTGTGTGTGTGTGTGTGTGTGTGTGTGTCCCCATATGTGTGTGATATGTGAATGAGTATGTATGGGTGCACTTACCCACGTGTAATTTGTGAAAGCCAGAAGTAATTTCCTCTATCTCTCTTTACCTTTTTCTGTTCTCTGCCCCCCCAAACACACACATATATACACTCTCTCTTACTCTGTGTGTGTCTCTCTTTGTATGTGTGTCTCTCTCTGTCTTTATTCCCCCCCCCAACCCCCGCCTGACTCTCTGTGTTTCTCTCATTGTCCCTGCCCCCATAAGAAAGTGTCTCTTACTTAACCTGGTCTATGCTGGCTGGCCTGTGAGCGCCTGGGATACACTGTCACATTCTGCCCTATTTCAGGGATTTACTAACGAGGGCTACGAGAGGATGAAGAATGGACAGACACACGGGCTCACATATAGGAAAGCTGGGATCTGGTGGGCTGTGCTTACTCTGACAGAAAAATAGCAACAGCAGTATCCCAGAAACTCAACCTGTTTATTTTATACAACTGAATCAAGAAGCTAGTTTGTACATAGCTGAATAAAAAGGTGGGTCTATGGTATCCAGCTGAACAAGGAGGCAGCTTTAGCTAATCTTGGTAGGAAATCACTATGGGGGAGCAGTCTCAGGCTGCATTAATCCTGGAGAGGAAGCTGTGTTTACCATTTCCACACACATTGTCAACATTTGCATTGGGACCAGAGGAGGTTTGGCCAGCTCCCTGAGCCTGATCTGTGGAGGGTTTTGTCAGTTCCCACGGGTCTGAGATATTGGGGTCCTTGACAGGACTGAGCTCATGACAACAATACACATCCAGTCAGGACTTCATCTGCTCCTCACAGTCACCTGTATACCCCTCACTGGGGTCCAGACGCACCCTGCCCATCCAGGCTTCTGTGTGGCTTCATATTTGTGCTACCAGCACTTTATCACCAAGCCATCGCCTATCATTCCAGCCCTACATATGTAATTTTTTATTTATTTGATCTTAAAGTTTTCTGCCTGTCCTTGTATGAATTCCTTTACAGCAAAGAACCTGCCTGAATTTCTTTGGCCACTGCCCACCATGCCCCTGAAAAGTTTGCCAACAGTCTAGTTCTCTACCTCCCGACCTGGTAATGGGACTGTTCCATTTGCAATGGGACGACTTCTATTAAGAATGAAGCCAGAGGTACCAACTGTGGGGGGAAATTACTAAGTGCTAACTTTGAACTGGGTGCTTGGCTCCAAGCTGTTGTGGAAACAGCTCAGTCAGGCGTGATCTCTGATGGAGGCATTTACAAGTAAAATTAACAGGACGTATAAGTACTGAATACACAATACACAGTATGCAATGTGTTCAAACGGAGACACAAAATGGTGTGTAAAACTGCAGAGGTAGAGAGACCAGGGATGGTTGTATAGAGACATAGTGATGGCTGGACTCAAAGGACAAGGAGAGCTAGAACAGGAGACACTGGAGAAGGAGTCATGCCACACAGAGAAGAAAGGCAAATGCATAGGCAGCAGCTGATTGGTGGAAGGCTTGCCTGGTTAGAATAAGTGTGCTGTGGCTGTATAAAGGAGAAAACTAGCCAGATGGTGGCGCATGCCTTTAATTCCAGCACTCAGGAGGCAGAGGCAGGTGGATCTCTGAGTTCACAGCCAGCCCAGTCTACAGAGTGAGTTCCAGGACAGCCAGGGCTACACAGAGGAACCCTTTCTTTGTTGAGAAACAAAGAAAGAAGGAGGAGGAGAAGGAGGAGGAGGGGAGAGAGAGGTCCATGAGCATCTTGATTGTCTTTGGCCTTTTCTCAGAAGCAAGCTAAGTCACTGAGCTGGTGTTTTGGACAGAAGACCTCAGACTGGCCATCTGGGCTCGCCCAAGTGTGGAGTGGAGATGGTGTTATTGAGGTTAAAGGTATGAAGGCCAAGCCAAGGCAGCCGCTGCCTGTTGGGTTCCTGAAAATGTCTTTTAAGGCAAAGAATGAAACTGGGGTCAGCGCTAATTTAGCAGGTGCTGGGCCAAAAACGTGCAGAATCTGACCAAGCTGTTAATTTTCCTTGCATATTTAAACACAGCAAAACTTTGGGGACAGGTTTCCACATGACAATTATCACAGCAATGCTTTAGACATGGCTACATAGAAACTCCCTTGCAAAGCACATCTCTTTAGCAGAGCACCTGTGACCTTTCCTGTAAGAATGGACTTTTATTCGCAGAGACACAATGATCAGAGCAAAGACCTATGGAGCAAGGATTTGTAATATGCATAAAGATGGGTTCCATTAATTGAGAATGCAAAGTACACGGGACCTTTCACAAGGATGGGTTCTGTTCACTAAGAGGCAGAGCTCAGGATTAGCACCTAAACAATGCTCAGGATTTGGAGGGATGCTGGCTCCATGGAATAGCAAAGGATCACGGGGTTGTTAGACAGCATCCACTCCAGCCTTCAGGATGAACGGGCATTAGCCATTTTCTTCCCTTGAAGGAAAAAGCCTGCATGTTTCACAATTCTGGTTTTTCTAGTTCTTTCTGCAAATTGTGCCTCCTACACATAGACTGAGTTGAAAAAGATTTTGTTGTTTTTCTTCTACTTTATACTTCAGACAAGCTCTATTATGTTCCTTCTCCTTGCTTGCTGAAGGCACCTAGGGCGATATTCAGAATAGTTCATATCACTCACTGAAGTGCCCAGTGTCATCCAAAGTTAGTGGTCCATTCTACTGACCTTTCCCCTACTCCCATTACCATCATTTCTCTTCTGGGTCTTCCTTTCCCCTGTCCACTGGAGAATTGAGTGTTTGAGAAGGTGACTACGTTCATGTCCTGTTGTGGTGGTGAAATGCTCTGAGAGGAGCAACTTTAAGGAGAAAAGTTTATTTGGCTACAGTTTAGGTTGCAGTCCATCATTGTGGGGAAGTCATGACAGGAACTGGAAGCAGCCAGTTATGCGGAAGTCGAAAGCAGAGAGGATGAGTGCATGCATGTCTGCTCCTCAGCTCACCTGCTCTATTACTCTTACACACTTCAGGACCCAATCCCATGGAATGGTGCTGCCCACAGAAGGCTGGGTCTTCCCACATCAATTAACATAAACAGGACAATCTCCCCCACAGACATGCTCATAGGCCACCCTGATCCCTGAGACTCTTCCCAGGGGATTCTAGATGTGTCAAGTTGGCAGTTCACACTGACCATCACAGACGGGATGACAAAAAATAGGTTAAGCATGAGCAGGTGATAATTTGTTCAGGCATCTCCAAAGACAGAGGCTAGACAAAAGTTGCTCAGCATAGACAGGTGACATGTACAATGCTTCCCTCTTCCCTAACCCCAAGGGCAAATTCAAGATGGAGTCCTGTCTTTAGAAGCTTCAAAAAAGGCACCAGTCTCTATGCTTACAATAGTCCAACCCATCTTTAGTATTTCTTGCTGCCTGCTGTGTTCATGTTGCTTAGTGGGAGGCTAGCCTGGAAGCTCAGGCCCCAGCTTCCTCTTACACAGGCAGGCACTGACAGAGCCAGTCCAGTCTTTGTGTTCTCTCATTTGGCTTGGGGATAGACCTCTTTGTTAGTGCCCCCCAATAGGGGCAGGAATAAAACCCTAGCACTCCTCCCCAGATAGTCCCCATTTCCTTTTCCATATCTGTGAATACAGGCTTGAGAAGGGTTAAAAGAGGAGGAGGAAGAAGAGGGTGAAGAGGAGAGCCAAGCTGTCTCTGAAGGATGCCTTCTCCTTCTTCCCAGCAGCAACTCCAGCTGTAACCCCAGCCCTGGACCACAGAGTCAGCGCTAACCTACATCCTGGCCCCCATCCTCCACATCCCAGAGAACGTCCCAGCTGCACAGTAACACACCACACACTACAAGCAGTGCCAATATCATGTTTATTATTTTCTGTTCCATTTGTTTGCTTTCCATGGCAAGTGAAAAAATAATTTAAACCAATTATATGTACAGAGGCTTGGTTACTCTTCTCAAGAACTTCCAGAAAGACCTCAGCCCCTTAGATAGCAAAGAAGGGTCACCTCTAACATCCATACAAAACTGCACCTAGAAAAGTCGCATGTGTAGAAAGGTTGTTTTTATTACAAGCATCACATTTTGGGGACCGGAAGGGAAGTCAGAGTGGGAGGCAGGGGACAGTGTGCAGGGTAGGGCTCCACACACATCAGCCCAGGGGTTGATCACCCTGGTGGGGAAGCTGCAGCTGAGGATGTTCAGGTGATCTGCAGAGGGGTCTCCAACATCTCCATTAGGAAGGTGTCAATGGGGGTGTCCCCAATGAGCTTGAAGAAAAAGAGGTGCTCCAGACACTTCAAGCCGATGGAGCGCAGAGCTGGGAGGCGCAGCAGCAGCTTGGCAAACCTGCAGGGAAGCCAAGGGACAGTGTGAGTAGGGAATGGCCAGAGGAGGCACCTGGCTGTGGTGGCAGAGGCTGTCCGATGGGTCTCCACCACGCTGCCACAGAAAAGCCGAGAAGCAGAGATGAAGGAGTTGGAGGATTGCAACCTGGGCAGCTTCTGAGAACTTCAGAAACCAGCTAGAGGGCTGGTTCCTGTGAACAGAGGAACCGGGGTCCCATGGCATGAGTTCTATGGCATGTCCCAGAATCGCCCTCAGCCCCACATCAGTCATGGAACTGTATGGCTGACGTGGCATGCCTCGCCAGTCATTTCCCAGCATTCCTCGGGGTCCTCCAAGATTAGTGTGAGCCCTTGAGACAGGGCATGACACATGAGGTGTGCTGTTCCTGGGACAGCTATCACCACTAGATGAACACGTGTAAGGACCTGCCACGTACCAGGCATGATCACAGACCCTGCCCTGCTCTGAGGAGACCCTGCTTTTCCTCACAGTCTAGCTGGTCACTTTAGGCTGTGTGACCTGAGTCTGTTTCCAAAACCAAGTTTTCGCTTTCAGTTAACCAGCGACTGCTAATTTATATGGCCAGCTTCCTCCTCTGCGCCTCAGGCTAGATTGGGAGGAGGGAGGGAGGGAGACTGCCTCTGAGGAGCCAGACTGGGGAGAAAATAGGCATATGCTCTCACACACTGATCTCACATCCTCACACACCCGAGACCCACATATGTGTTAGTCCCACTCACATATGCACTCACCTCCCCCTGTTGTGGTTTGAGTATGACCTGTCTCCCATGGGAGGGGGCGTGCATATATAGCACAGCCCCATTTCCTGTTTGCTCTGCTTCCTGAGAGTGCTACAACATGTCCAGCTGGCCGCTGCTCCTGCCACTGGGCTTCTCTGCCTAAGGCCACATCTTCTCCACCATGATAGACAGTATCGCTCAAGAACAGTAAGCCAAGGTAAGCCCTTTTCCCCATGTTGTTTTTGCCAGAGCATTTTATCATAACAACAAGAAAGACAGCCCATCATGGGCTTGTGCATACCCTCACTTACACATACATACATACATACATACATACATACATACATGCATACATACATGTGCATACACAGAATATGTACACTCAGGCTGCCATACATGCCATACATGCCATACATGCACAGTCTCACATGCATGTGTGCACAAACATCCTTACTTACTCATGCACACACACTTTAACATTTGCCCATGCTTCCTATAATGGGGATAGTCACTGTGAGACCAGGGAAGTGGCATGGGAAGTTTGTGTGGCATCTGTACTATCCATTTGGCCCCTTGATTTGAAACAGTCTTTGATTTGCTTTCATGGTTTGAAATTTTCACTTCAAGGAAAAGTTTTGAATTGAAATTTCATTGTTCCTCGGAAATGTGCATATTTCTATGTTTGTGTTACAGGATATTTAAAAATACAGCAGCAAGGCTGAGGAAATAGTTCCATCGGAAAATCACTCGCCATATAGATTTGAAGACCTGAGTTCGATACCCAGTACTCACAGAAAAAAGCCAAACATTTTGGTGTGAGTTTGTAATCACAGCTCTGAGGAAGAAGAGGAGACCCAAGTGTCCCTGGGGCTCACTGGGCAGCTGGCCCTGCGTAATCAGTGAGTTCCAGACCAGTGAAGGACCCTGTCTCAAAAGAAAAAAAAAAAAGAGGAAAAAACAAAGACTGCCAACACTTAAGGATTGACAACTGGCCTCTACATGTATGCACATCTGGATACACGAACACAACTACCTATATGAACATACACCCAAATAAGACAAAAAATAATCAATATAAGGAAAACAAATTGTCAACAGGTGAAAACATCAGGGAAGCAGGGACCACTCTTTTCTACATGAAAAGAATAAAGGTCTATGCTGCTGTCAGCACGAACTTCAGAGCTCTTGATGCAAAGGGACAGTGCCTCAAGGAGGAGGCTGCCCTCCCACCCAGGTCCTGACAAAGAGCTTGCCTTTAACATGCAGGGCTAGACCATGATTGATCCTGGCAACTGGTACAGCAAGCTGTCAGTGTTTCCCCAGTCCTAGCTATGCTGTTGGTGCTGGACCTGGGAACTAAGGCCAGGGCTAATGGAAGGCACCCGCGCATCAATACACGTTGTCACTACATTCTGGCTGGTGTGTTGACGGCAAGGCAGCCTTGGAAGGCACTTGTGTGTGGGTTCTGCACCCTACTTAATTTCTGCTTCCAAGACCTTGGACCCCATGCACTGCTTAATCCTATCCACAAAGTGGCAGCATTCCACCACCATGACAAGTGCCCTGCCTGGGAAGTGCAGGCATGAGAGTCAGAGGTGACCAGCCTATGTAAGGTTAGTTACCTGACTAATAAGCCATGTGACTCCCCTCATGCACCCACCTTCTGAACCTCCTGTGAGCTCAGACAGATGTCACCCCTTGTTCAGGGTATGCTGGAAAAGCCTAGGACACAGCCTGTACCCCCTTCCTGAACTCCCAATTGAGAGCTGGCTTCCCTCTCCAGCATCTAGAACAATGGTTCTCAACCTGTGGGCCGTGCCCCCTGCATATCTGATATTTACATTATTATTTACAACAGTGGTGAAATTACAGTTATGACATAGCAAGGAAATAATTTTATGGTTGGGGATTACCACAACATGAAGAACTGTATTAAAGGGTCGCAGCATTAGGAAGGTTGAGGACCACTGGCCTAGAGGTAGCCAGACCTTTGGTAGTCTCTTCCAGGAAAAACACCAGTTCTAAAACTTTTAAACTGATATTTAGAAACAGCCACAGGGTAATGACTTAAGCACCTGAAAATGTAAGCCCATTGCAAAATTATGACAAAACTATGGGAAATAATTTTTTTCTTTCAATAATCTGATTTAAAAAAAAAAAAAAAACAAAACAAAAACAAGGATGGCCAAGGGAAGAAAACATTGCAACAAAAGACACAATCCCATATCTGTAGCTACAATCTCTATGCATGTGCACAGGGAACCACATGGACACTGAAACAAAGTGTATCCAAAATATTTACAATAACATTGTATTACCTGATTCTAACAACTATTTCTTCTAATAAAGCAGACATTGCTGCTGTAATTGGGAGGAAAGAGGGTCCGGTTATTCTGGGATGTGCTTTTGTTCTTAATGGCTATTAGCAGGACCCAGCGTTAGTTCCACAAGAGGACAGCATGGAGGACAGCAGGTCTCATAGGATCTGGGGGCTGGAGGCTTTGGTGGAGAACACCCGTTCAGAGCGTCCTGTTTAATGTGGCTTGCTCAGGGCTTGTAACTGCCAGAGGCAGGGCCAGGGCCCTTTCAACCTCTCGGGGCAGGGCCCTTTGATTTCTCCAATGGCTGGTGAAGGACAGGCTACCAAGTGGCCACTGAGTTCCCCTGGCTCTTTCTTCCACATCTCATCCACAGAGCTCCTCTCCTCCCTGTTCCTCTGCCCTCCCCCCTCCATCACCCAGAGAGCTCTGAGGTGAGGCATACTGGAGCCACAAGTGGAATGAGCCCAGACCTTTGAGTGCTGGCAGTCTCAGTGCACTGAGTGCCCACCGAGATTGAGGGATGAGAAAGAACTCCCACTGGGCTGAGTTACTGGCTTTGATGAGTCTGTTATCACTGTTTAACGTCTAATACTACAGCAGCCTGATTATTAATTGACTGAGGGCTGAAACCACCCACTTGATTTCTTCACAACCGCTGGTGAAAAGTTTTGCCTCTGCTGAACATTTGGTAGATGTTTGTGTGTGATCCGGGATAAATGGGAATTTGACTTCACAGAGGAATAAGTCACTAGTGTGTGTTGAGGAACACAATTAGTCCCAAAGACAAAACGAATGTGTCTTATGCAGTCTTCTGTTTCCCTTGTTTTCTATGAGATGTGAAGACCACAGGTTCTCATTGTAGTTGCAGACAGGGAAAACTCTTTGCCATACTTTGTAGGAAACTTTTTAAGAGGTTTATTTAGACCAGATAATAATGTTATAAAAGGTGAAACAAGGCCACAGGGTGGATGCCTAGGACCAGCCGCTCTTGGAGCCTGTCCTTTGTACTGCGTCGGAGTCACCATGGGGTAAAGGCTGTGAGAATGAAGTTGTTGCTTCATAGAGACTTGGGTTCATATCTCACCTACCCCAGTGACCAGCTTTGTGATCTCGATCAAGTGACTCCCTTCTGAATCTATCACTTGGTAGAATGGAGACCACACCCCCATATCAATTCATTTATTTCCTTGTTCACCCAACATTTAAAAATATGTGTGCTAGTTCCCCTCCCCATCTGAGGAAGATCTGTCCCAATGCCCTATGTGCATTCCAAAAACTGAGGACACCACCAAACCTGTACATAGATACAGAAAAATGTATGCATGTGTACATATATACATATGTACCGATGAAAATTAAATTTATAAATTAGACACAGTAAGAGATAAACAACAGTAACAAATCACAACCACAATAACGATACATTGTAATTAAAAACTACTTTCCATTTAATGTTTTCATACTTGTTTAACTGCTGGTAATGAAATAACACAAAACAAACCCACAAGCTGTTGGGGCAAGATGCTGTTCTATCTACAGCCATTGCCTTGTGCACTAATGTTAGTAGGTGAATGGTGAGGTGATCTAGACAGATAAGACCTTAACCTCACCTTAGCCTTTATCTTGTGCTGATGTAAGCACAGTAGGTCTACAGAACCCCTGCAGCATGGGAGGGGCTCAGTCCCTTCTCTCATCACTCTCTCACCTGCCTGGTTGTTCTGGATACTTCTGCTTGGTGTAGGCCTCGAGCGTGGCATAAACCTTCTCTCGAAGAGTCTCCACCTCAGAGGGGTTGGACAAACCCTTGGCATCTACAGAGAGCAATGGATTTGATTTCTGGTTAATGCTTCAGCAGGACAACTCCTCCAGACAGTGTCCCTATCATACTGACCCCCGCTCTCTGTCCCCCGCCCCAGCGTTAGGAAAGACACTCAGGCATGGATGGGGACAACTGAGTAGTTGTCAGATGGCTGGCCTTTCTGTGTATAAACTCCCTAAAAAATGCTCAGTTTTAAGGATTTTCAACTATTCTGACTTAATGAGAGTTTAATTCTATCCAGGCCTGTCCAGAAAAGTGATGTTCACACACTTAGCAGATGCTTTCTATATGCTCAGTGTGGCTGCATGGTGAGACAGGGTATGAGAACTAAACCTACACATGGCCTGCATCAGAGCCACCCTGATTCTGGAGATAAAGGGTGCCCATATGTCACATCACACTTCAGAAGGTTGAACACACACAGCAGCCTTTGACGAAGTTGGTCACTTCCTCCTCTTGAGGTGCTTTGCAGCTGAACCTCCAAGATGCCACGCCTTTCCCACTGACCCCACGCCAAGCTCCTTTGACCATTCTTTCTTCCAACAGCTTGTGAGAGTCTCAGTCCCCAGCCTGCTTCTCTGCAGTCTTTGCTCATAACTAAGCTCTCATCAGGTTTGTGGCAGCCCCCCAACTCAGTCAGAGATAGGCAGCTCTTGCCTGTAGATCTTTATGTATCCTTGGTCCTTAGAAATTGCTTCCCCTGGGGTTTTACCGGTGTCAGATGATTGGGAATTCCTTGTCTATAATTGTTCTGGGAAATGAAACACCCCTGAGACATAACTGACTTCTGTCTTTCTTCCATACCCTACATCTAATTCTCCAGAGAATCCAGTGACTTAGAGATATACTCAAAATCTGACCACATTTTACCTTCTCTTTCATGGTGAGTCACTGTCATTTCTCATCTTTTCCAGCTGTCCCTCAATGTCCCCCCCCTCCCGCCAAAGAAACTCCACACCCAGTTAAAATACTTTCAGGATGGCTCTATAGGTAGATGGGTTCTAGGCTCAAGCTGCCCTGTTTGAGCAAAGCTTGGTTGTGTGGGGGAGGGGCTGGGCAACAATAGCAGAGCCTTGGAGGTAACCTTGAAAGAGGAGCCCAAGCGGAAATCACCTGGGTTGAAGAGCACAATGGCTCGCAGGCACCCAAGCTCTGACTTGTCCATCTGCATGTCTTTCATCTTGGAAACCAGCTCCGTGAGGACTCTGTTCACAGGAGGCAGGGGCAGGGAAGGAGAGAAGCATGAGTTCCAGGCCAAGGACCAGCAATGAATCCCACCACTACCTGTGATGGGCCTACTTGGTTTCTGGACACTGCTGAAGATGTCAGGGTACAGAGATGAAGACGACAAAGCCTCGAGTCTTAAGGAGCCTACGGTGTGGATGAAGAAACAGGTGTGGAAACTACTCTAGAGGGAAAGGTTCAGTGAATTACTGCCTCAGAGTTCAAGAGCTCGCCAGGGAGGAGCGATGGCCTCCCAGCAGGGGACAGAAAGGCATGAGAAATGCAGCAGGAAAAGCCAGCCCAGAGCACTGAACATGCAGAAGGACTGGGAAGGCAGCACAGATCAAAGGGCAAGTATCTCCAGGAGCCATGAAAGTGCTTGAGCACATCATGGGAAAGGACAGGGAAAATGTAGATGCATCTAAAGTGAGCATGTATCTCTCCCAAAGAGACCACTTATGGGGAAGTGGGGGGTGGGGGTGGGGGGCTGGGTCCTGGAACTCAATATACTATTTTCAGATTTCTCTTTCTTTTTACCAATCTATTTATTTATTATTTACTTTATATTATATATTATACTTTATATTGTATTTATATTACTTTTTATTTATTCTTTTAAATGCACTTTAGTACATTTAAGGGAGAGAGTTGCTGCCCTGGTGTCACTTTCTGACTGAGCTTGCTTTAGCTGTATCCTAAAGATGTGGCGTCCAGAGAGGAGGACAGAAAAACAAATGTTGTCCCAACATACCAGGCCTCTTCAAAATGCATCCTAGACCCTGTCTCCATCTCTAGCCCCTATGAGATATGCTGTTCTTCCCCACCTGCAGCTGACTAGCTGATGTCAATGTTCCACCCAACTCAAAAGCATGAGGGTAGCAGGCCCTTCTGTCTGCCAGGCAATGATGCTGGCCTCTAACTGGCTCTGTTTTATTGTAGTCACCTTTGTCAAAATCCCTCTCTTGATCCCCAGATTTATGTTTTCATGTGCTTAATAGTGCCTGGAAACTGGGCTCACACCTATAATCCCAGCATCTAGGAGGCTGAGGCAGGAGGATCATCACAAGCTTGAACCCAGCCCGAGCTATAGAATGAGACACTGTCTTAGTATAAAAAGGAAATGGTTTTGATATAGTCACATGGACCTGTTTGAACTGCCTATTACATCAGCATCACATAGAGGGAGAGGAGAGAAGGGCAGGAGAGAGAGGTGTGTGCATACATGCACCCTGTGCAAATCCTGGAAACAGAAGGGAATCATAACCTGTCAAAGATGGAGCCAACACCCGCACTGTGAGCGCTGCTCCTGTGGACATGGAGGCCTGTGGCCAGCAGGATGCCATCTTGGACAGATACGGAGCGGTGGGAGAAGGAGGCAATCAGCAATTCATTCCACCCTGCAAGCGTAGAGAGGAGACCTTGTGGGAAAAGCCATCACATTCCTACTTCCTTGATAGTCAGCAATGCATGCATTATTATCCCATGTAATGAAAGCAGAATGGAAAATCCTGGGAGGTTAAGACACA
The DNA here is from genome assembly GCA_030556225.1 of Cricetiscus sungorus. Classification (NCBI taxonomy): domain Eukaryota; kingdom Metazoa; phylum Chordata; class Mammalia; order Rodentia; family Cricetidae; genus Cricetiscus; species Cricetiscus sungorus. The sequence continues at coordinate 24,152,403 of JANBXA010000730.1, forward strand.
GCTCAAGGTGACACATGTAATTAGTGACAAAAGAAGGGACAGGGCTAGAGTTTCCTGAATTCATGGCTCTGCACAAACCCCTGCCGTTTCTCAGATGCAGACTAGAATGACAGTTTGAGAACAGGGACTCTTTTTGTCATCGTTGACAACAAATATGAGTTGGAACTTTACCAGACAATAGTCACTGTTAGCTGAATGATGGGTACAGTGACTGTACCTCATAGTCTCTGTTCCAGGACCTGACAAACTAGTTGTATTTCTTTGGTGTCATCTATAGCAACAGAACAGTATGTAGCTTTCAGGCGACACTCAGTGATCGCTCATCAGCTGTCAGGGATTCGTGAGTGGACTGGTTCCCAGTGCTCAGGCAGTCCTCATGAAATCTCCCTGATGGCTCTGTGACAAAGAGTAGCTATGGCAGATGTCAGCAGACTGCAGCATCTCCAATACGGGAGACAAGATTACACACAAAGAAATGGAGGAAATGGAGGAAAGCTTGAGCCCCAGGTAACATAGGCCTAAGCAAAAATCTGTGTGTGTGTGTGTGTGTGTGTGTGTGTGTGTGTGTGTGTGTGTGTGTGTGTCCATGCGCGCATGTGTGTTTACCTTCCTACTCTATCACTTTTCTCCTTATTCTCAGGACATAGGGCTCCTCTCTGAACCTGCACACTGACTGGACAGCCCCATCTCCATCTCCCATCTCCATGCCACTCCTACCACCTAGAGCTTGGGTGATAGGCACATGCAACCTCAGACAACTTCTCTCTTTACACATGCATTGGGGACCCTGTCTCTGTCCCTTTTGCTGGTATAGCACACACTTTTACCCACCATGCCATCTCCCCAGCCCCCAAAACCTCTGACTTTTTTACTTCACCTGTGAAGTGGGAATATCTCCATTTGCCAGTCTTATAGTTGTAAGACACTGCTTCAAGTTATCCTCAATAAAGTTATTTATGAGTCTTTGAAATGAAATGTAAATTATAAAACCACAGAAACATTTGCGTTGGGGAAAAGCCCTACTTCTCCATGAACGAGGTTTCATTTGGGAATGAAAGTCCTATGGGGGGAGTATTTAAATGTACAAGTCTGTAAATGACATAAAATGAAGATCAGACACAGCAGCGCACACCTTTAACCTTAGTGCTTGGGAGACAGAGGTAGGCAGATCTCTGTGAGTCCAGCCTGGTCTACAAGTTGCTCCTTTTGGAGTCCCATGGGTCATTTCAAAATAGTAGCCTAGGAGATTGTCTCAGGAAAAGAGGAAGCCCAATGTCTTACCTGCCCGGAGCAGAATGACCTGGTCCTCCAGGGTGAGGTCTGAGAAGTGAGGGATGCGTTTGGCCCACTCAACAAGGGTGAAAAGCTGCTTGTCAGCAGCATGGCATATGTTGGTAACAGGGTCATTTGTCTGAAAAAGGAACAAATGCCCATGAAGTCCTGGGACTCTAAATACCCCTCTCTGACCTCCAGCCCCAGTCAGGAAAGGGAAGCTGGCTGAAGATCTGACATCATACCGAGTTTTCCATGTTCAGGTCACCATAGGATTCTGTCTTTGGTTCCACAGCAAGTTCAGCTTCTAGAATCCTCTCTACGGGCATGTCTTCATGGCCACTACTGGCACACTCTGCCTCACTCTCAGCTCGTTCCCGGCTCCTCTGCCTTTCTTCTTGCACAGCTGGCATGTGGCAAGACCAACAGATGTTACAGAGTACCAAGGACCAATGTGGGACAGTCACCTACCTGAAGTTTTTCCTGTTTAAAATGGACTCACCATGGTATTGAACCAGGGACACTTTAATGCTGACAGATGGGGCAGAGACAGCAAAGCTGTTTCCTTGTGGGGACAAAGGTGGGTCTGTAGTCATATTGCTTCCAATGCATTACAAAGACCCTCTTAACCTTGCTGTTTTAGCCTCACTAATCTCACCCTTCTTCGAAGGAGCTACCATCTCCTTGCTAACCCCATTGTGTCCATTATCCTTCCTATTCTGCTGGCTCTGATGAGCAATGAGTTTGCAATGGTTAAGGAGCAAGCCCATTACTGCAAAAACTCCCCTTGTCAGATCCTATGCATCAGCCCTGGCATTCACGTCCCATTAGGTAGGCCTCCTGTGCACCAGCCTGAACACAACATCACCTGATCCGACTTGTCAGGGAAGATCTTCAGGGAGCCAGCTGTGGGGATTTAGTAAGTGAAGGGGTGGAGGGATGTCACCTAGAAGACATTTCAGAATGTGCACTGATTTCATGGGTGGGGGAGGGCACATAGGCAAAGGTGTAGGTTGGAGTTACTTCTGCATTCCCCAAACTTGGGGTTTTCATCAAAGTTCACTTTAGCTCTCAAAACCCTTGGTCCATACATTGGGGTGCAAGGCAGGCCCCACACCCCACACCGCCCTCTCAGTGTTGGGTTCCTTTCTATCTACGAGGCTGCTGTTTCTAGTTTAGTCCCAGCAGTGATGAGCAGAATTCAGCACTGGAAGATAGTTTGCTCCCACAGAGGAGTGAATTCTAATCTAACTTGGTAAAGCACCTTTGCAAGTAGCCTCTCCTCCAGGTTTCTCCCTTGCTGTTCCCAGCCCATAGGCCAGGGAGCCCTTATCCTCTGAGGCTGTTGAGCCACGGAGGCTGTCTGAAGGGCTGAAGCTGGGGAGCAGCATGCAGAGTCTCTCTTGTAAAGGATGAGACTGGTTTTCTGAGGTCAGAGAAGAGGCCTAAAAGCCACCACTAATAATCCTTACTAGGTAGCAATATTATGTGGCCCAGAGAAACAGAAAGAGTATAGGAAGGAAGAAGAGGGAGGAAGGGAAGAGATAAGAAAGCAAAGAGGTGAGGAAGAAGAAACTGAAATAGAACAGAGAGGAGAAAAGACAAGAGAACACACACCTCAGAGCTAAAGAAATCTTTTCCAAATGTTATCTTGGCCACGTGCATGCATATGCCCTCAGATGTGTCACTCAGCCTCCTCCCAGCCTTGGTTTCCCTGTCCATGGGGCTGAAATTGCAGTGATTGACTGGGAAGGACTTGTGGGAATCACCAAAACAACTGTAGAAGTTTGATGGGATGCTCACTTCCCCTTCGCCTTTGTCTTCCTGCCCTGTGGGCTTGTGTCTCTCCCCCAGGCTTCCCACAGGGTCCCTTCCTCTTTCTCAGCTTCCCTTACTTCCTCTTTCTCACTGGATTCACCCTGTCAGTCTTCCTTCAGTGACTACCTGTGAGAACTACAGTGCATATTTTTCTCTCTGTCACATTTTCTGGTTGAAGTTGAATGTTCTTGCACTTATCTTTAAGAAATCAACCCATTTCTATTTGTCCTGAATTTTAAAAACCAAAGCAAACTGAGTTAAGTCCTTTCTGTGATCATCAATCAACTATTCTAACAGACTTGTGACATTCAAGGAAAATAATCCTGAAGCTTCAAAGAAAGTCTTGGCTTCAGGAAATTAGGTTCAATTCCCATTTGCCATTGAGTACGAATTGACTACTCTCTCTTCCAATTAGTACTATAAACCTCACTGTTATAACTGAAGCAACATATCATTAGTAGGAGCTATTCTATGTGGCAGATATCCTCAGCTCCTGAGGACATAGCCAGGACACTAGCTGATCAAACACAATCCCAGACTCCAGCTTTTCAGGCTGCATTCATCCATGCAGTAAGTGAAAAGTAAAAAATTTACTAGCTGTCTGTAGGGACATGAACTTGCCACCCTAGGGCCTCCGTCCCCTGCAGGTGGTCGCTCACGGAACTCTCTTGAGAAAAATAGTTCCTGAGATAACTCCAGGATGTCCCAACAACCTCTGTGCAATGTTCCAACGCCTTGTTTAATACAATACATAGCTTAACTGATAAGTAAACATGTAACTCCGGATCTCTCCCCTACCCCCTCCCTAGTCAGCTGATAAGTAAACGGGTAACTTTGGACTTCCTCTATTTCCTTCCCCTCTTTTGATGTTTTTGCCTTTATAAGCTTGTCACAAGTTTGGGTCGGGGTCGAACTCCTCCACTCCCCTGTGGGTGTATGAGTCTCGACCCCAGCATGCTGGCCTGAGATCTCATCCAATTTCATTAAACTTCCTCGTGTGATTGCAGCAAGTCCGGTCTCGGTGCCTCACTGGGTGCGCGCTATTCCCGAGATTTGAGTGAGGGTCTCCCTTCGGGGGGCTTTCATTTTGGGGACTCGTCCGGGAGTTGCGCGACCACCCAGGAGTCCTAGACCCACTTGGAGGTAAGAACTTCTGTTCTGTTGTGACTCTGTGTTTGTGGCCTGTTCAAAAATCTGGTGCGATCGCAGTTTCGTCTTTGCAAACGCTTTATTGAGGCCACTCTCCAGGAGGAGGGTGGAGTGGACAGGGATAGACGTGTCCAGGTGTCCACCGTTTGTTCGCCCTGGGAGACGTCCCAGGAGGACAGGAGGAGGACCAGGGACGCCTGGTGGACCTCCGCGGGGAAGGTCGGGAGATAAATTTTCTCCTTGACGACCGGTGTCAAAGGGCCATTTCTAGCCTGTCTGACTCCTCTCAGAATTACTGGTCGACTCGGAGTCGACAGCTGCTTTTGTGTTCCTGTCTTTCTGTCTTTGTGCTTATTTTTGTTAAAAGAGGTAGACATGGGACAGACCGTGACGACCCCACTAACACTGACTCTGGACCATTGGACGGACGTTAAGACTAGGGCTCATAATCTTTCTCTTGAAGTCAGAAAAAGACCTTGGAAAACTTTTTGTTCCTCCGAATGGCCAAATTTTGGTGTAGGATGGCCTTCGGGAGGAACTTTTAACCTATCTGTCATTTCCGCTGTCAAGCGAATTATCTTTCAGGACACAGAGGGACACCCTGATCAGGTTCCATACATCCTCGTGTGGCAGAACCTAGTCCAAAACCCACCACCCTGGATGGAACCTTGGACATCAGGGATAGAGACGGTGACGGTGGCCGTGGCCGCGAAACCGAAAGTACGACCTTCAGATCCGCCGGCGCCCGCTCCATCAGCTCCCCCGAGGATCTATCCTGAAATTGATGATGTTTCCCTCCTTGACCACCCTCCTCCCCCATATCCTCAACCTGTTCCTCATGCAGCCCCTCCACAAGTGCCAGCCCCAACGGACTCTTGGACGGCCTCCGAAACAGGACCAGCGGCCGGAACTCGAAGCCGCAGGGGTCTCAGCCCGGAGGGATCTAGCGCAGGACCTGACTCCACCGTTGCCTTACCATTACGGGCTTATGGACCCGCCCCAGCTCCAGGGCAACTAGTCCCACTGCAATACTGGCCGTTTTCATCAGCCGATATGTACAACTGGAAAACTAACCACCCCTCTTTCTCAGAAAACCCCTCAGGCTTGACGGGACTCCTTGAGTCCCTGATGTATTCTCATCAGCCCACTTGGGACGACTGTCAACAACTCTTGCAGGTCCTCTTTACGACTGAAGAAAGAGAGAGGATCCTCCTGGAGGCCAGAAAGAATGTTCCAGGACCAGATGGGACCCCCACCAATCTCCCTAATCTTATAGATGCCGCTTTCCCCTTGGTCCGCCCTGACTGGGATTACAACTCTGCGGAAGGTAGGGAGCGTCTCACGGTCTACCGCGGGGCTCTAGTGGCAGGTCTCAAAGGGGCCGCACGGCAACCCACCAATTTGGCAAAGGTAAGAGAAATCCTACAGGGTCCAGTGGAGCCACCCTCTGTCTTCTTGGAACGACTGATGGAGGCTTATAGGAGATATACCCCATTTGATCCCTCCTCGGAGGGACAGCAGGCGGCTGTAGCCATGGCTTTTATAGGGCAGTTGGCCTCTGATATCAAGAAAAAGTTGCAGAGATTAGAGGGGCTCCAGGATTATACTTTGCAGGATTTAGTAAAAGAGGCAGAGAAAGTGTATCACAAGAGGGAGACCGAGGAAGAAAAACAAGAAAGAGAAAAAAAGGAGGCAGAGGAGAGGGAAAATCGGCGGGATCACCGCCAAGAGAGGAATTTGACTAAGATTTTGGCCGCAGTAGTAGGTGGAGAAAGGTCAGAGAAAGGACAGTCAGGACACCTGGGCAACAGGGCAAGAAGACCCCCTGGAGGACAGAGGCTACAACTTGAGAAAGACCAATGTGCATACTTTAAAGAAAAAGGACACTGGGCCAGAGATTGCCCCCGAAAGAAACAAAAGGGCCCCAAGATACTGGCCCTGGAGGAAGATTAGGGGAGTCGGGGCTCGGTCCCCCTCCCCGAGCCTAGGGTAACTCTCTCTGTGGAGGGGAACCCCGTTAATTTCTTAGTAGATACAGGAACCGAACACTCAGTTTTGACTAAACCATTAGGACAATTAGGATCAAAAAGAACTCTGGTTATGGGAGCCACTGGAAGTAAACTTTACCCCTGGACAACGAAAAGAAGTTTAGAAATAGGAAAACGCCAAGTAACGCACTCTTTTCTTGTGATTCCTGAGTGCCCTGCGCCCCTTCTGGGGAGGGACTTGTTGACCAAACTAAAGGCTCAGGTCCAGTTCACCCCGAAGGGACCAGAAGTCACCTGGGGAGAGGCCCCTATAACATGCTTAGTTTTAAGTCTAGAAGAAGAATATCGCCTCCATGAACCCAAGACTGGGATTTTGCCCCCTAAAGAGTGGCTGACAGCTTTTCCAGAGGTTTGGGCAGAGCAGGCTGGAATGGGACTGGCCAAACAAGTACCACCCGTCGTAGTTGAGCTGAAAGCTGCTGCCACCCCTGTCTCAGTCAGACAGTACCCCATAACTCAAGGGGCTAAAGAAGGCATTCGACCACATATCCAGAGACTGTTACAACAAGGTATACTGATTCCCTGCCGGTCCCCTTGGAATACCCCCCTCCTGCCGGTACGTAAGCCTGGAACCAATGATTATCGACCCGTCCAGGACTTAAGAGAAGTCAATAAACGGGTACAGGACATTCACCCAACTGTGCCCAACCCTTACAACTTGCTGAGTTCCTTACCGCCTGAACGATCCTGGTACACCGTTCTGGATTTGAAAGATGCCTTTTTCTGTCTCAGATTGCATCCGAGTAGCCAACCCCTGTTCGCTTTTGAGTGGCGAGATCCCGAAGGAGGTCATACGGGTCAACTGACCTGGACTAGGTTGCCACAGGGATTCAAAAATTCACCGACTCTTTTCGATGAAGCCCTCCACCGTGACCTTACGCCCTTCAGGGCCCAGAACCCTCAGATTTCTCTCTTGCAGTATGTGGATGATTTACTACTCGCAGCTTCGACCCAGGAACTGTGCCTCGATGGGACCAAAAAAGCTCCTAAAGGAATTGGGTGAGTTGGGGTACCGGGTGTCCGCCAAGAAAGCCCAGTTATGTCGCTTGGAGGTGACCTACCTAGGATACACCCTCCGAGAAGGGAAGCGGTGGCTCACTGAAGCATGGAAAAAGACTGTGATGCAGATCCCGACCCCCACCACTCCTCGACAAGTACGTGAGTTTTTGGGAACTGCAGGTTTTTGTAGACTCTGGATACCGGGGTTCGCCACGTTGGCGGCCCCTCTGTACCCACTCACTAAAGAAAAAATCCCATTCACCTGGACGGAGGAGCACCAAAGAGCCTTTGACAATATAAAGACTGCCCTGCTCACAGCTCCTGCTTTGGCCCTGCCAGATCTGACTAAGCCTTTCACTCTATATGTTGATGAACGGGCTGGAGTGGCCCGTGGAGTTCTGACTCAGACCCTGGGGCCCTGGAAGCGGCCGGTGGCCTACCTATCTAAAAAACTAGACCCCGTTGCCAGTGGGTGGCCCTCTTGCTTGAAAGTAATTGCTGCAGTAGCCCTGCTTGTCAGAGATGCTGATAAGCTCACTCTGGGTCAGTATGTGACTGTAATTGCTCCCCATGCTTTAGAAAGTATTGTGCGGCAGCCCCCGACCACTGGATGACAAACGCCCGGATGACACATTACCAGAGCCTGTTGTTAAACGATCGAATAACCTTTGCTCCTCCTGCTATTCTCAACCCGGCCACCCTGCTCCCCGAAGCAGATGACTGTACCCCGGTGCACCGATGCACTGATGTCCTGGCTGAAGAAACCGGGACCAGGAAAGACCTGACTGACCAACCTTGGCCGGGGGTGCCTAACTGGTATACGGACGGCAGCAGTTTTGTGGTAGAAGGTAAAAGAAGGGCAGGAGCAGCGGTGGTAGACGGAAAGCAGGTAATTTGGGCTAGCAATCTCCCAGAAGGAACCTCTGCTCAAAAAGCTGAGCTTCTGGCACTGACTCAAGCTCTGCGTCTGGCAGAAGGTAAGGCTATCAACATTTACACCGACAGCCATTATGCTTTCGCCACAGCCCACATTCATGGGGCCATCTACAGGCAGAGGGGCCTACTCACCTAAGCAGGAAGAGACATTAAAAACAAAGAAGAAATCCTGGCCCTCCTAGAAGCCATACATCTTCCAAAAAAATTAGCCATTGTCCACTGCCTGGGACACCAGAAGGGGGCTGACCCAGTCACAAAGGGGAACCAGATGGCTGATCTAACAGCAAAGCAAGCTGCCCAGGGAGCGGTAGTACTGGGGGAAGAAACTGGAACCCCGCCAGAACCCCGCAAGCCATGGATCCCAGCTTCATCTATCCCTATAAAGATTATGATTTAATCAACGATATGGCCTGTGCAGGAAAAGCTCGGATGTTCAGTTCCGGTGGATTGGCAAAAACCAAGGATGGACGAATCATTCTGCCCTCTAAGGAAGGGCAAGACTATGTGAGACGAATACACCAGCTAACTCATCTTGGAAATGAAAAGCTTAAGCAATTAATCAAAGGTTCTAAATATTATGTTCTAAGATTAAATACAGTAGTAAAAGAGGTAGTAGAGTCATGTCAGGCCTGCACTTTGACCAATGCTGCCCGGCCGTTCAAAGAACCTGGAAAAAGGATGAGGGGAGACCGGCCGGGAGTTTATTGGGAGGTAGACTTCACTGAAATTAAGCCAGGAAAATATGGTAATAAGTACCTTCTAGTTTTTATAGACACTTTTTCAGGATGGGTGGAAGCCTTTCCCACCAAGTCTGAAACTGCTCAAGTAGTAACCAAGAAGATACTGGAAGAAATCCTGCCCCGGTTCGGGATTCCCAAGGTAATCGGTTCGGACAACGGGCCTGCTTTTGTTGCCCAGGTAAGTCAGGAGTTGGCCACCCAACTGGGGACTAATTGGAAATTACATTGTGCTTACAGACCCCAGAGCTCAGGACAGGTAGAAAGAATGAATAGAACCCTAAAAGAGACCCTTACTAAATTGGCTATTGAGACCGGCAGCAAAGACTGGGTGACCCTCCTCCCCTTTGCGCTCCTTAGGGTCCGAAACACACCTGGACGTTTCGGCCTTACCCCTTATGAAATCCTACATGGGGGACCCCCCCCTTGACTGAGTCAGGCGGGATATTGGATCCTTGCACTGACTCTCCCTCCTCCTCTGCTCTGTTTACTCACTTGAAGGCCTTAGAAGTTGTCAAAACACAGATCTGGAATCAGATCAAAGAAGCCTACACTCCAGGGACCACCGCGGTGCCCCATGGGTTCCAAGTTGGAGACTCAGTCTTGGTCAGACGACATCGCGCTGGCACGCTTGAGCCTCGGTGGAAAGGACCCTATCTGGTGCTGTTGACTACTCCCACGGCAGTAAAGGTAGACGGGATTGCTGCCTGGATCCACGCTTCTCACATAAAAAAAGGCACCCAGTCAAAATGAAGACAACCGCGAACATAATTGGACAGTGGCAGCCAGTGACAATCCTCTCAAGCTGCGCCTTTGCCGTAGCCCCAACCTTGGGGGATAACCCTCATGCCCCCAAAGACTGACATGGGAAGTGCTTAATGAAGAGGGCACCGTTGTATGGTCAAAAACCGCAGTGCACCCCCCTTGGACTTGGTGGCCGGATCTTGCACCTGATATCTGTAAGTTAGCTGCCGGTTCCCTGGCCTGGGATCTTTCTAATTATGACAATTTAGATAAACCACCCCCGGAGAAACAATGTGTCCCTCATGGTATAGGGAGCACATTGGGATGTTCCGGACAATTCTTCAGAGCCAACCTCCAGGCAGCAGACTTCTACGTCTGCCCCTGGCAGGGACATAACAGAGAGATGAAGAGGCGATGTGGAGGGGCATCAGGTTATTTCTGTGCTAAATGGGGATGTGAGACCACAGGAGAAGCCAACTGGAATCCTTCCTCCTCCTGGGATCTGATTATAGTAAAAAAGGGTTGTAAGCCGGAAGAGCCAGAAAGAGGAGAGAGAGACACATCTAAGTACCCATCTTATAAGACTGGATGTGCTCCCGGGGCCTCGGGTGGCCCTCAGGGGCCATGCAAAGGCAACTATTGCAACCCTCTGAATATTAGTTTCACAGCACAGGGAAAACAAGATCGTCGATGGGTGAAAGGTAACCGCTGGGGGTGGAGAGTCTATACTGGAGCAGGAGACCCAGGGTTCGTTTTTGCTATCAGGATGAAGATAGAGAGTCCGCCCGCACAACCGGTAGGCCCCAATCCGGTGCTTGATAACCCCCTACCCAGGCCTGAGAGACTTCCTAGTCTCACCCCATCACCAAAGGAAGGTTCCTCTACCAGCCCTACTCCATACCCTCTTTTGATCACATCCTCCCACCCCCCTATGAGAACAGAGGATCGCCTATTTAATCTGCTTGATAGTGCGTTCGTTGTTTTAAACCGCACAAACCCCACTGCTACCCAATCTTGCTGGCTGTGCTTTGCTTCTAGTCCCCCTTATTATGAGGGAATAGCTCAAATGCGGAGCTATAATGTTACTTCTGACCATTCGCATTGCCCCTGGGGGAGCCAACGAAAGTTGACCCTGTCAGCGGTATCAGGCACTGGACTATGTATAGGCAAAGTGCCTACCAGACACCAGCCCCTCTGTAACGTAACTATTAACACCCTGACAGATGGCCCAAATCAATATCTAGTACCCCCCCCCCAGATACTTGGTGGGACTGTGACACTGGCCTGACCCCCTGCCTGCATACATCACTTTTTAACAGTACTAGGGACTTTTGTATTTTGGTCCAGCTGGTGCCTAGGGTCATCTATCATGATGATGGTTCATTTATAGATGAATTTGATCACCGTACTCGTTACAAGAGGGAACCTGTAACCCTGACCTTAGCTGTCTTGTTAGGATTAGGAGTAGCGGCAGGGATTGGGACTGGAGCATCCGCCCTTATTCAGCAGCCCTACTACTATAATGAGCTCAGAGCGGCTATGGATGCAGACCTGGGAGCGTTGGAACACTCCATAACTAAACTAGAAGAGTCATTAACTTCATTGTCAGAGGTAGTGCTGCAAAACAGAAGGGGATTAGACCTGCTTTTTCTTAAAGAGGGAGGGCTCTGTGCTGCCTTAAAGGAAGAATGTTGCTTCTATGTAGATCATTCCGGTGTCATCAGAGATTCCATGGCAAGGCTTAGAGAAAAGCTAGAAAACAGAAAAAAAAAGAGAAGCATACCAAGGATGGTATGAAAATTGGTTTAATCGGTCACCTTGGTTCTCTACTCTGGTCTCCGCCATGGCCGGGCCTTTAATCATTTTGATGCTGATCCTAACCTTCGGGCCATGTATTCTAAATAGGCTGGTGGCATTTATAAAAGAAAGGATAAGTGCTATCCAGGTAATGGTCTTAAGACAGCAGTACCAGATACTACGAGAAACTGAGGGATCGCTCTAAGATTAGAGCAATTCACAAGAAGAAGTGGGGAATGAAAAGTAAAAAATTTACTAGCTGTCTGTAGGGACATGAACTCGCCACCCTAGGGCCTCCGTCCCCTGCAGGTGGTCGCTCACGGAACTCTCTTGAGAAAAATAGTTCCTGAGATAACTCCAGGATGTCCCAACAACCTCTGTGCAATGTTCCAACGCCTTGTTTAATACAATACATAGCTTAACTGATAAGTAAACATGTAACTCCGGATCTCCCCTACCCCCTCCCTAGTCAGCTGATAAGTAAACGGGTAACTTTGGACTTCCTCTATTTCCTTCCCCTCTTTTGATGTTTTTGCCTTTATAAGCTTGTCACAAGTTTGGGTTGGGGTCGAACTCCTCCACTCCCCTGTGGGTGTACGAGTCTCGACCCCAGCATGCTGGCCTGAGATCTCATCCAATTCCATTTTCAATAAACTTCCTCGTGTGATTGCAGCAAGTCCGGTCTCGGTGCTTCACTGGGTGTGCGCTATTCCCAAGATTTGAGTGAGGGTCTCCCTTCGGGGGGCTTTCATAAGTAGTTACTGTGTGTTTTCAGGCTCTCCAGCAGCTGGCATTAATGGAGTGCTTTCCAGATCAGAAGCTATATTTCATACTTAATACTTTATATAGATTATTGTATCTCATTTAACCCCTTCCAATAACTCTCAGGGGTACTGTGAACCACAGAAAAACTAGATAACATATCTGATGTCAAAAGCTAGGACATGCTGGTGTCAGCCTAGAGACTCAGGCTGGCTCCTCCAGATCCTACTTAAAGACCTTCCATACTCCTAGGGCACTAGGATAAGCTGAACTAGCAGGACAAAAGGGTGTCTATACCACGTACAACCTTGAAGCCATAGTGAGGATTTTTTTTCCCTTTCTCTAAGTGAGATCTGGATGTTTTGGAGGAGGAATACTTGACTTGGCTATCTTGTTCACACTGGTGTCTCTCCTAAGGAAAGACACAGAGCGGTGAGCAGAGGGACAGCTTGGGGTACCATTTGGATCTTGGGGTCTTTTCCTCATCTGTGAGCTGGTTCCTGTTAGTTGGGTGATTCTGAAATGTACTTTTTTCCATCATTATTTCCTTGTTGATGACATTCCCTTTAAGCATGGGCTCAAGGACCTATTCCTTCATTGCTTTTTTCTGGCAGACTTCCTCAAACCCACAACAAGAGGTGTTAAAGGAGCCCATGCAGTGAGTCGTTGACCTACTGCAAGGGGAGGACATCCTTCCTGCACCAGCACTAAGATTCCCCAGGAACACCAGGCATCCGCACAGAGCCCTCTAGTTAATTAACTGCCCACTTCAATTTATTTGTGTTACTTAGCAGGATGACTTTTGATCTTTTAAAGGAAGAACAACAACAAGGAAAAGGCACTTCCAGATTTGTTACTCTCTGACGCAAGGATAACCCACTCACTCACACTATAAATTAAAAGATGAAACCACTCCAGTGCCCAGTGACACTCTCTGGGACTGAGAAGGCCAGTCTGTCAGACCTGTAAATGCCAATAATCCACAAAGACTGAGGAATATGCCAACATGAAAGGACTTATAGCAGACTGGGGTTATAAATCCTAGATGGCATCAACAAGCCAATGCAGGAAGCCAGCTCCACCTTGAAGGTCAGTTGGATGCTCCCTTGGAGCCACAGAAAACAAGGCCTCTAACACCTCCAAGACCCACTGCCCGGTTACTGGAAGAGAAATGGAGAGGCCCTGTGTGGGCACCTGTCCTTGGAGATGACAGAGGAGATGTCTCTGGCCCTCTGAGCTCTGGAGGTAAGCCCTGAGAAGTTGTGGCACCTAGACTCATCTTAACCTCCGCAAACCTCTTTCTCCCAGAGACCAGGGAAGCCCCGCTCTTCCTCTGGCTTCTGTCTTCACAGACTTTCTGCATGCACTGCTCTCCTTGAGTAGAAGGGAGCAGCGAGGCGCCTCACCTTCCCTCTTCATGCCCATGACCAGGCATTTTTGGTAGCGACAGTACTGGCAGCGGTTGCGTTGGCGCTTGTCGATGAGACAATCTTTGTTATCCCGACAGGTGTAGATGAGGTCTTTCCTTATGGTTCTTTTGAAGAAGCCTTTGCAGCCTTCACAGCTGTACACGCCGTAGTGCTTTCCTGGTGACAAGAGAACATCCCATAGAGTGCTTGTATTTACTTGGGCAGGACTACCCCCTAAGGAAACAGCTATAGCCCCTAAGCACAAATAATAACTCCCAAAGAGTGTGAGCTGCACCACAGGATGCAAAGTAAGCATAAATAACCCTTTTTTCTGTCTTCCCTCTGTATCTTCAACTCCAGACAGCATCATTTAAAAATTCCTGACCTCAGATTTTATTGACATTTATTTTATCAAAGCAACTCTTGGATTTGGATAAGCAAATGCCCCACCTAAGCTAAATATTTTAGTGTACATAACAAATAAAAAGATGTTTCATTGTCACGTATTACCCGCCAGGAGAAGAACCTTGGTCTAACTGACATTTCTCAAAATGAGCCCAAGGTCTCAGGAAACCCATTAAACTTATCATCTTGTACTGTAAACTATGAACATTCTTGAGCTACTGCCTGAAAAAAAAACTGCTATAAAATCTATACAGCATAACATTATGCTCAATCTTGAACAGGGCATATATTTCTGATAGACAGTAATTTTGCTTCATTTAGAATAATTGATTATATGCTTCACTGTCTCTGGGTCATATAGTTATCCCGGGCAAGAATGGATAATTTGTGTCAAGAGAGCTGCCACACCTGTCTGCAATAGCTACCATGAGTCAGTCAGCACTTGCTGTATGGCAGTGGTTCTCAACCTGTGGGACACAACCCATGGGAAGGGTCAAACAACTCTTTCACAGGGGATATTAGGTGTCCTACACATCAGATATCAACACTGTCATTCATAACAGCGGCAAAATTATAATCATGAAGTGGCAACGAAATAATTGTATGGTTGAGGCGGGGGTCACCACAACATGAGGAACTGTGTTAAAGGTTACAGCGCTAGGAAGGTGGTCAATCACCACTATGAGGGAAGTCTCTATGCTGTACACTAAGCAGCTATGGTCACGTGGCTGGAGTCAGAGAACTTGAAATGTAACAAAGCGGGGTTGTTTAAAATAGAATACAAAATGTGGTGCATAAAGCCACGGACCTAATTCATGACATCCCTGAGAACTCAAAAATGTAACTTCATGCATGCACCCAGATCTTACCTGTCAGTGGAGATCACCCTCTGAAGTGGTGGCTAGAGATAGCCTGCCTGATGATAAGTTGTGCCAAATTAACTGGCTACGCTAACTTCCTGAATTCACAGCAGTGATACATGTGGGCCTTCGTCCTAGTCCCAGATACCTTAATACTTTCAGTTTGAGAAGCAGGACCCTAATTTGAGCATAGTATCGCAGGCATCCCATGGCTTTGCTACACATGAAGGGACTTACCACTTTCAATTAAAACAACCAAAACAAAGAAAATGCTTTGTCAAGCTGTGACTGACATTTTGTCATGGCAACAGCCATGTCTTCATGATTTGAAAATGAATTGTAAAGCAAATATTGGCCGTGAAGCTGTGGAAGTCTGAGGCACCTGTGGCTTTCGATGCTACAGCCTGCCCGAGCAGCTCCAATGAGAAGATGGGGAGTCAGCCATCATGGTCTGCCATAGACAGGACATGCTCTGTCTTCTCGTTATTTTAATTAGTTGGGACAGAGGGTCTCACTATGTAATCCACTTAAAACTCATGATCCCCCTGCCTCATCACTGAGTGTTGGTATTACAAGCAGGCTTCCTGCACACTTGTCATTCTCACTCTCAGACTCAAATGTGTTAAAAGCTAATGGAGAAAGAAGTCAGAGCGGAAAGAATGGAGAGGAAGGGAAAGAAGCAATTTTGGTAAAATGGAAGAGGACAAGCCCGTGGAATCACATCCATGTCCATAAAGGCATACTAAAAAAAAAATCTAGCATGCTGTGAAAGGGTAAAATGAAACATGCTCAAATACTAAGGCGTGTCTCTTTCGTGGAGATGTTATGGAAATTTTTTTACTTTCTGTTGTGCTTTTATGATTCCAATTTTTTATTGGTTTTATAATCGGGTACTTGGGACATTTAATGATTATAAGAAATAATTTTTTTTTAAAGTTAAACTCTAGAGTGGAATATTTGGTTGTCACTTAAATGTCTCAATCCCAGACATGTATGCAATTGTGTTACTCTGGAGAGGAGCCTCTGAAACATTTCCCCTGAAGCTAACTCTTCAAGATGGAGACTGTATTTTAGAATCATCAAGACTGCAGGCTTTGGGTCCCATGAATGAAATCTAAGGCTAGGCCCCCAGCTGGACCATTTCATTTCCCTGGGTACAGTACATACATGGAGGGAACCCTTCCCTGGAATTCTCTCAGGGGACCCATACCTGAGGATCTGTCCCCACAGATGGCACAGATGTGTTTCACCAGAGACCCAGGGCTGGTGGACGGGTAGTTCATGTTTCCAATTCCAGGCAGACCCGGTAAGGGCTTGATGTCCTCAGAGCTGCTGACACTGTTGACCACATTTAGCTGCAAGAGATGCAAGCAAAGGCAAAGAATAAGACATAGGCAGGATAAGCCCGATGCACTTAGCTCCATTTCCAGAAGTAACTTCCACGTATAGAGTTTCCCAACTGCTCATCTGTGACAGGAATGTAAAGCCATGGGACAAGTGCACAAGATGAAAGAAATCATTTCTAGAAGCTGAAACATAACCAGAGCACCACAACACACCTCTGTTAAGCTGTTTGTATTTCTTCCTTTTACTCGGGTGTTTTTACTTGAGCTAAACTGTACAGCACACCTAGGACAATGTCAGCTGTGTGTCTTTAAATTTTTCATCAGCTACTGACTGCAGATTCAGCAGTACACTGTGAGGAGCTATGGCCCTTGGGCAAGACATGCAGATGCTAAAAGCTAAGCCATCTCCCCCCACCCCAAAAATGAAAAACAATTCATTAGTTAACCACTGAACATTCCCAAGACTCTGAAGACACAAAGGCCAATACAAGTACATATTTGGGGACTCATGTAAAAGGGGATGAGAAGGGCAGATACGTGGCTCATCTCTATGAGCTCACTGAAGATGCTAGCCTCAATGTTTTGACCCCGCAGTGCCCCTGGTAAGCCCCTCCCCCTGCTCCCATGGCATGGAGCTGGTGCATATGGATGTCTGAGTAGGTCTGCTTGATTTTCCTGGTCCCCACCCCTTGTCAAAAGTGAACATCTCCTCCCCACTTATCCTGTTGCCCTTAAAATGTCCAAGAAGCTGAAGCTCAATGTTTGTAGTCATCAGAGAAAAGAAGTTGAATAAATCTGAGGCAGTCATCAATCAGAAACAGCCTGTGGGTACACAGCAGTGTTCTCAGCTAGGCAGAGGGAGACATAAAACCTACAAGGGCTGTCTCTTTGTCCTCAAAAATATTTGGTCTCCTTGAGGAGTCAGAATATGCACAATTAAGAACCTGCATAAGAGGGGCCAGAGAGAGGAGGAGCTAATGGGCCCCCAGACTGATAGCTGGGAATCCAGCATTGGACCAACTCATATCCCCTGAACATGGGTCTCAGTTAGAAGGCCTGGGCAGTCTAAGGGACCTCTGACAGTGGAACCAGGATGTATCCCTGGTGCACAAGAGGATTTTTGGAGTGCGTTCCCCATGGAGGGATAAAGGCACCACCCTCCCTGTGGAGTGGGGGTGGGGATGGGATGGGAAGGTGGTCAGGGGGTATGGGAGGGAGGGAGGGACAGAGAGGAAACTGGGATCTATATGTAAAATAAGAAAAATAGATAGGTAGGTAGGTAGGTAGGTAGATAGATAGATAGATAGATAGATAGATAGATAGATAGATAAAGAGGGGCCAGAGAGAAGGCTCAGACAGTGAAGTACTTTCCTGTGCAGGTGTGAGCACCTGAGTAAAAGCTATAGATATTCTTTAAGTCAAAATGTGGTGGCACGTGCTCAGAATTGCAGTGCTTGGGAAGTGGAGACAAGTAGATCCCTGGGATTCTCAGGATGGCCAGTCTAGACAAAGCAGCAGCTTCTAGGCCATGAAAGACCAGCCTCAAAAGAAGTGGGGAGGAGGCTGAGGAGGAGTGGGAAGAGGGGGGGAGCAGGAGGGGAGGAGAAGGAAAGAAGAAAGCAAAGACAGACAGAAGTGAATGATGCCTGAAGAACATCTGAAGTTGTTTCCTGGTCTCCATAGGCAAGCTCACACACATGTACATCTTCAAACACACATAACACACACACACACACACACACACACACACACACACACACACACACGCATGCTCATACACACACATGCATGCACAAACACATGTGTGCACATGCTTGTGAACACACACGCATGCACATACACACACATGCGCATGCGCACATACATTCATGCACACACACATACACACACATGCACGTACACATACACACACGCATGCACATACATACACATGCACATGCGCATGCACACACATGCACGCGTGTACATACACATACACACACACACAACACAAGCAACTTGAAAGAAAGGGAGGTGGTGCGAGTCTATACAAGTGTATCAGCTGGAAACATCAGAAAAATATCTGAGGGCTAACATAGGGTCCATGGACTTCTGTGATCTTCATGAAATTTTAATTATGTTGTGTAACCATATAACTGTAACTCCAAATTGAACCAGAAGTAGGACCTCCCTCTGTCATGGGACTTTGGTATAGGAAGAAAGATCAGTAAAACATAACCTACAATAGCATCAAATTAGGTTCCTTTTAAAACCACTAGCCTAGGGCTGGAGAGAGGGATGGCTCAGTGGTTAAGAACACTAGCTATTCTTCCAAAGATCCTGAGTTCAATTCCCAGCAACCACATAGTGGCTCACAGCCATCTGTAATGATCTTGTATCTTCTTCTGTCTTGCAGGGATACATGTAGACAGAACACTGTAAAAACAAAAAAGTAAAAAACAAAAACTAGGCTTTCAATTTACTGAGCAAATATTTATTGAGCATGGGAGTCAGACAGAGGCTCTGGGTTAAAGGCTGTGAATATTTTATTAATTTGTATAATGGATGAAAATGCGTGATAGAAGAATTCCTTTTCTCTTTTTATTCAAGGTTAAGCCAAGCTATCTAGAGGCCACACCCAGTATCTCATTCTGCTTCTGTATAGCATAGACAAGTTCATAACCTAGGAACATGGAAAGAAAATGATGCCATAGTGGTGCCTAGAGGTTCTCACGTGGTGGGTCTGAGGACTGATCTTGCAGTGGGGACTATCGCATCACTGATGTCACTGATACACCTTTACAGTTAAAAAATAAATCACTGGCACTGGGCAGTGGTGGTGCTAATCCCAGCACTTGAGAGGCAGAGGCAGGGGGATCTCTGTAGAGCGTGGAGAAAGCAAGATGCCGGCCCACCGCTCTCCGATAAGATGACCACGTGGAAATACTTAGACTAGTAGAAATGGGTTAATCATTAAGACAGAGCTAGCTGGTAACAAGCTAGCCAACAGCCTTATATCAAATACAGTCTCTGCATGTTATTTGGGGCTAGCATGGTGGTGGGACCAGGCGGCTGGCAGGGAGGAACAAAGACCAGGTGGGCTGGCAGAAAACATACACACTACAGATCTCTGTGAGTTCGAAGCTAGCCTGGTGTATAGAAAAAGTTCTGGGACAGTCAGGGCTGTACAGAGAAACCCTGCCTCCAAAAAAAAAAAAAAAAAAAAAGTAGGTAGGGGACTGGAGAGATGGGTTAAGAGCACTGATTGTTCTTCCAGAGGACTAGGGTTCAATTCCCAGCACCCACATGGCAGCTCACAACTGTCTGCAGCTCCGGGAGATTTGACACCCTCACACAGACACACATGCAGGCAAAATGTAGATAAAATAAAAATGAATCATTAAAAATAAATAAATACAAATTTAAAAAAGTATCACTGGCATGGTATGAATCATGGCAGTGTGAGGTCTAGACAACAGCTTTTTCCAAGTGTCCCAAGAGCAGACCAGTTAACACTTGGTTAAATAAACTGGAAGCCATTCCATCAGATGAGCCCAGAGAGTGAGCCTTATAGCTAGCTGATCACAGCTCTGTCCTCAAATCCTTAGGTGGACAAGAAAGATCCTAGGAGTGAGGATCACCACCTCAAGAATATACCACCATCCCTCTGCCTTCCACCTCATTCCCTAGCTCTGTAGCTGCATCCTGCAGTGACTGGAAGAGTAAGGAATGCATGCGACCATCTTTGGGAAGCTAGGTCAATGCCAATTACTACCAAAAGTCCTCACAACAACCCAAAGAGTTCTTCCTGGTTTTACTCTCTGTAGGGATGAAGGGGTAGACACGTGTGAACTATTCAGGTATGCATGCCTGTGCATGTTCAGAGTCCAGAGAAAGATGTCAAGTACCCTGCTCTATTATTCGCCTTTATTATCTTGGGTGGGGGGGGTCTCTTGCTCAGCCTGGAGCTTGGCTGGTGGCAAGTAAGCCCCAACAATCTCCCTTTCTCCATCTCACACAAGGCTAGAACTGTAGGGGCATTGGTAACCATACTTAGTTTTTAATGTGGGTCCTGGAGATTTGAACTTGGGTCCTCTTGCTTGTGCATCCTGGGGTCTTACTCACTGAGCCATCTCCATAGCCCCCTGTTCTTATATGAATACAATAGCCTTGTCATGGATTTTTCTTTTGTTCATTCAGGAACACTGTGGCTGTTCTGCAAGCAAGATGATCCAGGCACTGCCTCCAGGAATTGCTGAGTAAAATTGGGTGGGATAGTTTAGGAAGGAAAAATTACACCCTGTGAGATCAGGGAAGGCTTTCTGAAGGTGGCAGCACTTGGCATAAAAGCCTGTCCTCAATTGGTAGTGGGTAGGTGGGATGATGATAGGGAAACCCAAGAACATGGGGAGCAACTGTGCCCACAGGGTAGATGTGCACGGTAGAAGAGACTGAGAGATGGGCAGTAGCAGAGTCTTGGAGGCTCAATGTCCTGGCAAGGGAGATGGCAATTAGGGGCCACTAGAAATTCTGAGCAGAGGAATTATGGCTTTCACACTCAGCAGACTGAGGAAGAAGGGAAAAGACACACTTGGGAACCTCACTAGGTCTAATTACCTGGAGCTAGGTTCTGGGGCTCCTGGATCCCAGCTCATCATTCTTCCTCCACTGTATACTTGGCTGGGGCTGGTAGGAGACACGGAGTCCTCACCTGCCCTTGCCCCATCTCCATGTCCGAGAACCCACAAAGGAGCAGAGCAGTTTTATACATTCTCTCCCCATCTGAGTCAGCAGCCCCCTCCCACCTCTCTTCTTCATGGACTCCAGCGGTGGAGGGACAAAGTGATCGGGACAAATGAGCTGATGCTCTCCCCTCCATCCACCCCTCTGACTGGCTTGGCATTTGTGTGGCTGAGACAATGGTGCAGGGCATGGAAGGCAGCTGTTGTCAATACAGACCTATTAGCTGCCTGGCCCCAAAGTCCCTGAACCTTGGCTGTCTCATTCCATTAGAGGCAGCTCTGCTGAAACAGGCACTTTAGAGCTGAAATTCAGCAGGCAGTCTGACCTGCCACTGCACGCGGCTGGCTTCATCCTCAGGATGGGACAGGAGCCCACCTGGCTCATCTGTCCGACACTTCCTGAATACCTCTGGAACCATTTCAGAGCATCGGTTCCATTTCCAAGCTGCCTTCAGCCTCAATTATTCCAGCCAGACGCGGGGTTCTGTTCCTACTCCAGGGTGCAGACCCCATCTCTCATCTTGTAATGGGCATGGCCCACCACCTGGATCCTGGTCTGGCCTTTCTCTTCCTCACCATAGATCTTGACCAGGTCCTGTCACTCAGCACAATTTGTTTTCCTCATCTCTTTTCAAATGATGGCTGTGTGTCCCAGATATTAAATAATTGAGGCTACTTATCTTCTGAACATGCTTCAACCAAATATTATTTGTTTCTTGAGACAGAGTCTCACTCTGTAGCTCTGAAACAATCCTCCTGCTTCTGCCTCCCAAGCATTGATATTACAGGTGAGCACCAAGTCTTTTTCTAATTGACAAGAATATTAGACTTCCAAATACAATTTTGCTTGAAGATCTTATAGCTCGATTTCTCTTGGATAATCTTTAAGTCTATTCCAACTATAATATTTGCAGCTTTATGAAAATATTTTCTATAAAATGCAAACGTTTAAGAAGGTAAGAACTCGATTGTCAATATATTACCAAGCCAAAAAACAAAACAAAACAAAAAATCACTAGGGATAGCATCCAGGTCAGGCAGCAGGGGTCAGTAGGGGAGAAAGAGAAGGAAGGCAGCAAATATATACTATATAGCACCTTTTCAGAGTCTGTTCAACAGAGTTGTACTGGAAAATATACAGCACTTGGCACACACACGAGCACACACGTGAAAACACACACAATGAAATCTGTAGCCTAAATGACTACATGAAAAGTGTTCAGGTGCCCTCTTGTATATAGATCTGGTATCTGAAAATTGCTCACTCTACTAAGATGCCCCCCAAATGGACTGAATCATATAGATATACATACATGTAATTCATATGTAACGTATATGTGTATGTGATTCAAGTATGTGCATGTGTGTATATATAAGTCACGTGTGAATAATTCATACATATATCATATATGCCATATGTGTGTGTGATTCAGTATGTTTATGTGTGTATGTACATATAAACAACCTTTAGTACCTGGAATTGGCCTGGTTCTGTGAATACTGGTTGAAACAAACTTCTCCAGAGCCTTTCAGCAACACAGTGTACCTGAATCAAGGATCAGTTTGTACAGTATATACCATGTAGGAATAATAATAGGAATGGTAATAATAATATCCTCCGGCTGCCACAGGGCATTACAGAACTTGAGAAGCATTTTTTTCAGATCCATATCGCCTTTGACATTCATTAAAATCCCTTTGGGAAAATCAGGGCAAGCATTTGTGCCCCACAGCAGAGAAAATGAAACTCAAACAGAAATGAGCTAAAGTGGTTTGTGAAAGGTCACTCGGTCCTTTCCTATCCGTGCCAGTTCAGTTCTCCTTGGTCCTCAAGATCAAAAACCCAGGGTGCACTCAGAGAAGTTCAAAGAGACTAACAAGGCAGAGTGGGAGACCCCTTCTGCTTTCCCGCACCGAGCACTTCCTCCCCGCAATACTCCTGAATTGTACTTACAGGTCACGGAAAGAGCATGCTTCAGTGGTGAGCTCCCACAGACCCAGTGCTGAGCAGAGAAGACAGGATGCAGGAGTAATCTCTACCCAAGGCCTCGGAGTCTAAGTCTCGGTGGCTAACACCAAGACCTTTTGCCGTGTGTCACCTGGTTAACTGGGCAAAGTTCTGCTGCGTGTGGTTCCGGATCCCAAGCCCAGAGCACTGCTCGCTGTCTGAGGCCGCTTCACCAGCACTTGGCAAGCTTAATATAGCTACCAAAGCCAAACTTGGCCCAGCCTCTGCACACAGCCCAGTTGGCCAGGCGCGCAGCTCTCAGCTGACCTTTCAACCCCATCCCTCTGTACAGGCATATGATCCAGGAATAGCGGCCCTGACACACGACTCTGAAGATGAGTTTATTGGACAGGTTTGGCTTAGTCAGAAGTCTCCTTTGTTATTACTAAAAGCAGGCTCGGAGAGACAGTGTTTGCTCCCTTCCTACCCACGGGTCCTGCCACTCTCCCAACATACCCTGGTTTATATGCCTTCACAGATACGATGGTTGTTATTCTAAACTATCTTGTTTATTCCTTAGGTTTTTGTCTGTTTTGCATGTTCAGCCACATTTATAGCACTTTCATACTCCCAAACAAAGGTGGAGTCAGATAGCACTCGTCACTGTAAGTCTTCACAGTTTTTACTTATGTATGCATTTATTCATGGACTTACTAGGTGTGTGTGTGTGTGTGTGTGTGTGTGTGTGTGTGTGTGTGTGTGTGTGTGTGTGAAACAGAAGTCAACTTCAGTGAGTATTCCTCAGTAGCTATCTACTCTGTGTTTTGAGTTACAGGTTATCTCACTGGGGCCTGGAGTTCACTGGTGTGTCTAGCCTGGCTGGCCACTGACACCCAGGGATTCCCATCTTTACTTCTGCAGCATTGGGATTACAAGCACAACCACCACATGCAGGTTTATATGTGGGTTTTGGGGATCAAATCCAGGTTCTCATTCTTACGCAGCAGGCACTTTACCAACTGTGCTATCTTCCAGCCCTATGTTCTTGTGTTTTTGAGACAGGTTTTCATTCTGCAGCTCTGCCTGGCCTTGAACTCATAAATATATATATATATATATATATATATATATATATATATATATATATATATATATATCTTCCCAGGATGGCCTTGAATTTGTAGGGATCTTTCTGCTTCAGACTGCCAAACATTAGGATTACAGATATGAGCCACTATGACCCATTTATTAAAATGAATGGCAATGCCCTTTGCAAAACCCAAATTTTACCCTTATTCTGCAAGGTGTCTTTCTAACTACCAAGCTTTGACTCTCCTCCCTCGAATGCGTTTGTGGAAAAGAACTTAATAAACAAAGCACACTCATTCTGAAAGGCAGGAATTGGCACACACATTCCCCATTCCGACTGCCATCCAAGGCCTCTAGGCCCTAGCACCCATGACTGGGCAATACATAGGTCCCTCCGCTTCCCTGGAGTCTTGCTATTGCATGTGTGGTTCACACAACATGCTATGACTTCTCTGCAGGATGTAGAAAGCACCTCCTGTCAGAGTAAAGGGGTATAAGAAATTCTCTCACGTGATTTTGAAGACTGACCAGGATCTGTGTAGTAAGCTGGCAGATGAATTCCAGGAACGGTGATGCTACAGTCTGAACAGCAGTAAGGGGAAGGCCCAGAAAGAGCCAATGCTTCAGCTCAAGACCAAAGGCAGGAAACTATTATATACATACAGCCCAGGACTAGAGAGATGGCTCAGAGAATAAGGACCCGCTTTATAAGCATGAGTTTGGATCCCCAAGACTCATATGAAAGCTGGATGTTGTATTGTGCATCCAGATCCCCATTGCTAGGGATGGAGGTGGACTGATCCTAGGAACTGATTAGCCAGCAAGTCTAGCTAAGGGACTGCATTACAGGCTCAGTGAAAGACCCCGTCTCAAAAGGCAAGGCTGAGAGATGATTGAGGAAGACACACAAAGCTGACTTCCGGACTCTACACTTGCCTGCCCACAGGAATGAGCACACATGCACATGCACACATACACACTCTGACCCTTATGAAGAACGGGCATCTTTGAGTGGAAAGTTAATACTTGTTTTTGTAAGCTTTGAAGACTTAAGGATTGTTTTTCTTTAAAGAATTTTATTGTTCTATTTTATGTGTATGTGTGTTTTACCTATGTGTATATTTGTACTTCCACTTCTTTGAAGTGTCTTCAGAGGCCATAAGAGGACATTGAATCCCCTGAAACGGGAGTTACAGGCAACTGTGAGCCACCAGAAGGGCACTGGGAACCTTACAAGAGCATTAAGTGCTCTTAATCACTCAGCACTCCAGCCTGGGGATTATACTTTTATATAGCATTATTACAGCAGAGGTCGACCACTCCTGGAGGAGGAAACTATCAATCCTGTAAGAAAGGCAAAGCCATCTGGCCATCGGGCTCCACGGAGCAATGATACAGGTCTGTGTGTACACACCTTTTCTCCACTGTGTCAGGAGACACTCAGAATTCAGGTCATGCTCTCTCCTCAACTCCCCTTAGTCTCAGGCACTATGTGGATATATGTATACCTAGTTCTGGGTTTGTCTATGTGCTGGGCCTACCCATTTCCTCTCTAAGTTAAAAACAGTTAGCAAAGACCTGCCCTGGTTGTTTCTGTATTTCCTTTAACAAAAGCACATGATATCTCGTTGTCTTGATACTCACTGCTGTGTGTGTACACAAGAATGCATGTGTGTATATACATATGTATTGAGGTCAGAGGCTGACATGCGTGACCAGGAAGCCTTCATGGATCCCCTTCTCACTACTCTCTCAGCACTAGGGTTACAGGCACATGCCATGCCCTACTTTTGGTGGGAGTTAGGGATCTGAACTTAGTTCCTTATGCTCATATGGCAGGTACTACACTGGTGGAGCCATCTTCCCAACCACCTAGAGCAGTGGTTCTCAGCCTTCCTAATGCCATGACCCTTTAATACAGTGCCCCACCCCCAACCATAGACTTCTTTTCATTGCTACTGTCATGAATCATAACGCACATATCTAATATGCAGGATATCTGATATAAGCCCCACAAGTTGAGAACCACTGCCCTAGATACTCATTATTAAATAAGAAAAATGAAACACTACAAAGAGATATTGAAATCACATCATCAGAGAAGTGCCCTTATGGCCACAGTCTCTTGGACCACAAGTTGTTGTCAGGTCCCCAGAACTTCTCAGACTGAAGACAGAGATGGTAAGGTCCTAACGGAGAGCAGTCTACAGAGGTAATCTAATCGCTTCCAAAAAAAAAAAAAACAAACCAAAAAACCCCACAGCGAGCCCTGCCTGTGGCTCCAGCTCGAGCTCTTGGTCTGGTCTGCAGTCCACCCTAGGAACAACCTCAGACCTTGAAGATGACTAAACTAACTTTGGAGAGAAATAACACCTACCTGAGAGCTGGGTGGGGCCACCAAGTTGATGCCTGGAGGGGCTGCCAGTGCTCCTGAGGGTGGACCCATGGCAGAAGTGATGACTCGGTAGGGGGAACCGAGAGCATTGAGGGGTGTTCCCACAGCACCCAGTGTCCGTGGGGCACTCACTGGGGTGTCCGTGTAGCTGGGGTGGCTGTCCATTGGCTTCCCTGTGGGCAAGACTGCTGATGGGCTCATGGATGTGGAGCCAGTGTGGGCAGGGGGGCCTGTGAAAGAAAAAGCATAGGTCATGAGAGGTTAGGGATGCAGAGATAGGGCTCCCATGGAAACAGAGACCTAGCCCACCCCTGATTTTGTTTCCCAGGTCCATCCCCTCCTTTTGGCCACTCCTACAAATGCTAGTTGCTAAGACAAGCCAAGTGCAGGGATAGGAGAGGGCTTGGCTTAGAAAAGGGTTCACTGGTGCCTTAGTTCTCCAAGTTTCTCTCTGCATCCATTGTATGGCTCATAAGTCTCCAGGGCCCTGTGACTGTGTCCTGGGCTAGTCAGTCAGGAAGGACAAGGGAATAGGTGCCCAAGCTTTCCCAAGATTCCCTACCTCAACTTCATACAGCTATGAGAACAGAGGCAAGACTAACATCCACTCACCCGTGTGCAAACTGGAATGATTGAAGTAGTTCTGTGGGTACCAGACCCTAGGAAGCACAGGAAGGTAACTGTACACAGACGTATAGAGAGCGCTTCCACCTCCCTCCAGGGACAGGCACTACAGCACTAGTGCCTGGGGAAGAGGCTCTCAGAGCATGGGAGCAGTAAGCAGGTAATTAGTATAAACCACTTGTCTCAACTCAGTTGGACCCATGTTCCCAGTAACTAACGAAAGACGGAAGAGATGGGTGGGTGTTCCCGCATCATCTTGAGAGTCCACCATGGAACATTTTCTCCAGCGGGATTATAAATCCCAGTCTCTGCAAAACAGTCTAGAAAACATAGCAAGGGCAGCCCTGACTGCACCCCCACCCCACCCCACAACTGTGACCCTGGGTCCGTGAGCAGCTGACATGAAAGACCAGATGGCAAGAAGTATGCAAAATTGCTGCCCTTAGTTCAGCCAGAGCACATTGTTGTATACAGGGAGAGAAAAAGAAAACTGAGTGGTTAGAGAGTATGGCCTGCAGGAGACGCTGCCCCATTCCAAACACCTTCTGTGACCACACTCTATCTGAGCAATACGTGCTAAGATTAGAAGGCACAGAGCAACCTTCTCCCTTAAAGTTCTGGGGCTGAACAGGGAGTTTCAGAAAGTAACTGTGGAATTGATCTTAAATGTCTGCCTGGACTTTCTCTTGGTCCTTGTTACTCTAGGGCTGGCAAGATGGCTGAGTGGGTAAAGGCACCAACTGCTAGGTCTAGAGTTCAAATCCTGGAACCCACACAGGAAGGGGAGAACCTGCTCCCACAAACTGTCCTCTGACCCCAATACATCACTGTGGCAAGAGTGCTCATGCATCTACACACACACACACACACACACACACACACACACACACATAACACACACACACACACACACACACACACATAAACACACACACACACACACACACACACACACACACACACACATAAACGCTACAACTCAAACAGGAATCACTGTTTCATGCAGAAAACCATCTCAGGACCCCACACTCATTCCACCTGGGCCCAACACCCCACTTTTGTTTGAACTGTCATTCTGAAGGGAACTAGTCAAACTTTTTTTTTTAAACAATAAATTGATTTTAGAGAAATACCAAGTGTAATGGCTGATCTTCATTGTTGACCTGACTGGATTTAGAATCATCTAGAAGACACTCCTGGGAAAGTCTGTTTCCAGATAGGTTTAACTGAGGAGGGGAAACCCACCCTGAATGTAGGCATCATAACCTCATGGAAGGGGGCTCTGAAAGGAATAAAAGGGGGCAAGGGACAATGGCAGATGAGTATTGACTTCTTGATCTGCTTAGATATCAGCAAACAGCCCCACAGAGGCTATACCTCCTCTGCCATAATGGACTGTATCCCCTGAACCGTGAGCCAAAATAAATCTTTCTCCCTCAAGCTGCTTCCTCCCAGGTTCATTGTCATAGAAATGAGTCAAGGAACAATATGACAATACAAAATATATTCTTTCTATAAAAACTGTAAAAATCAGCATCAAGTAATTTTTAAGAAACACGAACTCCTCCCCAAAAGGAGAAAAAAGAAAACCAGATGTGGTAGTGCAAACCTTTAATCCTAGCCCTTGAGAGGCTCAAGCAGTCAGCTCTCTGAGCTCCAGGCTAGCCTGGTGTGTACAAAGCAAGTTCCAGGACAGCCAGAGCTACACAAAGAAATCCTGTCTCAAAAAACAAGGACAGGAGGGAGGAGGGAAGGAAGGGAAGGAAAGAAAGAAGGGAGAAAGGGATGGAGGGAGGGAGGATGCGCCCTCATAAACAGATCGATGCCCTTCCAAAAGAAGCTTCAGAACACTAAGAGGCCTTCCAGATCTCGTCTGCATGTGAGGAAACAACATCTGTCTCTTTTCCACTACTTCCCTCAGAGAGGATCAGAACTCACAGAGGGTGCCACAATCAGAGTGGAAAGCCAGGCCTCACTAGACACTGAGTCTGTCAGGGCTTTGATCTTGGACTTTGAAGCCTCAGGAATTATAAGCAAAAAAAGTCATTATTTATGAATTAGCCAGAGTGAAGTACCTTGTTATAGCAGTGGGGATGAACAGTTGCTTGCTCAGGTTCACTCTGCCTCTGCACCCTGTCTACCTTGCTGGCTCCCTGATCCTGCGTCTTGAACTTACATTATTTGTAACATGCCAACTGCCCAGAAACCTCGAAAGTGTCCTTGGACTATTCTACAGGGTTCATTTTCTTTCTTCAATCAGGTGTGTGTGTGTGTGTGTGTGTGTGTGTGTGTGTGTGTGTGTGTGTGTGTGTGTGTGTTGGAAATTCCTCGGGAGGTCATGTCTTTCCTGATAATAGGCCAAGGAAAAGTGTGTTCTTTCTGTGGGCCTCATTTCTCCCAGCAAGGAGCTGGGAGCCTTTACGATCCTTCCAGCTAGCTCTGTTCTGCGAGTGGTGCCCAGAGCACAGCCTTCAAGCATTGGAGAGAAAGGACAGGCAGTGGTAGTGTGGAATTGTCCAAGGCTAAGGGAGTCCTGCTATCACCAGCTGGACTTTGTTGGGCCTTCAAGCTGTCTGGCAAGTACAGTTTGAAATGCTGACTATCACCAAGAGCCCAGACCATGACAAGAACATGTAGGATGCAGAAAAAACATCATCACTTTCCGAAGTGTGTTGTAGCACTGTGGTCTCAAGTACAATCCTACAGAGGAGGGGACACAAGCTCTGATGTGAAAAAAATGCCCTAGGTTGACCTCCAGACTCTACTTGTAAGCCATGTAGACTTCCATTGTCTTAAACAACCAGAATTTACTTCATCAGTTCTGAACGCTGAAAGCCCAACATCTGTATGCTGCTGCGGTGTTAAGGTTTGCAGGTACCCTCTTTGCTGTGTCCTCCATGTGTGCCTGCTCCTGGGTCTCCTCCTCTCCTTAGAACCTAAGTCCTGCTGACTCCTCTGTGGAAGTGTGTGGACTGAGACAACCACACCTGCCTCAGAGAACCAAAGAGAATGCCTGAGACCCATGACCCATTTGCAGCAGCTAGAAGGCTCACTACTCTGTAGGGAGGGCGAGGAAGGGACTGCATGTGAGTTGACAGTCACAGGAGACTAGTTTGGAAAAGATGGAAGGGCTGTGGGGGTGTGGCTCAGTGGTAGCACTTGCCTGCAGTGCATAAGGCCTTGGTTCAGTACCTAGCACTGAAAAGTAGATTAGTCCACTCCAAGTGAATGCTCACGAAAGGGTTCCAACTAGTAAGCATTGATACAGGCACATGAGGGTTTTTAGTATTGGGTTTTCTAAGTGGCTGGCTCATAAATAGCCCAAAGTGATCCTCTGTCACCCCAGTGCTATCCTTAGGTCACCTCATATCATCTCATAATTCAGCCTAAGACACAGATCCTCTTCAATGATGTCTCTTCAGAATTCTTGGTGACCAGTGGTTAATCACCTCTTTGCTTGTCTGTCCATCTAGCACGGGCCACATGCATCCTGAACTAACTGTGAATGTGATCCAACACATTTGTAGACTACACCACCGTGCAACAGTGTCACAAGGTTGGACACCCCCGCTGTAAACAATCATCATGGTTCCTAGCACTTTGCTCAAAATAATATTTGTTGGCTAATTATTGACTAGTGAGGCACTTGTTCGTTATTCTATATAACGAGATGTAGAACACATCAACAAAAATTATTTACACAAGAAAATGTTCCTGGAAGTTATCAAAAGCAAAATCTGTGGAATCTCTAAACAACAAATGGAGTGTGTTGTGTATAAAGGAGAGGGGAGGGGGAAGGAATAGAAAACAGAGAGAAGAGAGAGGAGAAAGAGACAGACAGTTGTTGAGAAAGAGAAAAGGAAAGTACTGAGATGTACAAAATTCTTACCAAGGTAAGGAGTTGCTTAGCAACGGCTCCTCCACCAATGAAAGTGAAATGTCAAGCCTGTAGTCTTTCTGACTGGCCAGACAAGGGAGCAAATGGCTTGGCATGTACACCCCTTTGCTGCTGTGCCAGGGTGGAGAGTTTGTTTTCCCACTGGCAACCCTCTTCAGGAGGGCAAGAAGACTTGTCACGAGCCATTGAGAATAGCTAATGCCCACCCATGGGGAAGGGGACAGTTTCTCAGACCTGGATTCTCCACAATAAATTGGGGTGAGGGGGAACATCCTGGGGCCCTGTCCCACTCTGGTTTCTCCCACGGTGGGGACAATCCCACACCCAAGTCTCCCTCCTTTCATCCAGTAGAAAGATACTGTGCCTAAGCTGACAATCAGAATATTCGGTTCCTGGCTTGTTCTTTGTTTAAGGAAAACTTACACATCCTCTCCCTACTTGGCTCTGAATGCGCTGGCAGGCTTTTGAGTGAGTTCGGCAGGGGACTAGCCTTATGAAGGGCTTTAATTGACACTTTTGTGTTGTCTCCTCTCCTGAATAACAATAATAGCTAATATTATTGAGGAATTGCCATGAGCCAGACAGTGTTCTCAACACTTTACATATATTAACTCACCTCATGCCAACAGCACTTGGAGGCTGGTACTTTAAAAAAAGATTATTAGCACATATTCACTGCATGAACTGATGGGCTTCATTGTGATACTCTTGTGCAATAAGGCTGGTACTCTTATTGTCCCTACTTGTGCAGGTGTGAAACCTGGGAGACAGTGGGGTTAAACTTACATAAGGGAACAAGGCGTTTGAGACTAAGGAAGCAACAGAGATCGAGTTTAATCCCAGTCCCTCTGATTGTACAGTGGTAGTTTCTAGCAGTTTTCCTGAGATGTCCTTCCTGCCTCTTCCTGATTCAGCTCTTAGCCTGTCTCAGGATCCTGACCCTGGATCCTTCTAACAGGAGCCTCCTAGTCCTGACTCCAGCCCTTCATAGTCCAAACCCCAGCTATAC
This sequence comes from Cricetiscus sungorus, assembly GCA_030556225.1. Taxonomy (NCBI): domain Eukaryota; kingdom Metazoa; phylum Chordata; class Mammalia; order Rodentia; family Cricetidae; genus Cricetiscus; species Cricetiscus sungorus. The sequence goes on from JANBXA010000730.1 coordinate 24,184,369, forward strand.
CTCCCTTCTGCAAGACCCTTGCCCAGCACAACCTTGCATGGGAGAGCCATCTTGCACTAGGATTTGCTAAGATGCGTTTTTATATTTGAATCATTATCGGTATTTTCCAAAGCACTTTCGCATCAGTATCTGGGCTCGAGGGAAAGGTTTTTGTTTGTTTGTTTGTTTGTAATGCCCATTTGACTGGAACAGAGCTGGATGTCTTAACAGGTGTGGGAAATGAGGTATTAGAAACAAGACTCCCTGGAGACTCTCTGGGTGGGCAAGTGATAGGGAGTCCACCTAGAAGAAAGCCCAGCGGGAAGCCTCCTCTGCAGCCAAACCCTGTACTGGATTTTTTTTAAAGAGAGAAGAAACAAGAACTTGTCCAGAGTGGGAAACGTCGAGAAATGACCCTGCTTCTGCTTCTGGGGCACTCAGTTCTGTGCTATGTCCATAGCCACTGAGAGGGAAGTAGGGAGCGGCCAAAAGAGATGCACTGGTGAGGGAGGGCCTGTGGGGCTAGGATGGGCAGCAGAGGCAGACAGCCTTTCCCAGCCACTGGGGGAGTTCTGCCTAGACTCCCAGTTCAGGAAGAGGCTGTGTGTGTGTGTGTGTGTGTGTGTGTGTGTGTGTGTGTGTGTGTGGTGGCTTCTTCCAGTGCTTCAAAGGGGGGGGGAGGTTGTGGGAGTGCTTTTTTTTTGTCATCTTTTCTCTTTCTCCACTTCCCCTCCCCATCCCCATTCCTCCTGACTCCCTCCGCTCCCACCCCGAAATCTGTGATGATGGAGTGATGAAAAGCAGGAAAGATTGATAATCAGCCTCATTATTACTGGCATTATATATAATTATAGCAAAACCTCACTCATTTGGATCAATTGAGAGGAAAATCAGTTTAAATTCCTGACAAGTTGGCAGATTACTTTTAAATTACAATTTTATTACTTCTAAGTAACACACGTGAATAGTTTGTGTTTCAAGTACCATAAGCTAATGGTTACTAAGTGGGGATTTTATAAAACCTGCTTTAAAAGACTCTTTTGTAATTAACGCCCCGTTAATATGCTAATGACATTCCTACTATGCTTCTTAAATTGCTTGAAAACAGATGTATCTTAAATAGGCCCAGTGCTTCTCTTACCAGCTTATTTGCTTAACAAACCTTCTTTATTTTTTTTTAATTTTTGTAAATTAGCAAATACAAACTAGTTTTTGTAAATTAGCAAATACAAACCATGGCAGTTTTTTTTTAATATTATTACTTATGAATATATACAGATTCTTGTGTGTGAATGCAGGTATGAACAGGCCAAGGCACATATGTGTGTGGAGGCCAGAGGACAACCTCAAGTGTCAGTCTTCAACTTCACCTTGTGTGAGGCAAGCTGTCTTTGGTGGATGAGTGGTGGTAGTGGCAGTTAGCCCAGGAGTTTCCTCTCCTGGTTCTGCCTCCCTTTCTTGGCCCCGCCTCCCTCTCCTGGCTCCTCCTCCCATCCCCAAGTAGATACTCTGTGTCCAAATGGCTTCTGGGGATTCCAATACACATCCTTCCACTCATTCAGAAAGTGCAATTATCCACTGGGCTATCTCCCCAGTGCCCTATGACCATTTAATCACCTTTCTTAATTGATTATGTCATACGTTAATAAGACTCTATTGCTTTTGATTAGGTACCAGATTATAAGACTTCAAGAGCCACCTCGGTTTATAAAAGAGGGAATGAGCTCAGAGACAGAGCTGCTGGAGACCAAGCAGGGCAAAGCTCCAGGCCTTCTGATCCCTCAAACCATGTATATTGTGCCCACTAAATGATGCCTATAGTCATGGCATTCTTTGTGGATCTATGCTGCTATTTCCATAGCAACTACTGGCTTTTCAAAAACCTTTTTTTTTTTCTTTTCTTTTTTTTTTTAAGTGCTATGTGCCAGGCTCCATGACAAACCTTTTAGATAGAACCATGACCCCTTGAGGAAAGGTCTATTTTGTTACTGCTACAGGCTGGTACAGGGTGGCTTGTAAGGTAAACTTATCCCCATTAGGCAGATCAGCAAACAGAGGTTCCTGATGACAAAGTGGCTCTTTCAAGAGGGCTTGCTGAGAATTACTGCGGCCAGTGCTGTATATAACGTAGAAGTGGGGTCTAGCCTCACACCATGTCTGTCCACCTCTTTGGATAGTTTTGCTCACACACTACTTTTTCACCCAGGACCAATTATAAGCCTGGTTGATCCAGATGGGTATGATACTACCCCCTAACAAATGAGATGTACCAGGAGATCCCACTGACAAAAACTGTCTATCCCACAAGCCAGGTCCATATTCTGGTACCATGTATTCCAAGAGCCCTTCTAGCCATGTACCAGCGGGAGTTTGAGGCAGGTGCTCAGGGAGCCACCGAATAACTGTTCATTGCTGATGTCTCTGAACATTAGTTCTGACCACCACAGCTCTTTAACCCATGGCCTCTGTCACTCTGGGCTCCTTGTTCAAGTTTTCCCAGCCTCAGAATAAGAGTAGCCCTTTCTAAACACTAGAGTAGTCTTACAATGCAATTAAGTCTATTTCTATACAACGTTACCTTTGGCTTCATCTGTTCTTGGGTTCTACATACCTGAATCTTTCAGATTTCTACACTTAAACTCAGCCTGAGAGAAATTTCCAGAAGCAACAAAGCCTCAAATGTTTTCAAGGATTTGGAGCCCACGTGTATACTCCAGAAAGCAAACAGGGTACAGGTCCTACACACACACACCAAGTTTTTAGGCTTTAAATTGAATGAATGAATGAATGAATGAACGAACGAACGAACGAACGAACGAACGAGCAGGCATTCTCTCACCAATCCAAGGAACTACTTCCCTTCTTGCTGACTTCTGCTCTGCTCCCCTCATTGCTGGAGCTGAGAAAACACAGGTACCCTCCATGAGGCTGTCTCCCCATCACACTCAGGACTAGTAAGATGGAAAAGACAGACACACATGCTGAGTCCCAGGAATAAAACTCAGGCAAACAGCCTAAAATATTTATTAAGCACTTTCCCTGCCAGTCTTCTAACTTCTTGTAAACGTTCTTCTGATTTAAAGATCACAGCCTTTTCCATTTTTAGAGTTCAAATATTAATTCTGAAATCCTAACAGGAGCTTGAGTTGACCTTGAACCTGGAAATCCTTACTGTGCACACCCCTTGCCCTCTTTGACAAGGGCAACAAGGGGATCCAGGCTCTTTAATTCAAAGGTGACAAAACAGAAGTCAGGAGCTAGCAAGGTCCCTGCCCTGGTGCAAAGGGCTCTGGAAGAGCAGGGCTAGGAGATCCCTGATCATGGCCGCCTCTCGAGCACTTGCCCTGGGATGACATGCTCACCTGTGACTGTCTGAAACCTGTGATCCTCCAGGAGTCAAATCCAAGTCATGTTTATTTCAGTATGTGCCAGTGTACAGTGTGATACTTTCAGGCAGACAGTCCTCTTGTAAGGGGGGTGGGGAGAGGTGCATGTACATACAAAATTCCAGTCACGTTTAATGCCACCCTCCAAATGTTATATGCAAAGGGGGAACAGACTTCTATAGAATATTTATAAATTTCCATGCAAAAAAAAAATTCTAGCCCTTACAGCTGCAGGTCATTGCTTACCCACTCAAAATGGATAGCAGGGAGGAGGACCCCATGGTTTAGCTGCCTGCCCCTGGTCCTCCTCCCGCCCACTCAGAGTTGCCCCCAAGTGGAATGGCGAAAATGAGTTTGAAGATAACATCCATCCCTGAAAACTGGCCAAGCTACACATGCTTCTCTAAATATCTCCAACAGCCATTGCAGGCAGGACAGATCCCATGGGATGCTGTCTGACTATGAGAACTCAGCACTGTGACAGAGAAACCAGAAGAAAAGTGTTTTACGGCCAGGGTGTTGGTAATCTCAACTAATAGAAGAGCAATCAGAAATGGTAATAAAACTTCTCCAGAGAAACCCCCTGGGGGCCAGCAGCCTTGCTGGAGCACAACCATAGCTACAGTTGTTTCTAACTACAAGGGTTCATTGGAGCACTTCTCACAGATGCAGTGTGGCCTGCAAAAGTGTACGCTGCCCACTGTCCAGCCCACCCCTGCCCCAGAATGGAACACACCTGCACATATTAAAATAAAATGTGACCCACCTAGGGAAATATTAACCTTTGTTTTGTTCCCTGCCTCCTCCCTAAGATATTTTATACTTTCTGCTACAATGATTCAAAAGAGAAAAAGTAGGTGCTATGAACCATAAGCAAGTTGTAAATAATACAGGGGAAAGTAGCTATGTAAGTTGTTCTTACAAATAACTCACCCATTTCATTTCTGGGACTCTTTCCTACCTCTTACCCCTCTAACTGTGGGTGTGGCCACACAGTTAAGCTCAGGGGCCCTGGTAGGCTCAGACCCCGCCTGGACTCTGCTCCTTGCTGGCAGTTATGACCTTGAATAGTTTGCTCAAGCTCTCTAGGGTTCCGTTTCCTGTCTGTAAAATGGTGGGAAACCAAGGACCCCAGAGAACACAATACTTCCATGCAGTGCCCTGGAGAGTGCTTGGCACACACAGGTGCCTCCCAAATGCTATTAATCTCACTCTTGTGGGTATGACTGAGTTAGGATTGGGTTCATCTCCTGAGAGCCACCCAAGTCCAGGAATCCTAAAAAGGAAATGCCTTCCATCTCCTGAACTCTGTGTCATCCACTTTCCCAGCAGAAAGAAAACAGCAGCTCCCTTCAGTAACATCGACATTAGATACCTGGGGCTAAAGGGGTACTCAGCAGACTCCCATGTTAGACCTCGGGGGAAGTGAAAGATTTCTCTTTGCATAGTTTCTTCTCTTGGCTGCTACTGATCAACTTACCTCTTTGTGATACTGTAAATGTTTCAGAAAATAGTTTATCCTAAATATGTTCCTTCCTTCATTTCATAAACAGTTATTTCTTCCTACACAAACCCTAACCACTTACGCCCATGGTAACTTTCAATTAACCGCCCACACATCTGTGGAGGGAAAAATGTGTTCTGGAAAATACACACATGGTATACATACGTACACAAATGCTGTCAACTTGACTCTCCTCTGTGGCTATTCTCAAGTTGAAAGGGGGCAGTTTCTTTCTTTTTTCGTTCAAGCTCTGTATTTTATTCTTTATCCTTCTCCTGTTCTCCCTGAAGTAGTGGTCACAGCTGTTCATTCAGTCGAATGCAGCCAAAACACTTCTTTTTTTTAATGATAATATTTTTTATTTAAATTTTAAAAAAGCTTGTTGTACATGTCAGTCCCAGCTCCTTTACCCCCCTTCTTCCCTGCCCCCCAACCCCCATCCCATCACCTTTCTGCTCCCCGGGGAGGGTGAGGCCTTCCATGAGGGACCTTCAAAGTCTGTCATATCATTTGGAGCAGGACCCAGGCCCTCCCCCATGTGTCTAGGCTGAGAGAGTATTCCTCTATGTGGAAAGGGCTCCCAAAGTCCATTTGTATACTAGGGATAAATACTGATCCACTACTAGAGGCCCCATAGACTGCCCAGTCCACCTAATTAGCACTCACATTCAGGGGGTCTGGGTGGGTCCTATGCTGGATTCCCAGCAATGAGACTGAGGGCCATGAGCTCCCCACCCCTTGTTCAGGTCAGCTTTTTCTGTGGATTTCTCCAGCCTGGTCTTGACCCAAAAAGGGGCAGTTTCTATGCTAGAGCCAGGTCAGGTGAGCAAGACTCTTAAAAAATCAGGAGGTCCCTGAGAAGCCACCAGTTAATGCCCTAGAGTTTACTGTTGCTCATAAGCTATTCTGCAGTTTATTTCTCAATGGCCAGGCCTAATTTTCCAGGCTGGAGGAGATAGACTGCTGTCCCCATCCTTATAAAGTAAGTGTGCTGGCATCAAAGACTGAGGCAGCTCTGCAGAGCCTGGACCTGTAGCCTGACTACCTGGGTTCAAAGGATAGCTGTGACATTTCTACCTGTGAGGGTTCTTTACCTCCCAAAGCCTTCAGCTACTCCTCTAAAAGAAACAGAGAAGCAACCAGTGTCAGCCAGCCTGCTTACTGCTGGGTTGACCCCCAGCAGAGTACTCACACTAACAGCTGGTCTCTGTCTAATAGGTACTTGTCATACTCTGCCCCTTCTCTTCTCTCCCCTAGGGTTACTACACAATTGAAGGGGAATCACAAGCTTTGTCTTGAAGCACACTGGGAAAACAAGTATTTTCCCAGTTCAGGTGGCAAACCCAAGACTTAGCCAGGAAGGAGAAAACAGTTCTACCATCCAAGATAAGTCCGGCCCCAGAAAGTGTCCCTGTAGGCACTGGTCTTCAGCCACTTAAGCACAGCCCAGATATGGGTGTTATTCCCTAACAATGGCATTGTTGCCCTGGAGATTCTTACAGGACCCCAGAACCTTCTGTGGCTCCATTTGCTAATATGTGAAAAGGCAGGAGTCACCACCCATCATTGTAATTATGAAGGCAGAGGCATTATAACGGCTGCAGGTGATGTCCTCAGGTTTCCTGAGCCTGCAGTGGGATCCCCCTCCTGCACTGAAGGTTCTTAGTACAGAAGGGGCAGGGTCCTTTGACTGAGCGTGGGCCTCCTCTTAAGTGGCTCATGCAAACAAAATGGAAAACATCAACAGAACCAAGCAAAAGAAGTCATTCCTTTCTTAGGGATGTCAACGAAAAGCACCATTAGAATCAAGCATTTAAACAACCCTTCCCCATGTTATAGTAGATCTGATATAGCAATTACACCAAATAATGGAGCCTCCACAATTATTAATATGGAAGCCAGCAAAATGTGTGGGTTTTTGTAGATTTAGTTGTACGTTTTTTTCCAGATCCCCAATTCATTATTCTACGGAAATATCTGGTATTTAAATTGATTTGCATGTTGGCTTCTGAGCAAAATGGGAGGGATGGAAATACTAATTTGTATTTGGTACCAAATGTACAGACACTACTTTTTTTTTTTTCATGTGCTAGCTATCTCATTTAATTCTCAAAACAAAACTCTAAGAATGAGATTACAAATCCCACTTTAGAGAGTGAAGATGTGAAGCTCTAGAGAGGTTCAGTAGCTTGTCTAAGATCACACAGGTAAATGATGAAAAAAATTAAGGACCAAAGTCAACAATGTCATTCTCTCTCTGCCTTTCTCTCTCTCTTCCTCCCCCCGCGGTGTGTGTGTGTGTGTGTGTGTGTGTGTGTGTGTATGTGTTTCTGTTTGCTACACCCTGTAAAAGCAATTCTACTGTAAATCTGAATTAGAGGTGTTTCTAAAAGCATTTTGCAACTCTACCCTTCATCACCGTGGACTAATCTCAGCCTTCTTCTGGGCCTCAGCTTAATGTCTATCCAAAGGGAGACATCCTCAACTCTCCTTATGGTCCTTGAGTTGCTAACATTTCACAGTTTCAGCTAGCAGCCCCGAAGGAATCTTAGACTGAGTCCCTCTTTCTTCTGTTTTGAAGCCACCACCTCACAGATCTTGAGGGTCTTAAGAATCAAACTGAACATAAACATGCCCATCAAACAACCAAGGTCGTGTGCAAGGGAAAAAGCTGTTCTCAGCCCTGAAGGGGGCTGAGATGGGAGTGGAGAAGGTCCCGACTACAACCTGGAGGCCACTACTCTCAGCCATCAAACTGTCCCAAATAACTTGAGCTTTATCTTGGGCCCATTCCCACGTTCCCTTGTCCCTGGGCTCAATCAGCAATCTTCTAATGCTTTGACCACTGAGCATTACTGTTTATACCCAAGGAGCCCACTCCAGTGCCAATGGTAGTGTGTCACTCATTCACATGCAATCTCTGGGTTCCTGGCCCCTGTTGGGCTCACACAGTCACTGGATGCACTCTGAAGGGATGAGACACCTCCTGCCCAAAGCCTCCAAACAAGGGATGGTTGTGTGTCACAGTGCCTCCACAGAGGGTGCAGTCTAATAAAGTGACAAACTTTCCTCACAGGCCTTTGGACAAATTGGCTCTATTCACAGGGGAGGTCAAGAGAGCAGGAACTTCCCTTCTGAAGGTCTTGCAAATCTGTTTGCTTCACCGTGCCTGCCAGAACCCATACAGCAGGGCTCTGACTTTGGTTCCCAGGAACGTGAACTCCATGCCACCACCAGACACATGAGAAGTCAGTTGGTTTGAGTGCTGGTTGCATTTGCACATGGCTGGTGTCCAGACTACTCCTGTCCCTGAAGGCGGGGTGGGAGTGGGTCTTCAGGACAGATGTACCTGACCATGCAAACAGTCCATGAACTCAGCCTCTGGAAGCTTCTCTGGGGAGTGAGTGAGTACCCTCCCTGGCTTGGCTACTTAGAGCCTCAGTTTGCAGGTTCGGCCTCGTAAGAGCCTGGCCTTCCCTACCCCCAGCCCTAGATCTCGACCCCTAGAGCGGAAATGATGACAGCAACCCTAGCTGTGGAATTGGGGGCAGCAGCAGGGGAGGAGAGAAGAGGCTATTAGCAAATCAAAAGGGGGAAACGCAGGGAGGAAAGCAGGGTGGCAAATTAAAGGGGTATGTTTCCTTTTTGAAAAATCCCATTGTAGAGAAATCGGCTTTTAAGTAAAAACAATCTTGCCCGTGTTGTAAAGTATTTCCAGCAATTTTTCCCAAGCAGAACCTTTTACATCACTTTTTGCCCTCGTTACAAATTAAATAATAGGTACATCTTAGCAATTTCCCTCACTCTTTTCACTTTTCACACCCACGGGACATGGGGGTGGGGGGACGTTGTAGCAAAGCTCTTTATCTCTGTTTCAGACGCTCTCTTCTCCGAATACCCCCAGGTCCTTCTTCTGATATGCAAACACGCCTTTACCTTGGGACCATTCTCCCTTGTGCACGGAGAAGCACCCACGAAACACGCGGTACACGCACTGCACATGCATATGAACATATATGCCCGCCTTCCAATTCCATGCTACGTTATCCTGTTTCCTCCCTGCCTCTCCCCCGACAGGTTCCCACTCACACAGTGAAGCCCAAGTGAGGTCCTTACCACCAAAGCCGGTGGGAAACTTCATGAAGTGGGAATAATTTCCATACATGTTTGCTGTTCAGTTCATTCCTCTGCCGCGCTTCTGAAGAGTACGGCCTCTCCCGGCTCCCAGGCACAGCCCGGCTTCCTTCAACTTGGGCTAACAAGAGTGGCCATCGCTTGCTAGCAGCCGGGGGAGCGCAGGCTGGGCCAGCCCTCTGGGATTAGTCAGGAATCTGCCTCTAGATCCGAGAGTCCACATAGTGCTGAGAGGCTGTGGCGACGGCAGCAGCTGGTGCCTGTCAGTAATCACGCATAATGCTGCCGCCACTGCTACTCTTCTTGCCTCTTGCCGCCGCCGCAGTCGCTGCTGCTGCTGCTGCTGCCGCCGCCGCCGCCGCCGCCGCCGCCGCCGCCGCCGCCACCGCGCCTGAGATCCTGTTGCTAGTTTGATTAACTCTGGGCTAGGCTGCTGTGAGCGACTCTTGCAGCTCCCCGCTAGTCCCCAGAGGTCCCTACCGGGTGGCACAATCTATTAGCTGGGAACCAATCGAAGCGTGAGTGCCCTAGTAGGTCAGGACAGAGGGGGAGGCCACAGCGGATAGAAGACTCTTTAGGTGCTTTTTCCTTGACTCGCACCCACAAAAAAATCAATGGGGTTTTATTAAAATGCATTTTCTCACTCTGGCTCCTCTCTGTCCAGTGCACTTGTCATTTGATCTGTGAAAGGGGGTGGGGGGTGGGGGCCAAGAGAGAACAGAGCCCTTTCATAAGCACAAAATTAGAAAAGCATGAGACTAGATGCCCAAAGACGAAAAACTAAAATAGAGCAGCCTTTAGATTTGGGCTGGGCCCCTCCTGCTTGGGAGGCCAGCCCACAGTGGTCCCTACTCTTAACAATGGAAGCCCTGGCAGAGCAGGCAAGACCAGGACAGGTTCACAAGGAAGCCTACAGGTAGGAGGCTTCCTACATGTAGGAAGGGGATGTTGCCTCCACAAAGTGGTATTCACGGTAATGTTTCAAACACCATTGTTGGGGTGGGGGAGGTAACTTCATCTGCTCAAAGATCATCTCTGCTTCCTCACCGATACAGATAGTCCCTTGGATAGAGCCAAGCATGGATGGAAGTCTAAGCTCCTTTAGTATTTGGGTCTGATGTACAGATTCCCTGGGAAAGCCCTGCTCAGCATATATTTGAATACCTTCAGTGTTGGAGAACTCACTACCATCCAATTCATCTCTAGAGAGCGTTCATCACCCCATTCTCTTTTCCCTACAGCTTCAGCACCCAGGATCTCAGCTACTCTTTGAAACCACAGAGAAGAAGCCCAAGAGGTTTGTCACTGGATCAGCTGCAAGCTCTGACAAAGCTCTACCAAACTCTCCAGACGCTCCTGGTTCTTCCAGAGTTCAAGACCATTCAAAACATGGAGGGGGCTGGGAAGATGGCTCTGTGGGTAAGAATGCTGGATGTGCCTACTGGAGGATGTGAGTTCAGATCCCCAGTGCCCATGGAACAAAGCTGAATGTAGCCATGTGCACCTATGACCCCAGCCAGCACTGCGGACAGGAGTAGACTGGGAAAGTTGACAGGTGGGGAGTGCTAGCCATAGGCAGAGTTGAAGAAGAAACAATGAGCTTGGGTTCAGACAGAGACCTTGTCTAACAAGAACAGAGCAGAACTTGATAGAAAACACCTGACATTCTTTTCTGCCCTCTGCATTTGCATGCATGGGCAAGCAGAGTTGCATACAGACATACACCAACTCCCCCCCACACACACACACAGCTTGTTTCTAACAATGTCATTTCTGTAGACAGCCTCTGGAAGAGAAAGGAGTTGGCCAGAAATTGTTCTTCAAGTTGTGATAGGAAGGTGATGGGCATGCTGTGAGGGGAAAGAACTGAGGGGCTCACACAAAGGATGAAGATTTCTCCTAATACTACACAGGACATAGATGGCCAGAGAAGTAAATCAAACCAGAGTGCTACGGGACAAAAACAAACGTTTGAACCCTAGAGGAAGCCAAAATGAGAATTAGGAAAAAAGCACCAGGGGTGAGAACAAAGTCAAGATGGCTCAAAGAGGAGGCCATGAAGGAGACCAGAGCAACAGAAATCAAGAAGGAGGGTGACAATGTGACAACGAGTTGCTGTATGGACTCTGGTGTTCCTGTGGATGGGCACTGGCTCTCAAAGCATTAATCAAGGGTGGGCTGACGTAAGTAGTGCAGTGCAGCTCCCAGGGGCACCTGCTCACGTGGGCCAGCATCCGGGCTCTAGCGCTAATTCTCAGAGATAAAGCCTCCCCACTCATGCTATGCTAACCTTATGTACAGCCAGCCCTCTTCCAGTTCCTGCATGGTTGGTTTGGGGGCCTACTTGCCTTGTCTACCTGTATCCTTTTAAAATGAAATTTTTGAGGGCATACCTTCTTCATTCCAGCTATTTTGGAACGTGATTCTGTTAGCCAGTGTATCTCTTGTACATATCACTTCATGACTTCCGAAAATACAACAGATGGCCTTCTGTGTCTTATCCAACCCATTAATCAAAATGTTGAAAGGAATATAACAAAGATAGCATCTTGTACCGTTAGAAAATTCATCTCTTGGTGCCAAGTCTGAGGTCGGTCTTGCTGCAAATCCCAACTCTATTGCTATAGCCCAGTGATACCTGTAAATTACTGAATCTCTCTGGGTTGTGAGGATTAAGTGAACCCACAAATGCCTACCACTTAGACTATGTCAGACATAAACCATGTGCCTCATGTACAAGCTAATTTGATGATGACAAGGAAGATGGCATGAAAACTCCAGTGAGGCACTTTAGTTCACATTCTTTAATTCACTCCATCCACTATCCACTTCAACGAGAAACAGGAATGCAGTCTAACCTACCACCTGTTCCCAATTGTCTGTCTTTTCCTCTGTGGAATCTAAAGCAAGCATTTCCACCAAGAACCAACCATATTTTCTATGATATGCCTGTCAGAAAGGAAACATGCTGTTGCAATTGGCTGTTTGATGATTCCATACTTGCAAGGGTTCTTCTAAGTATTCAGACACTCAGAAGTCATCCTTTAAAATGACCTCTCGAGAGCCTAGCCCAACACTAATGTTGTGATGATCTGTTGGTGGTTTACATCTCTTGTTGTATGTTTTCAACTTCTTTTCCTCACAGAATAAGCAAGTTACTTTTTAAATTTTTTTCATTATTTTATGTATACTAGTGTTTTTCTCGCATGTTATGTCTGTATACCATGTGTGTAATACCCGTAGGTAGCTGAAGAGGACACAGGACCCCATGGAACTGGACTTACTGATTGTGGACTGCCATGTGGGTCCTGGGAATTGAATTCAGGTTCTCTGGAAGAGCAGCCAGTGCTCCTAACCACTGAACTATCTCTTTACCCCCAAAATAAACACATCTCTTAAAACAGCATGGAAACCTTACCATTGTATCTCAACCTTTGAACTGTAGGTACAAGGAAATGTTAAGGGACAGCCTCACAAAGCAGTGTGTCCTTACTGCTCTGTCACTTTGCAGCTTTCTGACCTGGGGCAAGCTGAACTCCGAGGGGGAAAAAAAAACACATGTTGCCATCTTATTGAAGCCTCTGGATTTTGTTTCTGTTTTGCGGATCATGTATAGGAACTGGGGATGTGTTTGCTTTTATACCGTAAAGTAAATTCAAAGAATTAACACTTTCTGTTTTTTTGTTTTGTTTTGCTTTGTTTTGTTTTTCTCATTCCTGTCCCCTTTTTTGTAGGTTCCTTCAGTATGGTTTATTATTTAATTTCATTTAGTTTTCCCCATCAGCCAAATTCTTACCCATCCAAGTTCCAGCTCAGTTCCATACCTTTATAGGAAAACGCGCCCCCCCCCAAGCCTATGTCTGACAAAACGCATGTTTGGGTGGCATTTCTTAGGTGTAGGCTTACCATGTCTCCAGTACAGTGGCACTGAGTGGTTACTAGTTTTCCTTCAAAGGTCCTTGTGTTCACTGCATAGGTGTTAACTCTGCAAAGACAGTGACAGTGAATTTTGTGAGCGATTCTGACATATATGCTAATAGGCATTTAATAAATACACTGCATCAAAAAGTGATTGCCATGCTTGCAATAGCCCTGGTGTGTCACCAATACATAAGGGCTCTTTCCCTGTGACCCCCTTCCCAGAGGCTTACTGTCTACCCAAGACGTCCTGCAAAGTTAAAAGAAGTATAGATATTCTCTTCAGTCTCACAGAACCACTGTGTCTTATCCTAAACCATTAGTGATGTAACAACAGCATCCTGACTGACATGACTGTCCAGTATGTCTACCATACTCCCAGACAGCTACATGGACTTCAGCCACTCAAGTGTCTCCGTCTGCTGGTGAATTTTTATCAAGATGTCAAATAAATGACCACATGCTCCTTGTCTGTAGAAGGAACTAGCTAATTCATTCGTGAAAATTCTGAGCTTACTTTTTGCCAAGGCTAAATGTCCTCTCAAATGATGCACTGAACTTGTATTAATGAGCTCTGAGTAGAGCTTTTGATTAAACGAGGACACACATTTACACTATAACATCAGACATTTATTCAGCCAACAGATCTTATATTTAGAAGCCTGAAAATCGAAGGGTACAGCTTTATCGTTACATAGTTTTGTTTTTATTTTGATCAAGGTGAACTAAAATAGTATTTTGCAGCAACCACAGATGAAAACCTAAATTCACTCACTTGATGATTACCAATAAACTTTAGGCACAGAAATCAGATGTGCCAATCTCATAGTGATGTAATGGGCTGGTGCTTTTATAGCTTCTAGAGCTTTACCTACACAATAGATTAAGTTCCAATTATGTTCCCAAAATACTGGAATTATGCAAGGCTGGCTTTATTATCTCAATTTTATAAATGAACAAATTGACATCAAGGTTGTGAAATCACCATCAGTGACAGAGTAGATATGACATCAGATTCCTGGGGCTGGAGAGACAGCTCTTGCAGAAGACCCAAGTTGGGTTCCCAGAACCCACATGACAGTTCACAACCACCTAGAATCCTAGTTCCAGGGTATCTGATGCCCTTTGTGGCCTCTTCAGCCACTATCCACACAAGGGGCACAAATATACTTGCGGATAAAACACGTATAAACATAAACTAAAACTAAGTAAATCTTAAAAAAAAAATATCCCCAACTCTGGCTCCTGAGCAAAGTGACTCTTCCACACCACTGTCTCCTCTCACTTTTGATGTGTGTCTGAGTTTCCCGAGGCTGTGACTAAATACCCTGACAAAGGCATTTTCAGGGGAAAGTGGTTTACTTTGGGTTGAGATTCAAGGGTGTGGTCCAGCATGGCGGAAAGTCCTGGAGTTTGCATCCCTAGTCACTGTATCCATAGTCAGGAGGCAGAAGGTGATAAATGCCTAGTCCTCAGCGCCCTATGTTTTAGTCAGCTCAGAAACCCAGTCCATAGAATGGTACCACCCACTGTTAAGGTGGTTCTCTCATCTGAATTAATGTAATGGAGATTATCTCCCACAGAAATGCAGAGGTTGGTGTCTTGGGTTATTCTAGATTCTGCCGAGTTGAACAATCACAGAATTGTGATTTCTCTTACACATGTGTGGTCCGAAGTGGAGGTTCCTACCTATTGCTTTTGGACTTTTTCATTACTCATCCAACACTCATTGGCCTCTAATTTCATAGGAGGCATCTACGAAAGACAAGATGGACCTCGTCCCTGACATCCTGGAGCTCGAGCAGTCTGATGGAGGAGACACATATTAAACAAGCAGTCATAGGCACATATGTCATTAGAAACCATGGTAAGTGCTAGGAAGGAAAAAAAATTGGACGAGATGAGTGACTATAGCAGGAGACTAATTTAAATTGGAAGGTCATAGCAAACTTCAGAGGCATTGAAAACTACAGTCATATCTGAAGGAGTGTCAGGATTCAACAGAACAAAGAGCAGGAAGGGGGGGAGGAGTGTGCTAGGCAGCGAGAAGGGCAGGTCTGATGACTGAGGAGGGAGTGGACACATGGGATCCAGACGTTGGGGGTGAAATACTCTTTCCCTAAAGTTGAATGGCCAGCATTCTAGAACTCCATTTTCCTGCTGTCTCTCCAAGGGTTCTGGGCTGGATGGACCACACCAATGTTGGGTGCTATGCAGAATCTCTTTTCCTGCCTTTGTCTCTCCTCACTGTTGGTCAGATGGGTGAATTGTCAATTTTGAGTGACACCCCCAATCCCTTCATGCATGTGTCCCTGCTGCTCCTCAGTTCAGAGCAGTACCCACCTCTGCCCTCTGTTCAAACACTGTCCCTGAAGGCCATTCACATGAAGTGGCTCTCTGAGTTCTCTTTCTCCCTCCCTCTCCCTTCCCCCACTTGTAGATTGCCATAGTTGTGGCTGGCACCATCATTGTATAGACATGCTTTTCCTTGCAATATCATAAATGTCTCGAAAACTCTTAGTGAATGGCAAACCCTAGATGACTGGCAACTAAGTCTGAGTTATTTCTGTAGCTCACCAAGCTCCCACAACAGAATCTTACATATATCAGAAACCTAGTAACTATATGATAAATGCAGCCATATGTTGAGTACAGCAAGATCTCCTGATGTCAACTCCATGATGCTGAGCATGAGGAATGAGTATGGCTGTGAACAGATTCCACAGTTGGATTCTTTTTAATGGACATGGACATACTAGTTAGCACATATATGCATGCTCCTGTGGAGGCCAGTCATTGATACCTTGTATCTTCATGTCTTTGCATCTTTATTGTTAGAGATAGAGTCTCTCATTGAAGACAAAGCTTACTAATTTGGCTATGCTGGGTGGGCAGCAAGCTCCAGCAATCCAATTGTCTCCATTCCTCCAGTGTTAGCAGTAGGAACCAATGCACCGCCACACCCAGGTTTTACCTAGGGGCTGGGGATCCAAACTCAGGTCCTCATCTTTTCATTGTAAGCACTTTCCCAACAGAGCCATTTCACCAGCCATCCACCAGATTTTAGAGCCCAGATATCATTGTCCTGGAATTACAGGCTTATCAGGACAGTACTTCAGTGCAGCAGTCTCAATAACTGAGATAACCTGAAGACAAGACACTAGATACCTATAGCACAGGGATAATTAGCTTTGTTAGAACTATCTCAGTTATCATTAAAAATGCGAATGGCCTAAGTATATTCAGGGTGCAAATTATAGCTACAGTGTCTTAAGTAGTTTAGAAGCCAGCTATTAGTTTTGCCATGGCCAATTGCCCCTGTCAATGAACTGATTGAGTTGTTCCCATGTAAGGAATTTGCTGGCACTTGTCTGACGTTGGACTCACCCCAGGAAACCTAAGCATTAGTGCACATGTTCACTACTAGAGCTGATATGGTTGGTATGGGGTGGGTGTTGGAGCTATCAGGAACCCAGGGCACTCTGCTAAGGAGCTGAGTTAGGGAACCATTCAGAAGAATGTATCAGCAGAGATGGCAAAGAGCATCCTGGGATAATCCCGGGAAACCACTAAGATCCCTTTTGCCTATCTGCTAGAATGCATAGTGGGGCTTGAAGAACCCAAGAAGCCCCTGCTGATCTGAGGTGCAGCTGGTTGTACCCAATGAGTGTGTAGACTCAGCAGGTTCTAACCTACAGTTCGTCAGCACTATGACCACAACCTGACAGGTCCCATCCTACTCCTACTGTCAAATTCTTACTCATTAAAGGCCAGTCCCTCTGTCAGATCTTCCCTCAAAGTACTTAATGTTCCTGCTGCTCTTTAAAAAAAACATGGTTAAGTGTCTTACAGCTCTAACTTTACACTGGAATCATAACTAGTTGTTAAACAGTAGTCTTCGTGCTCACATGGACAATCTCACATTTATATTACCAAAGAATAATTCACCATTTGCTTTACAGATTGATAAATGCCTGTAGAGTGGATGATGGTGGATGATGGGGAGGATTATTATCATTAGTGGTATGTGTGCATGTTTGTGTACATACATGTGGAGGTGCTTATGCACACCAGCAACTGATGCCATTCAATCGTTCTCCACCTTATTTATCTTTTATTATCATCATATTCTTTTTGTTATTTTGTGTGTGGTACATGGATGTATACATGTGTATGTGTGTATATGTTCATGTGGAGGACAATAGCTAACACTGAGTGTCTTCCTCTGTTGCTCTTCACTTTATTTTGTGAGATGGAGTCTCTCCTTGAATACAGAACTCCCTCACTGGGTACACTTGCTGGCCCTAGAAGCCTCCGGGTCCTCCTGCCTCTGCCTCCCCAGCTCTGGTATAACAGGCATGTACCACAACACTCCACTTTCTGTGTGGGTGCTGGGGACAAGAGTTCAGGCCCTCATGCTTACACAATAAGCACTTTACTGACTGAGCCATTTCCGCAGGCTGAGATGACAATTATTAACAGAGCAGACTTTACCCTGCTGTTTCTTACTGTAAGCCATGAGTGTAAGGGAAACTTACTGCTAATGGAATGAAGTTGTCATAAATTCTTTAAAGTAGAAAGAGCAGTTGCAAAGACTCCCATTTCTCTTGATTCCCAGCCACATGATGATCACAAAGCCCTCCTGTCATAAACAGCCCAACCACAGCTGCAATGCACATGGCAGCTCCGAGGAGGCAGAACGACAGTGATCATGCTGGGAGAAGAACGGAGCTGAGACCAGGGGAGAACATCTGGTCCCCTCCAAAGGGGAGCCATCAGTGCAAATATGGAACACTCTGCTCCAGACTGGGTCCAGATGCACGGCAACTCAGCCAAAGAGGTGGATGTCGAATGCAAGTTTGGAGAAACCTCTTCGAGTCCCTGAAATGGAGGAAAAAATTCTGAAGTGTAGTGTTGCTCTTAGGCCAAAGCCATTGGCACTCAGATTCCATTGAGCTGCCTGTGCTGGATACTGGCCGCATGTATTCACATACTCAGGTGTAGATTGGAGGCTGCAACCCAATCACACACAAGCAAAGCAGTCTATTTTCAGATCCCTCTTACTCTTGGGGAAGAGGCTCTAAATATATTATCCAGTGACTGCAGGAGGCAGATTACCATGGCTGGCAGCTGAACAGGGTGTGGCAGACAGGGACGTCAGAAGTGCCACCATTAGCCTCAGCACAACCCAAAGGTCCTACCACTTGTAGAGCTATATTTACACAGAGGCAAATGGCTATTACATTTGATTTGATTTCCATTTAGGAACATGGAGAGATGAGCTCTGCGTGGCAGGAAAAGCTACTATGCAGGCCTCTAAGGATCCACTAAGCAAATCATGGAGCTGTCACAAGCTAGGACAGGGGCAAAGCCCATTTTGCTCTGCTCTGTGAAATTTACACCATAGGAAGGTTTGCAAGTCTATAAACAGTGGTCATGAAACTGCTCATGTGTCTAACACTTGACAGTATATACCCATGCCATTGTTGCCCATTCTTAGCAGGGTATGAACGACTATTAAAAACAAAATCCAACCAGTTCTGTGGGTAAAGCATTTGCTTGCCACACAAGAGTGAGGACTGTTTGACTCCCTACAAACCCCTAAAGCCAGACATTGGCAGACACACCTGCCATCCTTGTTTCTACAGCAAGAATGAAGCAGAGACTGGAGACTCCCCAGGAGCTTATCAACAAAAGAGAGACCCTGTTTCAAACAAGGCAGCATTATCAACATCTGCAGTTGTCCTCTGACTGTCACAAGGTCACCACGGGATGATGACCCACACTATATGAGCCCCTTCTGTCACCAGATATTTTCTATCAGGACAATAACTCCAAAGGGGTAAAAAATCATCTGGTTTTGCAAAGAGTTGAAGGAGGGATTTTGTTTGTTTGTTTCTCTGTGGCTCTGGAGGCTGTCCTGGAACTAGCTCTAGTAGACCAGGCTGGTCTTAAACTCATAGAGATCTGCCTGCCTCTGCCTCACAGGTGTTGGGATTAAAGGCATTCACCACCACCGCCTGGCTTTTTTTTTTTTTTTTTCATGTGCATTGGTGTTTTGCCTGCATGTATGTCTGTATGAGGGTGTTAAATCCCCTGGAACTGGAGTTACAGGCAGTTGTGAGCTGTCATGTGGGTGCTGGGGATTGAACCTGGGTCCTCTGGAAGAATGCTCTTAACCACTGAGCAATCTCCCCAACCCCAAGGAGAGATTTATTAACAATCAGTATTCAGCAGCAAAAGCAGAAATGGCTGCAGGGGAGAAATAGTTGGGTGGAGTAAGTGAAATTGGAAAGTTGACTACCAACGGCGTTTGAGAACACTCTGTAGTTAGTGTACTAAATTAGCTTTAGGCTAGGGATATGCTTTAGGGTTAGCAAAGTTCCTGAGTTGGGCAAGAGTTCCTGAGTTCAATCCCCCATGGCGTAAATAAGCTTTACAAAAGGTACTAGGCCTAATATGGCTAGTATCTGATGGGACACTGAAGAAGTGTAATAACATGTCTGGGAACTAGAAGGGAGGACCTGAGGTGTGCTCCTGAGCAGGGCTGCACCCTGTGCATCAGGCCTCCTGGGAAGGCTTGGGAACAGATTCCTGGATGCTGCCCTAAGTTTCTGAACCACATCCTTTGGGCCTGGGCGTTTCCTGCACACATGCATCTTTAACACGCTCCCCGGATGATTGCTGTGTCATGCCATGGAGAAATCCCACTCGTGAGACTATCTTCAAAAGGCTAAGTCTTAACTCAGTATGCTGCATTGCAGGGTCAAAGGTAATTCCTTGCTCCTCCATAGAGCTTGCATTAATGCCTTACTTAATCTTCCTACTTTAGTTCCCACATTATGACAACCTGAGAGAAACCATTTGAAGGAAGTATTTTTGGGCACACAGGTTCAGAGGATGTAGTCCATGGTTGCTTTGCTCTGTTGCTTCTGAGCCCCATGCAGCTGAAACAGAATAACTGGTGGTTCATCCCAGGCAACAGGAGGCAGAGCAGAGAGAAAAGGGCTAGGGACAAGCAAGATATCCTTCCAAAGGCAGTCCTCCACCTAGGTAATCCATACCTCCCAAAATTCCTACCACTCCCTGCCCTAGTAATTCCACCAAATTATAAATCCGTCAGTGGATTAATGACTGATGAGTCAGGTCACTCATGATGGGTCACGATCACTCCCCCAAAGCCTTTCATCGGCTCCAAGCCTTTATCAAGTGAGCTCTTGGGGGATACTGCATATCTAAAGTAAGATTAGAGCCCAGTTCTTTTGACTTCAAATTCTGTGCTCTTTTCTCCTACTCCTCCCTCTACACCTGTAGTCCTTGAACTGTCCACACTCTAGTTCCTGGCATCAAGTGGCCCAGGCTCTGATCAGATGAACGTTCTAGAAGGTGAGGTAAGTGTAGGGGTGAAGTAGAAACAATGAGCTGCTAGTCTGCAACTTCGATATTGGAAAATCTTTGTTGGAAAATGGGGGTGGGGGAGCATAGCTATACCAGAGTAGTCCCAGAATATCTCAAATGAAGAGAACCAGAGGACTAATCCACAAGCAAAGGGGTGGTCTAGAGAGAGTTCCTGGTGTTTCGGTATGCAGAGACAAAGGCTTTCTGACTGCCTGTGACTTCACCCATGAGCAGCTGTTGGGATGCTGTGCTATTTCTGAAATGACCCAAACATCACCGACTCTTATGGAGGAATTTCAGACATATCAGCAGGCTAGTATTTAGGGATCAGATATTTAGGGACTGGAGCCTTTCTGACGCCAAGACCAAGTCCATGTGCAAGGCCACTGTTGTCCCTCCCCCTTCCCCAAGAAGAGGTCTCTATGTCCTCTTAGGCTTCATTGCACCAAGCCTGGAAGGGCCATGAAAGTTGAGGTTCAGAAGGTAGTGGCAGCAGGACAGACTTCACCTGATAGATGGAAAAAGCCTCCAAGGTTTTCGGGCCACCAAAAGCAAAGGCAATAAGGGAAGGAATTCAATTAATCCAACAAGTAGTTCTTGAGCAATCCTTGCTTCTGTGGCTATTAGAGGGACAGGGTCATGCCCTCTCTACAACTCCAGTGAGGGCATCACTCATTTCTGCTAATTAAGAAAAGCACTAATGATTAGTTCTGGGAATGAATGGCCCATTTCTCACTGGAGGATGGGAAGAGGACTGTTTTAAAACTTCCACTTATTGATCAGTTTGCCTGTGGTAGGCCAGGAAGATGCCATGAGTGAGGTACAGGAGGCTACCATCCTCCCCCTCTCCCACATATCCTGAATGCTCCAGATACATTCATCCTTCTAATGCATAGCTCTGATGCAACTCCTTGGACTAAACATTCCTAATGGTTCTCCTCTGCTACACAAAGCCTCTGCTACACAGAGAGTCACACTCCATCCCATCCGCCTCACTGAGCCTGGTAGAGAGCTCATGTCATATGTTCCTGTATAGTTCATGTCATAGGGCCCTGCAATAGTTCATGTCATATGTTCCTGTATAGTTCATGTCATATGGCCCTGTAATAGTTCATGTCATAATGAGGTCCTGTAGAGCTTATGTCATATGGTCCTGTTATAGCTCATGTCATATGGTCCTATAGAGCTCATGTCACATGATCCTCTTATAGCTCATGTCATATGGTCCTGTTATAGCTCATGTCATATGGTTCATGTTATATGGTCCTTAGTTTCTCATTTGCTCCAGCTGCTTTCCCCTCCAGGATCACTCCGGTCCCCTACCTATTGCTATCTGCTGAATCTAAGCCATTCGGTCTCCAGACCCTAAATGTCACCTCTCCTTGACCCTTTCCAACAAGGTACTCTCTGTGTATCTTCTCTTCCTATATCACTTTGAGCTTAAAACCTCCACTTCCTGTCACCTGGTAGCATCCTGTACCTGTGTTTCTGATCTGCAGCTTGGCTAACATGGTCTTTCAATTTTCCAAATACAGTGCATACCCACAAACTGATGTCATTTGACCCTATTGCTGATAAGACCTGTTCCCTCACATCTTTTGCTTTTTGTCTTTTTAGTTAGTGATTTAACTGTTATGTGGCAGGGTGCTCACTTCTCTTCTGGAGGA
Source organism: Cricetiscus sungorus (assembly GCA_030556225.1). Lineage (NCBI taxonomy): Eukaryota > Metazoa > Chordata > Mammalia > Rodentia > Cricetidae > Cricetiscus > Cricetiscus sungorus. The sequence continues at coordinate 24,206,355 of JANBXA010000730.1, forward strand.
CAGGGCATGATCATCTGTTGTTTTTGTTTTGTTTTTATTTTGATGATAGGGATTGAACCTAGGGGTTGTGACTGCTGCACTTTGCCACTGAACTACATCCCCAGACTTCTTTTTTCTTTTCTTAAAAAAAAAAAAAAAAGGATAGAATCCCAGTATGTATTCGGGTCTTGAACTCACTCTGAAAGCTTGAGTTTGTAATTCTTCTGCCTCAGCCTCTAGAGTATCTGAGATTGCAGCCCTATATTAACCAGGCAAGGTTTGAGTTTGGCTTTGAGTCCTAGCTATAGCTTTGAATAACTATATGACTACGACCCATCAGAGCCCTTCAAATTTCATTCCTACAGCCTCCTCAGCCTTTAAAATGAGCACAAAATTCAGAGTTCAAAGGTATATTATGAAGATGGAAAGCCAGGCTGCATTTGAAAGTCTTTAGTACAATGCAAAGCATAATAACATTACAATTATACTGAGGGTGTAAGGAAAAGGGAAGGAAGCAGAATGAAGTAATACAGATACCAAAGTCTCAGTAATGCTGCTCTAGCCAGAAATGGGACACAGCCCAACCAGTCAGGACCTGTCTGTCCTGACCCTTGACAAATCCCTAAACCTCCAAAACACTGGTTCATCATCTCCTCAAAAGGGCTCTAAGTGCCTGGCTCCCTGGGAGGAGCAGGCTTACTAATAAAGAGATTGTCTTAATAATGTGAAGTACCCGGGTGCTATGGCAACGGGCATTACATGATCTAGAGAAGAGGAACAGCTTTTGATAAGAATAGGGAGGCTGCAGATGGGAAAAGGAGGTGGGGATGCACGTGGGATGGGGATGGAGGGAAGTGCAAATTGGATAGACACAGCATAAACACCCGAGGGAATAAACAAGCAGGATGTCTGATCCTTTCTCACAGGTGGCCCCTCCAGTCAGGGACCTGCCAGCTGGAGGGCATCTTGAGCATCCCAGGTGCCAATGCAGTTGCAGGTCCCTGGGCATAAGATGATAGCACTGCAGCTTTTCTTCCTAAGGACATAAGAACATGCAAAATCAGAGCGTAGTATCGCCAATTAGAGGCTCAAGTTATTGTTGTTGTTTTAAATTTGCCAACGAATGACAAGTTTAACAAGTCCTTTTATGAATCAGTGTGGCACAGCCTTCACTGATGCTGTACTCTCTGGTCTTATTGTTCAAGTTTCTGTGGCAATGATAAAACATTCTTACTAAAAGCAACTTGGAAAGGAAAGGGTTTATAGTTACAGTTCTGGACTCATCACTGAGGGAAATCAGGGCAGGCAGGAACTCAAGACAGGAGCTTGAAGCACAGACCTTGGAGGAACTTTGTTTACTGGTTGACTCTCAGCTAGCTTTCTTATACAGCTTAGGGCCACCTACCAAAAGATGGTACTGCCCGTAGTGGGCAGGGCCCTCCTACATCAAGAAAATGTTCCCCAACAGTGCCCCCAGGCCAATCTAATCCAGGCAGTTCGTCAGCTGGGGTTCCCTTTTCCCTAGTGACTCTCAACTGTGTCAAGTTGATCAAGTTGATAATTAAAACTAACCAGCTCACCTACCAAAATGCTGGACCAGAACATTTGTGCATTGCGACTAGGAAGTCAATGGCAATGTCCATATCAGCAGGCTTCCTTCTGTTAAAATACTATCTGTTAGCATGAGGACACGCTGCAGGGCATGGCAGCCTGGCAGTGCAGTGTGAGCACATGGGAATGAGCTGGGGAAGGGAGGGATGGGTTTGCTCCAGACATTGGTCTCACTACTCACTTCTGCCTGAGGGTCTGGGAGCTTGGTGTCTGGACCCTGCTTGACTGGCCAGCTGTAAGAGCTTAGGGTTTTCTTAAGGAGGAGCACATCTGTTCACTGACAGTTTTAATGACCCTGTTACTGAAAGAGCTTCTACAGAGTCCCAAATGTGTCCTCATTAACCTTTGCCTTTTGTTCTACTTCCTGCTATTTTCTCAGTCATACATGAGGCCCTGGGCCAATCACAACAACCAAGAGGGTTTGGAGCCTTCTTAATCCTGGCATGGGCTCCTAGGGTAAAATATTAGTTGCCTCAAAATCAAGGTGTATTCAGTTAGCTTTTTAGCTCGTTGAATAACATGGGTGTTTCTACCACCAGGACCTTAGGAGAGTATTAAAAAGAGGAGGGTTTTCCACAGTGAACTTAGAGGAGCTTCCCAACCACCAACCTGTAGGTCTGAAGGAATATAGCACCATGGGCAACTCCAAATGTTCTCTTCTTGTAGATTTCCTTTTTTGAAAAAAAGAACTAGACTCTTCAATACTCCATTAGCATAAGATTAATTGTGTCTGTAGGGAAAAGAACTGACTGTGGTTCTTTTAATATTTCATATGAATTTAAAGTGGAGCCAGAAGTGGATTTGTCCATCAAGAAGGAAAGCAAACAAGGGAAAAAAATGCTGGTGAGGAGAAATATAAATGAGTGCACTCACTATGAAAAACAGGAGCCCTCAGGAAAATACACATAGAGCTTTCAAATGACCCAGCTATACCACCGGTGGAATACCACCCAAAGGAATCAAATGCAGCCAAGGAGACATATATACACCCATGGTTACTGTAGAACTATTCACAATAGATGAGTTATGGGATCAGCTCAGGTGCCTATCAGCAAATGAACAGATAAAGAAAAACACACACACACACACACACACACACACACACACACACACACACACATGCACACATGTACTCACATATGCAGTGGTACATATGCAATGGAGTTTTATTCAGCCATTAAGAATAAAATGTTCCCAATAGCACAGACACTGATATCAACAGCTAATAAATGGGACCTCATGAGACTGAAAAGCTTCTTTAAGGCAAAGGACACTGTCATTAGGACAAAAAGGCAGCCTACAGAATAGGAAAAGATCTTCACCAACTCCATATCTGACAGAGGGCTGATCTCCAAAATATATAAATAACTCAAGAAACTAGACACCAAAAAACCAAATAATCCAATTTTAAGACCTAAACACAGAATTCTCAACAGGATAATCTCAAATGGCAGAGAAACACTTAAAGAAATGTTGATTACTCTTAGCCACCAGGGAAATATGAAGAAAAATTACTATGAGATTCCATCTTACACCTGACAGAATGGCTAAGTTCAAAAACACAAATGACAGATTATGCTGGAGAGGATGTAGAACAAGGGGAAACACTCCTCCATTGCTGGTGGGAGTGCAAACTTGTACAGCCACTTTGGAAATCAATATGGTGGTTTCTCAGAAAACTGGGAATCAATCTACCTCAAGATCCAGCAATATCACTCTTGGGCATATACCCAAATGATGCTCAATCATACCACCAGGACATTTGCTCATCTATGTTCATAGCAAGCTTTATTTGTAATAACCAGAACCCGAAAACAACCTAGATATCTCTCCACTGAAGAATGGATGAAGAAAATGTGACATGTTTACACAATGGAGTACTACTCAGCGGTTAAAAACAATGACATCAGGATATCTGAAGGCAAATGATGGAACCAGAGAAAATCATCTCGAGTGAGGTAACCCAGAAAGACAAACACAATCTGCACTCACTCATAAGTGGATATTAATTGTAAAGTAAAAGATTATCATGCTACAACTCACAGACCCAGAGAGGCTAGGTAACAAGGAGAGTTCAGGCGGGAACACATGGATCTCCCTGGGAAAGGAAATAGAAGAAATCTCATGGGTGGACTGGGGGCAGGTGGGCATGGGAACCTGAGGGATTGGGTTGGAAGGTGGGTGGAAGGAGAGAGTACTAGAAGAGATGACTAGAAAGGGGACAGGGAATTTTGGGGTCAGGTAGAAACTGGATGAAGGGACATTCCCATGAATCTACTAGGATGACCCAAGCTAAGAGAACGAGCTTGGAGAGGTAGCCTGAACTGGCTGTCTCCTGTGAGCATATTGGTGACAACTCCAATTGTCATCAGACAGCCTTCATCTGGTAAATGATGGAAAGAGATACAGACCCACAGCTGAACATTAGACTGAGCTCAGGAGGGAGCTGCTGAAAAGAAGGAGAGAGGATCGTGGGAGCTTGAGGAGTCAAGGGCATCACAAGAAAGCCCACAGAATCAGCTAACCCGGCTCACAGTAACTCATAGAGACAAAACTAACAACTAGGCAGCCGACATGAGACAGATCTAAGCAGCCAACATACACGTGACAATTGTACACTTTGGTCTATTTGTGGGGCTCCTAACAATGGGAGCAGGGGCTGTCCCTAAGGCTTTGCCTGGCTCTTGCTAATCTATTCTTCATATTGGGTTTCTTTGCCCATACTAAGTATAAGGGGAGGTGCCTAGTCTTACGGCAACTTGATCTGTCATGCTTTGCTGATACCCATGGGAGGCCTGCCCCTGTCTGAACAGAAACAGGGGAGAAATGGATTGTGGGGGGTGGCAAAGGGGATGTAGAGGGAAGGGATGGAAGGAGAGGAGGGAGGAGAAACTGTGATTGGGATGTGAAATGAATAAATCAAATTTTAAAAAGAGAATGAAATGTTCACAAGGAACTGAAGAAATTAGACTCACTTGAAAGATAAGTAGCATATATTTTCTCTCACTTGTAGACTCTAGAAACAAAAGAGACAAGGAAGTAGAAGGGACATTACTACAGAGGGGAAAGAGATGAGGGGAAGGGGAAGAAAGGCTGAGATGGTAAGAGAGGGTAAACATCATGGAAGTAGTTACAGGCATGCTTAACAGTGCTCTGAGGAAGCTGATCATTTTGTACAAAGAGACTATGCTAAGAAAAATGCTAACACAAAAGTGATTTTTTTTTTCCAGAGTCAGACAAGGAAAAGGCATGGTAGAATTTAAACAATCATTGACATAGGGTCACTTGATTTTGATTTGATCTCCATTTTCTTCTGCAAACCTCTCAATAATTTACAAATTATATTTAGTTACTATATATCTCCATTAAGTTTTCATTGCCTACTATATTTACAATAGCAATAATTAAACACTTTAAATTTTTAATCAAAAATATTCTTCTATTTTCTGAATTGTCTGCATTTACTATTAATATCACAGGTCACAGCCTACTTCTCCATATGTTCACCTCACAAACAAGCAGCTGGAGAACAGCAAGGCAAACCGACCAAATGGCTGGCCTATGAGGTTCCCATTCTCAAACAAAAACCTCACACAACTAAAGCCAAATGATACCAAAAGGCAAAAATATCACCGAAGATGATGGGTATGTGGCATGGCCGTTATGGAAAACACTATAGAAGCTTCTACAAAAATTCCAGACTAAACCAGCACACAGTCCAGCAACCACTCAGACAATACTCACCCCTCCCACTGCTGCCACTGTGCTTCTTGACCTTGTGGCCTGGCATGGATATCCAGTGATCCAATGCCAGCCTCTCCAAGGTCATCCTTTGCTTTCAAATTTGAATACACATGTCTGACCATCCCTTCTTGACACAGGTCCATTTGTCCCCTTGACTTGGTTCTCTCCAAGCTATGTTCCCAACTATACTTCTTGTTATTTGCCTTCATATATCTGAATTTTAGGATCTATAGTAAGGGGTGGATATACTTAGATAACACCTGGTTGACATGGACCATCTACACTAAGAGGTGGCTATACTTGGATGACTCAGGCAGCCCCATCTAAATCAGCCTTTCAGAGTTCTCCACTTCATTTCTTTCTACCAAATTGCTCAGGTCAGAAATCTAAGGCTCATACCTGGAACCACTTTCCTCTTTGGCCCTCAGTTCTCACCCCTCATCTAACCACCTCTCCATCACTAACACATTTACCTGGTTCTGTCTTCTACCCTGGGATCCACAAAAACCTCCCAACTTCTTTCTGTGTTTCCACTAAGGCTTAAAATCCCTTAGTGACTGACTGTTGCACTGAAAACTTTCTTCCCATAACTTGATCTTCAAATGAGTCCACGTTGTGACCTCTGGTTAGTCCATTATCACACACACTCCATCCCACACATACATGAAATGTGTATATCTGTACTGTTGGTCGCTGCCTCATAGACACACAAGCCTCCCTTCAGTGCCCAGAACATGCCATGCTCTTTCCTGCCCCAGGACCTTTGAATGCTATATTTTCTCTGCTGGGAAAGCTTTTATGCTTTTATATCCACTCTACCTGGCAGCTTCAGCGAACATTTTAGACACAGCATAAAATCAATGTCCACCACCTCAGAAAAAAATCAGAAACTTCAGTGTAAATTAGATCTCCAAGCTGTGTTCCCAACTATACTTCTTGTTATTTCCCTTCATGGTTATTACCAATTTACATGTTTATTATTCCATGAAGAATTCTTAGAATGATAAGAATATATATATATATATATATATATATATATATATATATGCAGTATTTGTGATTTTAACTAATTTCCACTTAGGAAAGAAACCTGTTAGGAAAATAGGACTGAGGTCAGAGAAATTGCTCAGTAGTTTAGAGCATTTGTTCTTACAGAAGACCCAGGTTTGATTCTCAACACCCACATGGTGGCTCATAACCATCCTTAAGTACAGTTCTAGGGGATCTGATACCACACATGTGATATACATACAAGCAGGCAAAACATTCATACATATACAATAAAATAAATAAATCTAAAAAAAATTTCTAAAGAAAGAAAACAGGACTACATACCCACAAAAGAACTTTGTGCTGGTGCTGGGCAGTGGTGGCACATACCTTTAATCCCAGCACTCGGGAGGCAGAGACAGGCAGATCTCTGTGTGTTCAAGGCCAGCTTGATCTACAGAAGAAGTTTCAATACATCCTCCAAAGCTACAGAGAAACCCTGTCTCAAAAAAATGAAAGAGGTGGGGGGCTCTGTGTTGAATTAAGAAAGGTTGTGGCACATGCCTTTAATCCCAGCACTTGAGAGGCAGATGCAGGTAAGTCTCTGAGTTCAAGACCAGCCTGGTCTACACACCCCCCACACACACCTCTAACAACAACAAAACCTTCTTAAAGATAGCTTTATTTTTAATTGTGTGTATTTATGTATGTATGAGCACAGCTGTCAAAGGAGGTATGAAAAGGGTGTTGGATTCCTTGAAGCCAGAGTTAGAGGCAGTTGTAAGCCGCCTAACATGAACACTGGGACACTGGGGACCAAACCTGTGTCCTCTGCAAAAACAGTGCCTGTTCTTCACCACTGAGCCATCTCTTCAGCAAGCATTCACAGCAAAACCTTTTTGAATAATTCTAAAATGTGTTAGCAATTCAAAGAGACAATCATATGCATAAAACAAAAACCACCGCTGTAAATATGTAACATTCAATAGCAAGAGTTATTGCAAATTAAAGACAAAAAAAAAATCTCCAGATCCACAGATACAAAGAAAAGGAAGAAAGGAAGGGAGGGAGCGGAGTGGGAGGGAGGGAGGGAGGAGGGAGGGAGGGAGGGAGGGAGGGAGGGAGGGAGGGAGGGAGCGAGGGAGGGAGGGAGAGGGAGGGAGGAGGAGAGTGTGTGGGGGAGAGAGAGAGAGAGAGAGAGAGAGAGAGAGGGAGAGAGAGAGAGAGAGGCTGTGTGGTGGCACATGCCTAAAATCCCAGCACTTGAGAGGCCACAAGTTAAGTTCAAGGCCAGCCTGACTATGACAAAGCAAGTTACAAGGCACCTACTCTACAAAAGCTACCAACAAGAACAACAGCAAAGATGAAGAAAATAGAAAATATCAGGGGGTGGAGGTGTGAATGGACAGAAAGAATTGATCCAGTGGGCGGACCATCTATTTAGAGAGAGTCCAGAAAATCAGTATGTACAATATGAAAAGAAGATAAAAATAAAAGAAAAGACAATTGTCTGAAACTTCCAGAAAGTATAAATGAGGCCACACATACCCCTACATACACACATACAACCCAGTTAAACCTGAGAAGTTAGGTCAAAAGCCCTCACATCCCATTAAAGCTGAGAAACACTGAGGACTGAAGACACACTAAAAGCTTCCAAAACAGAGAGAAACAAAGCTGGCCACCTACAAAGGAACCATGGCCAAATTGTCATCACTAAAACAGCATGTTCCGAGTCAACACTCAGTAAAAATAACCCCAAACCTGGAATTCTAGGTAAACCAATTGGGGATGGGGAGAAGGGGTTCCACAGGTAGAAGAGACCCTGGGAGTCAGCCTTTTGTGACCCCTCCTGTAGCCATGGAAACACAGCCTGCAGAAGGAGCAAAGTGGGTGTGCTAGAGGAGACCGCAGTCACAAAAGACAGGAAGTGAACTGAGGTCCCACAGGATTTCTCCAGCAAGCTAGAGAACAGAACCCTTGGAGGAATGTCTTCCAGAGCAGGGGGTGGGAGGGGAGGGTGCTGAAACAAGTGTTTGTTGGGGGATTGCATTGATGCCCTTTTCTGTTGCTGAGATAAAATACAGTGCAAGGGAGGAAGTGGTTAGGGAAGGCACAGCAGTCGGACCCAGAGGCAGCTGGTCACATGGCATTAGCAGGCAGGAAGTTGAACATGATGAGAGCTAGTGCCCAAGTCACTGTCTCCTTTCTATTCAGTCCAGGAGCTAAGGCCATGGGATGGTGCCACCCACTGTTTAAGTGGGTCTTCCAAGTCAATTAACCTAATCTAGAGCATCACAGGCAGGCATAACCAAAGGCTTGTCTCCTTGGTGACTTTAGACCCCATCCAGTAGACTGCATATCATCGCAGTGACTGTGGGGCTAAGATGAAAAAAATAGCATTATATTATAAACAAGAAGAAAGAAAGGAAGATCAAGAAAACTATTTTTAAAAAGTCACAGTTAAAATATACAAAATGAAACTGCATCACAATTCTGAGCGTGGATTACTGACTCTTCAAGTATTCTCCCTTGAATGGTACTTAATTGTATGCAATTGTGTCTTTTCTATGAGTCTAATCACACTTTTTTGGTTCTGAAGAGAATAGTTGCATAATCATACTGTCAACACTCATTGGGTTCCAAGTTTAAAAATCAACATATAAATAAAACAGAGGCTAATAACAATTAAGAGACAAAATGCAAATAGCACACCCTAACCATGAAAGTGATTTAAAAAAAAAAAGGCTGGCAAGAATGTGCTGTGATGATGGGGGAATCTCTGTGTGGAAGAAGAAAATATTGCTTAAAGTAGACATTTATTTTTTTAAAAAAAGATTATCCTTCAAAAATATAAAATGAATGTTTAAAATTGTGTGGCTTGGGGATAGAATGTGTAGCTCAGTGGTAGAGCAAATATTTTGCATGGATAAGCAATGAAGAAACAAAAGCAAAACAAGGAGGATGTTGCAAATGAGTTACATTCTTCCTCTCCTCCAGAAAAAAATGTCAGCCAACACAATTTAAAACAGAAAAACTAAGGAAAAGGTGGATAAGTATTTAGGTGGTTTGGAAACGGTCACCAGAAGAGCCAAGAACAGACTTGTGGGGCTAAGTGAGGGGGTAGAAAGGCACACTGTGGGATTTGCTCCTTTTGGTTTGATTTGGTTTTAATGGAACACCATGTGTCTAAGACCAGCTTCAGTCTGGCTATGGAGCCAAGAATGACTACTGGCTTTCTGATCCTCGGGCCTCACCTCCCAAGTGCTGGGATTGCAGGTGTGTGCCTCTGTGCCTGGTTAGAGCTAACCAAACAACCTACATGCTAAGCAAGCACTCTACCCAAGAGCTCTACTGCCCTGTCCGAGAACCTTTTATTCTTTGATGATTTCCTACGTGCACATGCTCATGTTCTACCCCCACTTCCTTCTTTTTCTCCCTGGACTTGCTCTCCTGCTGACACCTTCTCCCCAGGAAGCCCCCTCCTAATCTGATGTCATTTCTTTTGTCTACTGATTTTAATTAGGATTGCTTGCATGAGCACCAGTTAAGAAGTATTTGTTGGAATGTGACACCCAAGAAATTTTTACATGACCCAGGGTACATAGTTACACAATACAGGATACAAAGGCATATAAAATAGGTATGGAGCGTTTACTGATAATAAGTTATAAGGAACCTTATTTTAAAGTCATTCTTTAGTTTGGTTACTTGCACTTTCAGAAACTGTGACCTGTTGCCAGACTGTTCATGATCTCCATTCAACAGAAGCAGTCCCGACACATAGCTTAAGAAGCTGACTCTAGAGGGGACAGTCATGACAGCTGAAAACAGACTTAGTGGCTGAAATCATGAACTGGAAACAACAAACAAAAATAGCCCTATTGAACAGTAACTTACAGTCTCTGTGACATCAGACAAGTGTGGAAAGTTAGATCCATCTTCCAGGAATTTCTTGGCTTGAATAAAACTCACTTTCACCAACTACTTAGAAGATGAAAACCCATTATTTTATTATTAAGCTTTGCATTGTAGTTGAAGAGGAAACCTGAGGACAGCTGAGAATGTGCTAGGCATCCCGTGAAGTGGGAAGCTCCCTAAGTCTTCAGGCTACATAACCGATAGAGACCACTGATTTTAGCCAGAAAATGAGATCCCCAAGCTAGTGACCCTTACTAACAGCCATATTAGTATACATAATAATTCTAGCATATATCAAGCGTTGTGCTAGAGGCATGTAAAGTAGTTCACATAGGTTATGTCATTCCGTTTTTACCACCACCAGATGAGGCAGACTTCACTGTCCATTTCCATCTTGCAGAAGGGAAAACCTAGAGGGGTTATATTAAAGCCACATGAAAAAGACGCCATACAACTGCCTTTCAACCTATAAACAAGTGGCAATTTGGTATGACTCTATTTCAGAGCCAAGTAGCCCAAAGCACTTACCAGCAGAATCAGGTTTTGTGCTTGGCCCCACTGGGCTTCACACGGATAGGATCAGTCCTGCAGAGTGTTTGAAGAGGTTCCTGGGGTGATGAATAGGCCACTAGAGAGAAGAAGGGCTACAGTGCACACACGCAGGCTGCTGCACTTTGTGGTGCTGGCTGAAGGAGGCATTAAATTGTCCTAAATTACTCTAGTGGTCTGACAAGGTGAATCCAAATTTGTAGGACTTGACTTTGTCTCGATTTGAGGGATACTGGGGAAAAGAGGAGAGGGGTAGAGGGGAGAGGATGGGTGGAGGAAGGAGGGGAGTGGAAGGAAAGGAAAGAGAGGAGAGGGAAGAGAAAAAGAGGGGAGGAGTGAGTTTGGTGAGATGACTAAGTGGGTAAGGTGCTTGTTTTCCAAGCATGAGGACCTGAGTTTGGAGCCCAGCACACTTGTGAAAGGCATGTGTGGCCATGCATGTCTGTAATCCAGTGCTCTGAGGGGAGGCAGATGAACAAACTGGCTGGCAGGCTAGTCTTTCCAAACCAATGAGCTTCCGGTTCAGTGAAGAGACTAGAAGTGGACCTCTGGCCTTTACAGTGTGTCACACACACACACACACACACACACACACACACACACACACACACACACACACACACACACACACGGGGATGGGCAGCTATTGAGGGAAACATAAAAACTGGATTATTTTCCCATTGTTGCTGCATGTGATTTTCTAGCTCCTGAGCCCCCACGGGTGTCCTCAGAAACACACCAGCTTTCAGAGAGCAGACAATGCCTCAGAAGGTAAAAGTAGAAAGACATCAGGGACTGTCTGAGTGTCTAGGAGCACTCTGCCTCACCCCAGCACACAGGTACAGACCAGCCCCACCCTGAAGGCTTAGTGCTGGCTCCAGGTGTACAGGGGCCTTGGTGCTCCGTGCTGGTCCCTTTAAACATGGGTGTATGAGAAAGGTCCCCACACACAGCACTTTTACCCTAACCTGCAGTTTACCTGCCTGGCCTCACCTGGGCTATGCTCCCACCCCCACTTTCCTCACACGTCCCTGCTCCCTGAACACTTGAGCACACTCAGGCTTCCTCTTCTTATTACCTTGAGAAAATTCTGTAGGTGGAAAGAAATTTAATCGGTAATAATAATGCTTTCTATTTTTAGAGCCCCTGCCTTCTGCACAACCCGAGGAACACCACGGTTATATCGGAATCGGGTAAAGGGTTGAAAGAGTCGTCAAAAGGTCTTCTAGGAAAGTCTCCTGTGGTGAGGCAAAACTTTCCAGAAACTTCCCTTAAGCAAGTGATCACCTCTGCTGGTATGACTCTGAAATCAGACTCAGCCCAGTGAGCTCTACTGGAGAGCCTCACCCCGGGGCCCTTGCAGACCCCTCTTTGCAATCCTCTCCTCTTCTTGGTCCTTCTGGGATGGTCAAGGTATGGAAACAGGCTCCGGATGCTCTCCCACCCACCAACCTCTACCCCTGATACATAGATTGTACTCTGGTTACATTTGAAATGGGCCAGAAATGCAAGACGTTATTAGGAAAAGATGAGACATGATATAAGATAGATGTCACAAGTTGAGATTCAAAAGACCAGAGGAAGTCATTCAAGAGAATGATGGGAAGGTATAGAGCATGGCTCACACAGGCTTGAGTCCTCAGTGGGGGGAGTGTGTAAGAGAGTGAGCTCAGAGCAAAGCTGAGAGGAGGAGAACACACAGGACAGAAGCAGGGTGGGCCTGATTAAAGCCACAATTTCTCCCTGCCGGACCTGGAGTGTTGAGCAGTAGCAGCCTCAGGGACAGCCTTGGGCAGTTAAGGTGAAGACGGATTCCAAGAAGAAGATGCATCAGATAGGAGGGTGTTAAAAGAGGAATGCAAGAATACTCCCCTGACCTCCATTACCAAACTCCAGGTTCCTTACACCTACTACCCAGTTCCTGCCTATGTGTCTATGCAGTTCCTGTGTGTGTAAGCATGTACAAACCCCCTCCTTTCTGTAGGATAAATAATCCCAAATAATCCCACCTCCTACTGCTGTTTCTAAACCACAGGGTAGTAAAGAGTTTTATATTTTTTTCAAGTCAAAAAGCCTACTTTTAAACATGCCACATGGCTGCACCATTTCGCCCTAGACTCTCTCTCTCTCTCTCTCTCTCTCTCTCTCTCTCTCTCTCTCTCTCTCTCTCTGTGTGTGTGTTGTGTGTGTGTGTGTGTGTGTGTGTGTGTTCATGTGAAGGTCAGAGTAAACCTAGCCTTATTACTCAAACACTGACCACCATTTTTCATTCTTTCTTTTTTGTTTTCAACAACAAAAAGCAAGGCTGGATGGCCAGGGGCCCCAGAGATCCACCTGCCTCTACCTCTGTTACACAGGCTGGAAATATCAAGTACAAGCCACTGTACTTGGCTTTTTCTTTCTTCCTTTCTTCTTTTCTTCCTCCCTTCCTTCCTTTCTTTCTCTTTCTTTCTTACCTTCTTTCTTTCTTTTCTACATTGGCTTTGAACTCAGGTCTTCAAGCTTATTAGATGAACACTTTATTGACTGGGCTAACCACCTTACCCTACTTTGGTTTGTTTAGCCTAAAATCACAGTGTAGTCAGCTTCCAACTGGAGTAGCTTGAAGCATCATTGGAAGTCACATGTGGATACCCAGAACAGTTGTGTCCTACAGGCAGTGCTAACAGTAAAATCTTGGAGATTTTGTTCTGGAGATCCTGTCTACATTTTCCACTGAGTTCTGCAGCCCTAAACTGGGGGAGATGCTTTGATAAGCAAGCAGACTGTGTGGGTTCTATCTAAAGGCACTGCTGGCATGGCTGAGTTAGACTTTGGATTTTTCTGGCCCCCAGTTAGAGAGTTAACAAGAAAGGGCTGAAGAAGGGAAGCAGGATGGGATGGGACTGAGTGTGCATCCCTGTGTGCGAATCCTCTGAGGGAGAAGGGGGAAGATGGGGTGTAAAGGCAAACACATACAAAGAGAAAAAGTAGAGAGGCAAGGAAAAGCCCGGGCTGAAAGGAGGGATCAAAGTCCCGCCTGCTGGTCCTCTATGGATTGCCTGGGGAGGGGAAATGGAGACCACAGTGGAGCGCAGAGCATCCACACTGTCAGTGGGATCTCCCACCCAGACCACACAAGCTTCAGTGGAATCCTTCCCAAGTGTCCTGCATCCAAGATGGAGACATTTCCCAGAGCCAGGGCTTAGGGGAAGGGGGCAACCCTGCCAGCTTTCTGGAATCTGCCCACAGTTTCCAGGGCTGTTTCTGAGGACAGGCTCTCTTAACACATACTGTTCTGTGACATCATTGATGGTGACCTTTGGGGCCAGCAGGGTGGAGTCTGAAGGGAAGGGGACAGGCCATAATTCTTTGGTGGTCACAAAGGTTGGGATTGTGAGCTGGCCAGAGTTGGGAGCAGCTTCAATGAAGACAATGTCTCTTGCTGGATTGGGAATCACTTTGCTGCCCTGGGACTCACTGCAGAACTATAGTAGACTGTTGTTTTGACGCTTTTTCTAAATTAAAAAGCACATTGTTGAGCAGAGGTGGTGTGTGTGTGTGTGTGTGTGTGTGTGTGTGTGTGTGTGTGTGTGTGTAGCGTAAAGAGTCTTGGAAAACTGATTTTGCTCTTAGAACAAGTGGTGGTGATGTGGAGAGGAAAGATTCTAGTGTGTCTGGCAGAGGGAAGTGGTTTGGTTTTGCTTCTTCAGGAGCCTGGGGAATGGTGGGGAAAGGACAGGAGGAATGGACAGAGGAAGGAATGGTGTTGGGAGAAATGAGTGTGCTCAGTGAATCCAGAGCTGATTAAAGCTGAGCAAACACAGCCAACTGCCCTGCGTTCACTTAAAGTAATAGCCTGAAACACTTCGAGTAAATAACTCAATCACCTTATTGATTTGGGATTTCAGCTACCTCCTCACAAGCTGTGACACATGTGAGCACAACCGCAAATCCCTCCCTATCATTTTTATCTTGCTTCTTTAAAATCTAAGTAACTACCATGCCCTGGCAGGCTAATTTAGAAAATAAAATTATACCTGTTTTTACATGTATATTAATCACTCAAACCTACCTATTCAAACTGAAGAATGGCAGTGTCATTTCTCTTGAGATTCCCTCCCCCCAAACTAAGAACCCCAGTGCACACTCGGCCCAAATTTCTTAGCAGCAAATGGGAGGTGGGGAGCGGGAGGAGAGGAGGGAGGAGGGGCTGGGGTTGGAATGTAAAAAAAGAAGAAGAAACAATCTCGGGTCTCGGGATGTAGCCCAGCTGGCTGCAGTTCAGAGCAAGAAGCTCTAGGTTTTATCTCTTCACAAAGTAAACTGGGTGTGGTGGTGCAGGCAGGAGGATCAGAAGTTCAAGGTCATCTTCATCAACATAGAGAGTATGAGGCCAGCATGGAATACAAGTCTCAAAAAATGGTAAGGGGAAGGAGGCCAGAGAGAGAGCTCAGTGGGTAAAGTGCTTACCGTGCAGGCATACGGACCTAAGTTCAGCACACACATCTAAAGGGAGTTTGTAACCTCAGCCCTAGGGAGGCAGAAAGAGATGGGTCCTTGGGACTCACTAGCTAGTCACTTTGCCTAATCAGCAGGCCCCAGATCCCAGCGAGAGAGTCTATCTCAAAATACAAGGTAGACCAGACTGTTCCTGAAGCATGATTCCATGGGTACATGCACATATACACACAAGGAAAGAAAAGATAAAAGCCAAAGAAAGACAGGCTTGGAGCATCATCAGTGTACCATCCTATTCCCGAAGACTGACTACACACACACACACACACACACACACACACTCACTCACATACACGTACACACAGGAAAAGATAAAGCCAAAGAAAGACAGGCTGGGAACACCATCAGTATAAAGATGGGCTGGGAGTTTCATCAGTGTACTAACCTGCTCCTGAACAATGACTGCATACAGACATGCACATGTACATACCAGAAAGGGAAAGGTTCTTAGCACTAAGAACCCAACTAGTTCACCAGCCCATTCCCTGTCCCGTCTCTTGCTATTGCCATTCCTAGTCCCTGCCATGTGGTCAGCTGCTGAAGTCCCCGCAGATTAATATCTCCTTATGGTTAGGTCAGTGTTTTACCAGTCCAGACCTCCACTTAGGTGGCAAGATTTTCAGGGAATGACAAGCCTATTGTTTCACAATCTCTCATCCACTTATACTCACATGATTGACCATGTCTTGTCTTCCAAATCAGGAGTCCTCCCCAAAGGAGTCCTCCCTCTCATTAGAGGCTCACATGCTTTCTTCCTCTAGCTGACCCCAGGCAGAGCCATCAAGTCATCTCAAGTCACTTGTACTTTACCTTACAAAAACAGGAGGACTACAAAGCATCTCAGACATTACCCAACCCCATATCCTTATTTTACACACGAGGAAGACGTGGCCAGTCTTGCCCCTAGCCTGGATAATTCTATTTCTGGAGTGTGGGTGTGACACAGATGGTTCTTGCTTCAGATACTGGTGCTCTGGTTTGAATATGGCTTGTCTCCTCTGAAATGCATATTGAACTTAGATGCCTAGTCTAATGGCATTGAGGAGTCATTGAAGCCTGTAAGAGGTGACTAGTTCTGTAAAAGGGATTATGCTGAGGGCAAGATTAGCTGCCACAAGAGCAGGTTGTTGTAAAGCCAGGTCACACCTGTTCCCTGCCTCTCTAGCTTGCACATGCTTGCTTTCCTACTCTCTGCTGTGAGTTGGAGCAACCCAGGATCCTTAAGAGAAAGGTGGCAGATGTTGGCACCAGACTCTTGGGCATCCACTCTCCAGAACTTTTACCCCAAATAATCCCCTTTCCTTTGTAAATTGCCTAGTATCAGATATTTTGCCACAGCAGTAGAGACGAGGTGAATATACCGTGAAAGCACTAGAAGGTGCTAGATGGTTCTTTAGTTATGCTGCATTCACACTACAACAAACCCACACCAGGTGTGTTAGTCAGTTCTCCATCACTGTAAGGAAATAGCCCCACACAACTCATAAAGACAGAAATGATTTGCTATGATTCGTGGTTTTGAAGTTTCCAAGATTGAAGCTCCATTGCTTTAGTTCTCTGGTGAGACAGCACAGTCTCCTGGGAGCCAGAGACAGCAAATTGCTCACTTCAGAAGTAAAAAGCAAGTGAAAGAGGAGAAGACTGTGGCTCATGATCCCCTTCAAAGGTGTGCCCCAAAGACCCAAGAACCCATGATCTCCTTCAAGGGTGTGCCCCAAAGACCTAAGGACCTCATCTAGTAAATCCCATCACCTAAAGGTCCCAACTCCCATTAGGAACCAACCCTTCAGCACATGCCTTCTTGGGGGACACCCCTTCAAACCACAGTGCTTCTGCTAATACCTAACACAAAGGAAGTACTGAATGTCTGCTATGACACAGGAAGTCCCACCTCCCATGACCCCCCTTTTCCTGGAATGTCAGGATAATCTATCACCCTACACTAGCATTTCTGTCCCCATCTCTCAGCTGTCACTTGCCCTTTTCTCTGCCATTGTCTCTCTATTCCATCTGTTCTATGTGTACTTCTCCCTATGTGTTCTTCTCTCAAAATACATTTTAAATAAATACAAGTACTCACCCACACATCTCATCTGTGCAGTGCCCTGGGCAAGAAGGGTCACTGACCTACATCCTCATCAGGAGGTCACAGGTGGAACAGACTAAACACCCAGGCCTAGAACCACCCAAATCCTGAGAAGGGAGACAGACTACAGCCAGAAATGCCTGTACACAACAACACTCGTAGGTGTCAGCTAGGAACAACAGTCTAGGCTCATCCCTGTGGCCTGGTGTTGTAGAATATTATTTTAACTGTATAAAGGTGTGTTACTTTTGTTTGTGCTGCATTTTTAACAATGTAAGGATGTGTATTTAATTATGCAAAGATGTGTTTTATTTGTTTCACCTTACCTGCCTAAGGCACCTGATTGGTCTAATAAAGAACTGAATGGTCTATAGCTAGTCAAAGAATGGATCTTTATTTTCTCTGCCAGCGAAAGAATAAATAGGAGGAGAAATCTAGGCTTGAAAGAAGAGAATGAAGAAAGAGGCTAGAATGAGGGACACACCCCATTCAAGAAGGCAAACAGAAGCCAGACACAGAGAAGCAGTGAGCATAAGATATATGGAAGTAAGAAAGGTAGTAAGCCCTGAGGCAAAAGGTAGATCAACAGATTAATTTCAGAAAAGAGCTAGCCAGAAACATGCCTAAGTTAGGCGGAGCATTTAAAACTGATTATCAGTCTCTGTGTCATGATTTGGGAGCTGGTTGGTGGCCCAAAAGAAAAAGACTTGTAAAACCTGGTGCCAAGATGCTGAGGCAGATGACACCACAAACCAGTCCACTGGGTGTGAGAGGGTTCAGTCACTCTGCTCCTTCAGATGAAATTCTTATTAGTACCTGTCAGCTTACCTCCATCACCCATCAGCCCATCATGCAACACTTTCCAATGCTTGTCTTGTGGGCCCTATTTACTGCAGGAGACCCTTGGAGGATATCCAAAGACCCAGAGCCTCCCTCAACAGGAGAGCTGGCCAAGAAAGCCAAGAGAGCATCTGAAGCTGTAGGAAGCACATGAAACTGCCAGCCATACCCACCAAGGGGGACTTCCAAAAGGAAGTGGACCACGGCATCAGGTTTGAAAGGGAAGAAAAGGCTGAGTGCGTTAGCCCACATCTTTTAAAATTGAAAACAGATTGTTTTCATACAATCATCCTAATTATGGTTTGCCCTCCTTCAGCTCCTCCCAGATCCTCCCTACCTCTACCCACTCTCTTCCATTCTCTCACTAGAAAACAGGCATCTAAAAGAATAGTAATAGTAGTAGTAGTAATAATAATAATAATAATAATAATAAATATGATAAAAATAAACAAACCAGAATAGGGCAAACCAAACAAATAGGAAAAAAGTGGGGGAGCACCAAAGAATAAGCACAAGAAACACAGATGTATACGTTTGCACACACACATAAAAGCAAAAGACCAGTAAGGTTAAAAAATGCCCAAAAGCATTGAGACTAAATAAATATATAATTTTTTAAGTCTCAAAAAAAAAGCCATTGAATTAATTTTGTGTTCAGCATCTATTGCTGGGCACGGGGCCTACCTGCCTTTAAGTGTGGTTTGTATACCTAGAAATACTCCCTTGGAGAAAGCTAATTTCTCTTTGCTAGCGGTTATCAGTTGAAGATAGGTAGGCCACCTCTTTAACAGTAGTAGTTGGAAAGCAGAAGTAGGTGTATCTCTGAGTTTGAGGTCAGCCTAGTCTACACAGACAGTCTTTTCTCACAGTAAGGAAAGTAGCTAATGCAGAAGGGAAGTCTGTGGGTTTAAAAGCGGTCATCTTCACTCCAAGGCCAGCGCTGCCAGTGTCCAATGAGCTAGACCAGGTTGTTAACCTCTTTGACCCCCAGTTTTCTCATTTTTTAGCTAGGAATAATAAGATGTTGGAGAAATGCTAGTTGCGGAGAGGAAGGAGGTAATGATGGCTCTGGGCAGAGAACAGATCTGTTTCTACTGATAGCTTACTCAGGTCCCGAACAAACCGAGTTATTGGCCCAATTTGCCCCTCCCTCCAGTGGCGCCAAAGATCCCAGCCTCAAGATTAAGTAGCAGGTCTCACTCAGGTCAGAGAAGGGTAGAACACTGTGAGGGTGCTCACCCAATCAGTGTCGCCATCTCAGAGCACGCTGGGTGGTTTATAGCACATTTCCTCTTGTGCCTGGATAGAGCAGGCCTTAATGTGTGTGTGTGTGTGTGTGTGTGTGTGTGTGTAAGAGAGAGAGAGAGACAGAGACACAGAGAGACAGAGACAGAGAAGAAACAGGATTCAGGATTCAAATAACAATCCACACAAATGACTTCTTAGAAATCTCATCCTTGACATCATTTGGAATCAAAGCAATTTCTTTTCCCAGCAAAGCTCTTCATTCTGTTGGGGAACATTTTCATATACATTATTTCACTTGATCCTCTGAGCACTGAAAGGGAGATAGTACAGGCTTAACTGTTCCCTTTGGGCAGATGATGATGTAGCTTGAAGGTGGGGCTGAGCACACAGTACCCTGTTTGTGGTGCCTCCTCTCCTGTGGGTTCAGAACAGAGACTAGAGCACTGATGGGCAGGCAACATCAGCACCGAAGTCCAAAACCCTTCTCTCCTCCACTCAGCCTGTGGGCTCAAGCAATTTGGGTCAGCATAGGATGGGGAAAATGGCTCTTTTTGTTGTTGTTTGGTTTTTAGACACTCTTTTTACTGTTCCTTGTTTGTGAGGCAGGATTTCTGGCAATCCAGGCTGGCCTCAAACTCACTATATAATGGACATGGCCTTGAACTTGAACTGCTGGTCTCTACCTTCTGGTCTTATATTCTGCTGGGGATCAAATCTAGGGCTCCCTGCAGGTATAACACCAACTGAGATACATCCTGAACTGGTGGTTTTGTTCAATTTGTTTGTGTGGGTGTGTACATACTTGTGTATTTGTGCGTACGTGTGTGCTTGTGTGCTTGCGTGCGTGTGTGCCTCTCTCTGCTGTGTGTGTGTGTGTGTGTGTGTGTGTGTGTGTGTGTGTGTGTGTATACAAAGGCCAGAAGAGGACATCAGGGTCCCTGGGCAGAAGTTACAGGTAGTTGTGAGCCACACTGTGATCTTCTTCATGAACAGCAAACGCTCTAAACCACTGAGCCATTTCTTTGGCCTTGAATCTGTATATCTTAATTTTAAAAACTATGTGTGTGGGTGTTTTGCCTGCATGTATGTCTGTGAACCATGGGTATGCCTGGTGTGTGCAGAGGCCTCAAGAGGATGTCATTCGATTCCCTGGAACTGAAGTTAATTGTGAGCTACCATGTGGGTGTTGAGAATCAAACACAGGTCCTCTGTAACAGCAGCAAGTGATCTGACTAGCTGAGCTGCCTTTCCAGCCCCACTGCATTTGAGATAGGCTCTGTAGCTCAGGCTGGCATCATAGTTATTACATGGAATAAGCTAACCCCAAACGGAAGGCAATCCTCATGCTTCATCCTCTCAAATTCTGTGGCTGCCGGTGTGCAGCACCACATTCAGCTCAGGATAAAGTTCTGAAAATGCATAGCTACTCTGGCTCACCTTGCAAGTATGCACAACTCCCCCACTCAGCCCAAAGTGGGAATTCCCCCACCATCTGCATTCCCAGCAGCCCTTGCTCCATGCTCCTGTACCCTTTCCTAACCTGAGACCCCCAGAAAAGAAGACTCACCAGGACTCAGCTTACCTGAGCTTTGGGCAAGGTTATGATTCAACTTCCACCCTGAGAATGGTAAAGACAGCAGCCCTAGCATGAACTCAGATCCTACCTGGAAGCTGGCTGCCAACTGAGCAATCATCACCCATGGGCAGTAGACTTGCTTCACCCAGCATTCCAAATGAGCCAAGTCAAAATTAACCTGTGAGTATTTCTGGCAGCCACCAAGTGTTCTAGGCACTTGGGATACATTAGATCTACCAAAGTCCCTGCCTGCATATGGCTTATCATCTAGTGCAGGAAGACAGAGAAAGATACAAGAAGCACACTAAGGAAATGAAGAGGCGAGCTGGAATACATGCTGTAGAAAAGAGAATCGCAGGGTAATGGGGTTGCAGCATGCTGGGGAAGGGGGTGTGCAGATACTATTTTTAAAAGGATTGTCAGAAGCTTCCTTGAGAAGCTGACACTCAGCAAAGATTTGAAGGAGTGAGGGAGTTGCAGATGGATATCCTCAGGAAAGACTTTTCAATCAGGGGGTGCAGTCAGAGTGAAGGGAGGAGGCGCAGAGCCAGAGGGGCTCAGGAGAGCAGCAGGAAACGTAAACAGGCAGGAAATAAACACAGGTCCCTTGGGTCCCCTGTGGCCCTGGAGAATATCATAAGACCTTAGCTTTCACTCTGAGGGAACTGGAGACGCATGCAGGATTTCAAACAGAAGATTGAAGTGACCTCATCTTTTGAGGATCAGTTGGCTGCACCCTGTTGTGAAGATGCTATGGATTTGGGGTGGGGCAGAGATGGGGCTAACTACCTAGGTAGCAGCTGTAAGATTCTAGGTGAGAGGTAGCCAGTCCCGATGGTGCAAAGCCATGAAAGATGCTGAGTGTCAGCCTTGCTTAGTAACCAGAGCGACCTCCTGACCACCGCTTTCCTCATCCTCATCATCTCTGTTTTGTGCCATGTTGTCCATTGTCCTTTCCTTGCCCGGGACTTAGGGGGCCAGAAAAGCAAAAGGAAGTAAGATCTAAACTAGGCATAGCTCTGGGAGGTGGACCTCATAGCTCATCTGGGAAACGTGGTGACAGGTGACACACTTGGTTTTCATTACTGTTTACCTGTTGGTAGAGGGTTTGAACCCTAGGGTGTAAGATGGCCCTGTGCTGACTTAAATTAACCCACATATACATGGGTTGCCAAGTGAGTAGTCAAAACCAAGAGGATGTAAGCTCTCTGGTGTAAAGATGTGGAGGATATGATGGGGCTTGTTGGAATAATTCTGCAGTCAGATATGGAGCTGAAACCTGCTATTCAGAGCAAACTGGGTGGTCCCTTCAGTAGGAGGGCCGTTTATCTATGGGGTCTTGCCTGCAGGAGTAGAGTCAGGGAGATGAGCTGTCAGATAGGCTATGCAAGACTCTCAGTCTTACCAGAAAGCAAGGCAGCTTATAATATTGGCTCTCCCCAAGTTTGCTAGCTTGTGCTAAACCATCCTTACTTATAACTAATTTTATCTTAAATTTTCAGGCTTACAAAATATGACAAGACAATATGTAAAGTCCCTATAGCCCTCACTCACTTTCCTACTAATGTTAGCTTTTTATGTGGCATTAGTACATGTTTCCAAACTGAGAAACCAGCATGGGTTAAACATTCATCCCTGGCTGTAGACCCTTTTCAGCTTTTACAAACTTTCCATCTGTGTTCTCTTGCTATTCCAGGATCCAATCCTGGGTTCCACATTAAACTTAGTCATCATGTCTCCTTGGACTCATCTGGTCTAGGGCAATTTTTGTCTTTCTTGGTTTAAATGACTTTGAAACTTTTGAGAAATGCATGTCAGATATTTTGCAGACTATGTAGCTTTGTTTGATGGATGTTTGTGTCTAGGCTGGGGTTGGTGCCTTATCCTCATCATAATGGGTGTGTGTCATCCATATGGCTACTGTATGGCATCTCTGGAGATATCAAACCCCCTTATTTGGCTCAAATCAGTCTGTCACATCCTTCCACAGAATAATTCTTTGTACTTGTGCTACTCTTTGGAAGAGAATCGCTAGACTAACCCTACCCAGGGAAAGAAACTTAAGCTCCATCTCCTGCCAGAAAAAAAAAAAATTTCTATAGATGACATTAAATACTTCTGAAAGGAGTATTTGTCCCATCCTCTTGTGTGTTGTGTTGTATTATATCATTTGAATTATTGTAGATGTGTGAATAGTTCTTTTATACCTTAGGTTATATAGTGAGAGACTGTCATTGGTCATTGTGTTGTATATATTGCGCCAGTATAGCCACTGAGAGCTCTTCCTAACTGGCACCTGTGTCCTGTTAGCATGCCCCATCTTTGTTTCTCTCAATCCTTATTCACTTGCTAAATTCATAAGATATGTCAAACTTTTCTTGTATTTCTTTCTTGCCTCTCTTGAGATTTACTGTTTCTTCAGAGGCCCTATATTTGTTTTATTGGTCAATGAATATTAGAGGTCAGAATCTGGTTGTTTGCTGTGCTTGGTTCAGCTGGATATTGCTGCATTTAGGCCTTAACAGAGGACAGAGGTAGGAAGTGTGCTTTTGTGCTAGAGTAAGTATTCATCCATATAGTCCCTGTCTGCTGCCTATGGAGAGTGTTAGGAGTTTATGCTGAGTTTGTCTGGCTCTAGTCAGCACCATAAGGTTAATTCCAGCCCCCACCCCCATTTATTTCTAATTTCTCACTAGTCTGCCTTTGCTCCCTTTCTTTGGGAGGGGTTATTTGCTAACATTCTACTGCTTTTTAAACTTGCTTTCAAGTTTAAGTGCTTGTAAAATAATGTTGGGTAGAACAGAGATTTCTACTCTGATGTGTACCAGAATCCCCCTCAGAGAGCCAGTTAAAACATAAGTTGCTGGGCCAGTGGCATGCTCAATGGAGTAAAAAGTACCTGCCACCAAGCCTGACAACTGAGTTCAATCCTGAGACCTACAGAAAACTGACTTCTCAAAAAATTTGTTCTCTGATCCCCACATGCATGCCATACACACACACACACACACACACACACACACACACACACACACACACACACACACTAATAAAAACAATTTTTAAACAGAGATTGCTGCCTCAACCTGAGTTTCTGACTCAGTAGATCTGGCAGGGGTCAAGCAGCCCATGTTCGTTAAAGCATGTATTAATTACACATGATAATTTGCTTTATTATGGTATTTGCACACATGTACATAATATACTTCTATCATGACCCCTTGTTACCCTCCTGTTCCCTTTCCATTCCCCTAATGCTCTCCTCAATTAGCCTCCTTTTATTTTCATGTGGGTGTGTTGTTGTTGTAACTGTTGCTATCTCTTGTTTTGTTTTTGTCAGGAGGAGTATCAATGGGTTTTTCATTACTGGAGGTAGGTGACAGTTTGTGTTTAGGAGCATGGGCACTTTACCATTGGCTATACCATTGAAGAAAATCTCTCGTCGCCACATCAACCGCTAGGTGTGTAGAAATCCCCAGGGAGGGTGGGGGTGGGGTCCCATGAGCCCTGCCTGTCCATGACAGAACGTGTGTAGGTACCGTGTGTAGGTAACCACAGCTGCTATAAGTTCACAAGTGTAACCGCCTGCCATGCCCAGAAGTCAGCACTGCCCACTACTCTACCTGTTTTATTCTTCTGCCTCTTCTCCCATGATACTCCCTGGGCCTTGACAAAGAAAATTTAGATGTCCCATTTATGGGTGGCTCTTCAACAGTTTTTGTTATCTGGACTTTGACCAATTATGAGAGTCTCTAAAGGCACCATTGGAAACTGCAAAAAGAAACTGCTCTGGGGGAAGCTGACAGGCGGCACTGTTTTATGGGCATAAGTATAGTCATGACAAGGCTAGACAAGCACTTCCTGTCCACTCGGCAAGACAACAGAAGTAACTCCTCCACCAAGGCCGATGAGCTCCCGCCCCGCCCAGCCACAGGTTTCTGGCTGAATTACAGTATATTACGTGAATTCCCTCTTGTGGATTGGGCATCAAATTCAATCAGAAAGCAGTTGGTTACCCTCTAACAGCCTTGCCACTGGTGGTAGCCTGTGTTTCTAACGTGTTTCCAGGTGGTGCTACTTGTTTGAGGGCTTTACTTGGAGAATCTTTGTTCTGGAGGAACCCTGAAAGCTCCAGCGAGGAAACCTTTGCATTTAGACAGCAGGGGCATCTTTCCTGAAAGTGCTGAGGTGGAGACCTACTATGTGCTGAAGGCAACAGTTGAATTGAGACTGCTCTTTGTGGAACTATAACCAGGGCTGTTCTAAATGCCCTGAAACCATTTAAGGAAAAAAAAAAAAAAAAAAAAAAAAAAAAACCTAAAAATCCTGAGCAGAAAGACTCAGTGATCAATTGTCAGCCCCCTTTTAAAATGCATCTGGACAGAGGTGCCAAGTAAGTGGGCGGGTTGTCTGGTATCTCTTTTTATCTTCAGTGTCTCACCTATTAAGTGGGAAAATAGTGACTTCCTCTAGGTTCACTCTGAAGACTAGATGTATGTTTATATCTTCAAACCTTTAGAAAGAAGCTCTTTCCCTTTAAAATATTGCTCCAAAATCCTGCTCTGGAGTAAGATAAATTACCCTTTCATTCAGGTAGCCTATAAAGCTGCAGGTTTCTTAAAGATCACCATCTGCTACTAAGAAAAGTACTATTGTTAGGCCACTGTGTGGAAATTTCCCAGAATGTACACCAAACTCGCATCTGTTACACTCCTGGGGAGGAGGACTTACAATTTTGAAAGTCAAGCTCAGTGGATGATCCTGTCTGGTTCCTAGGCTGTCACTGCTCCCCAAAGATGATACAGGTTTTCATTCCTCGGACATGTGGACTGGGCTGTTTCCCCTCCCTCTACAATACTTCTGTCCGGTAGAACTTGCCACAGTCATGGAAAATGTCCTTCTCTGTAATGCCAAATGTAACAGCCACACATGGCTACCAGGCACTTGAAGTATAGCCAGAGCAACTGTTCATTTTTTACAACTTTTGTTGTTTTAATTCATTTAAATTTATATTACTACATGTGGATTCATGGTGACCATATGAGATAGCACAGTTCTAGATGGTTCTCCCACATCTCATCAGTTAGCAAAACTCACCCCATCCTTCAAGGCCTTGTTCCAACAGCCCCAGGACTCTTCTTTTCATGCTAGGAGACAGATATCCTCTGAGAATCCCATAGCCACAGACAGACAGACAGACAGACAGACAGACAGACACACACACACACACACACACACACACACACACACAAACTTCAGTATATGAAAGTGTTGACTTACATTATACCCCTATCAGACTGAGCTTCTAGAAGAAGGGGACTGTGGCTTTCTATTCTATATAGTGTTGAACCTGGTAAAATGTCTGGCAGGCAGTAGGTACCTTTTAAACACTTGTTTGATGAAAGTATACTGAGTGGAGAGGAGTATAGGAAAAGTCAGAGGTGGGCCATCCAATTCCCTTCTCAGAGATAGTTCAGTTGGTAAAATGCTTCCTATGCAAGCATGGGGGCCCAAGTTTGACCCCCCCAGAACCCACAAAGAAAAGCTGGGCATGGTATCATAGGCCTGTAATGCCAGTTCAGGGGTGGGGAGGGGAGGTGTAGTATCCCTGGAGTTGGTATCCAGCCAGTTTAGCTTATGGGTAAGCTACTATCTAAGGATGGACAGTGATTAAGGAAGACACCCAAGGTTGTTATCTGGCCTTCAAGTGCACACACTCCTACATGTGCACATACATGCATATACTGGCACAAGTGCACAAACACACACACACATACACACACACACACACACACACACACACACACACACACGCACACACACAAAGACAAGGACTGAATCCCACTATTTAAGAAAACTTGAATGTATTAACATCAATGAGACTTCAAGGACTTTCATACTAGAATATGTACTTAAGAGAGAATGTCAAAGTTTAGAATCTCAGAGGAAAAACAATGTTTGGGGAAAAAAGTAAATATAATAACTTCACCACTAGTAAAGTACTACATTCACTCAGACATTTATGTTCATGTAAACTACTTTAGATGATTATCTGCTTTATAGTCTATCATCAAAAGGAGCCATAGAGCTTTGCGATTAAAATAAGCTATACCTATGGCTAAGCTCAACGGTTCTGACCATGTCACCAGAGTAACTGGCAGCACACTGACTCCAAGGCCTCTAGGGCTTTTCTCAAGTTTCTTTAGCGCTAACAGTGGGCCCAGACCTATGGAAGAGTAATATTATTCTTCAGAGTTTTGTTGCTTTCTTCAAAAAGTGTTTGAGCATTACCGTGTATAAAGCATTGGCCACAGAGGGTGGAGTATTATGATTTAAGAAATGAGCAAAGGGTGAAGACTGGAGAGGAGAGACTAGAGGAAGTGTTTGGATCCCAGATGCCTCTGGCTATGGACACTTCCTGTGAACCAGTGAGCCAGACAGCTGGCTAGATGGTTGGAGTGTGGGCTGACTCACCATTTAGGAAAGGCTCAGCAGGAAGGGATCCCCCTCCAATCCCTGGGGTGAGACCCTGGCATCTGTCCATGCCTCACACAGAGCTCACATCATTCACTGGCTTCAGTACTCAGAAGCCACTTTATGGGGTAGCTTTTGCTCCCAAATATCCAAAGAGCCAGAGGAGACACTTCCTTCTTTGTGAATCCAAGCAGGCAAAGAATCTGCAGTTAAGGGGGAGGTAGTTACTTGCCAAAATAGAGGTTTTAATTTCACTTTCTACTAGAAAGAAGAAAATGAGGGAAGACAGCCCTAAAGCATAAAAACTGATACTACCGCCCAGGAGCTGGAGCTGGATTGAAGAGATGCACTTGGCCATGTGCTTGGGAAACCCTGTGTAGCCTCAGCAAGTTCCTGGGTGTAATGGAGTGGACTCTGTCTCCCCCACCCAAAACTACTACCTCTGAGTGTGACTGGAGATGGAGCCTGATGGTCGTTTGGATGAGAATGGCCCCCACAGGCTCACATGTAACAAGTCTTTCTCTGTCCCACCAGGCAGCTCCCAAACAATGACATGGAGACTTACTATTAATAGTGAAAGCTTGGCCTATACCTAAGGCTTGTAACTATCTTTTATGACTTAAATTAACCCATGTTTTTATTAATCTACATTCTACCACGTGCCTTTTACTTCTATGCATCCAGCTGACTTCTCTACCTCTCTTCTTCCCACAATCATCTCTGTGTCTGGAAGTCCTGTCTACACATCCTGCCTAGCAATTGACCATTACGCTTTTTATTAAACCACTAAGCAGGTGCTTTGGCAAAGACACATCTCTATAGTTTACAAAAAGATTGTTCCACAACACTCACATATTTGAGTGCTTGGTGCAAGGTTGTCAGAACTGTCTGCCTCGTGATTATGTCTAAAGATATAAGCTTGCAGCTACTGCTCCATTGTCATGGGGCCTGTGCCATGCTCTCAGCCATGATGAGCATGGACTCTAATATGTTGTAACCCTGAACCCCTAAATTAAATGTCTCTTTTATAAGCTGCCTTGGCCACAAGTCTTGTTGCAACAATAGAAAACCAGATAAGACGGCAACTTTTAAAAAGCAATTAAGTTGGGGCTAGAGAGATGGCCCAGGGGTTAAGCGTGCTTGCTACTACTGCACAGGACCTTGGTTTGGTTCCCAACATTCACATCACAATTAATAATCATCACTTACTCCAGAGCTGATGCCCTTTTCAGGTACTGCATACATGTGGTGCATGAATACATACAGGCAAAACAAACATATGCATAAAATAAATTTGTTTTTAATGAGGCCATTACAAGAGCTTCCTAATCCAACCTGATTAGAGTCTTCACAAAAAAGGAGAGACACCAGTGGCAAATGTGCACAGAGGGGTGACCATGTAAAGTGACAGCAAAAGGGTGGCCTCTGAAAGCCTTCTTAGGGAACCAGTCCTGTTGGCATCTTGATCTTGGCCTTCTAGAATGGGGAGCAAACAGAGTTCTATTATTTTAAGCATCTAGTTTGTAGCACTGTGGTGTGGCAGCCTGGGAAGCTAACTCCAGCATAAAACTCCTCCCAGGGTCTGAGTGAGGTGCCCTGGGGGCTCCCTGCTGCAGCCTGTGAGCTGTGTCTCCCTGCTTTGTTCTCCCCTTCACTGAGTCATTAAAAGAGAGTAGTAATTGAGGTTTTCCCACACGCCAGAAGCTATATGCGGCTTTACTGCCGATTACTTCACTGAATTGTTCATGTAAATGAGGCTCAAAAGATATTAACTTGGCTGGGGATATAATTCAGTTGGTAGAGTGTTTGCCTCAAATGCAAGAGAGCTTCAATTGCCCAGCACCATAAAACACAGGGATGGGGTAGTGTGGGCCTGTCACACCCAAGCTCTGAAGGTAGAAGCAAGAGAATCAAATGTTCATGATCGCCTTTGATTGCATGACAATTTTGAAGCCAGCCTAGGCTCCAATGGGACACTGTCACAAAAAAAATAAAATAGAAATAGAAATAAAAAAGAAAGAAAAGAAAAAAGCTATCTGTGTCCTTGAGCTCACTCAGAGCATGCAGCAACCAGAGTAGAGACCAAGTCTGAAGCCACAGCTCCCCAGACACACCCCAAGGGTTCTGTAGGAGCTTTTAAAGACCAGGAATGTTTAGTCTATTTACTACCATCCTTTCCAAAGTCAACTTAATCCTTCCAGTAGCACACCTCCCTGACTGGTGTGTATGACCTTGATGCAGAGAGGGAAACATTTATCCAGATCTGATTATTTGTTTACTGGGCCCTTAGCAATCAGATCCTTAATCCACCCAACATGACTGAGAAACTAATGAAGAGGAAAACACATCCCAGAGAGCCAACCCATAATCATCTATGACTCTGTTATTACTCACTGAGCAATGGGCCAGTTTGTCACTTCAACTCAGCTTAAAGAGGACCATACTGCCTGGAGAACCTTGTCAATATCTATTTTTTTAATGAGATATATTTATAATTAGATTATTTATAACCTCCTTGTGCGCATTTGTTTTCTTTCCAGAATCACAGAGGTATTTTAATAGATTGGCTACAGCAGCAGAGAAATGACTAGAAACAGCTGTGCCCAGTTGTCTATGGAACCTGAGAAGCCTGACTACTCCTTGTTGGAGGCCTTGCTACACTTAAGGAAGAAAGTAAGTGCACTCCTGGGCTTTAGCTCCTGTTTCTACAAGAGATTCATCACTCCTGGGAGAGACAGGGTGTTGAGGTGACTAGAAGGCTTAGTGTGTATGGAGAGGAGCCTTCTCTGAAATCCCTATGATTAAATCAAGTTGACTAGTATTTATTATCCACCTAGTACAAAGCACAGGTTCCTCGTTTGAGATATGCTGTTTGTTTAAAATAGTATTGAGCAATTTGTTTTAAATTCCTTCTTAAATCCCTTTCTTTGTTGGAAGAAATCTTAGCAATCTGCAGTCTGACCCTCGCCCTTCAGAGGTGAGGACCATGAAATGCAGACTTCATAGGGAAGGGATTTGCCCATGGCCCTGGCAGGCAGGGGACCAGGGTCTTCCTGCATATTGACCCAATGGTTCCAGTGTACCCTGGAACAGTCAGTCTTTATCAGAGCACCAACTTAGAGCTGGCTTGCCACGTTGTGAAAGGCATATCTGTGACTCAGGAAAAAGAACCCAAATTGATAAGGGATAAAAAATAGATTTAAAAAAAATCAAATAGCAGAGATTCTAGCTGACACAAGGAAGAATTTGTCTTTGTATGTGTCTGTGTGTATGGTGTTCTGTGTGTTTAAGTGTGTGCAGGTGCATTATTACTTGCTTATGGAAGCCTGAGGTTGGTATTATGTGTCCTCCTTGACTGCTACCATATGCTGAGACAGAGTCTGTCCCTGAACCTAGAGCTCACCTTTCTGCTAGTGTGGCTACCCAGCTTTTTGCAGGGATTTTCTAGTGCTGCCTCCCACACTGGGATTAAATGCACTGCAATGTCCACCTTCTACCTCTGCCTCCCACACTGGCATTGCATGCAGTGCAATGTCCACCTTCTTCCTCTGCCTCCCACACTGGGATTGCATTCAGTGCAATGTCCACCTTCTTCCTCTGCCTCCCACACTGGGATTGCATGCAGTGCAATGTCCACCTTCTACCTCTGCCTCCCACACTGGGATTGCATGCAGTGCAATGTCCACCTTCTTCCTCTGCCTCCCACACTGGGATTGCATGCAGTGCAATGTCTACCTTCTACCTCTGCCTGCTCCACTGGGATTACATGCACTGCAATGCCCACCTTCTACCTCTGCCTCCTACACTAGGATTAAATGCACTGCAATGCCCACCTTCTAGCTCTGCTTCCCACAGTAGGATTACATGCAGTGCAATGCTCACCTGGCTTTCATGTAAATTCTGGAAATCTAAATCCCAGTCCTCATCTTGATAGCCCAGCAAGCACTTTACACACTAAGTCATCCCTGCTCCCAAGCTCCTATGTTTTTGTTTGTTTGTTTGTTTGTTTATTATTTATTTGAGTGCCAGGGAGAAAAAAATAAAGAAGAGAAAATCAAAAGATTTCATAACTAGAATTTCTCAAAGCACCCAGAGATAAGCACCTGTGTTTGTTGAAGGGTCACTTGCCACAAACAGGTATTATTCCCAACTCTATCACAATTCGGCTGATTCTAAGAACTTTCTAGAAGGCTTAGGCTGAACACAATGCTATGCCAAGTCAACCTTTGTCACTGTCTTAAGGTTTGTCAATCATATTATATTTTTAAAAGCTTTTGTTGTGGTCTAGAACCTGGAATTTCTGATCCTTCATCTTTGGGGATTAAGAAAATAATAATGTTAGATTATTATGCTAAAAGATTAGCATCCTGGCAGCAGCCAAAGGTCCTGGAAACAGGTGAATTGCACACAGCAGGGCCTCGGACAGATACCACAGTTGTAGACCAGTATAGTTCTGGATATAGCAAAGCAGCAGCACCCAGTATGGTGGGCTCCCACCAGTTCACACAGTCTCCTACATCTAGGTCACTTGAAGTTACATACAAATCAGAAGCGTAGTGAGGTCAGAGGGTGAAAGCCAGAGTTGGAGATGCTGAGATTACCTTCAAGAGGCTGTCACTGGTAATCCACCCTGGCCTGGTTAGTTAGTGAGCTATATTAACACCCCACTGTCACCCTTCGAGCATTCAGAAAGTTGGCTTTCAGAGGAAAGGGGCCTCCAACCACAGCAATAAGGAACCCTTCTGTGTGTAGGAAATGAGATAACCCCAGAAGCCCAGAGCATTGAAGAACCCACTCCTGCTGTCTTTCGGTGTCTTTTCAAAGTATCTTTTAAAAAGGCAGCTTTGCAAAAAAAAAAAAAAAAGCAGCTTTGCAATGTCCTAGCAAATGCTAAGAACCACCTAGATCTACCACCAGACCCTTCAAAGTGCCTCCCCTCTTATCTGGACACATCCAAGTCTCTGATTTGCACTGAGGTCAAGTAATGGCCAAATACCTATTACTGGAGAATCTGTCTCCAGAGTGTCATTCTTACCTCAAACAACCTAGTGCTAACCAGGTAGTTTCCCTTGAACCTGTAACTGTTAACTCTGTTCAAAATAAATTCCATAGCTGTCAAATATTAGAGTGACAAACAGTCCCACACTAACCTCCTAGACCTCCTCATGCTGGTAGGCACTTGCCTCCTCCCAGGCTTTGTGTTAACCATCTGTATTCAGAGACTTTAGCAGATGCACCAACTTCTGGAAGAGCCAAGCTAACTGGAAATCTCAGAAGTTAAATCTGTTTGACTCTGGCTCCCCCAGACCTGTTGGGAAACTCAGAAGAAAGCATGTCCCCTTGCAGTGAAGTCAGGACACTTCACTGGACCCCAGCCACATATTGAAACTCACATCCTGTGGTCCTTTCTGAGCCAGAAGAAAGCAGAGCTAACTTGATGAGTTTTCCTTCCCTCACTGCCTGGGCTAGATTGAGTTTCTGTTAGTACACACACAGACATACATGGACAACCACACACACACACACACACCATGGTTTCCATCCTCTTCCTTGGCTTCTGCATAAGTGAGTATATAAGAATACAAATGCACACAAATGTGCATGTCACAAATGCTGGGGGTGGAATTAGGTAAATAATCAGATTCTCTTTTTTAAAAAACATCTGAGCATTGCAGAAGAGAGGGTGGAAAGATTTTAAGTGCCAGAAACTGCAGATGACTACAACAAAACAGTGCCTCTGGGACACAACAGGGCAATTGCAACAACATGCACAAGACCAGTACAAGCCTGTCAGATAAAATCCCAGATTGGACAGGTGAGGTGGGTATCAAGTCTCACCCCTAACCAAAGGCAACTTGTGGAACTAAGTTATTTTAGCTTGTAATTCCAGAGGCTATGAGTTCATCTTGGCAGAGAGCAAGTTAACAGATAGGCATGATGGCTGGAGCAGGAAGCTGAGAGAATTTGTCCTTGGCTACCCACAGAAGCAGAGAGAGAAAACTATAAGTATGTCACCTCCAGTGACATACTTCCCCAGCAAGGCCACACCCCAATCATATCTCTATAAATATATGATCCTATGGTGCCCATATGGTAATTCTATCTCTTTTTTATTTAAATTAGAAGCAACCTTATTTTATATATCAAGCCCAGTTCCCTCTCCCTCCCATTCTCCCATGCCCCCCAAAGTCCCCCATCTCTTCCCTCTTCTGCTCCATGGAAAGGGTGAGGCCTACTATGGGAGATCATTAAGTTTGTCACATCATTTGGGACAGGGATAAGGCTCTCCCCCATGTGTCTAGGCTGAGAGAGTATCCCTCTATGAAGAATGGGCTCCCAATGTCCATTCATACATAATTGCTGTTTCATTATCAGGGGCCCATAGAATGCCCAGGCCTCCTAACTGACACCCACAAACAGGGGGCCTGGTTCTGTCCTATGCTGGCTTCCCAGCTATAAGTATGGGGTCCATGAGCTCCTCCTTGTTCAGGTCAGCTGTTTCTGTGGGTTTCCCCAACATGGTCTTGACCCCTGTTTTTGCTCATCACTCCTCCCTCTCTGCAACTGAATTCCAGGAGTTTGGCCCAGTGTTTAGCTGTCTGTTTCTGTTCCATCAGCTACTGGATGAAGGCTCTATGATGGCATATAAGGTAGTCATCAATCTCATTATCGTGAAAGAACATTTAAGGTAGCTTCTCCACTATTGCTTAGATTGTTAGTTGGGGTCATCCTTGTAGATCTCAGGACATGTCCCTAGTACCAGATTTCTCTTAAAACCTATAATGGCACTCTCTATTGCATATTTTCTATAGAAAAAAAAAACCCAGAAATTTCCAAAGGAACAATAGTCCAGTTAGTGTCAAAGCTACATTCTTATTCGACAGTTAGGCATTATGAAGCCTTTTCTTTTTATTATATTTGTCATAAATTAAAATTATTCTTTAAAAGATGGCTTGTTGGGGAAAGCTGTTAGAGGATCTGTATTACAACCCCTAAAGCCCATATAAAATCTAGCACGTCTGCAATTCCAGGGCCCCTACAGCAAATGGGAGGCAGAGACAGGAGAATCCTAGGAAGCTCGAGGGCAGCTAGGAAATGGAGATGGAGCTAACAGCAGAGAGCAGATGCTCTGGTGATTCTCCAAGAGATCTTGGTCAGCTGTGAACACTGTGTGAACACTGTGGCTCAGGGTAGCCATGCGCTACTCACCATCCTTTGTCACTCTTCCTTTGCTTTTCCAGCCCATGTGGCAAGAAAGCAACCACCGACTTTAAAACCTGTTTCTGGGGCTTCTTTTACTATTGCTAGACCATGGTTAGTCATGTGTGGCTGAGCACATGGAAAGCAAAATTGTGGGCATAGGCCTCTGTGCTCTTTCACAGTACAGTTAGGGTCTCTTGACCACTTCCTGTCTCTGTTTATCCACAGCCCATATGTAGACTCTGCCCCTTAGAGCTCACTGGAAACAACCTCTGCACTACTTAGGACTGTCGTCCACACGAGCAAGAACTCAACTGAAATGTTCCTATGCAAGAAGTGGTCCCCTGAAGCCGAGCATTAGTGGCCCACACCTTTAATCCCAGCACTCAGGAGACAGAGGCAGGTGGATCTCTGTTCAAGGCCAACCTGATCTACAGTGCAAGTTCCAGGACAGCCTCCAAAGCAATACAGAAAAAAGAAGAAAAAAAGTGGGTCTGGCTGCTTCCTTTGGGAGCTCATTGCTTTTGCCAGGCTTTCCTGTAGATGCAGTTCTGATGAGAGCCCACTCCTTCCCCTTCAGACTTGGGAATGCAGTGTCTCAGAAGGGTCTGCATGGGCCAGACTCTG
This sequence comes from Cricetiscus sungorus, assembly GCA_030556225.1. NCBI lineage: Eukaryota > Metazoa > Chordata > Mammalia > Rodentia > Cricetidae > Cricetiscus > Cricetiscus sungorus. The sequence goes on from JANBXA010000730.1 coordinate 24,241,700, forward strand.
CATCTAACTGTTCCTCCAGCTCTTACCCACGCACCACAAAGAGACCCCTTAAGAAGTCCTGCTGGGTTCTGCACCTTCACTGTGCCCTCTTTTTCCTACTGGAACCCCAACCCTTATCTCTGCCTTGGGCCCTCCTTTCTGGCCCAAGTAAACTATCACTAACTCATTGCTTCTTTGCCTAGAGTGGCTCTCAATATACCAGTTAAGCAATGCAATTGTATCATCAATAGCAAAGCTCACCTCAATCTCTAAGGGGCTGATTTTCCTTGAAATTTCAAATGCTTGTTTTAGAAAAAGCAAGATCTTGGGAAGCAGAATTTCATTTTCATTTGACAAGCTGTTCCTTACTAGATCCATTGTTCTCCATATTAGCTGCCTAATTAAAAAAAATCATGCCTGGGGTACTCTAGTAATCAGCCCATCCCCCCAGATTCTGACTTAATAAGTCTAGAGTGGATCCCAGATGTGTTTTATGACTCCCTGGGTGATACTAAAGGCCACCTAGGGTTACAAATCATAGTTCTTGACTGTGCCCACCTTCCCCTTCCCAAGGTGATAAATCTCTGCCTTGGCCAAACAAGGATGCAAAGGGGGTGGGGAGGTTGGTGGATATTGGCAGGAAAGATGACAGTAAATGTATTTCAGAACACTTTCCCTCTTTGGATAGTGAAATGAAACTGTTGTAACATGGACAGCATGGTGAAGTGTTCTAAGCCCGAGGCCCCAATTTACAGGATGGTTTTCAGTGCAGAGCCCCACAGGCTGCATGTGAGACTCAGCTGAGGGACCATGAGAAATGTGAGTGCTGGACCCTCTCCAGAGGGTTCTGTTCTATCAGAATCATCAGGGTGAGGCCTAGGAGACAATATTTTTATTTGATTCCAAGTTGAATCTGATATAGACACAGTTGAAGATCACAGTGTAAATATTTTGTAAAATATCTCAAAGTTAGATCATTATTCCTTGGCCTTTTTTTCCCCTTAAACACTAAGGGTATTTAAATTTTTCATCAATATACCTGGACACCTTGTAAAATATGACAAGTGGTTTTGTCTGTAAGCTTGGCTATGAATTTATTTGTAGTAAGACAAATATGGAGTGAGAAAGACTAGACAAAAACAAAGTTTCTAGCCTAGACAAAATGGAAAGATGTCAGTGAGTCATAAACTCATGTGAAAGCTGAGCATGGTAGGTAGCACACCTTTAATCCCAGCACTTGGGAGACAAAGGCAGGTGGATCTCTGTGAGTTCAAGGCCAGCTTGGGCTAAATAGCAAGTTCCAGACTATCGAAGGCTGAATAGTAAGACTGTGTCTGAAAAGCAAAATGTGGAAAGTGAGGGTCAACAAGCAGAGATAAGAGACTTGAGAGTGATAAGGCCTAAATATGGAGTGTGTGTGTGTGTGTGTGTGTGTGTGTGTGTGTGTGTGTGTGTGTGTGTATCACTTCCTATTCTCCAGGCTCGGGGATCTATGCTGAAGAGATGAGAAGACTATAAAAGCCAGATGTGGTAGGTTACCTCAAGGAAACTGTTTGCTGGGCACAACAGGGCAGATTTACTTAAGAACACAGCAATTGTGGCAATGTTTGCAAGACTTTTGCAAGTTCAAGCCAGGTAAAATGGCAGCACTGGCATAAAGTCCCACCTGCCTCAATACAGAGCTTCTGGCATTTGCTGATGGGAGAGGGAAATCAGTTTTATTTAATGTTGTGACACCTGCTACATGGACCACACTCCAACATTCCCAGAAGTAGGCAGCTAATACAACCGAAGTTGATGAGTTTAAAAAGAGATAAAGAGAGGAAAATCAAGTTGGATAGATAGGGAGGTGGAGGAGGATCTGGGACAAGTTACGGAAGGGAAAGAATAAGAAAAAAATATGTTGTATAAAAGTCTCAAAGAATTAATGAAAATACTGTTTTAAAAATAGTAATGTAAAGAATGATTGAGGAAGAGACCCCCAAATCATCAATTTCTGTCTTCCATGAACGCAATACATATACATACATGCTCACAATATATGTATACACACACACACACACACACACACACACACACACACACACCCTACCAAGTTAGCTAGAAGGTGATTTAAATGACATCAATTCTTATGCTTTTTGGGTCAGCCATTCCCAGTGCCATTTCAACATGGAGACTATGGGCCACATATCAGGGATGATTCCTAGATCCCTTTAAAAAGATTGGTGTGTGTGTGTGTGTGTGTGTGTGTGTGTGTGTGTGTGTGTATAATGTGTGAATGGATATATAATATGCGTGAATACGTACATAGTGTATACATATGTGAATGTATGCATAGTGTATATGTGTGTAAATGTAAATATGATGTATGAACGTATGTATATATGATGTATGAATGAATATATAGTATGTGAATGTATGCAATGTGTATGTGTGTGAATATATATAGTGTGTGTAAATGTTTGCATAGTATATATGTGAATGTATGCATAGTGTGTGAATGTATGTATAGTGTGTGTGTCTCCAAGGGGGGCATGTCAGATCCCCTGGAGCTGGAGGTAAGGATTTTGTTAGCTGATTGATGTAAGTGCTGGGGATCTGAACTCAGGTCCCATAGAAGAGCAGTATTTGCTCTCACTGTTGAGTCATCTCTGGAGCCCCCATTCCTAGTTCTTGTGGATTTCAGAGATAGAGCCTAACTGCTCTGAACTCATGATGCTCTGGCCTCAGCCTTCAGAGTGCAGAGATCACAGGAGGGTGTTGCTATGCTTGGCTTGGTTCCTGATTGGAGTTGGATGGTTGCTAGCGTAAGTCCAGCCTGCTACATGCTGATCCTTCATCACAGCAGCAAGAGAACAAACTGGGAATCTTCCAGCCAGGGTGTGAGGAGAACTGGGACTACATTGGCCTCAGGGTCACTGTTTTTCCCCAGCCACAGGGTCACCCTGAGACACATGGATAGACCTCATTTAAACTTTAGCTAGTACAGTTATGGAGAATAGTAAACTTCGAAGTAATAATCCAAGACCATTTCAAAAACACCAGTTTCCAGATAAAATTTGTAGAAGTTAGGAACACAACAGACTTCAGGACACAGTGACCAGCTACCCAGTTAAAGCCAGTATAAAGAAAGGTAGGTCTTGACCTTCTGGTCAGTTAATGTCTATGTTTATTGACTCTATTGTCCAGTTAATTATGTCAACCTCTGCCTTTTGGCAATAAAGATACAGCTTACTGACAGTTGCCTTCCAACCTGCAAGTTAACACAGTCATTCGAATCTACATCTGGCAGAAAGGGACACGGCTCAAGGGATTAGGCTGGTTTAAATGCCGGTCCTTTTGGTTGCCTGAAGAATTATATGGTCAATTGTACCAGCTTTGTAAAACTTTGCAAAAACTCCATCAAGGTTTCTTCAGTGCACAAAGGAGTTAAGGGGCCCACCAGGTCCTTTTATGGGATTTGGCTAGTCTCTGCTTATTGAAACACTCCTCATTCTCAAGATATTTTGGGGTTACTTATGTAAACTATCATCTGCAAATAAAAATCATATTTAGTAAGACCATTTCTTACTAAATTTATTTTTTGAATTTTATCATTATCTATCATGAAATGACCTGGATCCTTCACATCCCAAGCTAAGAAACAGATTGTGTAAGCAAAAGTCAGAGGCTGCTTTAAACCTATCCCACTGGGATGGCCAGCTGGGTTGTTTCTGTTTGCTTGTGTGGGGTGCTGTGGTTTTGCTACTCTGCTGTCATTCACTACCTGCTCCTGACTCGCACTCCCCATGCCTGAGAACCTGTCCATCTCCAGCCTCACAGAACAGTGAACAAGTACCAAGTTACCTCCAGGATAAGTCTCCTCTTGTAACTCAGGAATGGAATGTCCTCTAGAGACACTGAGGCCAGCATCAGAAGCCTGATGGTGTTTGGGAACACAGGCTGGTGACACCATAGACACTGTAAATGTGTGGTGACTGCAAAGATTGTATGTTCTCTGCACTATAAGGCTAGTCACTGGAGAACAGGAACAAAGGCATAATGTTGTTGAGTTGTGTTTTTTTTTTCTCACTCTTTGCTCTTACTCTTTGGGCTCTTTTGGGGACCCCAGATCCCAAAGAAATCATACATAGAGCCTTACTCTTACTTATAAATGCCCAGCTTTAGCTTGGCTTGTGTCTAGCCAGTTTTTCTTAAATTAACCTGTCTACCTTTTGCCTCTGGGCTTTTTCCTTTTCTTACTTCTGTATATCTTATTTTCACTCTCACTCCATGGCTGGCTGGGTGGCTGGCCCCTGACACCCTCCTCTTCTTGTTCTCTCTTGCTCCTTCCTCTTCTCCTCCCAGATTTCTTCTTCTGTTTATACCCTCTGCCTGCCAACTCTGCCTATCCCTTATCCCGCCTTGCTATTGGCTGTTCAGCTCTTTATTAGACATCAGATGTTTTAGACTGGCAAAGAATCACAGCTTCACAGAGTTAAACAAATGCAACATAAAAGAATGCAACACATCTCTTCATCATTAAAACAAATGTTCTGCAGCATAAACAAATGTAGCATACCTCAAAATAATATTCCACAACAGCATAAGGCTAACTTCAGCTTTTATCCCCAAGACCTGTGTTCTTGTATCACAGAAAGATCTTGAGAAAGTTACACAATTCAAGAGCCTATTTCCTTCACTATAGGATGGAGGAAAGTCAACACACTTGATTAGTATAGGAATGTTGAATCCCAAAACATAGGTCAATCTTAAGAAGTTAGCTGCCTATCATTTTCAGTTACCTAGGACCAAAACTACACCTGAATCTACCCTGCTAATACAGGGGTTTCAACCTGTTGGCCCTGAACCCTTTGGGGGTCTTCTAAGACCATTGGGAAACAGATATTTACAGTACAATTCATAACAGTAAAATTATAGTTTTGAAATAGCAATGAAAATAGCTTTATGGTTGTGGATCACCACAACATGAGGAACAATAAAGGTTGCAGCATTAGGAAGGTTGAGAACCACTGCTCTAATAGAACCTTTCTCTGACCATGATTTATAGATGGCTTGGTTTTTCAGTGAGTGCTTTTAGCATTCAGATTTTACATCAAAGCTTTGCAGAACAAAGCACCAGCATCAGCCAAGGCCAACATGGACATTGCCTGGGAAACGAGAAAGAGATGCGGCTGTGAGTGGCTCTTAAAGCCAGTCAGTTCACACTAGTGGGCAAGGTCAACATGGCTTTACTAAATGTCTTAAGGGACTTCTAAAATAAAACCAGACTTTTCACTTTCACATGCAAGCTTCAGTGTGACGTTGGTTTAAGGAGACACCATGTTGGTGCACTTTTTAGAGGTAGCTTTAGAAGTTAGGTTTAATTTGTGTTTAGCAGACCTCAACATATGAGACTGAGAGCTTTGCAAGACATGTGCTGGTTATGTGCCTGAGCCTGCTCACGGGCTTTTCCTTCCTGTACAGGATAAAGATGAAGGGCTGAGACGAGGTTTGGAAAGCCTCAACAGAACACTCTGAATGGTACACATGCTCCCCAGTGAAGTCGACTTGTGATTTTGTTGTTGCTGCTATTCAAGCATTCCACAGAATTCACACCATACCTGCATTAGACATGGCGACGTCAAAAGAAATGCACTAGAGCTCCTGTCTTCAAGAAGCCAGAGGACCACAGTGGAGGACAGCCATGACAGTATGTTCTCAAAGTGATAACTTCTTGATTAAGAGCTGAATAAATCCTTCTGGGTCCCCAGTGGAGAGCTAAGCTAAGCTTTCCAGAGGGGATAGTTACATAGACTTTACAATCCGAGGAAGCATTGGCCTAGTGAAGACAAAGGGTTCATAAGGCAAAGGAAAAAGTGTGTGCAGATCTCTGAGTTAGTGAGAGATGACAGGCTCTCATGAATGGTGCTGAGTTTTGTGTTATTGAGGTAGATGTCACCCAGATTGTCAGCCAAAAGGGTTGGACAGAGAGCTGGAGGCCAAACTGTGGAATAACTTAAACATCAAACCGAGTCCCAGGAAAAGGTGTTTGTAATCTGCCTGCACCACTTCCTGCATGGCTCTGTAAGATAAGCATGGCTCTCACTCCCCATCAAAGAAACTTCTCCTTGCAACAGACAGAGCATTGTAGAAAACTACAGCAGGTCAAAATGCAGAGAGCAACTGACTGTGGGGTGTCCAGCCCTAGTGTGTGTGTGTGTGTGTGTGTGTGTGTGTGTGTGTGTGTGGGGTTATACATACATACATACATACATACATACATACATACATACATACATAAAACACTCTTGCACCTAAGGCTCAGAGAACACTGCAGAGGAGGGGATGGAAAGATTGAGACTTTAAGGGCCACAGAACCAGGAATTCTGCTGTGAGATTGTGTCTCCTAGAAATGGCAAGGAAGCTTCACCCATGCTACCTCAACAAGTGCCTGCCTAAACAAGAGCTGAGCAAGTACATCCCCAGTAGACATGCTAGACATGGAAGGGGGCCCCACTCCTAGACTGAGAGCCACAGGCAACTAAGAAGTGCTGAGAACAAGCGAAATAGTCTCCCCCAGGAATGAGCCCCCTAATTGGTTATCCTTATATAACAATAACAATCAAAGAAAAATAGGTCATGAACTTGAGAGGGAGCAAAAGGAATGAGGGGCATGGGAGGGGTTGGAAGGAGAAAAAGAAAGAGGAGAAATGGTGTGACTATATTTGAACTTAAAAAAAAAATTGAAAGAGAAACAAAGAGCATTCCACAGGGAAATGAAATGAAAAAGAGGGGGAAAACATTAAGCCAATGAGCCAGCACTGATCCAGTGGAAACAGAAATCACAGACTTAGGCGGGGAAGCCATGTGACCTGTTCTATTCTGAAGATGTAGAAGCTGGACTTCAGAAGGAGGATCTCAAATGTGTAGCAGAGACGAGCCACACACTGCTCAGCAGTGATTCTCAACCTGTGGGTCACAACCGGTTTGAGAGGCACAGCAACCTTTTCACAGGGGTTGCATATCAGATATCCTGCATGCCAGATATCTATGATTAGTAACAGTAGCAAAATTACAGTTATAAAGTAGCAGCAAAACAAATGTGTGGTTGGGGTCACTACAACATGAGGAACCGCATTAAAAGGTTGCACTGTGAGGAAGGTTAGGAACCACTGGCTTAATAGAAAGTAGCCCCCCACCCACCCACCCACCCACTGCAAGTCGAGTCTTCTCTACGATGGCTGTGCATGGAGCTGGTCATCTGCTGCCAGAGGTTCAAGGCCCCTTTTCCAGTCCATCAGGAGAGGAGAAGACTTGGCAGAGGAGGGTAAGCAGAAGGGAGGAGAGATGTGCAGTGTTTGTTAACAATGTCACATAGATTTAAAAATATATACACAGGACATTAAAATAGAATGGGAACTATTGGTGGGGGAGACACAAACAAAGGTAAATAGCTCATGTTTCTTGTGTGTGTGTGTGTGTGTGTGTGTGTGTGTGTGTGTGTGTGTGCACACGATGAAACAGAAAGTGGGGGTAAAGGGGCAGTGAGTAGGAGTAATGGGGCAGGTATGAGCAAAGTAGATAATATGCACATGAATGCCAAAAATTAACTTTGTTAGGAAGAGCTATTGCTGTTATATGCTATACAACTTGATTTCTGAGACATTCTAAGCTTGCAAGCTGGTCTGCAATGACAGGAAGAAGGTCAGTGGCCTTGGGAGGGTAATGATAAAAGTAGGCATATAATGCCTGTCAAAGTCACTGAGTTGTGTGCTTGAGACTGTGCCTAAGATGTGCCCCAAATAAAACTGGTTTTAGTGGGGAAATGCCAGCAACCAGGACTTACTCTTTTCACCAGTAAGGACAAACCTTGATCATCCTCTCCCTGCAAAGGGAAGTTTAGATGGTCATATGTGAGGGCTCCAAATAATGTCCTCAGTCTCACATTGTGAATGGTATTTGGAAAATGTCCATCAGAAGGGCAGTTCCCACAATAAATAAAGAACAGAGTGACTACTGGGTATAACTGCACTTTATCCAAGCACTTGAAAGGCAGAAGCAGGCTGATCCTTGTGGGTTCAAGGCTAGCCCGGTCTATATAGTCAGTGCCAGGACAGCCAGAGCTACATAGTGAGAACTAGTCTTGAAAAAACCAAAACCAAACAAACAACATACAGGGGGAAAAAAAAAAAGAGCAGGGTGACAACTACAACTGTCCTTCTGTGGCCACTGCTGAAAATCAATCCTCTCAAACCCCCCAGGCCCTCAGTCCTGGGGAAGCAGTCCTAGCCAGGCCCTGTAAAGCTGTCCTAAAACACTGTGAAAGACTGTATCCATGTGATCTTTGGATGTTGTGGACAAGAATTCAAACCATGAACATATTTCTTCTAACAAAGCCCAAGACACTACTGATCTATAAAAGATGGGAGTAAGACACCCAAGTGTGGAGGGGCATGCCTTTTACCTCAGCACATAGGAGGCAGAGGCAGCTGCATCTCTGAGTTGGAGGCCAGTCTAATCTATGCCGTGAGATCCAGGACAGCCTGAGCTATGTGGTGAGATTCTATCTCAAAAGAAAAGTGAGGGGGAGGGAGGGAGGAAATTAATAATATTATCAACCAACGTATCAGACACTTGCTATGTGCCAGGCAGCATTCTGACTGCTTCACATAAATCGATTTAATCCTCACAACAGCCTTTTATAACCCTCTGCATTGTAGGGATGATAAGTGGAAACGTAGAGATTATGTGTGCGGTAAGTATACATATGAAACTTTAATTTGAACCCAGACTGCCCAAATCAGATATATCCTGTGTATAATCCTATTTACTGAGCTACTGCTATGTGCCAGTTATTGTGCCAAGTGTCCTTTCTATAAAGCGTCTCATTTAAACCTCCCAATAGGCTGCCTGGGTGGGGCCCAAACACTCAGTGCTTGCTGAACTTGTGCCTGTTCAAGAGTTGTGATGCTGTGATGTTTTCGTTTTGTTTTTACAGGCAAAGAAGGCTCAAGAGTTTAAACCAAAGGAGCTTCAGTAAAATGGAAGTGAGAGGCAGGATTTAAGAAAAATTTCCAAAATAAAAAATGCCTAACAGCAATTGATAGAATGAGGGGAATGAGGGAACAAAAGCATCAGGATGACTTTGGGCTTCTGTTTTTAGCCTATGCACCTGGATAGTTAAAAAACAAACAAACAAACAACAACAAAAAGAGCCAAAATCGAGACTGAAAGAAAGTCTGAAAGGTGTTAAAGAATGCTTTCTACCTAAAATTTGTATGTTGAAATCCTGACTCTGCATGTGGTAATATCTGGACTCAGTGGGTAATTAGGTCCTGAGGATGCAGCCTTTGTGATGGCATTAGTTCCAGGAGAGATTTCTCAACTTGCCCCAATGTGAGGACACAGGGAGGAGACATCTGCCTGGGAACCAGGAAACCAGTTCTGAGTAGACACCAAATCTGTCGACTTTTCATCCTGACCCCCCAGCCTGGAGAAAAATGAGAAGATGCACAAGTCTCTGTGCTTAGTCACAGCATCCCTACGGAATTGTAGCAAAGGAACAGAAAGAGGATGAGTTTGCACTGAGATGAGTTACATTTCACATAAGGGACATGCACCTTGATAGACATGGCCAGAAAGCCCAGCAAACTGATGTTCGGTGCTTACAAGTCTCAATGTAGTGATGAAGGCCGAAAGTGTATCTAATTATCCAGAAAAGAAAAAATGACAGACAGAGCCTATCCATGTGACATTTCAGGGGTGAGCATGAAAGGAGAGCCTGAGGAGGAACTAGACAGAGCTGAGAGTAATGGCACCGGGAAACAAGTGTCTACTTAGAAGTCACTGGATGAGCAAGCGTCAAATGGAACCCGTGCTACAGAGGAGACAAACGGGACAGAGTACTGGAGACTCACAAACAGCTCATCAGAGATAGCTCAGAGGTTAAGAGGGCTGACTCACCTTCCAGAGGACCCAGGTTCAATTCCCAGCACCCACATGGAAGCTCACACCTGTCTGTAACTCACTTATAGGGAATTTGACACCCTTACACAAATGCACATAAAATACAGTTAAATAAATTATTTTAAAAAAAACAAAACAGGTTATCAGGACAAGGTCCAATTGGTAGGCACCAGCTCGGAGCACCCCAGGCAGCAGGAAGTGGTCCTATGCCTTGTTTTATTCACCATCTTCGCCCTGGGCCAGGCATAAAGTCAACCCCAAACCTGAGGTCAGGCTAGAACTGCCCTGTAGGAAACCAAGGACCCCAGCTCTTAGGCTGCAGAAGCAAAAGTTTGAGAGCAAACAAAACTGAAAGGACAAAAAGTCTTTCCATCTGCAGCAAGAGAGAAAGCAAAACCCTTCCTGCTGTCTGGGTAAAATGTCTGTGCAGCCTTATGGATGCTGCTGATGGCAGCCTGACCTCTGACCCAAGGCTGGAGAATGACTATGTCTTATTAAATGTCCACACAAGACCAGTGGCAAGAAGGACAAGTGGTCCAAGGGTCACTGTTTCATTTCCAAGCCCAGATAGTTCACAGCTGACCTTGAAACTCTGGGAGATATTTTTCCCATCAAGATGATAGAGAAAAGACAAAGTCGTGACAGGGTTCTGAATGGGAACCATCACGTCCATGTGAAACAGCTCTGGTTTTAATGCCCCCTAGGGAGAAAACAGAAAATTACGAGCTGATGCAGAGAAACATGTGAATGCAAATCCGACCTGAGTTTAACGCAATGCAACTTGGCTGGGGGGGGGGGGAGGGTAACACACAGTCTGAAGTCAGACGTTTGACCTTTTCATGTAAGCTGCCCATTATTTATCTCCACACCCTTTAAGTGGTATGGCCGGGGTCATTTCTGATCTACTCTACATCCACATCTGTGTGATCATCCAAGCATCGCAGGGTCTCCTTGCTAGTTCACTGCACTTCATTTTTCTTACAAGCAGGATCAAGCCAAGCATTCCTGTGGGTGGAGACCCCAGCCAGGCCTCCCCAAACTGCCCCTTTCAGTGTGCTAAGTTCCCCACCATAAATTATGGCACAACTGGGGGCTTCAACCTGTTGCCATCAGCTTTTCTCTTGGCAACACACCAGCCATGTCCCCCGAGATAAATGAATTACTTTCAGTGTCCTGGAGGACTCCAAGGGGGTAGGCAAAGAAGCGAGTGAAGCCCCTCCAGAGCCAGGCAAGCAAGCCCGGGTTGCCGTTTCTGAACCACAAGCTGACATCTCATTCTGGCAGCCTCCCCACAGACAGATGTGGTATTTTCCAGTCCTCCACTGCACTATCCACCCTGCCCCAGTTCTTCCCACCTATTGTCAAAGCAACAACAGGCTAATTTACCAGAAAATTCAATGAGAAGAGATGAAATGGTGAAGTGGGAGGGAAATGTATTGAGATAAGAGAAGCACTTGGTCTTCACAGAACACAGGACTAAAGGATGCTCTGTCTCCATGACACAGGCCTGAAGGACATTCTATCTCTGTGGCACAGGCTCCCACTGTGCTGTTGGAAGGGGACTTGGCTTCAGAATGCTTTCTCTGGCCCCAAAAGCTTTTAGAGCTGGGAGTGGTGGCACACTTCTATCATCCTACTACTTTGAATGTGTGTGTGTGTGTGTGTGTGTGTGTGTGTGTGTGTGTGTGTGTGTGTGTGTGTGTAGGTGCGGTGGATCCAGGGCTCAAGGCCAGCCAGGACTAGATAGCAACTACAAGAGGCTCTCCAAAACAGAAACAAAAACAAACAAGAATTCTTTTCAGGCCTGAAACACAAGGAGAAAAGGATGCAAGGATTCTGAGCTGGTCTCCAGGACACCTTCTTGCACCTGAGGAGAGGAAAACAGGCTGCCTGGGCCCCTTGGTTGTTGGGGTACAGCATGAAACCTCTGAACTCCCGAGCTTAATCCCAGCTCTTTTTCGTTCCAGCCACTTTCCACAAATAAATTATTTCTTTCTGGTTACATCAGCAACTCCTTGTCTATGATGGAATGGATCAACCACGCAGATGAGCCAGGCAGGCTGTTGGGGCTGCCAGAAGGAAAGGCCCAACTGATCTAGTGTTTTTCATCTTATTGACAACAGTTTAATTGAGTCAAGCTGCGTTGTGTCTTGGGAAAGTTTCAAACATTGAAAGCAGGGGAATCGCAGTGCTTGCTATTCCACTGGACACCAGAGCCCGCATGTGATATATTTGAATGTTACAACAGTGATTGCCGAACTTTAGGAAAAGCATATAATATCAACCAACCACTTGGTTCTGTCTGGACTCTTAGCCCAAAAGCAGGTTCAGAAAATCCAGGATAGAGTCTTGGAGATACGCAAACTATTCAGTGGGTAAAGTGCTTGCTTGCTATACAAACGTGAGGGATGCAGTTCAGATCTCCAACACCCACATAAACATGACATGGACATGACAGCCCACCTGTAATCTCAGGACACAGGATTCCTGGGACAAGCTGGCTAACTAAACTAGCTGAGTCAGTGACCTCTGAGTTCAGTTAGAGATCCTGTGTACAGTTGCTTTTCTGTTACTGTGATAAAGCACCGTGACCAAGGCAACTTATAGGAGGAATCATTTATTTTGGCAAATGGTTTCAGAAAAAGAAGACTCCATCACAGTGGGAAGGTGTAGCAGCAAGAAGCAGGCATGGTGGTGGGTGCAGGAAGCTAAGAGCTCACATTTTGAATCACAAACACAATGCAGGCAAAGTCAACTGGAAGTAGGCAAGGCTTTTTAATCTCAATGCTGCTGAGATTACTTTCAATGCCACTGATTTACTTTCTCCAGCAAGACTGTACCACCTAAACCTCCCCAAATAGCACCACCAGTCGGAGATCACATTTTCAAATACCCAAGACTATGGGGACATTTGTCATTCACACTACTACATACAACATGCACACACTTCTCACCCATATGCACAGAGCTAAGTTTTCCATAACTCAAGACTCCCTCGGGGCTGACTCATGTGGCATGGGCTTTAACATTCTCTTAGCTCTGGTCCTATCCCAGTAGTGTCAGCTTAGAGCTGCTCCCCAGAGAGGAGCTCATGGTCCCCAGAGAGGCTCGTGCATTCTTAGAGAAAAGGGGAGCGAGAGAGTGAAACTCCCCAAATTCTTCCACAGCAGCAGATCTTCTGATCCTAAGGGGTCACATCTATTTAACTTTCACTGGACACTCTTCACAGTGTACTATAAAACATTCTGAAGGTGGCCCTACAGCTCTCCCATTTCACACACGGAGAACCTGCAGCTATCCTATCACCTTGCCTGTAGTCAGCCAGAAGGTCCTATCACAATGGCTCTGGAACATTTGCATAACCACTCATCCATTGAACTGTACTCAGAGCTCCTGACTCAATAGCTCCAGGTGAGACATGGGGGAAGAGATTTCTACCATGTTTCCTGGTGATACTGCTGGACCACACAGGGAAAACATCTCTGCTGCTCTTCCCTGAAGTAAAACCTCCCTCTCTCCAGCCCTCTCATCTAATGAGAAAACAAAACTGGACACGGTCATCCCTTATTCCAAGCAATCTGAGCATAGTCACGTAGACACATTTCGGGAGGCTTTGAGTTTGTTCCGGGAAGCATTGTGTTGAGACCTCAGTCAGACTTCTAGGAGCAAATCCCAGTCTTTCCCAGGAGTCCCTCGTGGCCAATGGCTGGAAAGTAGGAGCCAGGCTCTTACCATCATCTCCTTCCTACCACATTTTGTTGCAATGACATTGTTTCTAAACAATTCAATGTTTTTAAACAAATAAGTCTCGTGAGCTTGCTGAAAGTTCCTCTGCAGATGCTTATAAAGTCATATCTCCCCATGTTGATTCCTAAAAATGTTTCTTCATCCCTTCTTTTCAGCATAACTTCCATGACAATAGTTTGCATACGTGCATAAGCAAATTCTATGCAGAAGATCAAAGCAAAGATTAAAATTTCAACTCAGAAATTCTGTAGGACAGAGCAGGGCAACATTAATACCTAGGGATGCAAGCACAAGAAAAACTAAAAAAAAAAAATACATCAGACTCTGAGGTTTGCAGTTTCTTAAAAACTTGTTGATATTGGAGGTTTAAAAATACATCAATCAAAGAGATGTGTGGTGGTATACACTTGTACTTCCAGCACTTAAAAGAGGCTAAGCCATGAAGATCAAAGGTTTGAGCTACAGAGTCCACCCCCCCCAAAAAAAAGGACAAAAAAAGGAAAGGAGAGAGGGAAGAAGGAAGAGAGTCTGAGAGAGAAGAGAGAGGGAGAGAAAGGAATGTTTCTAATATTGAAAGGAATACTGCATAATGGCAGGCAATGTTCTCCACAATGTTTCCAAGTCAAATGCAATCATGTTTTACAGGTCATTTATTAGAGTTGCCCTCAAGGCGCACTTCAGACTAATAGTTCATAAGGTGTAGATACTTTAGGGGCCTATATATCGAGGTCAGTGTTCTACCTTCAATATACTAGCTGTGTTTGAACAGTAAAAATACCTTTTATATTTTAGTTCCTCACTACTGTCTATACTTGGAAGTATGCATACAACAAACTACAACTACACCCCTCCCACCCTGCCATCCAAATAACCTGGTGATTCTGACAGTTTTGTTAATGTCCAGCTTAACTTGTCGATTTGGATTTGTTCTCTAAAAGGTGAAGACTGTTATTAGATGAGAGTGCTATAGCAAAAGTCATCACTCATTCTCTTTTCCAAAAGTCCAGTTTTTCTTCAAAGATTGTCCTTAACAGATTTCTTCATCAAAAACTCTAATCAAATAATCCATCCATTGCCCTTGGTCTGTGGTACCCTGTATTGTGACATTTCCCAGTTCCACTTATAGAATAATGAAAACCACTTAGACTGGAATGTCACAAGATTCAGACTCTAATCCTCTTCACATAATTTAGGGCCCACTGTGCTGCTTTGCATGAAAATGAGCCCCATAGGACTGTGTATTTGCATGCTTAGTTCCCACTTGGTGAACCCTTTGGGAAGAATTTGGAGGCCTTGCTGACTTGTAGACTTGTTGGAGGGGGTGTCACTGAAGGTAAGCTTTGAGGTTTCAAAAGCCCACACCAGTCCCAGCCTCCCTCTCCCTCTGCCTACTTCCTACATAAGGAAGTAAAAGCTCTCAGCTAATGCTCCAGTGCCATGCCTGTCTGCTTCCCACCATGACCATGGGCTTACCCTCTCAGCATGCTCCCTATTAAATGTTTTCTTTAGGTCATGGTGTCTTTTCACAGCAGTAGAATCGTAGCTAAAACAGAACTTCAGACACTGAGGTATTGCTGTGACAGGACTGACTGTGCTGTTGTTTAGAGGGCTATGGAAGACTTTGGGAAAAACAGTTGAACACTTTCAGTGGGACTTTTTGTTGTTTGTTTTCAACAAGGTGTTTCTCTTTGTAGCCCTGGTTGTCCTGGAACTCACTGGGTAGAACATGCTGGCCTTGAACTCATGCCATCTGCTTGCCTCTGCCTCCCTAGTGCTGGGATTAAAGGCTTTTAAGTGGGGCTTAATAAGCCATCCTAGAAAACAGTGCAGAGGGCAATTTGGACAATGTAGTCCTGGTTCAAGAAGTTTCAGAGGGGAAGAATATTAATAAGTGACCTAGAGACCATTCTTGCGCTATTTTGGCAAAGAATGTGGCTGATTTTTCCTCTTATCCAAAAAAAATCTGCCAGAGGCTAAATTGAAGAGTTGTGGATTAATGGCTTTGGCAGAGGAGATTTCAAATCAGCATAGTATTTATTGACTCTTACGAAAATCTACAATGAAAAGGAACAAGAAGATAAGGAGAAAGTGAAAAATGTACAGTTTGAGGAGAAAACAAGCACTTGGAAATATAATGTTGGGACCAAGTTCTGTTTTCAAGGAGATAAAAAAAACTTAAAGAAAATTCAGATTCTAAATGAAATAAAGTAGGGACCTCAGGATAGACCCACCTAGCGAAACTTCCAAGCTGTAGAAAGGAAGTAAAGGAAAGTTTAAGCAGCAAAGGAAACCACTGTATGTTGGAAGCATATGATTTGCTTTATGCTTTTGATTTTATAGGGGACTACAGTTAAAAGATTGCTTTGAGTCTCAGAAGAGACTTTGGACTATGACAGTGTTGAGACTATGGAGGACTATAGAGACTTCTGAAGTTGGGCTGAATGCATTTTGCATTACAATAATGGCTACAAGCCTATGGGGACCAGGGAGTAGAATGTGGTGGTTTCAGTGAAAATGACCCCCATAGGGTCACGCATTTTCGCACTTAGCCCCTAGTTGATGAAGTGTTTGGGAAGAATTAGGAGGTGTGGCTTTGTTGATGTAGGTGTGCCTTTGTTGGAGTGTGTCACTGGTGGTGGAGTTTGAGGTTTCAAAAGTCCATACCAGATCAGTCTCTCTTTCTGCCTACTGTCTGGGGATCAGGATGCAAAGCTCTCAGCTACTGATCCAGTGTCATGTCTGTCTGCTTCATAATCATGGACTCTGAAACTGTAAGCAAACCCCCAGTTAAACGCTTTCTCTATAAGAGTTGCCTTGGTCGTGGAGTCTCTTCACAAAAGAATAGTAGCTAAGACACCTGCAGTTTATTTTTCCTAGCCTGGTTTTTCCTGTTCATTAAATAGAAGAGAAGCAAGGTGACTGGCCTTATTTTTTTGTTTGGTTGGTTTGTTTTTTGTTTTTTTGTTTTGTGGAGAAAATTTGCCCCCAAATAATCTTACTTATTAAGAAAAAAAAAATAGCTGGGCATGGTGATGCACACCTTTAATCCCAATACTTCTGAGGCAGAGGCGGGAAGATCTTTGTGAGTTTGAGGCTAGCCTGTTCCACATAGGAAATCCCAGACCAGCCAAGGCTAAATAGTGAGGCCTTGTTTCAAACAAAAAAATTGTAGGAACAAATATTAACTATTACAATTCTTGACTGTAGGTACAGTAATACCTACAGTCCTAATATCATGGCCAGTGGACTTGTCTCCCTTAGCAATAAGGATGTATTTTTGTGGAATAAATAGTGTGATATCCACCTGCAGCCACCAAGGCTAAATGAGGAATGGGGACAGATGCCCACTGAAAAGGATGGTATAGAAAACAGAAATTCTTGTTCACAGTCCAGCCAAGCTTGCTCTACTCCAAAGGGTGAATCCAAAAGTATTATCTCCAGATTCATTTGAACATGAGACCTAGGGAATATCAGAAGCCAAACAATAAAGACACAATAGCGGAGAACATGGGGCTTTGAGAATAAAAGCAGAATTGAAATTGAAATGCAGGAAGGAGACAGCCCAAAAGAAGAATCTAGAGGCAGCAAGCCAACTGCTACAGCTGGGCTTGGAATGCATCTCACAGTCTGTTTGTTCTGAGGAGTGAGACCTATTTAAATGGCAGAATCACAGGGATTCTCTTGCCCAGTTTACCCTTACAATTAGTGGCACGTGCTTCCAACTAGCCAAGAAGCAACAAGAACAAAACAGGTCAAGCTGAGTTTCAAATTTGGCTATTCTAAATGGGTGTCCTTGCTGAGGCTGGCCACCCCAGGGCCAAGAGACATGTGGGTAGTAGTAGTTGAAGGCTATATGCTGAAATTGTCTTATTTATACACATGTTTTACTTATTCTTATCAGTTAACACTGGTTTGAGTTTGTCCCTTTGTCAACTCTTCTCTTGTTCATTGATATTCTTTTTGTTGGTGTTTTTTCTTACACTATGAAAGAAAGGAGGGCTGGGGTAGCAAAGTGCTTGCTATACAACTATGAAGCTCTGAGCATCTTCGCCACTGCCCACATAAAAGCTGGGCTCAGGGGCATGTGCTTGTAATCCCTTCACTGGAGAGGCAGAGAGGAGCATCCCTGGGGCTTGGTGGCCTGTCTTAATTAGTGAGCTCCAGGTTCAATGAGAAACCCTTTCTCAAAGATAAAAATAATGTAGAAAGCAACCCAAGAGATACCTATTGTCAACCACCTCTGGTGGATACAGAGAGAGAGAGAGAGAGAGAGAGAGAGAGAGAGAGAGAGAGAGAGAGAGAGAGAGAGAGAGAGAGAGAGAGAGAAGAAGAGAAAAGGATAAGAGAGAGGAGAGAGAGGGAAGGAGGGAGGGAGGGAGAAAGTTGAGTATGGAGGTGAATCTATAACTCAAGCTTTCAAGAGGTGGAGGCAAGAAGGTTGGGAGTTTAAGACCAACCTGAGCTGCACAAGATGAGTTTGAAGCCAACCTGAGCTACATGAGACCTGGATTAAAAATAAAGTAAGAGACATGGGAACAGCCAGTGGCGTGGGAAGTACACATGACCCGAGGATTACCTGTAAGAATGTGATGTGACATAGGGAAATATTTGGAAACCTCTGCTCAAGACAAGCAAGCTAAGTAGCTTCACAGGAATGACAAGAGATTGTGGAAGGTCCATGATGGATGCCAGAGCACCCTGGGAAGATACCACAGCTGGAGAAGTCTCTGCTTATTGTGGCAAAGCAAAGGATCAAGCTACTCATTGATGGTTCTTCATGGCTATTGGTCCACTCTGATGCTGCTCCTAAATCTCCCTAGAGAGCTCCAGTAGTGGCCTAACTTGGCTTCACTTTGGAACTTTTTGCTGACAGCAGGAATCAACTGTGGCTTCTCAGAACACTCTCTCCCTTTCTGAATGACTCACTGACATTTTTACAATAGTAACGTTTTATCAGCCAGCTTCCAAGATAGCCCCTAGTGATCCCTGCCTATGTCACCCTTGCTTATATTGTACTGGGCTTGGTCTGAGGGGCAAATAAAATGTGGCCTAAGCGAGATGTCTGGTTTCCTAAACCAGGTCATTAAAGACATCTCTACTTGTCCCCAGGATCAGCTGTTCTGGCAGAGGCCAGGTGTAATGTAGCTTTCCAGCAAGTCCCACTGAAACAGGAATTGAAGAATTTTTCTGGGTATGCAAATGAGTCCCATGGGAAGCAGTCCTTCTGGCCCCAACCAAGTCTTCAAGTGACTGTATCTCCAGTTAGCGTCCTGACCCCCTGGGCCAGAATCCCTTGGCCAGTCTTCTTTAAAAAGCCATGTAAGAATAAAGGGGAGAGAGCCCAGTCTCTGAAGTGTGTGCCGTGTAAGCTTGAGAACGTGGTCCGATCCCTGGAATCTATGTGAACAAAGGTAGGTGTGACAGTACAGGTCTGTCTACCCTGAACCAGGAGATACAAACAAGCAGTTCGCTGAGGCACGGTGGTCAACCAGGCCAGCTTGTGTGGCAAGTTCTAGGCCAATAAAAGACCCTGCCTCAGAAAATGAAGAAGGCAGTGATCCAGAAACCTGATACTCAAGATTGACCTTCAGCCTCTGTATACATTTGTGTGTATATGCACCTACACAATACACATGAACATGTATACACAACCAAAAAAAAATGAACCTTGTTGCTGTTTGAACCCTTTAAACCTTTAATTTGGGGTAATTTGTTGAGAAGGCTATTTATTTTCCAAAACTTTTAATAATGATAACTTTAATAATAAAAAATCTTGCTAATTCTTTGTCAAAAAATTCAGACGTTATTGTACTTATATGAATCTGTTTCTCACTTAGACAAAGAGGTACATTATTCACTCAGGATGTGGGTCTGTTCTCCATCAGTGACCAACCTGGAGACAAGACATCTAGAAAATGGCCTACTGTGTGTTTGTGTATATTTTATGATGATTACTAAGCATGTGTTATTTGAGTTATAAAGTAATAAGTTACTTAAGATACCTTTAAAATCTACCTGGTCTTATCAAAATAATTTATCTCATCAAAAATTATCTCATCCTCCCATGAATTTAGCAAAAAGTGTTTAAGGGAACAGAGAAGAATAGACAGCCTAAGTGATCTGGTTTTCCTTTTCTTTCTTTTTCTTTTCTTTCTTTTTTTTTTTTTAACTACCTTTGAAATGTATCAAAAGGTTTCAGAAATATTCTTCCAGTATAAGAGAAGATAGAAAAGTGAAAACCCAAGTCATTATCTCTCACCACAGGAAAGGTGTAAACAAGAGATATTGTCTAGAGAAAAATCATCGTTCTCCAGGTCCAGTGATTCATCCCATGAGACCATAGGCTTCGTTCCTAGTGCTTGGAGATTGAGTTGGATCTGTGAGTTCTGGGAGAGTCTGACCTGGCAACATCTGTGCAGCGACAGGAAAACATGTTCTCTGAACGTGATTTTTTATGTTGAGGCCATCCAAGCTGAGCATCCCTCTTTAATTAGCCCACATGAATAAAAGCTAGTGATATCTACAAAAGTCTTACCTGTGGTTTATGTTTCTAAAGAAAGAAAAAGCCTCACCAGTGACCAATTAGAAAATGAAAGAAATAATAATAGTCTAATCAAAATTATTACCTAAAGGCCAAGGAAAAGTAGGCCACCCAGAAGACACTAAACACTGTAGCATATTTCCCCATATAGCTCTGGAGTCCCCTGCTCCTAGATGAGTATTTTCCTTTCCATGTTCCAGCTCAAGGGAGCCTTCTGGCAGACATGTAGAAACCATTCTGAAAACTCAATTCCTGAATATGTAACTTTAAGACCTCGGTGCCTGTCGTAGAGCCTGGCACACAATCAGGAACAAAATGTGTGCTTCCCGGAAGTATAAACCAGATTCATTTTTTATCCCAACACTTGCCCTTTTTCATACTGTGTTCCTTGGCTGTTCCTCGTGGTTTACTTTCTCTGCCCACCACACTTCACAGACCTCTTTCTCAGGACCTGCATTTTCCTTAGTTTGGAGCAGGAGCAAAATCAGGACAAAAAGTACATTGTTGCCTAGACTGTGGGGAAGTAAAACAGCCACCCACACCCCTACACAATGACCATGAACATTACATCTACTGACATGGCAACAGAGCGTCACAAGTGTGGGTGATGATGTGGAGAGCTGGAGAAGGGAATGTGTGACACAGCCTCCTTGTTGGAGCACTCTGCAGTCTCCTCACAAGTGAAACAGGGACGTAATGTGCGAACAGTAGTCCTACCCCAAGACCCCATGTTCAGGAAAACCGGAAACAGGTGTACAAGCAAAGGTTTCCACACACATGGTCAGAGTCAAAGGTAGAATCTATGCAAACCTGCATTCCCCAATGATCACAAATATGTCACCTCTACAGAGGAGGATGTTGTTTTATTATAAAAGGGTATGTGATCATGACATGTACTATAGCATGAACCAGCCTTGCAGACAATGGTTTGCTGATGGAACCAATTACAGAAGACTGCACACTGCACGATTCCAGTTACAGGAAGCATCCAGTGCAGGCAAATTCATACAAAGAGTGGATGGTTTAAGCCTGGGGAAGGATGGAAGGATGAGTAGAGGAGATTTAAAGAATAAGGAGTGGCCTTTGGTGGGTAATGAAAACAGACTGTGCTGGTCTCCAGAAACACGGATAATAGTTGAATTGCACAGTATGGGAACTACATCTTAAAAATAAAGGGTGGCCATTTGCAGTCCACACTCCCACCAGCCATAGAATTGGATTTGCCAAGGAGGATGTGTGGACTCTGAGAAAACTAATAGGTTTTCCTCTGCCCCCATGGGTGAGGGAGGGACCTCGCATGAAGTGGCACCACTGTGGAAGGCACTGGGCCAGGTTCTTCAAAAGTTCCTCTTAAGGCATTGGGAGTAAACAGATGATACTGAAATTTCAGTGCTGGGTACACCCAGGAGAACAGAACTGATTTTTGTTGTTTGCAAAAATGTATTCTCAATGCTCATAGTGTTATATGTACAGCAGCTGACACTGGAAATCAAATGCCCATTAGCTAATGAATGCATAAAGAAAATATTCCTATAATGGAATACCATTCACCCACACAGAGGGGTGCTGGGGCTGGGGTATAGATCAGTGACAGAGCATGTGCTTAGTATACACAAGGTTCTGGGTTCAACCCCCAACACTGCTTCCCCCCAAAATGAACAAAATGCTGATTGGCATTTGATTTGGTGCAGATGAACTCTGAAAACAATCACACTACACAGAAGAAGCTATTTGCAAATGATAGCATGCTGCAAGGTTCCATGAGAGATGGCTCAATGGGTAAAAGTGCTTGCCATGCAAGCATGAAGCCCTCAGTTCAGATCCTAGCACCCACATAAAAGGCTAGGTGTGGCTGAACTTGCCTATAACATGTGCTGTGGGAGGAAGAGAAGAGCATCTGCCATTGTCCTCTAACCTCTGTGTGCATGCACAGAGAGAGAGATTCTATGTATGCAAAATGTCTAAAATAGGCGAAAATCATAAAATACAGTAATCAGTGTGGGGCAATGGGGAGAAAAGGAATGATCCTATATGCTAGCAATAGAGGGTTTCACTGGGATGGTGGAGATGTTCTAGAATGAGACCCTTATAACTATTGTATAACGCTGTGAATGAACTAAAAACCACTGAACTGTGTACACTTTAAAACTGCAACTTTCTATATATGAATTATAGTTCCCAAAACTGACAAATAAAACAATAGCAAACATCAGAAAAAAACTGTCTTTAAAAAGAATAACAACATAGCATGAAAGAATCCACTGAGGTGTTGAAATCATCCTACAGCCTGTGTATAGTGTTGAAGTTACAACAGTCTGTGTGATGAGTGTTAAAACAATATATTTAAAAGCTTCCATGTGAAGTCTTGGCTGGAACTACAAACTGGCATACATGATCAGCTTCAAGTGAGCTGGATTAGCTATTAATAAATCCCTCCAGAGCGTCTGCTTGCAGTAGACGGGAATTAACAGAGACCCACAACTGAACAATGTGCCAAGAGTGAGAGACTTTTGAGCACTCAGCCCTAAATGGAAACACCTCCCCTCAAGAATCAGGGACCCAGGCAGAAGAGAAAGTGAAAAGTTTGCAAGAGCCAGAGGTGATGGATGACTCCTAGGAAACAGCGTCTTCCAGACACAAGAGGACTGATGCAAGTACGAACTCTCTAGCAGGTTGTATGATACCAGTAACTGAATGGGCCTCCATCCTGGGTCAAGAGCAGTGGAATGGCTCAGAGGGTACAAGTACTTACTTTATACTAAAGTCTGATGACCTGAGTTCAACTACCAGGACCCAAATGAAAAAGCTAGACATGGTGGCACACATCTATTACCCCAGCACTTCTACAAAGAAAGGAGAGGCAGAGCAGTAAAATCTAGATTCTTACCAGTCAACAAGCCTGGCATGCTCATTACAGCATGCAGAAACAATGAGGGACCTGCCTTCAGCATGGTGGGAGGAGAGCGCTGACGCTCAAAAGTCATCCTCTGACTTCTGCACACGTATTGTGCCATACACACAAATAATAATAAAAATTATTGTAATATTACAAATTGCTTAAAAAAGAGAAAGAGATGCCACAAAGACAGTAAAACTTAAACTCCTATGCTAATATCAATGGTAATTACAGAATTACAGAAGCCACACCTGCCCACCATCCTCTTCTCTTTACTTGACTCCGCCCTCCTTGGAACTGTCTTTAATTTGCCACCACCATAGCCCTAAAGCCACTGGTGCTCTTTGGTCTTTTGAAGCCATCCTTTCTCCATGACTAATGCACAAACACAGTTGAATCTGTCTCCAAAAACTCATTCACTTTAGAGTCTAATTTGAAAGATCTGATTCCCAGAAGTCTGTTTTAATAAGAAACTCATGAAGTTTTCATGTGACTCTGGGTGTCAATCAAAGTCTTCATATGTCTCTTTGCAATATCTTCTCCACAATGGGGACAAAAATGAGGATGAAAGATGCAGGAGCCAGCCACTGCTAAAACATTGAGATCTCTCATTTGAACTGATGTTGAATTAGCTTAAAAGCCACATCAGCAGACCAGGTGTATTGCATGGTCTATTTATAATACAAAAGTCCTAGTGTTAGGATTTGGCCCTTATTAGACAATGTCATCCTATTCTACTGACTGAGAGTCCTCTACTTGTGGCACAGATAATACCTTTCCATTGTGCCTAGATGGTAATTCTCCTATATATATTTGTTGATTGTAGGTGCTTCATTAACATCTCTGGCTTCTATTTTCTCAACTCCACAAAGAAGTGGGAAGAGTGGGAGGAGGTATACATTTTCATCACTAGCATTCCTTTCAGTTCCATTAGCCTGTAATCCTAGCAGTTGCTGAGGAAGCCTCCAGACTTAATCATAAAATCACCTGTGTCTTTCCTATCCCCAGTTTCATCTTCATCTTTTGTTGCTCTATTGAAGAATACTATGACCTATCTTGTTGTTTGTTTGCTGTGATGTTGGAAAGCAAACCCAGAGCTTTGTTAGGCAAGTCTATAGTAAGGATCACTTGTGTGCCATATACCACTAGGAGACACAAAGGCCCTTAAGAACAGGGACATATGGTATCACCTACAGCATATAGTAGAAAGTTCAAAACAACCAAGGCTTAAACACAAAAATTTATTCCCCCTCAGGGAGTTACCTGAAGGGAGGAAGTCCCTGATTGACATGAAAGCAGCAAGATAAAAAGTCCTTCTAAGTTCAGGTTGACTTTCTGTAGTGTAGTGCATGACTTCCATACTTACAGGGTGACTACAAAGCTAAAGATGCTACATTTGGGTTCCAGGCATAAGAAAACAGAAAGAGTAGGGGCTTTAAAATAAACATGCTTCCTCACTATATCAAGCCCCCCACTAACAAGCCTTCCTAGAGACCCACATAGATGTTAGATTTGGTTTTTAATTATCAGACTATGCAAGACTACACATGGGTGCCAGACACTAGGAAATGTGGCTCTTAGATGAGTATATTTCTGCCTCCATTGACACCAGAGTGTACTTCTGCCTTCAATAATGTCAGGGCTCTACAGTTTGGGATTAACACAGAACAAATGCCAGGTAGACCATCAACAGTGCCAGCCATGCCACCTTTGTGTTTCCTGGGGAACTTTAAGCTCCCGGTGGAAGAGCTTGTTGAATACTGTTGGTTTGGTATGCCTGCCAGCAGACAGGTGATCTGACCCAGGAGCCTACTTTGTTTTCAGCTTGCATAAGCAAGCATCTGGTAGGCTGCTCCTTGGTACTGGAGACAGGTAAATAAAAATGTTCTCTTCAGTATTTGTGAATTTCAAGGTTGTCAGAAGCATTGATATTTTTTTCTTGGAAATTTATAGAGTTATATGTGAAAATGGGGAAAATGTTATTTCAATTTTCAAAACCACCATGACTTCTCCATTTGATTAGAGGTGAAAATGCACTGTGCCATAGTCTGTGCCCTGATTCTCCTGCTCAGAGTCACACAGGCTGACAGGAAGGGGTCATGGTAGGTCACGGTGGCTACCTGGTGTGCTCTGATTATTCCACCAACCCATTATCTCCCAAGGAGAGACACCACATATACACTGGGTCAGGGGAAGAGAGCCGAATGGACTAGGTCCAATTCTTGCAATTATATTCTTTGTTTATAGGAAAAGAAATGAGTTGCAAACTAAGCTAAATGATTTGCCTGATTCTAGACAGAGACCAAGCTTAAAGGTGGGTCTTGGCTTGAGGTCATGTTCCTTCCAGTCAACATGTGCAAATTCTTAATCTACCACTGAAAACCAAAGGGTTTGTTTAAAATACTGAAACCACTCAAGTCATTGTCTCCACTCAGCTATCCAGATAAGAATCTAATTCATTTCATTTTCTCAACCAATGTTTTACCTAGGCCTCTATGAATCATGCATTTAACCTGACCATTATTTATTAGAGCCCTTGCAGGCCTGGGAAACTGTACAGTGGCAGAGTGCTTGCCTAGAATTCAGGAAGCCCTGGGTTCAATCCCCAGCACCACCATCAAAAGTTCATTCAGTGACCAATAGTGTTCCATGAGAGGCACAAGGAACAGCAAACATCTCTTTATAATGCTGCTGTATTGTTAATTTGCAGAACTATGAATTCACTAAGCCAACACAACAATGGCTTTATGTATATTTGAGCAGCAGGTCACCTTATGAAGCACTTCCAATTATAACATATTTATTTATTAGGCACAATTATTAGGATTCACATTTTGAGGATTACTTTTTTTGAGACAGGGTTTCTCTGTGTAACTGCCCTGTCATGGAATTTTCTCTGTAGACCAGGATGGCCTTGAACTGACAGAGAGGCATGCACTACCACTACCTGTTTGAGGATTAATTTTAATAGGCAAAAACAAAAACAAAACCATACTGAATGCTCTCAATGGCTAGACAGTCTTTTTGCTTTAAGTGTAGCATCATAAAAGCTAAGTGTGATGACAAGTACCTTTAGTCCTACAATGTGGGAGGCAGAGGCAGATGGATCTCTATGAGTTTGAGACCAGTCTGATCTACATAGCAAGTTCCAGGCCAGCCAGGACTGCATAGATAGAAAGACCCTGCCTCAAAAATTAAGCAAAGAATAGTAGCAGTGGGTGTGGCTCATGTCCTAACTCTAACACTTGAGAGATGGTGGCAGGAGGAGGATTAGAAGTTTAAAGTCATCCTTGGCTGAACTACATATATCCTCTTTCAAAAACAGCATTGGCATTTGAGGGCAAAGTTAATCATTTGGAACCAAATTTCTTGCAAAGCAAAGTGGGCAGCCAGGTGGGTGCCTGATGCCACTCTATCAGCCGAACGCAGCCTTCTTCCAGACATCTTTTTTCACAACAGAACAGTCTTTGCTTTTAGACCAGTGATTTTTTAATTTTAGTACTCCCCAGAATCACGTGTGGGACTTTCCTAAAAATCACATTGCTGGCCTCTTATCTCGATCTCATCGGGTGTGTGGGGCTGTAGAGTCCTTATCTCCAACAAGCTCCCAAGAGAGGTGCTGGTGAGGAAGGAGCACCGAGAATGGCTGTCTAAGACAGTTTTGCCTTCTATCCCCATACTTTATCATATCTGCTACAGACCGTCTTTGCTCAGGGAAAGCTTCCTACCTCTTGATGCATCCACAGGACTGTGCAGTCTTAGACTTTCCAAGAGTGTGCTGCAAGTGGGAGGCAAAGTAACCTGAAGACAGGGTCTTATAATGTTGCTGTCTTGTTAATATGCATGACCAGACTCATGCGCACACTGCAGAGTATAAGAGTATACTGATTTCCATCCAGAGCTGCAAAGGATGAATGGAGAAAAAAAATGTGACTGAAAGGGCTCATGGGAATCCAGGACTGAACTTGAGCCTTGCCTAGCACTTAGGAGAGTTACAGAAGGTTGAAGCTGGAAGGATGTTAATCACCATCAAATCTACTCCCCAATCCCCACTCTCTTCTTATTTTAAAACTCAGGGGGCTGAAGAGATGGCTCGGCAATTAAAGGCACTGACTTCTTACAGAGGACATGGATTTGGTTCCCAGCACCCACAAACATCTGTAATTCCAGTCCAAGGGGATTCGATACTGTCTTCTGGCCCCAAGGCACTACATATGTAGAACACTTACATACATGCTGGCAAAGCAAACAAGCAGACACATAATACATAGAATAAATCTTTCTTTTTAATTGAGAAAATCAGGTCCCACAGATGTTCCAGGAAGCATTCAAAACCACACAATAAATTTTAGGAGAGTACAGGGTCATGACCTGATCCAACCAAGACCATATGCAACATGAGTTAGGTCTAATGCGATATGCTTGTTCCTCAGAGACCACACCGTGAAACCACACTGCATGTTTCGTCTCCTCCCATGTCGTCATTAGCAGGAGTGTAAAATTCTTAACAAGTCAGTTTGGTGTCCATAAGAAATTCAACCCATAGTGATTTACCAATGTGATTTATATTCCCACCAAGCATTATGCTACCAAAATGAAAGAGACCAAAATATTCATTCCTGCATTTAGTGGAATGTGTGAGGGTCTGAGTTCCACACCAGTTCACAGTTTACTCTCGTGATTCTAGTGGTCATCCACTCAAAAAAAGAAAAGGAAAAGGAAAAGAAAAAAGAAAGAGAAAGAAAAGACAGGTCTACTTGTAACTGGCTAAGCAAGGATGAAGATATTTTGAAGAAACAGACATTTGTCCCCCTCTTTTGGCTACAAGACTGTAGACACAACGGACTGTAGAAAGCTGGAATTCGCCTCAGGAATCTCTTGCTGAGAAAAGAGAAAGTCTAAACCCTGACACTGAGCAGAGAAGGAATGTCTCACAGGAAGGGATTTTACACAGTGCTGAGTACTTGTTAGAGGCTGGTGCCCCCAAACAAGGCTTGATGTGTGGAATCGCAACTTGACTAGAGACTGCTTAGTAGTATATATATCATGGGCCACTACTGAGGCTTAAGCCTCAGCCTCACTCCAGCACCCAGAAGACAGACTTATGGAGGATCACTATCTCTTTATCCCTCTTCCCAGTGTGGACACATTGAATCAATCTTCCTTTTCTGGTTTTCAGTATTAACTTAACTGGTTTATGGAAGGCTGGTGATCAAACCTGGCTTCTTCGGGGACAAGCTGTGACCTAAATCCTGTTTCACAGTGATTCTGCAGGGCAGTTAGGGAAAAAGTACATAAGAGGCCCAGAAAAATATGGTTTTGCTACTAAAATGAACAATGCAACTAGTCAATACCTCTATCTTGAAACACCACATAGCATGGTATAACCTGTCTACCCGTGTACCACAGATTTGGTTAACCTCATGTGAATTGTCCTCAGGAGAAAAAAGCTTTAAGAACAGTTAGAATGAATGAAAGAATTAGATAATAACAACTGGCAGTGTTGCCACCTTTCAGAGCAGCACACTGGGTAAAATAATCAATTATTAAAAATATAACCACAAACCAATTTAAGTAAATGCTATGGCTTTAATTATTGTGTCTCTCAAAAATGTTCATGGTGGAACTTAAACCCCAATGTGATAGATGGATGGATGGATGGATGGATGGGGGGGGTGGTTGGCTGGGGTCTGGAGGAAATTATTCAATTTTGAATAACATTTCTAACCTTAGGAAAAGAGTAGAGGGGTGTAGCTAAGCCTCTCTTTGTTTGGCCCACACACCATGTGAAAATACAGCATTCATCTCTGCCCTGGAGAATACAGCTATAAAGTGCCATACTGAAAGCACCACACAGCCTTCAGCAGACACCAACCTTGTCTGCATCTTGACCTTGGATTTCCCCAGAAATCAATATATGGTCTTTATGAACTACTCTGACTCTGATGGGTTTTTTTTTTAATAACAGCAGTAACAGACAAAGATAGTATGTAATATACTTTTTTAAACAATAAAAACAAATTGAAAAGAAAAATAGCTAATTTTAAAATGCTAAAGAGTATTTCTTGACTTTTGTGGACATCATAGAACATATAATTCTCAACCTAGGCAAAGCCAGCAATGGGTGTTAAGACAGAGCGACAAATCTTGTCTGAAAGTGTTCAAGGAAATATTCTTAATTTTAAACACACTTTGAGGGGCATGGCAGGAGAAAAAACTTACTATTCATGCCCTTTTGGTAACATAATCCTTATACTTAACACATTAAAGCTCTGACTGCCAGCCCATCTCCACTGTGTCTGTAGTGATGAGGGAATGTGTAAAATTCAGATCAACTACAAGGCTATCTCTCTCCATTCTGGGTGTAGGCATTTACAATGTTTACGTATTATCAGAGGAGAAATGGTCAAGAAATAACAAAGTAATTGATTTGATTGACTCCCAATAGTGTCTTAAGCAATCCTCAAATTGAGTCTCAACCCCTTTCTAACTTACCCCAGTTGATGGGAATTATGTTATTTTAGAAATTATGTGCAAGAAGAGCCTGCTTGGGAGTAGAGAGTAAAAACAGAAAGAGGTTGATCAAAGGCTGGATTTCATGGAGGACAGCACTGCAGAAAGTAGATGTCTACACACACTGGAACCAACTGAGCTGATGGTGAACTCTGCTGCCAGTCTCAGCCTGATGCTCCCACTACCCTATTCCATTTAGTCTGCCTCACAGTACTCACTCCTTGCATCCATACTCCTAAAGCAACTCTTCACTCTGGGAGAACCCTGTGAACACCTTTACAATCCCCAGAACTCAGCCTTCTCTAAACAGCACTTCAGACGACCTGGTCCATGCTGGCATCTCACGGAGATGTGACTCTTTACAGTGCATTCTGTGCACTCATGTGAGCGCTGTGTTGTCTCCTGTCTGAACTGATCAAAAGATGATCTTTTTTTTCTGGGGTGGGCTTTGTCCTCATCACTCCATTTTTCCTGTTCTTTCTCTTAGCCCAAGCAGTAAAAGCCCACCGGGCCACTCAGCTACCTGTGCATGTGAGGACCGCGCTAGTCTCAAATGCTGCTTATTTTGCAGGCTGGAGGAGCTTAAAATGATTGGTCGGTAAAAGGTCTGGAGAGAAGCCTTGAAAAAACCACAAGGGCAGCCAGGCGGCAGAGTTGCTATGGTTACTAGGCAGCCCGATGCTCTAGCCACAAGAAGCAAAAGAAGACACACACAGGTATTCATACCCAGTCCACCTCATAAGCTGATAGAGCAAGGACTTAGTCACATCAACTGTTTATCACAGAAACAGCAAAGTCACAGGACACCAGGGGAGCAGAGGAAACATGCATGGAAATCTGCTTGGTAGATATTTAAGATTAGAATGTGGCTCTTGGTGCCTTGCTTCTTGGATGAAGACAGGCCTAGGGAGTAGGGAAAACAGTGAGCATGGGACCCCAGCAGGAGGGTCTCCTCCTTCCACCTGAGCCACAGACTCCAGTTTCCTAGGCTCCAGATGGTGATCATGATTGTTAAAAAGCAACCATTATCCCTGTTAATGAGGATAATAAAACAGAACGATTCACAGCATATGGAACCCCTACAAAACACAGATTCACCCAGCATTGTGGGGAAATGAAGTTTTCCACACCAGTGAGTTTTCTGGAAAATTAGGGCTTACCTCTTTAGCTCCAAATACTAACCATTTGGGGGTGGAAATGCATGTCAAATATGTAATACATCTTCCTATGTTGCTGAATAGCATAACAAACACTACATAATTTTTTTTCCTGGATGTCTTATTATATAAGCATGCACTCAAGCATTGGGAGGAGGGGGGCCCATCTATTACCTATGTAATCTTATTAGCAAAGTAGCTTGCTTTGCCTGGACTTGGCTGCAGTGGAGTGCAGTCCTCTGCACCTGACTTAAACAGCAACCAGCCTTGCCACTCAAAAGATGGCCTCCAGAATAAGAACTCAGTACCACCTGGGACTTAATCAGAAGCACAGACTCTCTGGCCCCATCCCAGCCCCACTGAATGAACTGGAGTCCAGGTTTTAACAAGATGCTTGGGTGATTCATATGCACATTAAAGCAAGTAAGCACAACTCCCCAGCTGTGCTTGCCAGCAGGTTCCTCACCAGTCACAACATTATCTCCCAAGCACACTTGTGAAACCCTAAAGGGTCCAGTGCAGGCCTAAGATCAGAGCCCCAGGAACTGAAACCCAGTCATCTATATTTACCACACCTTCTGGGTAATGCACCAAAGCTATTGGTGTCTAGCTTTCCGTCTGGCTCACGGGACTCAGCATTTGCTAAAGGAAATGGGATTCCTGTATTGCTTTCATCTAAAGAGAGGAGAGTCTCACATCTGATGTACTCACAATGGTTACGATCACTAGCTGCAGGCTAAGAATGTAACTGCATGGTGGGGCACTGCCCAGCATGCTTTGGGATCTACACCCAATTCCCTGCACCACAATAAAAACAATCGATTAATTAACCACTGGCATTGCTAACTAGAAAAGACTACATATAAAGGCTATGCATTGTATTACATTATTTTGCATAAAATATCCTGAATAGACATAACCACAGAGTCAGAAAATGAAATAGGAAGCATTTAATAATGGGTACAGGGGTTTCTTTTTAAGACAAAGAAAATACAATATGGAATTATGTAGTGGTGGTCAATGCACAACATCATGAGTATACTAAAATCCCTCCATGTTTTAAAAGCGAAAACTAAATTGCACTTTGGCTTACACATTTTGAAAGACTGAATTTCTAGTGTTTAAATTATATATAAGCTTTTTGAAGGTCTTATGCTTTAGAGTGAACCTGTTAAAATAAGTTCAAATCCTGATCCTGCCAAACGGTAGCCATGTCACCTTGCACAAGCTAATTAACCTTTCATAGTCTAGTAAAAAAAGATGGTATTGGTATATCTCCTA
This sequence comes from Cricetiscus sungorus, assembly GCA_030556225.1. Taxonomy (NCBI): domain Eukaryota; kingdom Metazoa; phylum Chordata; class Mammalia; order Rodentia; family Cricetidae; genus Cricetiscus; species Cricetiscus sungorus. Next base: position 24,273,762 of record JANBXA010000730.1, read on the forward strand.
TGGTTTTCATGAAATTGTTTCCAGTTCTTTAAAAAAAATTGTCTGGAATTGGGGTCAAAATCTAATCACCCTAAAATATGGCATTTGGAGACCAGAGTGTACCACCCCAAAATACACCTCTTTAGATATTGACTGTTCTGAGCTGGTTGTTTTGAGAAACTGCAGGCACAGCAGCAGCTCTGCAAGGCTGCCCCTCTGTAGGGGAAATTTTTATCAAAAAGGAAATTCTCGCAAATGAAGGTCTATACCAGGAACAGTTACCTGAAGTCTGCTTTACCACCCGAGAGACTTTGAGCTGCTCAATAAGGCAATGTAAGTCACTCTTTCCTCCCCTTACCCTCTTATAGTTTATCTCTAAGTCCTTGAGCTCCATCCCTTACTGTAGCTCAGCATGCTTTCCAGGCCTTAGTTATCTGGCGTTTACTGGGGTCTCACACTTCTATCAGACTCCCATGTAGTCAGTCATGTGTTGGTAAAATGGGTTTTCTCTCATGAATGTTTTAGGTCATTTCATGTGTAGACCAGCCAAAGGGATGAGAGGAGAAAAGGAAACATTTTATTGTTTTGTTGTGTTTCTTTTTTATCCTACATAAGTGTTGACAAATGTCCATTGCTGTAGGGGTGAAAATCTATAACACCTGACCAATCACCTTCATGAGGGTCACAATGACTCCTCCTAAAACAAAAGGCATGTTAATAGTGGAGAGTGGAACAGATTTATTAAACACAAACACACAGGACAAACAGCTCAATGAAGAAATACATGTGACTTTATAATAATATTCTCAGGGTGAACCTAGCATAGCCAGTCATCCAGACTCCTCTTAGCCTCTCTGATTACTCGTATAGTGTAGGCACCCATTATATCGGGGGTCTTTGGGAGAGAAGAGAGGCCAGAGTATGAGCTTTTATAGTTTTATGGCTTGCTTTGGGGAGAGGTATTCTAGGTTCTATGACCCACCTCGGGGAGACAAATTCATGTTTCTATGATCTGATTTTTCAAGTGTTGGGGAACTACGAGAATGGATGACACAAAGGAGGGGAGGAAGTCTGAATGACCTTGACCTTGCTTCTGATGTTTTCCAATCTCCTCAAAGAACCCAGTATTCCAAGGTACTATTCTTTGGAATGCCATGGTCTGTGTCCTGACATGTCTACAGATCTAACAAATTTCAAACTTTGAAATGTACAAATACTGTCAAATGAATTTAAGAAAATAATTTTTCTGACTTTTCAGATTCTTGAGTCTGGGATATAACTTCAGAATCAGCCACTTAGTAAGTCTGCCGCTCTAATTACAGATGGTCCACACATGGCACTTGGACAAATGCTTCTGGAAACTCTTCATGATGGCTGGTATTCATTGTCAACTCAGTAAGAATCTAGGATCACCTGGGAGAATGAGACCTTCAGAATGCCAGAGGCAGGAGGACCTGCCCACTGTGGGAGATGCCACTGCCTAGCTAGAATCCTGGACTGCCTAACTGGGGAAAAGGAGCACAGCAGCAGCAGCGGCAGCAGCAGGCATTCACACTCCCTGCTTCCCGATTGTGGGTAAATGTGATCAGTGGTGTCAAGGTTGTGCTGCCAGGACTTCCCCACTCAGATGCACTATTCCCTTGAACTGTGAGCCATAATAGACACTTTTCTCCCTTAAGTTACATCTGTTAGAGTATTTTTATGATAGCACCAATAAAACCAAAACACTCTTGTAAATCAGAAAAAAATAGGTGCTTTTATGATTGTCTTATTTTCCACTTAAAATATTGAAAACAAAGATACCACTGTTTCTGTTCTTACACACAGATACACACACACACACACACACACACACACACACACACACACACACACACAAGGCAGATGTTGGATAATTTGTATTTTTCTTTTCATGAATCCGTCAGAGAACTAAGACTGACAGGCAACCAGAGAACTCAAATTTAAGAAAACACAAACCCCTGCAAAAAAGAGACAAATAATGAGCACTTGATTACAGAAGACAGACGTCACTCATCCAAGTTAAGAAAATTAAGCTAAAATTTTTAACAAATTGTAAGGTTTGGGTTTAGATTAGCAAGAGATTGCCGGACCCATGTTAGAATTGACCCTCTCACAGGCTCTTTTTATAGCCATCACTGTACACAAAGAGGAGGCAGGAGAGGAATGGCATGTCAACAATACCCATGTAACAGCCACCAAGTCAAATGCCCAGAGAGCAGGGCTGGCCCTTCACCTCTGAATCTCTCCAATAGAGAAAAAAAGAGCTAAAGAAGGGGGAGAGAAAGGTAACAAACCTTGTCAGTCTTAGTACTAGAGAAAAACAAAACCAGAGCACCAACACTGCAACTTGCAGAAGGGGTGAGATGAGAGGACAAATTTGTTAGCTATAGGAAGACGTGGCAATATAGACTGAGATGGCCACTGGGAGAGCCCTTAATGCCATGACCCAGTACTGTAATGCCTGCCTGTGATTAGGACTCAGTGAAAACAAGAATATGTAATCTGCCCCCACCATGCTCCATCCCCACAGGATGTTTCACCTTCGTAAAAAAAACCAAAACAAAAATGTATAGGCAAGAGAAGAAAGAAAAAAACAAAACAACAACAACAAAACACAAAATCATTGTCACAGGTAAGGCAATCAGCAGAACTGGGACGCACATTTACACAAGTGTGAGGCCATCAAAATGGAGATCTTAACACACTGTGATTACCACATCAGTCCAACTGATGACACCACAGTTGGTTCCCATAGATAAATAGGAAGTATGGACAGAATCAGGTGAAAACACTAGGAACAAAAAAGCCAAGAAGAGGAAGGAATAATGCTCTCGATGAGCACAGTAGAGAACCTGAAACAGCCAGGGAAAGAAGAGGACAGCCCAACAGAAACTATCAAATGAAAATTCAAAGAAAAAATGAGTAGGCAACACAGAAAGTACCTAAAACAGAGTGGAGCACTCAGGAACTGTAGAACAATATTAATATAACATGTGCATATTATAAACAAACAGGAGAACAGGAGACACATGGAAAGAAATTGAAGGAATAATGTATCTTCAGTGCCTTTCATTTCTTTTGCAGATTAACGATTCTGCCTGACTCCATTTTTTTTTTGTCTGCCTGAAATAACACTTTCAATGCAAGTCAGTTTTTGTTTGATGAAGTGTTTATCTCCCATTGTGTGTGTGTGTGTGTGTGTGTGTGTGTGTGTGTGTGTGTGTGTGTGTGTGTTGCACGAACGTGAGTATGCTGGAGCATGTACACACGCAGAGGCCAGAGGACAGCGACAGGTAGACTTCTCTATTGCTGATTACTGGATGCTCGACCTTTCAGCTAGGCTGGCTGACCAGCAGACTCCTGGGATCCACCCTACCCCAGGCCCCAGTTCTAGGCTCTCACACATGCACAGCCATACTCAGCTTTTATTCAGTGTAAAGATTCAAACTGAGGTCCTATGTTTGCATAGAAGTGGGTATGCTCACTGAGTCATCTCCCAAGCCCTCCCATCTTTAAAGATGGGTTTGCTGAGTATAAAATTCTGAGTGGACAGGATGTTTCATTTTGACTTTTGGTTTTATTTCTAGCTGTAAAAATACCACTCCTTTGTCTCCTAATTGGATAGTTTCTGGCAAGAAGTCTACTGTATCTTATTTTGTTATTATTACATTGGTTTATTTGTGTGTGAGAGAGAGAGAGAGAGAGAGAGAGAGAGAGAGAGAGAGAGAGAGAGAGAGAGAGAGAGAGAGAGAGAGAGAGAGAGAGAGAGCATGCACAAATGTGCATATATGCCATAATGCACATGTGGAAGTCAAAGGACAACTTACAAAATCCAGGTGTCTTCTTTCACCATGTAAGTCTCAGGAACCAAATCTTGATTGTCAAACTTGGCAGTAATCACTTCACCCACTGAGCAAGGGCACCCTGACTGCTATAACTTACTCTAACCCCAATGTCATGTGTCTTTTTCCTCTGGTTATCTTGATTTTGTCTTTTTAGAGGTTGGATGTGTGTGGGTTTTAATATGTACCACACTTGGTGTCCTCTTGGTTTCTTGGATCTGTAGTTCAGTGGCTAAATTTCAAACCTCTTTGGTTGCCATTAAAGGATAATGTTTAGACGTAGAATTGAAGAATGATTAAGTCTTCTCTATCAGATGGAGAAGGGGTAAGAAGTTTCATAGGTGACAGCTCAAGAGGTGAAATGGCATGGCTAATGGCCTTAGAAGTACAGAGTGGTCCCATGGTGTAGGCAAATGTAAAAAGACCATTCTAAGATCCTTCTTGAAAAGCTGTATGCCTAGGATGCCAGCATTCAGGAAACAGAGACAGGAGGATGCCCTCAAGTTTGAGGCCAGCCAGGGCTACACAGTGAAACCTTTCTTGGAAAGAAAGAAAGATAAAGTTGGACAAGTGAAGACACATCTTATTTAGATGGTTGTGTGGCACACAGTAAGTATCCTTTCTTAGGGTACTTGTGGGATGATTTTAAGCACAGGGTAAGTGTGCTCAGATTTAAATTACTATATCTTAATTTCAAATCATTCAACCTACAATGAGCACAGTATTTTGAAGTAAGTATATTTTCTTAGATAATCTAATGCTCTAGGCTCTTCTCTTTCCTCTTCCTAATTCTACACCATTGATCATGAGCTAAGTCACCCAGGTCATCTCAGTCAAGGCTGCCCTAGATGAACTGGTGGCCAGCCCATCCCCAGATACATGGACAGCCCTTACCCAAGGTCAGCAAAGCCACCTAGCAGACCTCTGGACATATGAGAAGTAAACATGCATTATCATGTGTCACTGAGATTTCGTGGTAATACAACATTATTTGTATAGCAGATAACCAGTAGACTGTGAGAGTGTGCTCACAAAGGGAACAATGCTCTACTGTCAGTGCTTGGGAAGGAATATACATGCTATGTAATTCTGATTATGTATCATCCCTTATCCTATGATACGTTATCCTCTGAAATGTTTCAGAGGATTATAAAACCAAACTTTAAATTGGGCAGCAGGACCTCGGATACAACGTAGTCTATCATTCTTTTTGGCCATAGAGCCTCTTCCTTTTTCACTCACATTTTCTTTTGTCTGTACTAACAGACTTGTTCATTCAAGCACCTCTTTTCCCCTAACAGATTTGAGCCATCACCCACAAATCTTGTCCTCTTCCCTATGCAGAAGGGTCCAGTTCCGTCCTCAACCCACCACTTCTCCATGTTGGCATTTGTTAGCAATGCTCTGTGTTGTGATTTGCAATTTTTTTCCCAGATGCATTCAGCATGCAGCCAGTTTGACAAGCTAAAAGCTGCTAATGCAGGATCATTTATTACATTTTCCTGCACACTGCATTAATCTTAAAGACCCAGCTTAATGCATACAATGGCATCTTCTCTGAATACTGAAGGGCTCGGCTACAAAGGCTTATGAAGTAAGCATCTTCCTAAATTTCCCAAGGACTGGAAAGCCAGAGAAATAAATTGGAAGAGAAACTATGCAAGCTGTTTTCTATTTTCTAAAGGAAGGAAGGAATTATTTAGCCAGACGTGGGGCTCTTTTGGGCACCTCACACATTGTTATTGCTGAACAAATGGTTATTATTATTCTTAGCAATGAGGTGACTCAGGATGGGCCTTTTCTTCCCTAAAAGGAATGGCAGTGTTTCCAGGTCTCATCTTTGCGTCCTGAACGGTATGCTCACCTTCACAGCTGAAGGGTCTTCCCCCTCCTCTAACCTAGAAGAAGGCAGGAGGCAGAATGCCTGTCTAGAAAAATGACGAATCAGACATGACATACATACAGAACCATTACTTCTGTCATATCTCTCCTCTTAACTGTTCTCAGCAATTAAGGTTTCCATGAGCCTCCCACTCCTTTTCAAATCCCGCTCATGAGGCAGTTGTAATTAAATCTCCCTGATTTCCCAATGACTCTGCGACGTAAAATAACTTTTTCTAAGAAAAGTTTCATTCTGGATTTTTTCCCAACATTTTTGTGACTTGGGCTTGGGTGGTCATCAGAATCTTCCCCTCCTTCTCCTCTAAGTGGTAATTCAGGACAAGACCCACCTCCTCCAGAAAGTCCTCTCTGAATACTTAGCCTGCTCTCCTCCTGATGCCCTCTCCCTCCTTCCTGTCTCTGGCCTTTCTTCCCCTCTCATTCACTGTAAACCACTCCACTAGTAGTCTTCTTCCAAGATGTCCTTATCTCCCAAGCTTCGCCTCTGAGGAGGAGACAGAGCCATCTTCAGCTGACTCTGCAGACAAGGAGCCATGGGTACAATTACAACTGGAGGGCCAAGCATTCCTCTCCCCATCCTCACTCAGAGCTACATTATGCTCTCTTTGAGAGTGCAGTCAAGGAACTGAGCCTTAAAGTTCATCACTTTTGTCCTGGCTTGTTAGTATCACGAAGTGTGAGACACTGTGATTTACCTGGAGGAACGAAGACCTACATTCCTCTTTAAAAAACAAAGACACAAACAAAACAAAACAAAACAAATCACACACACACACAAAAAAAAAAAAACTAGGAATAATGTTTGCAAGAATCCTCAGGCTCCTGATTTCAGGCCACATTTGTGTTAAGAACTTCAGGGCCACGTCATGAGAGAATATAAAACTACAATATAAATATGTTAATTTGATGAAGACTTAAACAAGCATATGTGTATAAAATATGAACTAACTTTGTATCACACTGTATAAGTGCCAAATCAGAGACAGTATTAAGTAGAGGAAGTGTTTGGGTTGGAAGAGAAAAGTAGAGGAAGGGGAGTTAGAGTTGGAAGGCTGGTGAGGGCAGCTTTACCTGAGAAAGCAGCCAACTTGAAGCCTCCAAAGTGAATGGAGCTCAGGGAGGGAGAGCAGCAGACACAATCCTTTCACAGAACCTCCCAACAAAAGGCTGAGCACACTGGCACTGTCTATTTGGACTAAGAGAAGAGTAAGTAGGCTTGCCTGGTTGGGATAAAACCCTGTGTTGAGGAAAATGGGAAATTAGGCTCCAATGCCAAGACAAATAATCTTCATTTTGTTTCTCAATAAAAAGAACCTGCCTTAGTTACCTATTTTTAATAAGCCCTATTAAATCTGTGTCCTGAACAGGAAATGTGCACTTATGTTGAGAATGTGCAGTATTACAATAATTCAGCCACCACCGGTTATTCTTTAAGAGCTTCATGTTAACTCCTAGCTAACCACAGTCTGTCCCTGCAGTCTGTGGATTACTCCCTCCCCCCATCATCTGGGGTGTGCACCCATGGTATAATCCTGTGATGATCTTCCTGCTTCCCTCAAAAATGAAGTACTCTGAGCCCATCCCTCATCTACAACTACCAATTCTGCTTCCATTTCGTAGAAGCTGTACTTTCTTCCTGGGGCTGTCACCAAGACTAGACCTCTGTAGTCCACATTAAACATGTTCGGTGTGTTTGTGTGTAGTGCACACATGTGTGGAGTACATGTGCATGCACATGTAAGTGTATGGACATGTTGAGGTCAGAGAAGGACATCAGCTCTCTCCCCCTTCCTCTCCCCCTCCTTCTCCCCCTCCCTCTCCCTCTCTCCATCTCCATCTCCATCTCCATCTCTGTTATCCCCACACTGGAACCTGTGGTCTTCAGGCTAACCAGAAGACTAGCAAGCCCCTGCAATCCTCATGTCCCTTTTTACCCCCCACCCAGTGTTAGGGTTTCTGAAGGATGGTGGAGATCTGAACTCAGACCCTCATGCTTGCACAGACAATGCTCTTAGCCTTGAAACTATCTCCCCATTTGCCTGTCCTAGTAGTCTAAAACAGATGGGAGTGCTGAGCTAATAACTAATTCGCCTTTGGAGGCTAAACGGCTAAGGCTTATGCTCTTCCTTTATTATAAGGTTAGAATTGTTTAGCTATTCTCCCCTTAGTGACTTAGAGTTGGCTCTATCTTCCAGAAAATTCTTTTGCACCTCCCTCTGACATGTCACTTCTTGTCTAATAGAAGAGTTGAAATCATAGCCTTACAAGATGGAGCAGTCCAACTCACCCCTCAGAGCCTGTCTTGGACCAGCTTCTGAACAGTCTCCAAACAGCCCAGAATGCCTGGAAAGCCCTCCCACTCTCCATGCCAAGCCATGTGTCTCCTATCATTTAAATAATCCCCAAATCCCACCCTCTCTGTGATCCCTCATGACTTCAGAGAACAAACCATTCCCCTCATTAGATCCTGTCTCCTCATGAAAGGCTTCTGGACCCCTTCCCTGAAACCGCCCAAACCCCAATTCAGACTCTGCATTCTCTCCTCACCCCTAAACATGTGTGTCCTTGAACTATACTAACTATAAATAGCCAGTACTCATTGGTGGTGTAAACCCTTTCTGTCAGCCCAAACAATCTTGGGCTTGTTAGGATCAAGGAAGTAGCCTTGGTTGAGGGTTTTTTTTTTCTTCAGTGAATTGAGACAAGACCATGAGAAACAACCATTTATTCATAGACTATTCCCTAGCACATACCAAGACCTGCAAATGCTCAAGCCCCTTGTGTAATCTGGCATGGCATTTGCATGAAGGCTGTGAACACATCTGAACCACTTAACAAGACCTGAACAATAGAAATCTTATGTAAATAGTTGTGCTATAGTGACTAGAGAATAATGGCCAGAAAAACCCATGCGTGTATTTGGTAAAGATGTAGGTTTTTTTCTTAGCAGAGTAAACATGTTGATCTAGTTAACATGTTTTTGCACTGCAATCAGTTAAATCTATGGAGTAGAACCAGAAGCCCACTATGTTTCCTTTCTTAGGCAATGCAAATGGTGACATAGAAACACTATAAGAGCCAACATTTCTACAGCATTTATGAAACACTGTTGTATCCATGGCCCTATTTTTTTTCTTTAGTAGGACCCTGAGACAAATATGAAAAATAAATCTTATTTGCATTAACCACTCTTACAAAGAAAATGCAGGTTGAATGATATTGATTAATTTGCATTTATTTAAGTAATAAATGGTACCTGAGATTAATTTGGAAATAATTCCATGAAGATATCTCACCTGATAAATACACAAAATAAATCTCATATGAATTAAAAGGTTAAACAAAGTATTTTTAAAAACAAACAAACAAAAAAAAATAGGAGAACACACAGCTAAGGGTCAGCTCAGCTTCACCTCTGGGTGTAAAAAGACATTTTAGCCATAAAGAGCACTGACAGAAAAATAAATAAATAAAAAACAAATAAATAAAATAAGTACTGACAAAATATTGCAATAAATCATTAAAGAAAAATAGTACAAAGTTTTAAAATATAAAAATTATATACATCCCACCACAAGAAAGCCATCAGCAGCCTTAGAGGATACTTTTTGAGAAATGATTGCTTTCCTCACTACAAATTTTATGAAAGTATATTTTTCAATCTCCCTACAGAATGAATAGAATTAAAAAATTCAAACGAATAGAGAACCTGAAGAAAAGTAAACACATTTATCCAGTTAACATGTTTATGTAAGAGTCACAGATATGTAAAAAAAAAGTAAGAGGCCACTTGTTAGCTGTCAGCATAATTGTGATGGTAATTAATTCACAATGCAGGCAACAGCATAGTGAAGTGGACACATCACAGTGACAAATGTGAGAAATGGGAGAACCTTCTAGATTAGCTGAGAAGAACCTACCAAGAGCTTAAAAATACACACACCAGTCGAGTGAATCTCTTCTGGATCTGCCTGGAAATAATCAGACATTCTCATAGGTGTCAGTGTTCTGGAATATTTAAGCAGTAATAGTTTGAATACTTTTACATTCTAGGATACCTAGACCAAACAAAAATGCTTAGAAATGGTTTTTATTTATTTTGGGGGGGGAGCCTAGGGGTGTTTTGCATGTATATGTAACTGTGTGGTATATGTGTACACATGCATGTGGAAGCCTTGAGGTTGATCAGGTGTATTGTTTGATTATTCTCCACTGTACACTTTGAGGTAGACACTCTGTCTGAACCTAGAACTTACCATTTTGGCTTGTCTGGCTATCTGACTTGTTCTAAGGATTCCCTATCTGTGTCTCCCACATGCTAGGATTACAGACAGGCTACCGTGTCCAGCCAGCCTTTTATGGAGGTTCTAGAAATATGAACCCTGATCCCCACACTTACATGGCTTCCCTTTGTTCACTGTAAGGTCTTTGCTTCCTTGAACTTGACAAGGAAGCCCCTAGCTTCTCTCCCATTCTGAGGTGATGTAGGAAGGTAGGAGAGCTGGGTTGTCTAGAGGGAGTTAACACTCTTTGCTCACGCTGGGCAGAAGGGTCTATGCAGCATCAACTCATCTGTAATTCTTGATGTTATCAATCAGCACTCTGCAAAACACAAAGTGGAGGTTCAAACACATGGTCACACATCTAATGAGGATTAGGCCAATTCCACACTTCACATCTACCCTCTGCCTTCAATCAAAATATAGCCCAACAATGCAGCTCAGTAAATGTGGGGAAACATAATCAGAATGCCTCTTTATGCAATGTAGAGTTATGTCAAAAGTGTGCTGTGTTACAACAGTATCACTATCAAGGTGTTATTTTTATTTTATTATTATTGTTATTTATTTTTACTATTAATATCAATATCATTATTACCCATAGGAGCAATGGCCAGGACTAGTGGTTTCAAGGGGACTTTTCTGTCCTGCTCTCAATATCCATTTACATGTGCATAAACTGTTCTTATTCTTTCTCTCTGCAAGAACAATTGTCACATGACATCCAAATAACTCAGTAATTCATGTACTCATTCTGATTCCATGAAAAACAGTGGTCTTAGAAGTGTTCCCACCAGATCGCCTCATTAGGAACCAACAGTAAGGAGAGAGGCATTTACCCACAGCCTTGTTCACCAGCAGAGGACTAGTAACAATCCACACACCTACGTAGAGAGGCCTAATGAAATCAGTGGTGGTATGGAATACTAAGCAAACACAGGAAATTTTGAGCCTTGTTCCACAAACTGTGGTGGGTTCCCAGAATAAACTCCTCCCTCACAGGCTGTCCTATCTTGGTCTCCTCTGTTGGCTCTTCCTCCACATCCCAACCTCTAAATGTTGAAAACAGAACCCAGGAATATGTTCCCAGCTAGGGTCTCTTAAAAATCCTGCCCACAGTAAAGTCATCATCCACAGATACCCCAATCTCTACCTCTAGTCCAGACGTAAGCCATGTGCTCCAACCTAGACTTTATTGTGCCTCTGGAAGTTGGCACTGAGATATGACATGTGACGTGAGTTTTATATATCCAGAAACCACTTGCTGCCATACTAGCTACTCCTTGCCCATAGCACCCTGTTTTAGTAAAAGCAAAATTTTTGCCCAATCTCTCAGGCCAAAATTCATGGGATCATTTAAACTCTTTTCTTACAACTCTTTTTGTGGTTATACTCCCCAAATTAAAACCTACATTACCACCCTGGACCAAGCCTGTCACCTGCTTCTCAATTCTGACAATTCTAGTCTTGCTTCTTCTTAGCCTGTTCACCACACAGTAGCCAGCAGGAGCCTTTGAAAGCATGTATTAGTTATCATCCCTTTTTCCAAACGTTCAGTGCCTTCGTACTAAGAATGCAAATGAAACTCTTTACTCTGGCTTCCAGTTCTCACGAGCTCTGTCCCTATATGCCTGTATAACCTCTGCTCTCTGTCTCACTCTGCCTCAGCCACACTGCCCCACTAACATCCAAACCCCCCAGAAGCCCATCCTAATTAACTTTAACTGTCAACTTAACATGTCCTAGAGTCACCATAGAAGGAAGTCTCAATTAAGAAACTGCCTAAATCAGGTTAGCCTGTGGACATGTTGGGAGACTGTCTTCGTTGTTAACTGGTAAGAGCCCAGCCTACAGTGGCCGCACCCTTTCCTGAGCAGGCGCTCCTTGACTGTTTGAGAAAGCTAGCTCATCATGAACCTGTGCACAAACCAGCAAGGAGCATTACTCCACAATTTCTGCTTCAAGTTCCTGCTCTGACTTCCCTAGAGCTACTATTATAACATGGTAGTGTAAGCCAAATAAGCCCTTTCATCCCCTAGGATGCTTTCGGCCAGCATCCTAGCAACAGAACGGAAACTGAAACAGAGGCCTTGTCCGTGCTCTTCCACCTGGAAAGTTTATCCACACTGTCTTCTCTTTTGGGTCATCTCCTAGGCAGTCTTCCCTTGCTACCTCATCTAAACATCTTCCCCACCACATCTGCCCTCGCAGCGCTGTTATTTTCCTTCAGAGCTCTTATCACTCTGCCATTACATTATGTAATGATCATTTACTTGTTTGTTTTCTGGTGCTGTCGCTAGAATGTTCAGAAGGGTGAGTCTTATTCTTGGTGCTGGGAACACTCAGTGCTGGGCTCTCAAAAGGCACTCAAATATTTTCAGAAATGATTAATGAATATATGGGTTGTTATAGAACAATTTCTAAAATGTACTGCCACATTTTAAAAAAAAAGCAGAGTGCAAAGGACAAATAGAATAAATACTTCTGCAAGCATATGTGAAATCGTCAAAGGGACGATTGGGGAATGGAGACCAGTAGGCACATGGAGAACAATTTTCAGTGATAATTTTTATAGTGTTTGAATTATTTCCATGAGCATGAATTGCCTTTTCAATTTAAAAAAAGTCCTTCTGTCTGGTCCCTTGTGTTCTAATTGGTCCAGCTGGTTAGCCACATTCATCTTGGTAATAAAACTCTTTAATCTTCCCCAGTGCCTACCCAACCTCCGTAAGCTTTCCCAGTTCTCTGAATGGGGACCATAACATGTTGAAGAATTTGGGTTTGGTTTAATTTGATTTTTCTCTTTTCCTCCCAAGGCCATGTTACTACACTATTCTAACGGGCTCTGATGACAGTGTCTCTTTTATGGAAGGACACCTTTCTGCTCCCTTCCCAGTGAAGCTGAAAGCAGTACTGTCCCCTGGCTAGTGTTCCCTGATTTCCTAGTGACCTCCTGAAGGCTGCCTCCAGATTGTGCCAGTCTCATCCTCATGGGTCATTAGCTTGAATGAAGCCCATTGTAAAGGACAGCTGGAATGTGCCTCTCTACAGGAGGTGGAGATGGGGAGTTCTGCTCCACTGCTTTTCCTGCCTGGCTCCACGGAGCCTAAGATCTAGAGCTGTCTTGTTCCACACACAGGGAGCAGAAAGCAAAGCATGATCAATCCTAAGGTTGCTCAGTGAGGTTTTGAAAGCCCTGGGACTAAAACTCCATTCTTAGTTTCATGGTCCCATGCTCATTCTGTCTACATCTCCCATCCACACTTTAAATTCATCCCAATTACCTTTCCCCTTCTGGCTTGTTAGGTTTTTGTCAACTAGATACCAGCTAGGGTAATCTAGTAAGAGGAAACCTCTACTGAGAAAATGCTCCCACCAAACTGGTCTATAGGAAAATCTGTAGTGTATTTGTATTTTTCTTGATTAATGAGTAATGTAAAGGGGTCCAGCCCATTGTAGGTGGTCTTGGGTTATATAAGGAAAAAAAAAAACTGAGTAAGCCATGGGGGAGCAAGCAGCATCCTTCAGTGGTCTCTATAACAGCTTGAGCTTCTGACCTGGCTTCTCTTGATGAATCACCATGGACATGGAAATGTAAGCCGAAGTAAAGCTTTTCCTTCCCTGCGTTGTTTTTGGCATTTATCATGGCAAGAAAAAGCAAACTAATACACCCCTGAGCGCTAGGTTTCTGGGAGAAGTAGGAGAAATCCAGGGAAAAGACGGTGTGTGGTAGACCAAAACATCAATGTCTTTCACTGGTCTCTACAAGTAAACATGGATGGGCATTTCACACACACACACACACACACACACACACACACACACACACACACTTACATATCACACACATAAACTACATACATACTCATGTATATATGCAAAAAATAATCACTTTGATATAATACATACTATTATGTGTTTATATGATGTTATTAACTTATAAAAGAATTCTATGGGGCCCTGCTCAAAGCCTCCTGAGGACTAGGGACTGTGGGGCGGGGGCATCCCAGCAAGTCAGCCCATCTTGGGTCTACCAGCATCATAGTCTCACCTCCAGCCACTGGAGGAGTAAGCTTGGGCCTGGGAACCTGCACATGGCGTAACCCATCTGAAGTCTGCCAGTGCCCTAGTCCCACCTCTACCCACTGGAAGAGGAGAAACATCAGAGTATTAGACCTGCTTCCACCCACCGGAAGAGAACCTTGGTCCCATACCCACCAGGAGAGGGAGAGACCCCACAGGTATGCACTGGAAGAAGAGATGGGTAGACAACAGTATAAGAACACAGTCAACAACAGAAAGATCAATATTATGCCACCAGAGTCTAGGGACTCCACAGCAGCAAGACCTGAACATCCCAACACAGATGAAGCAGAAGACAATGACCCTAAAAACAACTTCATGAAGATGATAGAAACCCTAAAAGAGGAAATGAGAAAATCTTTTAAAGAAATGGAAGAAAAGACAAACCAAAAATTACAAGAAAGAATTCAAACAGTGTAGGGTTTGAAAGGGAATGATGGGAGTAGAAAAGCTGGGTAAATGATCAGGAACTGCAGATGCAAGCATAACCAACAGAATACAAGAGATAGAAGAGAGAGCTGAGTTGTTGAAGATAAACTAGGAGAAATAGATTCATTGACCAAATAAAATTGTAAATCCAACAAATCCCTAACACAAAATATCCAGGAAGTATGGGACACCTTGAAAAGGCCAAACCTAAGAATAATAGGTATAGAAGAAGGTGAAGAATCCCAGCTCAAAGGTGCAGAAAACATATTCAACCAAATTTTCCCAACCTAAACCTAAAGAAAGACACGCCAATGAATGTACAAGAAATTTACCAAAAACCAAATATACTGAGGAATAAAAGGCTCCTCTCCACATAATAATCAAAATACCAAACACACCAAACATACAGAAAAGGAAAAATGCCAAGTAATATATAAAGGAAAGCCTATCAAAATTACACCTGACTTCTCCTTGGAAACTCTAAAGGCCAGAAGGTCCTGGATAGATATTCTACCAACACTAAGAGACAATGAATGCTAGCCTAGACTACTATACCCAGCAAAGCTTTCAATCACTATAGGTGGAGAAACCAAGATATTCCATGACAAAACCAGATTTAAAGAACACATATCAACTAATTCAGCCCTACAGAAAGTTCTGGAAGGAAAATTCCAACCCAAGGAAATTAACTACACCCACAAAAACATAGGCAATAGATAATCCCACTTACCAACAGCCAAAAGAAAAAGGGGGGAAAATCCACATTCAATACCAACAATAACAACAAATCCAAAGCAAACAAGAATTAACAACCAATTGTCATTAATATCCCTCAATATTAATGGTTTTAACTCACTTATAAAACCTCACCTATAGGTTAACAGATTGGATACAAAGACAGAGTCCATCCTTCTGCTGCATACAAGAAACACACTTCCACTTCAAAAACAGACATTACCTCAGAGTTAAAGGTTGAGAAAAAGTTTTTCAATCAAATGGATCCAAGAAACAAGATAGTGTAGCAATCCTAATATCTAGCAAATTAGACTTTAAACTAAAATCAATCAAAAGAGATGAAGAAGGTCATTTCTAATTCATCACAGGAGAAATCCATCAAGATGAAGTCTCAATTCTGAACATCTATGGCCCAAATACAAAGGCACCCATATTTATAAAAAAAAGCATTACTAAAACTCAAATCACACATAAAACCTCACACACCTTAGTGGGAGATTTGAACACTCCACTCTCAAAAGAACTAACAAAAGTTATGACCCAGGTGGGTTTAACAGACATCTATAGAACAGTCCATCCAAAAAGAAAAGATACCTTCTTCTCAGAGGCACATTAGATCTTCTCTAAAATCGACCACATACTCGGCAATATAACAAGCCTCAATAGGTACAAAAAAATTGGAATAACCAGCTGTATCTTATCAGACCACCATTCTTTAAAGTTGGAATTCAACAACAACACAAATTTCAGAAAACCTACAAACTCATGGAAATTGAACAATGAGCAATTGCACCATTCCTGGATCAAGGTAGAAATTAAAGAAATTAAAGACTTCTTAGAATTCAATAAGAATGAAGACAAAACATACCCAAACTTATGGGATACTTTGAAAGCAGTACTAAGAGGAAAGTTCATAAGTGCCCACATACAGAAACTGGATAATAGTCACATTAGAGAATTAGCAGCACAACTGAAAGCTCTAGAACAAAAAGAAGCAAACTCACACCAGAGAAATAGACGCCAGGAAATAATCAAATTGAGGGCTGAAATCAATAAAGTGGAAACGAGCTAGGAAAACAACATAAAGAATCAATGTAGCAAAGACTTGGTTTTTTCAAGAAAATCAACAAGATAGACAAACTTTTATCCAAACTAACCAAATATCAGAGAGAGAGAACATGCAAATTAACAAAATCAGAAATGAAAAGGGAGACATAACAACGGACACTGAGGAAATCCAGAGAATCTTCAGGTCATACCTTGAAAACCACAAAATTCAAAAATTTAACAGAAATGGACAATTTTCTGGATAGATATCACTTACCAAAATTAAATCAAGAACAGATAAGCAATTTAAATAGACCTATAACACCTAATGAAATAGAAGCAGTCATCAAAAGTCTCCCAACCAAATAAAGCCCAGGACCAGATGGATGGTTTCAATGCAGAATTCTACCAGAAATTCAAAGAACAGCTAAAACCAATACTCCTCAAAGTGTTCCACACAATAGAAGCAGAAAGGTCATTGTCAAACTCTTTTTAGGAGGCTACAATTACCTTGGTACCCAAGCCACACAAAGACACAGCTAAGAAAGGGAACTACAGACCAATATTCCTCATGCAAAATTCCTGCTGCAAAAATACTCAATAAAATACTGGCAAATCAAATCCAAGAACACATCAGAGAAATCATGACCAAGTAGGCTTCATCCCAGGGATGCAGGGATGGTCCAGCATATGAAAATCCATCAATGTAATCCACCATATAAACAAACTGAAAAAGAAAAACCACATGATCATCTCACCATATGCTGAAAAAGCCTTTGACAAAATAGAACACCCCTTCATGATAAAGGTCTTGGAGAGATCAGGGATAACAAGAACATACATAAACATAATAAAAGCAATATAGAGAAAACCAACAGCCAACATCAAACTAAATGGAGAGAAACTCAATGGGATTCCTCTAAAATCAGGAACAAGACAAGGCTGTCCATGCTCTCCATAGCTCTTCAATATTGTACTTGAAGTTCTAGCTAGAGCAATAAGAAAACAGAAGGAAATCAAGGGAATACAGTTTGGAAAGGAAAAAGTCAAACTGTCACTATTTGCAGATGATATGATAGTTTACATAAGTGACCCAAAAACCTCTGCTAAGGAACTCCTACAGCTGATAAACAACTTCAGCAAAGTGGCAGGATACAAGATTGACTACTCAAAAAAACATATCAGTAGCCTTACTAAATGCAAACAATAAATGGGCTGAAAAAGAAATCAGAAAAACATCACCCTTTATAATAGTCACAAACAACATAAAATATCTTGGGGTAACAATAAGCAAACAAGTGAAAGACCTATATAATAAGAACTTTGCATCTTTAAAGGAAGAAATTAAAGAAGATACCAGAAGATGGAAAGATCTCCCATGCTCTTGGATAGGTTGGATAAGCATAGTAAAAATGGCAATCTTGCCAAAAGCAATCTACAGATTCAATGCAATCCCCATTAAAATCCCAACACAATTCTTCATTCACCTTGAAAGGATAATAATCAACTTTATATGGAAAAATATAAGACCCAGGACAGCCAAAAAACCCTGTACAATAATGGAACTTCTGAAGGCATCACCATCACTGACTTCAAGATCTATTGTAGAGCTATAGTCCTGAAAATATCTTGATATTGGTGCAAAAATAGACAGGTAGACTAATGGAATAAAAAATGAAAACCCTGATATTAACCTACACACCTACAAACACCTGATTTTTGACAAAGAAGCTAAAATTATACAATGGAAAATGAAAGCATCTTCAAGAACTGGTGCTGGCATAACTTGATGCTGACTTGTAGACGACTGCAGATAGATCCATATCTATATGCACAAAACTTAAGTCCAAATGGATGAAAGACCTCAACATAAATCCAGCCACACTGAACCTCTTAGAAGAGAAAGTGGGAGGTATCCTTGAACAAATTGGTAAAGGAGACCGATTCCTGAACATAACACCAGTAGCACAGACACTGAGATGGACAATTAATAAATGGGACCTTCTGAAACTTAAAAGCTTCTGTAAGGTAAAGGACACAGTCAACAAGACAAAACGGCAGCCCGCAGAATGGGAAAAGATATTCACCAACTCCACATCTGACAGAGGGCTAATTTCTAAAATATACAAAGAACTCAAGAAGCTAGTTACCAAAATACTAAATAATCCAATTAAAAAGTGGAGTACAGAACTAAATAGAGAATTCTCAATAGAGGAATCTAAAATGACTGAGAGACTCTTAAGAAAGTACTCAACATCCTTAGCCATCAGAGCAATGCAAATCAAAACAACTTTGAGATATCATCTTACTCCTGTCAAAATGGCTAAAATAAAAAACAGCAAAGACTGGTTATGCTGGAGAGGATGTGGAGAAAGGGCAACTCTCCCCCACTGCTGGTGGGAGTGCAAACTTGTACAGCTATTTTGGAGATCAGTATGGCAGTTCCTCAGGAAAATGGAAATCAGTCTACCACAAGATCCACTCTTAGGCATATATCCCAAAGATGCACATTCATACAACAAAAATATTTGTTCAACAATGTTTATAGCAGCATTGTTTGTAATAGCCAGAACCTGGAAGCAACTTAAATGCCCCTCAAGTGCAGAAGAATGGATGGAGAAAATGTGGTACATTTACACAATGGAGTACTACTCAGTAGAAAAAAAAAATTGAACCATAAAATTTGTAGGCAAATGGATGGAACTAAAAGAAACCATCCTTTGTGTATCCCAGTCACAAAAAGACAAACATGGTATGTACTCACTCATATATGGATATTAGACAAAGAGCAAAGGTTTATCAGACTGCAATCCACACCTCCAGAAAAGCTAGGAAACAAGGAGGACCCTAACAGAGACATAAAAGGTCCCCCTGAGAAAGGGAACGGGGCAAGATCTCCTAAGCAAATTGGGAGCATGGGGGGGGGAGTTAGGAGAAAGAGAAGGGGAGAAGAGGAGGGGAAAGGAGGGCATGAGGGAACAGGAAGATTGAGTCAGGGGAAAAATAGAGGAGAAAAAGAAAAGAGATACCATAATAGAGGGAGCCATTATAGGTGTAAGGAGAAATCTAGCAATAGAGACATGTCCAGAGATCTACAAGGATGACCCCAACTAACAACCTAAGCAATATTGGAGAGGCTACCTTAATTGCCCTTTTCCAATAATGAGATTGGTTACTACCTTACATGCCATCCTAGAGCCTTCATCTAGTAGCTAATAGAAGCAGAAGCAGACATCCACAGCTAAACATTGAGCTGAATCCCTGGAATCCAGTTGCAATAAAGGAGGAGTGATGAGCAAAGGGTTCTAGACCAGGTTGGAAAAACCCACAGAATCAGCTGACCTGAACAAGGGGGAGCCCATGGACCCTAGTCTGATAGCCAGGAAACCAGCATAGGACCAACCTAGACCCCCTCAACGTGGGTGTTAGTTAGGAGGACTAGTAGGCAGTCTATGGGGCCTCCGGTAATGGATCAGTATTTATTCCTAGTATACGAATGGATTTTGTTAGCCCATTCCACATAGAGAGATACTCTTTCAGCCTAGACTCATGGGGGAGGGCCTGGGCCCTGCTCCAAATGAAAAGACAGACTTTGAAGATCCCCCATGGAAGGCCTCACCCTTCTTGGGGAGCAGAGAGGGGATGGGATGGGGGTCCGGAGGGGGAACAGGGGAGGAGGGGTGGGTGAAAGAACTGGAAGTAACATGTAAAACAAGCTTCTTTCAAATTTAAATAAAATATATCTTAAAAAAAAAAAAAAAAGAAAGAAAGAAAAGAACTCTGGGTAGGCTTGAGAGATGGCTAGATGGTTAAAAGCACTAATTGCTCTTCCAGAGGACCAAGGTTTGATCCGCAGCACCCATGGGTAGTTAGCACCACTCCAATCCCAGGGTATTCTATGTCCTTGTTTGGCACACATGCAGGCAAAACACCCATACATAAAATAAATGTAAATAAATCTCAAAGAACTAAAAAGAACTATATGATTCAGGCATAGTACATGAATATTTAATTTTAAAAAGTACCTGAACCTCAAGGAGGCCATGCTCTAATGGGAGAGATTTATGACTATAACACAGCATGGTGAGAATTTTTGTGAAGATAAAAGATTTAAAAAAAGCTTAAGGTAATTATGTGTAGAAGAATCCAGGAAGACCTGGCATTTTTACTAGACACAGAGTTTGAAGTGGGTCTTATGATTAGAAATGTGTGGAGCCAACAGAGTATACAGAAAGAGAACTGTGAAGGATAATTAATGAGGCCAGCAGCAAGCTCTCATCTTTGCAACTAAACAATGAGAATGAGAAGAAAGGCCCAAGTTCAAAAGGGCCTGCAGTAGCACACCCTCAGTAGGAGGCTCTGTACACAGGCTCTGTACACACTGTCATGTGTATGGTTAGTATACATGACAACAGGCATGCATTCAAGTCCCAGCAGAGGCAGGAAGCCATGCAGAAGCTCGCCTGAGGAAATGCTTTCCTCTCCTTGCAGCTAACAGATGAATAGGTATCTGGGTCTAGGTAGATCTGGTGGCTCTGAATATTTAATTAAATGAATTTCCTAAACATGGAAAGTATGATACATTTTAATGTGCTGCTCTCCTTTTCTCTCTATGGCAACTAACCTTAATTATCTCAGAATGCTGAACTCAAGCAGATAGCTTACCTGTTTATCTTCAGAGAGAACAAGAGTTTTCTCTGAGTATTAAATATACATCTTATAGGTAAAACTTCACTAAATAGCATTGAAGTTCATATGCAGGTTAATCAAATGTAAGTACCTGCAACAATAGGAGAGAAAACAACACTTAGAAAAGTTGTTATGCTGGATCACTGTTATTAAAAGAACAGAAAAATGACAGCTAAAAACTCTCCACTCCCTAGGTTCTTGACTACTGGTTGATGTCTTAGCATCTCTCTCAATTCCCAGAGAAAAGGCGATCTAGGTTGCTTCCTGACCTTCTGACCTCTTCATCCTTCACCCAGACATGTTCTTACCACATAACACCAACATCATGACCCAGGTCTACTCCCATGGCATATATAGCCCCTAAAGTATTTTTTAAAATGCATTCCTAAGCTAGGCTCACACACTTAGGAGCCCGAGGCAGGAGGATCCCAGGTTTGAGATTAGTCTGGACTATACAGCAAGACACTTTCTAAAAATAAAAAAATAATCCCCAAAGCACACAATACACATTTTAAAAAAATTGTCAAGACTGTGGGGCAATTGAAAAGGAAAACTCTCTTTAGAATCAAGCGAAGGTGAAAAGCTGCCAAATTTATAGCAGCATATGCACTCGGTAGTCATTTATTCAACCAACATTCACAGAGCAGCCAGAATAAGCGTAGCCCTAGCCCAACTTGTAAATACTAAGAGAAGTAAGCAGCAAATGGCCTCACCCTCAGTTAACTCCATCTCTTGATGCCTACAATTCTGTACTGCATAAATTGTTCAGAGAAAAAAATTCCTGAGATTCAGAAAAGTTTAGTCATTTCAAGACTAAAAATCTCAGGCAGAGATTTGAGATAAGGCAAAAAACCAAAGTGAGGGGTATGGACTGAGCCACAAACTCAGGGAGCCAAGATAGAGAGGACATGTCACAAAAGAAGTCCCCTCACCTGATGGGTTATTAACAAAAGGATGGGACATGAAGTGAGGAGGATGTTGGAAGGGGGAGAGTGGGAAGGAGGAGTTGGAGGAGCACATGATCCAGATGTGTTGTTTACCTGCGTGAAATTACCAAAGAATAAATAAAGATATTCTTTTTAAGATACCAAGGAGACCATGTGTTTAGTGAAAAAGTGTGCTACACTCAAGACGCCCAGCTCTGAGATTCAGTAACTGTAGGCAAGTTACTCAACCGTAATGGGGTTTAATGACCCTTCCTGAAAGAAGCTAGAGGGGAATTACATAAGAGATAACATATGTAAAGGACTCCATGCAGTGCCTGGCACTCAGTAGTCAGTAAAAGTGAGCTATGACATGTCAGATGCTCTAAGCCCCACAACAAAGTCATTATCTGTTCTTAAACTCATTTCTTCTGCACCTGCATCCTCCATCTGTACTGTCCACCTACTCACCAGTCTCACTTCCACTCCCCACACCTCCTCCAGCCTCAGACTCCACCATCATCATCACAGCTCACATACCTTGCTGAAAGATGCTAAGGCAAGATTTATTTATGTAGTTTTACTTTTCTTGTAAGGGATATGATATGTGTGTACCTGTGAGTGTGAGTTGTGCATGTATGAGCAGGTGTTTATACTATATTGTGCTTGTGGGGCCAGAGGCCCACATCAGGTATATTCCTCAATTGTACTCCACCTTATTTTTAATATATTATTTATCCCTTAAGAATTTTATACATGTTATAATGCATTTGATTATATCCACACGTCACTCCCCTCTCCAACTCTTCCCAGGTCCCAACACACCCCTCCTGACTTCATGTTCACTTCCCTCTTGTTTTTAATAACCCAGAGTCCGATTTGTATTGCCCATGTGTGTGTGTGGATTGGGCCATCCACTGAAGCAGGGGCAACCAGTGTCCACAACACCAAAGAAAAATGAGTCTCTCTCCTCTAGGAGCCATCAACTATCAAATACCTCCTCAGCTAAGAAGTGGGACCTTGTGAAAGCCCTCACACAAATATACATCCATGCTGGAATTTTGACTAGCTTGATTTTTGTGCAAGTCTTGAGCAGATATCCATAACTGCTCTGATTTCTTGAGTGCAACAGCCACATCACATCCAGAAAATAGCATTTCACAACACTTCCCCATCTTCCATCTTGTACATTCATTCCATCCCATCTTCTGTGATATTCTCTGAGCCTAGAGTCAGGCTGATAATAGAGGTCTCATTTAGTGACTCAAACGTCATTCATTCTCAGCAATTATGAGTCTCTGTGTTAACTTCTGCACAAATACAAAAAGAATTTCCTCTGACCAAGGTTGAGAATAGAACAAATATGTAGGTATAAGCATAAACATTTATAAGGCAGTAGACCATATAGTAAAATAATTGCAAGATACCTCCTACTATTTCTGGATTCTCTGACCTCCCAAGCTACCACAGTGAGTTCCTCACTGTGGATCAGGCCTCAAAGAAGTTAGTTATCCTGTAACAGTAGTGCCCTCTGTTGCACCAGTTGGCACATCTTACCTGACAGATTAGTATTGTAGCATTCAGGGTCTAGTCAGGGAGGGACCAATCAGGGTTTATTCTTCCCAGGACTGAGCAGCACCACTAGTACCATGCAAGCTCAACAACAGAGAAGACATTTTTTGTTTTCTGTTTCAATTTGAGACAGATTTATTCCTCTATGTCGTGCAACCTAAGCATGTGATGTCTTCAGCAACAGGGCCTTGTCATACAGTTATGGTGTACAACCAAGAGCCACAGCCGGTCTTGTTCTGAGCAGTAACTTGTAGGGAGATACCACATTTTGTTTAATAACCTGTGTCTTCTGGAAGCAGCACTGACAACTCATGCCAACGACCCCCTTATCAACCTTTTGTTTGTTTTGTTTTGTTTTTTTGAGATAGGGTTTTGCTGTGCAGCCCTGGCTAGCCTGGAACTCACTCTCTAGACTAGGCTGGCCTCGAACTCACAGAAATCCAGCTGCCTCTGCCTCCCAAGTGCTGGGATTAAAGGTATGCACCACCACCACTCCCTATCAACCTTTAAAAAAAAAACTATATCCTTTTTGATTAGCTTACACAGCCATGGTCTTCCATAAGGCTTTTCCACAATTCTTAGTTTTAGTTAACTCTCCCCTATTCTCTCCTCTCCCTTACCCCCTATCTTCACCCCTTAAACCTTTAGCCCCTAGTGTTCCCCCTTATTTCATCTCATAAACATTATTCTAACCCTTCCCTGCATTATGACCATTTCCCCTTGCTCCCTTCATGGACTCCTTCTGGCCTCCTGATCTTTACAGACACTCCATGTTAAATGAAAAAAAATGTAAAATTTATAGCTAGGAACCACTTATGAGAGAGAACAATAGCATCTGTCTTTGTGGGTCTCATTCACCTCACTTAGTATAGTATTTCCCAGCTCCACCCATATCCTGTGAATTTTGTAATGTCATTTTTCTTTACAACTGAATAAAGTTCTATTGTGTGTATGTATGGCATTTTCATTATTCATTCATCAATTGAAAGACATGTAGTCTGATATCATTTTTTGGCTCCTGCAAATAGAACAGCAATGAACATGGAAATACAGGGTACCTCTGTAGTAGGATTAGAACCCTTTGGGTATATGCCCAGCATTAGTACAGTTGCTCATATGGTAGCTTTAATTTTAGCTTTTTTAGAAACTTCCACATTAATTTCCATAGAGGCTACATCAATTTACACTCTAACCAGTAATTAATAAGGGTTCATGTTCTCTACATCATCTATGCTATAGGCTAGACTCAGACTTGGGGAATCTGCCTGCCTCTGCTCAATGTGCTGTTACTAATGGTGTAACGCCTCACTCTGAGGCAATCATTGATTCCCATTTTACTAACTTCTTCCCTGATTTCAACTTTTCTTTGTCTACTAGTTTAGGGTTGTCTTGCTCTATTCCAGGAATTTAAATCAATAAATTACTTGAGATTTCTCTCTTTCTTTTCTTTTTATTGGGGAGGGAGATGGGTCAAAACAGGGTTCTCTGTGTAGTCCTGGCTGTCCTTGAATTCAGTCTTTCAACTAGGGTGTCCTCAAACTCAGAGATTCACCTGGCAACTTGTCTCAAGTACTCGGACTAAAGGTGTGTCCCACCTCATGCAGCTTATCTCTGATTTCCTAAAGTAAGCACTTAGGGTTATAAGCGTCCCGTGTAGGGCTGCTTTCATTGTATCCCATAGGACTTGGTATGTTTTGTTTTTATTTTTATTTTATTCTGGGAAGTGTTTTTATTCCTTTGAGTTCTTCATGATTCCATTCATCATTCACTACTGTATTGTTTAATGTAATGTCCATGGCTGTGTAAGCTCTGGGGCGTCTCTTGCTGTTGATTTGTAGTCTAATCCCATTATGGTCAGACAGAATACAAAACTTATTTCTATTTCCCTATATTTGTTAAGTCTTGCTTCATGTCCTAATATGTGATCTATTTTAAAGAAAGTTCATGGACAGCTGGGCGGTGCTGGCACATGTCTTTAATCCCAGCAAACTCCATGAGTTTGATGCCAGCCTGGTCTACAAAGCTACACAGAGAAGCCCCTATCTCAAAAAATAAAAAAGAAAGAAAGTTTATGGGCTGCTGAAGAAGAAAATGTGTTCTACAATATTTGAATGGAACTTTCTGTAGGTGTCTTAGCCCATTTGACCTATAATAGTATTTAAATTGGACATTTCCATTCATTTTTTGTTAGGATGACCTGTTAGATGGTGGGAGTATTGAAGCCACCCATTGTTATTTTTCTGGAGTTAATTTGTGACTTTTATATCTAGGAGTATTTGAGGTTGGGGCACATAGTCTTAGATAATAATGTCCTCTTGGTGGATTTGTTCCCTTAATCAACATGACTATCTTTTCTCAATAGTTTTGGTTTGAAGTCTATTTTGTCAGATACTAGAACAGCAGCACCTGCTTGTTTCTTAGGTCCATTTGCTTGTTATATATATTGTCCATTCTATCGCCCTAAGATAGTGTCTGTTTTTAGTATTGGGGCACATTTCTTGGAGACAGCAAATAGGTGGTTCCTGACTTCTTTTGAGAACCTTCGAACCTGTGTCTTTTGATGGGTGAATTGAGACTATTAATATTCAGAGTTATTATTAAAAGTTTTGTACTGACTGTCACCATTTTACTAATTTTGTTGTGTATGGGTCCCTCCCCTTTTTCTCTATTATTCTAGCATAGCTTATTCCTTTCTGTGACTTCATGGATGGATTTGTTTTTCTCTTCAGTCTATATTATTCCTTTGAGTAACTTCTCTAGAACTGACTTAGTGCTCATAAATCCTTTAGCCTATGTTTATCAGGAAGTTATTTTTTCTTCCACTATGACATACAGCCTTACTGGGTATAATATTCTAGAATGACAGTTGTTATCTTTTAGAACTTGAAACATATCATCTCAAGTCCTTTATACCTTTTTATATTTCAGTTGAATAATCTGGTGCTATTCTAATACTCACACTTTTATATATGACTTGATGTTTCCCTACTGTCAGTTTTTGTTTATTCTGTATATTTAGTGTTTAAGTATACTATGATGTAAAGTTCTTTTCTGGCTTTGTCTATATAATGTCCCAAATGTCTTGTATATGGATTGACATCTCTTTTAATAGCTATGGGAAATTTTTATTAGGATTCTTTTAAAAAAATCTTTTCTGCACCTCTAGAAAAAAAAAATTTCTTCTATGTCCATAACCTGTAAATTTGTCTTTACAGGTCTTCACATATATCTTAAAGCTCCCACTGGTAACTTACTATTATTTTATCTTTGTCCTTTTGGGATGTCCAGCTCCTCCACTCCATCTTCAAGCTCAGATATTCTATCCTCTTCTTGCCTCTATAGATTAGATTTGACACCGTTTTTTTTTTTTTTTTATTTGATGGACTGTTGTACTGTGTTTTTTATTTCTAGCATTTCAGGGTGTTTTTTTCTTCAGTATTTCTATCTCTTTGATAAAGTCTTCTTTCATATAACTCATTGCATTCCTCATTTTGTCCAGCTGTCTGTGTCTTTCCACATACTTCAAACCTCTATTATGAGTTCTCTGAGACTTCATCTAGCTGACTCTCACTAGATGCCATTCCTTTAAGGTCAATAATTTTTGGAAGAGTTGTGCATCTTGGTTTTTTTTAATGTGTGTCTTATGTTACTGTGTTGATATTTATGCATCTGGTATTATTTTGATGCTTGGTTTAATTTTTAATCAGCTATATTCCTTCATCTGAAGTATTTACAATGTTAAGATGGGACTTGGATGAGCATATGATTGAAAAATAATTCCTCAGTCTAGGAGCTCAGAGAACCTGATATAAGCTCTGTATTATTCTCTGAGTGGGACATTAACTGGGAATGCAGCTACTTGCTCTCACCTCTCTGCAAATGTTATAGTGGTTGATGGGTAAGAGTGTACCCCCACCCTGCTTCAATAACTGCTAGAGGATAAACAACCAAGTATGAAGTGGACCCAGATTTTAGTGAATAATATTAAAAACGAGGAAAGCAGGGTGAGAATGGATAAAGATTTAGTATTAGGTAGACTTTGAAAAGAACATAGATACAACAGCTAGGAAGGGAAAGTTGGGATACTCTTAGGATCTATGTATTTTATAAAAGTGTTATACTTAGGGAAGATTACAATTAAAAGAAAAGGGGAGAGGGTAAGGCTGAAAGAAGGAAAGATAAGACTAGGAGAGAGTGTATATAAGGTGTGGTTGAAGAGTAAAGAACACATTACAGAAAACTGGGTGAAGAAACAACAATCCTAAAACCTAAGCAAACAATACACACACACACACACACACACACACACACACACACACACGTGCACACACACATGAGCAAAAACCATGAGACATAAATGCAAAAGCATAACGATTAAATAATAGAAAACAAGAAACAGGTACTTGTGGAGTGGGTCGCTGGTACAGCTATGCTGCGTTGAAAGGTGAAATTCTCAGGCACCCCTGACTCTACAAGGTTCTATACACTGCTGTGTGAAGTGAAGAGAGTGGAAACTCCTGGTCTTTGCAGCCTGTGTTCTTGGGGTTCTGGTATGTGGGGGAGTGGAGGTTAAAATCCTTTCCTGATACTGTCTCCACTTTATTTTTTGAGACAGGATCTCTCAGTAAACATGGAGCTCACCATCTCACCTAAATTGGATAGCAAGAAAGACTTCCAGATCTTCCTGTTCCTGCCCCAGTGCACACTGTCTAGTGCGAAGGTTACAGATGTGCACCACTGTGCCGGCTTCCCAGGGGTCCTAGGGGTCTGAACTCAGATCCTCATACTTACACATCAAGCACTTTACTGTGAGCCATCTTTACAGTCCTAACCCAACACTAGAAGACAAGCTTCCCTAATTGGGAGGGGGAAAGCTCAGATGAAGTTACTAGCATTATCTCCATTGTGTACTTGAGGAAAGAAACTTTCTTAAGGCCATCCAGCCATAGGATGCTGAGCTTTTAGAAACACTATATAGATAAAACTCACATGCTTCAACTTATACTATATTGCCTCTCTAAGCCTGAGGAGTCTCCCTTCTAATTTTTATTGACTCTATCCCTAACCATCCCCTTCAGCAATGACTTGTTCTTAAAACATTGCTGCACAGTGGGCTATAGTTTAGAGCAATTTTGAGGAGCTTTGAAAGCCAGTTTGATGGGGAATTGGCCAAGGAAGAGTTTCTGAGCCTGAGAAATCCCCATCAAGGAGGCTGGGCAGGAGACACTTAGGCCAGGGATGGAAAAGGACAGCAGGCTAAGTGTGAGGGACAGAAGGACTGAAGTGAGGGAGTGGGAGTAAGAAGGAAAAAAATGCTGGATGCGACAGACATTACCTCACCAGGAACACATACTCCCGAGGCTGAAACTCAGCTTAATAATTCTGTTACTAGGGCAACAGTAAAAGAACCTATCTCGGAGAGAACCCAGCAGAGAGTGTTTGTGCACTGAAGTATAGAGGCTCTGAGTTGGGAAAACAGGTGGAAGCAAGTGGTCAAATAATGCAGCAGGAGGGACTGGGACTTCATAGGGCATTTCCTTGACCTCTGCCCTCTAAATCATGGAGAGTAGAAACATCTGAGCTGACTTGTTAGGAAGGCAGCCAGCAAGATCCATGAAGCAGAAACTGTTAAACCTCATGACAGATTGCCATTTATTTCCCTAATATCTAGGCCAATCTAGGGACACCAGGAAGTGGAGGTCACCTTCCCCATCATGGGAGCCCTCACAGAAAAGTTCCTTTGAGGGCATGCCTTGCAAAAGAAGCAAAGCAACACAAAGCTGACCACTGACTCAGTTTGCCTCCAATATGCTATCACTGGGACCTTTAATGTCTTAAGGTCATCCCAACCTCTTCAAGGAGGGCAGTGTGGGAAAATCCATCCATGCAAAGAGGAGTCCCGAGCACCACTTAAGATGCAGTTGATGCTTTGCTCTGTATAAAGCCTCTGGTGGAGTAAGCCTTATTCTTACAGTCAGGGTAACCAGGATGCTCTCCTGCCCATCAAGGATATTAGGACAAGACAGCCTTGGCAGTTGACTTATGTCTTTCACAGAAGCCCAGTGAGAAAAGGATAGCCCTTCAAAGACATTAAGAAAACAGAAACATAAAGACTCTCACCAGACTCAGGCAAATGAGTGTTATCCTTTCTAGACTATAAACCAAACACACACCCGATGCCTGCATACAGAACAGGATAGAGGAAGCCCCACCTAACACCTGCCGGCCACACTTACATTCAAAGTGGTCTCTTTTCAAAAATCTTTCTTGAATGGCAATGGAAAATAGGTAAGACTGATTTGTTTTTTGGTCCCCCTTTTGATCTATGATTTCACAAGCCTATGTAGGGAGTAGATCTCACCTAAGATCTACACAGAGGTGTTTGTATTGCCTTAGGATCTCCACTTCAAGTATTATATCTTTGGAAATGGGGTGGTGGGGCAACCATCCCTGGTTACAGATAAATTCCTACTAGGGCAGCTATGTGCCATGTAGACACCTATTTCCCTACTGGACAAAGCATGGTCTAGATGATCCTGAAGGAAATCTTCCTTATGGAAAGTGAGGGCTCTACAGGGAAACTGAGTCACCCCAGATATCTACTGCTAAACTTATTGTCATCTTTGAACTCCTCTTTTTTTCTTCTTCTTATTCTTTCTCTGTTTTATTCATTTTTGGAGGGCTTCAGGTTTGAGATTGGATCTCATGCTTCAGCCCAGGCTGGCCTTAAACTAGCAGCAATCCTCCTGCCCCGGTCTCCTGAATTACCATGTACAGCTTCTATTCCTCTGAGTAAACAAATTGTCTTCCCCTACACAAAAAAAAAATCATTTATTGAAGAGTGCCAAAGCTTACTATAAGAAGTTGACACCTGGCACTCATGAAGCCCTGGGTTCTATCCCCAACACCACATTAAACACACTTAGGAAATGAAAGCAGAAGGATCAGAAGTTCAAGGTCACCCTTTGCTAGTTCAAGGCCAGTCAGAACTACAGAAACCTTGTCTCCAAAAACAAACTGAAAAAAAATAAATAGGTTATAACTCAATGGGAGAGTGCTTGCCAACCACAGGCTCTAGGTTTAATCCTTACCACCATAAACAGTCAAATGAACAACAACAGTGTCCATCACCCTCTCACCAAAGGGGAAACTTACGCCCACAGAAGGAAGCAATAGAATACACCCAAGTCATTAAATAAAATCTCCTGTTTGTTTTTCAAGCCACATCTCCTAGCTGTAACAGTCCTCCTGTCCTGGAACTCACTCTTGTAGACCAGGCTGGCCTCAAACTCAAGAGATCCATCTGCCTCTGCCTCCTGAGTGCTTGGGTTAAACGTGTATGTCCATCACCACCCAGATCAATAAAATCTTATTCCAAAGCTTATATTACACAGGCATCTCCCACACTGAAATCTACAAAACACCTGGAAAACTCAGCCATCACTCACTGGCAGCTCCAAGTCACAACTCATTTTTAGACATGCCTTAGGGTTTTTATTGTCTAAGAGACAGCATGACCACAGCAACTCTTGCAAAGGAAAACATTTAATTGGATGGTTTACAGTTTCAGAGGTTTAGTCCATTATCATCATGGCAGGACATGGTGGAATGTAGGCAGACACGGTGCTAGAGGAGCTGATCATGAAGAAGGAGCTACATCTTGATCCTGTGGGCAACAGGAAATGGTCTGAAACAATGGGCATGGCTTGAGCATATATGGATCTCAAAGCCTGCCTCCACAGTGACACACTTCCTCCAACAAGGCTATCCCTACTCCAACAAAGCCACACCTCCTAATAATGTCACTCCTTATGAGCTTTGGGGGAGCCAATTACACTCCAAGCTACCACAAAACTTAGTGACATTAAATGATCCTAGCCATGTTACAAAGACCCATCTGTTCTGAGGTACAAGTAGGATCCAATTTGTCCACTCAATCTCGTATGCAGTTTTGAAGCTTCCCCTTGGTTACTCCTGGATAATGAATGCTATAGAAATGCACAATATAAAGGAATCCTAAAAACAAAAGCATTCTTGGGGAGCACAAGGAATTGAAGTGAGCTCCTCCAACCTCTACTCTTAAGGGTCTCATCTCCTGAGTGGGGAACTCCGGCAACTTTGAGGGAAAAGATAATGGTAGTTTATACCAGCTGGTACTAAAAACAGACTCAAGATAGATAGATTAGATAGATAGGTAGAATATAGGTAGGTAGTGTAGATAGATAGATAGATAGATAGATAGATAGATAGATAGATAGATACTGATTTGGCCTGTGGCCTTAACCCTTCCAACATGCTTTGGAACTCTTTTCTCTTTTCCACACTTACCTTATTATTGTTTTCACCTGCTTTTCTTGGCACTGCCCCAGAGCCCCACACTTGCTGAGAGGACTCTGTTGAAGAAGGGCTTGGCAAGATCAAAGTCTGGGGTGAATTCTATATCCTAAGTGGCTCTTATACCAAAGCCATGGAAATTTTACCTTCTTTAGATATGGACCCATGTTTAACTGCTAGGAAAGGAAAAGAAGTATTGGCCTGTGTACCACTGGCTGATAACTCCATTTAAGCCTTCCGTTGAGCCCATTCATACTTTTAATAAAATGGCATATATATTTCTTCTTGCTCTTTTCTTCTTAGGCAAATAAAAGTATTCCAAGTCAACTTCCCTTACCACACAAAAGCAAGGCAGCTACACAGAATTCTCAGTAGCAAGCACACAGAGCTTGTGTAAGGGCTTATGTAAATGCTGTGTGAGTGCTTGTGTAAATGCTTGTGTAAGTACTTGCATAAGGGCTTGTGTAAATGTTTGTGTAAGAGCTTTTGTAAATGCTTATGTAAGGGTATTTTGTTAAGTGCTTGTGTAAGATCTTGTGTAAGGGCTTGTGTAAATGCTTGTGTAAGGGCTTGTTAAATGCTTGTGTAAGACCTTGTGTAAGGGCTTGTTAAATGCTTGTGTAAGACCTTGTGTAAGGGCTTGTGTAAAGGCTTGTTAAGTGCTTGTGTAAGGGCTTGTGTAAGGGCTTGCATAAGGGCTTGTGTAAGTGCTTATGTAAGGGCTTGTGTAAGTGCTTGTGTAAATGCTTGTGTAAGGACTTGACTTGGCCTTAAACATCAAGCCTGTGTTCACACCTGCTGCTTGTTGCAGTTTTAAGCCTGTGAGGGCCCTTAGCAGCCTGTCCTGTAAGTCACACCTCTCACTCTGAGAGAATGTCAGTGTCTCAGAAACACCGCTTTGCCATGTGTCACCTTGCCCTGTCATCGTGAGAGAAGCTGCCTTTTATTCTACCAGAGAGTCGTTTGGAGAGTCGTTTGCCTTTCTGGCATCAGGAAGGGACCATTAAGCTGGGAATGTTCCATCAGATATAGTTAAAAGTAGGACCCTGCCCATGACCACTCAGCTCTCCTGAGCCCTTGCTGTCTTCCTGGAAGATGGCTCATGGCTCCCTAAGGGGCAGAGGTGGGCCAGTGAAGCACAGACTGAGAGGGCAGCCCAGCTGTGGCTGGAGTTGTTAGCCACAGCTGTTTCTGCAGCTACGTGGAGGGCTACCTTACCTGGTACACTCTGGGGGTACACTCTAAGGGAGCACAAAGACTTTTCCCTTGGCCCACTAACACTTCTGCACTGTTCTTAACTTGGCACCTGAAATTTTTCCATCAAGAAAGAGGCCTAGAAACACACACACACACACACACACACACACACACACACACACTCACACAAGCCAATGGTCAGCCTCCAGTGCCTTTCCTCAGGTACTCCTTATATGTTTTTGGATACTGGGTCTCTGTCATCTAGGACTTACTGTGCTAGGCTAGCCAGCTAGCAATCTCCAGAGATGGACTTGTCTTTGCTCTCTGAATGCTGGGATTATAAGCTTTTTAACATGGGTTCTGGGGACTAAACTCAGGTTCTTGGTTTTGCATGGCAAGAACTTTATTGACTGAGCCATCTCCCCAGCCCTCAAACAACATTTACTCAGCTATCAAAATGAATGCATTTTAGGAAGCATGTCTAATCTCTCAAAGTGGAAATGAACCCATGAGTGTTGAGATTTCAGGATTAGAAACTGCATAGCTACCATAGGAATGACTAAGATTGTCCATTTCAAGGAGTTAGATGCAGCCTGTTAGTGCTGCTCAATAACCTTTGGCACAATTTATTTATCTAAAGCTTTTGTTAGTGAGAATGCTTGTCATAGTGTGGTCAAACAGGTAAAGCCAGGCCTGAGGCTACTGTCCTGAAGAAGTCAAGAACGCTGCAAAACTAAATGCGGTAACCTGGAGTCATGGTTCTTGAGGAAAGACTCTAAGAGACACAGGGTGGTATAAACAAAAGGTGGAAGGGCTGGTGAGGTGGCTTAGTAAAGTTGTTTGTTACCAAGACTGATGATCTAAGTTCAATTCCCAGGCCCTACAGGGTAGAAGAGAATGTGTGCCCATACACATATACACCACAAATATACACACATATAAATTAGACAGTGTGATTTAAAAGTGTTTCAAATGAAGAAAGACAGAGAATAGAAAGTCAGTAAGAGAACTCTAAGAGCCTTGGAGGTCAGTCAGTGGCCATCACTCACGGAAACAAAGCAGCCAGCACACATGACCCACACCTAATAAAGTGTCCCTAGGAGATCCTGCCTGAGCAGTACACTCCCCTGTGACTCCCAGAGCAAATGGCCACTTTAGAGATTAATCTCAGGCTATAGACTTTTATGTTCTAAATTTATCTTATAAGCAATAGTCTAAGCTCTAGGGAGGAGCTTGCTTATGTTTTTATGTTTTTTAAACAGAATTTATTTTAATTATAAAGAAAGGTTGGCTTCCCTATCATTAAATCTTGTTTCAATTAGTACAACTATCACTTAGATCATTCCATTAAGTGTTTGAAATTTCTGCTTAAAGAAGGTCACTTTCAATTTAGTAAACATCCCTAAGTCATCATGTTAATTCCCAGCCAGTCACCCGAGAAATGCTGAGTCAGTAGACAAAATCAAGCATTAGCTAACTAGCCATGAATCCACTTGACTTTATTAATTTCTCTCTTGGCAGAGAAGAAAGCAAAGGAAGCAAAGCATCAGAGACATTCACGCATCATTCATTCAATAAATATTTATTATATGCCTAGTGCCAGGTACTATGCTAAGCTAAATATAGGTTTCATTGAGCTATTAATATTCACACTTACATTACATATGAAATTTTCTAAAGAGTAAGATCCTATTTTCCATAAATATACAATTTTAACTCCCAAGATGCTTTATCTTCATTTATGACCTCATGCCTTCCCCCATGGAGTGAGTTACACAGAACTTCCAGACCCCATGCCTCCAAAAGACTCCTATCATCTGCAAGCAGTTAATAAGCAGAAACCCACAGAAGCACTAGAAATACATTCACGGTGTTTAGAGTTCTGGGTGAATATAAGTAATAAGAAATGATTCATGTTATCACACTCGGTTTTGTTTTAAAATGTGCATTTGGGCTTTGAATATCTTACAATTTTTCAAAAAAGACTTTAAAATACTAATGTTCTCTCTGTGTGTGTCTGTGTCTGTCTCTGTCTCTCTGTCTCTCTCAATGTCTCTCTGTCTCTGTCTCTCTTTCTCTCTATCTCTCTCTCTCCAAATGTAAACAAGGGACAAGTGGTGGTGATGCACACCTTTAATTCCAGCACTTAGGAGACAGATAGACTGATATCTGTGAGTTTGATGTCAGCCTGGTCTACAGAGCTAGTTTCAGGACAGGCAGGGCTCTTAAACAGAGAAACCCTGTCTCAAAAACAACAACAACAACAACAACAACAAAAACAAAACAAAACAAAAAAAACAAAAAACCAAAAAAAAAAAAAAAAAAAAAACAAAATGAGGACAAGGATGTATACAACATAGAAATAAAATCTTAAGCCAGGCAGTGGTGGCGCACGCCTTTAGTCCAAGCACTTGGGGAGCAGAGGCAAGTGGATCTCTGTGAGTTTGAGGCCAGCCTCATTTACTAGAGCTAGTTCTAGGACAGGCTCCAAAGCTTCACAGAGAACCCCTGTCTCAAACAAACAAACAAAAAACACACAGAAACGAAGGAAGGAAGGAAGGAAGGAAAGAAGGAAGGAAGGAAGGAAGGAAGGAAGGAAGGAAGGAAGGAAGGAAGGAAGGAAAAATCTTAGTGTTCCACCTTATCAGAGAAATTTCCATTGCTTTATTTCAAAAGAGGCAAATGCCTTTCCTAAAACAACTGGCACCCTTCAAAATTTAGAAGCCAAGAAAATATCCACTCTGGGAGCTGACCATCAGAGAGGGTTATGGGGCTGGAGACACCCCAAGTACCCCCATGAGTTAAGGACTCCAATCTAGTCAAATCCTCTCTGACACTCTGTGAGGAGCTGGTATGAACAATCCAAGCATGCACTGGTACACATGCATACAGTGCCCTCATGTGTGTCCCCCACACCCACATGCCCAACTCCTCCAGAGGGCAAGCTCACCTGCACACACACAACACCCCACAACACCCAGAAGAAGAACTAAGAAGCCTTTCCCTCGCCTGGCAGTCTCCTGGGGCTGCTGACATCACAAAAGTGTCAACTGGCGACCTCGTTGTCATGTGGCTCTCCCCTGGCTCCCCTTCACTTAAGAAGGCAGGGAAAGGGTGAGACCTTTCGAAGCCGCCAAGTGGGCAAGCTTCCAACAGCACTCTGGACTAAGCAAGCGGCAGAGCCACCAAGCCGGCAGCAGGGCACTGGGACTCTCGTTTCAACTTCTGTTCAGTTCTCCTGTAATGGAAAATTGCTTTGCACAAAGCTAGAGTGTTACAGTTTTTTCCAGCACCCATCCCCTGCCCTGCCCCACCCCTTGGCAGCCTTCAGATCAGGACAGCTTGTGCCCGCCCTCAGGAAGGTAGAAGGAGGGGAACAGTGGCTTCTTACTATGTCCCTCGCTTCAGGCCCTGGCCCCCAGTTGTTACTCTTTTCTCTAGGAATGGGGCTGGTATCAGGGTCCAAGTGCCCAAACAATTGTCTGTGTCAAGACCAAGAAGTATTTTGCACAAATATGCAGCTAACGGAATACCCACTTAACATTCCTCTGAACACCCGGAAGCTATTCCTGAGCAACAACAAAATCACTAGTTTACCAGCTTTGCAACTAGGATTCCTCAGTGACCTTGTTTACCTGGACTGTCAGAACAACCGGATTCGAGAGCTGATGGATTACACCTTCATCGGGGTCTTCAAACTCATCTACCTTGATCTCAGCTCCAACAACCTAACTTCCATCTCCCCATTCACCTTCTCGGTGCTCAGCAACCTGGTGCGGCTGAACATTTCCAACAACCCTCACCTGTTGTCTCTTGACAAATACACCTTTGCCAACACCAGCTCTTTGAGGTACCTGGACCTCAGAAACACCGGATTGCAGACCATGGACCATGATGCCTTGCACCACCTGGTGGTACTCCAGACCCTGTATCTAAGTGGAAACCCCTGGAAGTGCAACTGTTCTTTCCTGGACTTTGCCATCCACTTATTAGTGGCCCAAATGGACCACCCAGGTGAGAGACTGATTGGGAGTTGGGAAAAGGATGTGATGGAATAGAAGGGATTGATTTCTAAAAAGGTAAGTCAAAAGATGGTCAGAATGGGAGGGAAAGCCAGGTGAAAATACTTAAAAGTATTGTTTGGCCTGGTCCCCCTTAGGGTTGACTGGAGAGGTGATAAGGCTTAATAGCAAAAGTTCTGGAATGAGAATTCAGAATCCAGGTGTGTCATCTACTATTTGTCTGCCTTTAGAAAAATCTCATTTCTCTGCACCTCAGTTTCCCATCCATAAAACTGGTACATATTACATACTTTGCAGAATTGTAACCAATAAAATGTATATGTAAATGATAAGTTTGTAGTTGTAATGTAACAGAGTAGTTCAGGGACAGTGGGTTTCACTGGCAAACTGTTAATATGATTAATACAGTGACTGAATGTTTCCATGGTCTAAAATAAATTCAGTCATTCAGAGATGAGAGAAAATCCAACTGGACTATGAGACGTGGAAGGGAAAGTTCCCAGGGAGAGACCTGGGAGCTCCTGGGACAGCAGAAGACACAGAGAAGGGAAGCTTTTTATTTGTTTTCAAATGCTGACCTCACAAGGAAGGAGAGGATAGCATGAATCACAGGACAGATGACAATGTTCAGTGTCAAGCTGGCTGAGTCCAGTGTTAGAGCCTTCCTTACCTGGGAGAGTTCCAAGATAGCTGCTGCCACTCTAGCCACTGACCCAAGCCTCTCTGCCATGGCTCCTTCAGTACCCCAATGCCTCATATCTTCTTCCCAGGGACTCTGCTGTATCCTTCAACCCCAAGAAAATCAGAGTTTCAGAGAAACGAGGCCTCTTACAGAATGCTGGAGCCACTGATATTGTCCCACTTGGCAATTCCCAGCCAAGAATGACACTGCAAGAACTAGAGGAGGGAGAGTCACAATGATCACAAGTAACAGTCTGCCCTCCAGACCTCCCAGTGGCTATCTGAAATGGCCTTCCAGGCAGGAAGGGCAGGGGTGAAGCAAACAGGGTTCCCAGGCAGAATTTAAAGAGGCACTGAGAGTGAGCACTCAGAATGCCTCCTTAACTTTTGTGCCCTGGGCATTCAACTCTGCTGCCAAAGATTTCAGCTCGAACTGTTAGAATAAACAAAAAGGAACTATAACTTTGTCAGAAAGCTTCTCAGTAGCACTAAGGCTGAAAACAGGAGGAATGATACCATCTGAACCATGTTTTCTAAGAGTCAGAGAATGTCTTGTATCCATCACTGGTGCTGTGGTGGTTTCTAAAGAGTACTCTACCAGACAGTTAACTTCCCTGCATTAAATGTAGCTCCTAAATATGATTGTTCCTGTCAGTTCACATATGTGTCTGGTGTAAAGCTATCACCTTTTCCTGCCCATCCCTACATGTATCTAGCCAAATCTCTGCAATGGGGTCAGCTTTTCCTCACATGTCCCGTTTTCTTTGCTTGGATATTACACAAAATCAAATCCCCACATACATGTTTTTAGGGCTCAAATGTGTTGATTAGCATTTGTTATATATAATATGTTGTAGTTACTCTCTATGATGTCTCTTTTCCTCCTTCCATTTCCACTAATCCTCTTCTTTCCAACTAGTCTCCTTTCATGTCATGTGAGCGCGCGTGTGCACACACACACACACATACACACACACACACGTATGTGTGTATGTGTGATGGAGAGAAATCAATGAGTTTGATTAGAGTTGTTCACATGAACATAGGCAAGGTGTTATTTAGAGGAACACGGGATCATAGGCAACTTACCATTGGCTTTATCACTGAACAAAATGTCTTCCCCTTCCCTGGTAACCACTGACCACCAAAAGCTCCTCAGGTAGGGACAAAACTTTTTAAGACCCTCCCCCATTCCACCACAGAATGTTGACAGGCCCAACCTTGTGCAAGTCATGTACTTGTATGATCCAGCTATACATACAAATATTCTTTGAGTAGTGGCCACCAGGTTGCCAGGGCAACCTCCTACCCTAGATAACTATACCATGGCAATTTGCCTTCTATTCCAGCTTCTAAACCTACCATGCAATTCACCAAGCTTTCACCCCTTGTGCAATTTTCCTTAATCAAATTTCTGCTTTTACAGTTGTGTCTTCTCAGAATTTCCAGGCTGACTCCTTTGGACTCCTTGACTCATTCAATTCAATCCATAATTGAACAAAATTATAAAACAGGTCTGTTTCACTGCATGTTTTCAAAGACAGCAGAAGGCATATCTATCTTGCCAAGCTCATAAATCCCTCAGGGATAAAAGGCAGACACAATTTTGCTCTACTAGCCAGTAGGACTCACAACTGCTGGTCTACTCATCCCCTCTGCTCTTCAGAGGCACAGAGGAGCCTTCTAGATCATCAGAGAAGCCTTCCAGACCACTTCTTGGAGAAATATGACCCCATTATTCCTGTTTATCGCTGATCTCTCAGAAAACATGAATAGACCAAGGACAGATAATCTCTGCAACAGTTTTCTCTCACATGTCTCATTTTTTTTAACTTGGATACTACACCAAATCTTAAATAAATTCTGTGCCACTAGCCTATGGAAGAGACTAAAATTGATATTATTGATCCTGTCATTGGATGAGGGCATAGGCTGGCTTGACCAAAATCATGCCACTAATAAATATTCTTAAAAATTGATTTCAAGTTGAGGTCTGAGCTATGCAGTTTAGGATCAGTTGGCAAAAATACCTGAGAAAATCTACTTATTTTGGCTGAGAGTTTTGAAGCTTCCATGATCTGCTTTTGGACCTGTAGCAAAGCAATGTGTCACAGTGAGAGCCTGAGGCAGAGGAAGTTGCTGAAGGGACTTGGGTTCCAATATCCCCTTCAAGGGCATGCACATAGCTGCACAAGTTCCTCCAACTAGTCCCCCCTCTTAAAGGTTCCTCCACCTATTAATAGCTTTGTGGATTAAGGATCAAACCTTTAACATACAGATCTTAAGGAAACATTTTAGGTGTAAACTATAGCAAAGAAGGTCTTTGTAAAACTGTATTACCTTTGAAATCTCAATTCATATCACTATCATATCAGGTTAGTTACTAAACCTGATATCTCATTTCATATCTGTCTACTACTAAGAAGTCCCAAAAGATCTTTTTTGTTGTCATTGTTGTTGCTTAACAGGCACTATCAAAAAGTCATTGAGCAATATTCTTTTACCTGTCCAGACTTCACATAATCTACCCAAACTCTAAAAGGACAAATCTACTTTAGTGCTGCTCGTCATTTGGGTCTTATCCAATCTTATATTCATACTTTCTTTCTTCCTCCACTTCCTCCTTCTTCTTACTTTCACAGATGCATGCACACACAGGCACACACATACACACACAAACAGGACCATGAGACAGGAGGTGGTGGCACATGCCTTTAATTTCAGCACTGGAGAGGCAGAGGCAGGTGGATCTCTGTGTGTTTGAGGCTAGTCTGATCTACAGAGAAAATTTAAGGACAGCCAGAACTACACAGAGAAACCCTGTCTCCAAAAACCAAAAAAACAAATAAAACAAAAAACATGCTCATACATGTATGCAAACACACATGAACATATACACACACACAAAGGCAGGTATCAATATATATATACATATTTATGCCTATAAATTACATCTATATAGCATGCATACATGTATAAATGCAAATGTATCTACTCATGCATACAAACATACACCAAACTGAACACATAGTAATTATTATACAGGGTAGAAATACCTTTGCTATAGATAAATATTCTTGGTGAACTCTCAATTGCAAACTCTTCTACTTATATCCTACATTTGCTGTGAAAATGGTGAGCTTGACATGTTCTAGCATGGAACTCACACTTCTCCCCCAGATATCCACAGTTCAGGATACAGGAGGAATTTCAATGACATATAGCCTGGTTGTAAAGGAGAATCCAGATTGTAAATAGGTTCTGTTTGGAAATACTATCTTTTAGCATTAGAATGATTCCTGTAGTGCAGTATTAAGGACAATATGGTGTTGCAATGTCAGTCTATATGTCCCTTATAAATCAAGAAGCGAGAGGCTGAAAAGATGTCTCAGAAGGTAAGATCACTTGTTCTTGCAGAAGACCTGGGTTCAGTTCCCTAGCTCCCTGAACTCACACAGAAGCTAACCACTGTCTATAACTCCAGTTCTACAGGATCTGACACCCTTTTTGATCTCTGCAAACACTGCATGCGATATACTTACAATGCATACAGGCAAACCACCCACTTATACACATAAAATAAGAATAAATAAAATATGTTAAAGCCATGAAGTAACAGATTTTTATGCTCCCATTTAGTTCATCCTT
Source organism: Cricetiscus sungorus (assembly GCA_030556225.1). Classification (NCBI taxonomy): domain Eukaryota; kingdom Metazoa; phylum Chordata; class Mammalia; order Rodentia; family Cricetidae; genus Cricetiscus; species Cricetiscus sungorus. The sequence continues at coordinate 24,315,146 of JANBXA010000730.1, forward strand.
TCAAATGCATTTTGATTGACTCCAATTACCAAACAATTGCCAATGAGCATAACTAATCCAGGCTCAGAAGGGCTGTATATAGAGACTCATGATTTTAGAGATCAGTACTGTCATTATGTGCCCCAACGTCTGGGGCACAGCAGAGATAAATAAAACTGGAGCTGGTAAATGCCTAGACACACACTTACATCAACCTTGGCTACAAGTAACTGACAGCCACCATGCAGACAACAGAGCCCAGTGCTAAGAACTCAGGTTCTGAAAACAAATAGACTTGGGTTATGATCCTAGCCCAACACTTACTATTATAAGAGATCAGATAAGTCATTTAACCTCTCTGACCTTCAATTTATAGCCTCATCTTTAAGACATGGGTAATAATAGAACTAACCTACCTAAGGCTGTCATACTGATGAAACAAGAACATTTATGAACTGCTATCGGCATTACGTTTGACACAGCATAAACAACTGTAAACTGTAAACAACTGTTTGATAAATATTAGAGAAAAGCACAATGCTATAGAAAAGATGTCAGCCAAGTGGCTCCTTGAACAAAGGGCAGATTTCAGAAAGGCTCTACACACAAAACACTGTCTAGGAAACAGGACTATGGAGACATAGATAGGGTGTGCATAGAATATGGGAAGGTGACTATTAAATCCTAAAATTGCAATACATGAGGGACTCCTGGGAGGAGCTGGATTTTAGATAAATTGTGAACATAGACTTTCAAACCCTAGAGAGTCAAACTGAGGTCAAAATCAAGACTTGGTTACCTATCAGGAGTTACTAGACTCAGAGTGGACTGGCACAACCAAGGTGGCTGTGCCTGTCTTGCTAAGTCTGGAGCTTAAAGCTCACCCTAAAGAAAATCCACTTCCACAGGCAGGTATGGGTGTACAGCTTTCCAGGCAAGAAGTTGGTCCAAGTGTGGGGTGGCAGAGCCTTGTGATTTCCAAGTGCTGAGCAAAGCTTTGCTCCAATACCTCCCCACCACTGCCTACTACTGAGCTGAAATTAGACATAGGATATTCACACCCACCAATGCCATGACCTTGAAAAGGTCCCTGCAAGAATACTAACTTCCTGAGGAGAATAATACAAATATCCCTGCATGGCTATCAGCTCTCCTGTAAGAAGATGGGATAAACTATTGGGACCTCTAATTAACTAAGATGAGTTCTGCAACAGTGAAAAACCTTGAAGGAAACAGAAGTCCTGGAAAAAAAAAATGAAAGGGACTCTAGAGAAAGCATAAGGATATGTCCTTCTCCTACATCACATCTTGGGTTCATGGAACCCTGGAAGGGGGCTGCACAGGAAACTGAAATTATTTGTTTTGCTTCCCTCAATCCATCATAATCCTACACAGAACAGGAATATAGAAACTTTGTGGTTGTGTGATGGGTTTTCCGGGGGGGGGGCTTTTGAGGGGCCCTGTCACTCAGCTCCCACGTAAATTACACACAGAGGCTTATTATTGTGAATACCTGGTCTTAGCTTGTCTTGTTCCTAGCCATCTTTTCTTATCTTAAATTAACCCTTCTACCCTTTCCCTCTGGCCTTTTATCTTTCTCTTCTGTAAACCTTACTTTCACTCTCTCTTCGTGGCTGGCTGAATGGCAGGGTGGCTGGGTGGCTGGCAGGGTGGCTGGCTGAATGGCAGGGTGGCTGGCTGGGTGGCTGGCAGGGTGGCTGGCTGAATGGCAGGGTGGCTGGCTGGGTGGCTGGGTGCCTGGCAGGGTGGCTGGGTGGCTGAATGGCTGGGTGGCTGGGTGGCTGGCAGGGTGGCTGGGTGGCTGGCAGGGTGGCTGGCTGAATGGCAGGGTGGCTGGCTGGGTGGCTGGCAGGGTGGCTGGGTGAATGGCAGGGTGGCTGGCTGGGTGGCTGGGTGGCTGGGTGGCTGGCAGGGTGGCTGGGTGGCTGAATGGCTGGGTGGCTGGGTGGCTGGCAGGGTGGCTGGGTGGCTGGCAGGGTGGCCCCTGATGTGCTCTCCTTATTCTCTCCTTGCTCCTCCTTTACTGTTTCTCCTATTTATTCTCTCTGCCTGCCAGCCCTGCCTGTCCTTGCTCCTGCCTCACCATTCAGCTCTTTATTAGGACCACCAGGCATTTTAGACAGGCACAGTAATACAGCTTTACAGAACTAAATACAGCATAAACAAAAGTCACACATCTAAAAATAATATTCCCCAACAATACTTTCCCAAATTAACAAGACTTTTGGTACTATTATCCAAAGTATTGCTCAAATAAAATCTTGCAGTGACACTCTATGCAGATACATAAAAGTATTTGGTCTTACACAGTTCACTTTCCAAATACAGAGAATGGCAGAAATGGATATGCCAGATGTCAGGTACCCTGCTGAGCCTTGATGAGTACAGGGTTAAAAACAGATGCATGTTTTCCATTTCCTTTTTAGCCCAGGTCAGCAAGTAGGTGAACTAATTCCTGGCTGAAGCTGTAATTTTCCAGTCATTAGTGTTATCTGAAGGTGAGAGTGTCAATTGAATTCTTCCTGGGATATTTGTTTTCCCTAGTGGGACAGGGTTAAATATTCCTAGGATGGTCTCCAAAAATTGACTCAGCTCTGAGCTCCTGGTCTCTAAGTCAGCTTCCCCTCCACCCACAAAGTCTGGCCCAGTACAGCTCAATAGATGTTTGTGCTGCACTGGAAACACTTTATATGTGATATCCAATACAGGAGCCATTAGCTGTATGTGGCTATGGAGCTCTTGAAATCTGGAGTACCACTGGCCTGCATTTCTAATTGTTGTTTCATGTCTGTCTACTTAAGCAGCCACACAGGACAGTGGCTCTCACAGAGCTGGAGAAGCCATTTTAACAGGGGAACCTTATGCTGAGGCTTTAGAATCTAGTAGTGTATTAATTTGTGTTTGAGGAGGCTGCTGTTTGCTTGGTTGGTTGGTATTTGGGGTTTTTTGTTGTTGTTGTTTTTGCTGTGATAAGATGTCTGGAAACAGAACCTAGAGGAGAAAAGGTTGTTTGGGTTTAAGTCTACAGTTCACTGGCTCCATGGTTTCTTGGCTCATGGCAGAGAGATAGAGGAAGGGCCCACAACAAAGTAAGCCACTTCCTACAATGAGACCCCACTTTTTAGTTTTTACCACCTCCCAATAATGGTGCAAATTATGAATTCATCAATGGGTTAACCTACACTGATTAGGTCAGAGACCCATGATTCAATCAGTTCCCAAAGACCCTACATCTGAGCATTACATTGATGCTTAAACTGTCAACATCAGTTCTGAGGGGACATTTCATACCCAAGTGTCCTCACAGGTAAGTGACTAATAGGTCTGGCCCACCATGTCTATATCCTTATATCCAAGTTCTAGGTTGTTCTCCATTTTTACACTTTTTTTTTTATTATTGGGGACATCAACCTATTTTTCTCTAAAACATTTATTACATTCTTATAATTGCAAATTATGTGAAGATTGTTGTGTCACAAGCAAAGAAGTCCCAATTCCTGCCTAATAAGACCATCTAGGGACAGAAGAGATGTAAAATAGAGTGGAAAGCCAGAAAGCCCTGCCCTGATGGCAGCAACCCCATTGTGTGACTTTAGGAGAACTACTCCCTCACTTTGAGTCTGAATTTCTTGTCTTTAAAGTGGGGGAAAAGAACTCAAAATTCTCCAAGACTCCTTGTATCTGGCAGGTGTCATAGCTAAATAGAAAAATAAGTCATCCATGCAGAAGAAGAGAGCAATGCTCAACAGATAGGAACCCATATAAACAAGTGCATGATGGGTAAAAGTGGAGATGGAGGTATTCCTAGTAAAGATGGCTACAACCATAGTTATGAAGGGAAATTAAGAAGCAGAAAGCCTCTAACTCCGGCATTCTTTTACTATCAACTTGTCCTCAACCACAAGGGAATCAGTGGCCCAGTCTTTCTTTCCAGGCCTGACACACCCAGAGGTCTTTAAACTCTAATGAGCACAAAAATCCCACACAGAGATTCTGAGTCATTGAACTGCTAATACAAATGTCCTTAGGCAACTTCTCAGAGAGCCTATGACAATATCCTGTGTTCTAGAGCATCTGGGACTGTTCCAAGTAGAGAACAAATTAATTCACACTGAGATGGTAATGGATAATAATGTTTTGAAATGTTTCCCTCATGGGGCATTTGAAGTTTGACAGGAAACAAACAGAAATTAAGAATTCAGAAAGTGACTGGCTACCAGAGACAGGAATGAAGCAGTTTTAGGATAGAGGATCCCCTTGTGTCAGCTCTTAAATTGTAGTCCTTAGGCAGTTCTAATTGAGCCCAAAAGTCAAGGAGGAATCTGGGCAAGGGTGCCACAGAAGTGGGTGCACAAAGCAACCAAGAAACATCTTTAGGGAGCACATGGGTTGGGTCATGTGCGTCATTTTGAGAGCATCTGAGCAGAGAACATCTTAGTTTCATTCCAAGGGTACGTCATCCTGTATCCAGGCAGCTATAGTAGGATAATGGGCCCCATTTCAACGCACCAAATACAAAGTCACCCTCAGCTGTGCCAAAACTTAGATTTCCAGAATGAATTCACCATTTCACTATAAATGTTAAGCCAGATCCAAGTTCCTCCATCAGAGAAACTGAAATAAAGACTAGAGGCAGAGGTGGGGAGAGGAGTTGAGAGAAAATGAGAATTAATTTCTGTGCAGCAGATGGTTCAAACATTGTCAACTGCTCTGCCAGCCTGGCTGTCATATCCTACAAAATACTCCCTGGCCTTGGTGCTAGATTATCATCTTTCTGAGCACAGTGAAGGGGCAGAAAGGGAGGTGACTAAACCACCCCCCAAAAGAGTGGCTGACCAGTGATTCTGATAGGCTCCTTTCTCAGACCAAAGGGAGTAAGGTGTCTAAAGTAAGGTGTTTAAATCAGTGAAGCACCAGAGTTCTTATTGTGGCTTCTCAAACCACCCAGCAAACCCAGGCTTGTGGAAAGCATCAGTAATAGGATGGCTAGAACAGCCAACCCGAGTTTCCTCATCTCTACAGATAAAGAGCACCTCATCCTGGAAGAATCCAGCATGATGGATGCACCTAGAAAGTGAGATGAGGATATATCCTAAATGACCATGAATGAGGACCATGCTATGTATCATGTGTAGCCCTGAAATGCAGGCAGGTTTGGAGACAGGGTTAGGAATTAGGCTCCTGTAGACACACAGGAGGCAGAAAATAGTCACTTACAGCAGCAGTGGGGATGGAGGTATAGATAAGTAGTGCAGAAGAATTTGTAAAGTAGAAAAAATAGGACTTAGGACTGAACTGGCTTTCTCCTGGTTCTTTCTCTCTGGCAAACCTGTCAGTAATCAATTTGTATTTTAGCCTCTTTTTTTTTTTTAATATACTGAGAGAACTATGACAATATTCCTTCACCCTTAGAAAATTGTACAAAGTCTGACAAAGAGAAAATGCCCAATAAATATTGCATCAAAATAATGAATGAAATTGGAAAAATTCAAGGAACAGTGTAGGATAACTCCTAAGGTTTAGTTTAGACAATGGTGGAAACTACATTGAGCTACACACTTGTCTAGTCGTCTTCCTATCACCACAATGAAATACCCAACATTTCTGACTATTGGTTCACAATTTGGGAGGATTTGGCCCCATGTGTTAGACCCATGATGAGACAGCACATTGTGGTAGTAATACAGTTCCTTTCAGAGCAATGAGAACTTTTGGTTCAGATAGGTGTGACACAGGAATTGAAGATGCCAGACACTCAATGGTCACTAGAAGCCACTTGAGAGGTGGGGAGAGGAGTTGAGAGAAAATGAGAATTAATTTCTGTGCAGCAGATGGTGCAGTGGCTCTCTAGTTCATTGTCTCATGTTCATGATGGCTAAATATATGAACTTATAAGCAAAGCAAATGCAAACCATAATAGGTAAGAAATTGCCAGGTGGTGGTAGCACACGCCTTTAATCCCAGCACTCCGGAGGCAGAGGCAGGAGGATCTCTGTGAGTTCAAGGCCAGCCTGGTCTACAGAGCTAGTTCCAGAATGGTTAGGGTTATTGCACAGAGAAACCCTGTCTGGGGGGGGCAGGGAGGGGGAGAGGTGAGAAATTAACGAAGACCAAAGGGAACTCCCAAAGCTAAAGATTTGTTGCAAGAAGAAAGTAGTCAGGGCAGCTCCCAGAGCCAGTGGGGGACCCGAGTGGATGGCCACAAAGCTGTTTATAGGGGTAAAGAGAGCAGGGGTGGGGATCATAACATTACAGAAACTGGACAAAGGCTGGGGTGATCTCTGTTGAGATTGGTTAATTCTCTGAGTATATCGGAGGCCAAGTCAATGAGGGGTGATATACTGTATGTTCTTATGGTCATGTAGTGCCCACCCAGTTAGAGTACTAGAAGCTTCCCTCTGTACATCTCTGACTTCATCTTTATTAGCTGCTAATCTTGACTGTGTGTGAGATTTAGCGCCTTCTGGGGTTGCTACTTTCTCACCTTGTAGGTATTGCTAGTCTTAGACCTTGATGGAATCTCATGTTTGTCTACATAACCAGACAGGTTTTTTGCCATGATAGCTTGGGTTGAATGAGAATTTTTTTCTCAGCCCAGTTGAGTAGTTTTTAAATGAAAGATTCAGCATTTCAAAACCAAGCAGTTCTGTTCACACACTTATGATCCCAACACTCAGGAGACATGCAGGGGGCAAGAAGGCTTTGTGAGTTCAAGGCCAGTCTGGTCATCAAGAACCAGGTCACTCAGGGTCCTCTATCTCCTCTGCAAATATAATACCACCAAGTAGTAAACTGAACCCTGAAACACCTGGGGTTTTTTTGTTGTTGTTGTTATTGTTTTGTTTTGTTTTTGTTTTTGTTTTTTTGTTTTGTTTTGGTTTGGTTTTGGGGGTTTTTTTTTGTTTTTTGTTTTTTGTTTTTTTTTGTTTTTGTTCTTAAGACAGGGTCTCACATTGTAGCCCCGATTGGTCCCTAATACCATATAACAATAGCAGCAGCCAAAGTCCACCTTAGTTTTGCCTGCTTAAAAGGTAACTCTTATCACAGATACTGAGATGTAGTTGTGATCTTCCTTGGTTACCTCACATCCAGCTCTTTTTCTATGGCACAGTCTGTCATGGGTGGAAGCTATTTAGAAGCCATTTTTACTTACAATTTAGTCTGTTACAACTAACTGCAGTGGGAGGGAGACTATGTGTATGTTTTGGGGGAAAGAGTATTTGTGAGAGTCAGAGCCAGCTGGAGCCTGCTGACCCTGACTTCATCTTCCCAGAGCCTTCCCAGAGCTTTCTGGTCAGCTTAGGTATCCCAAACCCAGCTGCAAACCTTGTTATTTCCTATTCCTGGTGTTCCCAGTGCTCTTGAAGAAAGGGGCACTAAGAAGGCTAAGGATAGCCAGACTAACTTTTGAGTCTCCTGACCAACAGATTCCTATGAGACGATGAGTAAATTCAGAATAGAGAGCAGGCCACTAAATACACATATAGGGAATCACTGTCTCTGGTATCATTGAACTCAAAAGAAATGAGACCAGCAAAGGAAAGAACATTGAGAATGAAGGACTCCAAGGGCCAAGCACAGAAGCTCTGGGGAATGCCATCTTACCGAAGGGGGACGTAACTCAACAAGCATGCTGAACATGAGCACAACGTGGGGGAAAAGCAGAAAGGAAGACATCTGAAGAAGCCAAAGTCTTCAAATAGCAGCATGCTGAAAGACCCAAAACTGTCCAGCATATTTAACCACCAGGTCCCTGGTGTGAGACTAGACCCAAGTCAGGGGTGGGCTATGGACAGTGCAGAGAGAAGAGTACATAATATAAATTCTCCCTTCTAGGAAGTTTGGTTGTGGAATGAAGGATATGGGTGATAATCTGAGCAGAAAAAGTATGCTTTTAAGAGAAAAATAATTCCAATCATTTGTTAATCTGCTAATTCAGAAGAAAGAGAAGATTCAGGAGAGAGAGGAGAATAACTAATGAGGAGGGAGCAAACGGTCTCTAGAACCAGGCAATGGTCCCTCAACTGTCTCCTGGGGCTGTGCAGGAGGAGCAGAAGGAAAGCTTAAATGTGACAAGTGCAACCGAGGGACTCACCTTGACAATTTCCATTTTGTTTTCTGTGAGACACAGGTGGAAGAGTGACTTTCCAAGTATATTTTCACATGATGTTTTCCATGACACTTCCAAGACATCAGATGATAATGAATCTTCTGTTCTTGAAATGCTCAAGCGCTGGTTGAGCTGTGAAACTAAGATGGGCTCTGGCTGTTGGTGTTGTTCTGTGGTGTTGGGGATCAAACTCATGCAGACTAGGCAAATGTTCTACCACCAAGCTACATAACTCAACCCAGAACTGTCTGGTTTTTAATAATCTACCTCACAGGGGCTAAAAAATATTCTTCATGTATCCGAGTCTTCTTGTCTGGAAAGTAATGGAGTCCATGTCCCCTTGTGTTGTTGTAGAAGTTAACTAAAAATGAATCCACACAACTGCTGTCATGAGTGCAAACAATGCTAGCTGTCATTATCACTTCACTTCAAGTGTAGACTCAGGTTTCCTGGTGGTGACTCTGGGTGTTAGTGGGATGTAGAAAAGAGTACTGTTGCAGGTGTTCACAGACAGAAGCAAGTTAAGCAAGTTTGCACAAGGAGTGTGAGATGCCAAAGCTCTTGGGGGAAAGGGTGTAAACTCTTTCAAACTTACCACACTAAAAAGCATCAAATTCAATGTCTGGCCCTTAGGCCATGGTTTCTTTTTCTTTTTTTTTTTTTTTTTTTTCATCACATCCTGAGAAATCTGGTCTTTCTCTCAACCTAAAGGAATAACTGATATATACCTGATATATCCAAGTAATTAAAATATAGCTGAGATTGGAATGAGCTAGATGTGGTTGCTTAAACTTGTAAGCCTGAGACAGGAGGATTGCAGAAAGTCTAAGGTTAGCATAGGTACACAGTGCATTGCAGGCCATTCTAGGCTACAGAATGTTTCAAACTAGCCAATCAATCAAGACTGGAACTGAAGTCATGTGAAAGGCAAACTCTTGCCATTCTCAATGTATTTTCTTATAATAGCCAAGATTCTCTAGCCCCAGTCTTTGGCCAACGTAAGGTAAGGCATTGTTAACCCCAAGTGACGGTTATAGAAGGGTAAGAAGCCTAGCCTGGAGCCTAAATGCCTACCTAGTGCTAGGTCCTGGGCCAGGCACTGGGAAGACAGACCACTGTGGAAGAGACATACTTGTGGAGTTCACATTGTCGGGTGAGAGGAAGACTGTAAACAAACATATGTCATGTCATCCAGCAACAACTGCTCTCAGGGAGGAGTGTGCCTGGCCTCTGTCATCATGGCCAGGTAGATGCTTAGATCAGAAGGTATTCAGCTGGTGGCTTCTGAACAAAGAATCAAAGTGAGGGGCAAGCCATGGAAATGTGAAGCAAGTTGAAGGAGGATCTTTCTAGACGAGAAAATGAGCAGAGATAAGGATGCTAGGATGGAATGCATTTGACATATTAGAAGGCAAGAATGTCCAGAGCAGAGTGAAGCAAGGAAAAAAGGAAAGGAATGAGACAGAAACAACTAGTCAGAAGCCAGACCACACAGCAAGTAAGCCACTCAAGTGTTGGGTTTTATTCTAATGTGACAAGGAGGCCTGGAAGAGTTTTTGGCAGAGTAGTAACATTTTGTGATTGACAGATGGCTCCCACTGCTGTATGGAAGAGGGGTGGTCAGGAAAGTGGGATGTAAGTGAGGGAAGATGGTGACTTAGACCAGGGTAACACTGCACATGGTAAGAACACTAAGATCGAGGCACATAATAGTGAGGGTAGGACCCACAGCGTTTGCTTACGCCTTGAATATGGAATGTGAGCAAGGAGAGTTCCTTGTTTCTTCCTGGTCCACTGCTGAGTAGTAGTGTCCTTAGTTGCTGATATTTTATAAATAACTTGTTATCCATGAGGATACACCATAGGTTTGCCCAAAGGCCAATCTGGTAAGGTCATTTTCTCAACTGAGGTTCTATTTTCCAAAATGGCACTAGCTTGTGTTAAGTTAACACAAAACTAGCCAGCACAGAGTAATTTTATGCCAAAATAAAAAGCAAAAAACAAAACAACAACAACAAAAAAAAAAACAGGTTGTCACAAACAGGTTATCATTTGGTGAGCACCAACTTAGGACATCATACATCATAGCTGCAGGATGCAAAAGTAGAACCCACATCAGAAGTAAAAAGGTTCATAAACCACGATGAAGGCTCTGTCTGCCAGTGTTAAACTGCTGAGCTCCCAGGATACATCTATTTCTAGGGAACCATCTCCTCTGGATTTACCCACTGAACAGACGGATGTCATGGTGTCTTCCCAAAGTTTCACCTAAGGGACCTATTCCAAACAATAGGCCAAAGTCATGGAGACTAAGAGGGTTAAGAAAGTCTTTGAAAAGCATGTAAGCCAACAAAAATAAGAATTTGATCCAGGCCTGGTGGGGCTCACCTATAATTCCAATTACTCAGAAGGCTGTGGTAGAAGGATCCCAAGTTCAAAACCTGCCTGGAATACAGACAGAATGAGTTCACAGCCTAGGAAACCTACTGAGACTCTATTTCAAACCATTTTAAAGAGGCTAGGAATCTCACTCAGTGATAAATGTTGCCTACTATGCACTAGTCCCTACACTGAATCCTAAATACTGCAGAGAGGAATGGAAAGAGACTGGAATGGAGGAAAGGAGAGGGTAAAAACGAAAGAAAAATTGGTGTTTGGAGAGGTCACTGAAGGGGTTTCCTCAAATTCTTCCTCTCCTTGTACCCTGCCACCTCCTTGAGGCTCACCCCCCACACACACACACACCAAAGCCCAGAGAGTTCTCTGAGCACACAGTAGGGCGCAGCCTGTACAAGCCTGCTTCCATATGCACCAAATGCTGTGACATCTGGAGAATCTCCCCTGCCCAGAACTATGCAGAACTTTTCTTTAGGCCAAAGAAAGGCTCCTCTTAAAAGGAGCCCTGAGTTCAAAGGAAGGCCTCAGAGCCTGTTACAACTAATGTGTGGTTCTGAAGCACAGGCTGCCTAGTTTCTGCAATGTACCTGCTTCTGGAAGATATGCTTGTGGCCTATGAGTAAGATACTATGTGCAGAAATAAACAAGGTGATCGTTTGTTTCCTTAGGAACCGTTAACGTTTAAGTTAACTACTACTTAATGTTTAAGTAGTTAAACATTAACAACATCTGTGATTGTGCCTGGGAGCAGATGCTCTGGGCCCACTGGAGTAGTACTGAAAGGAGGGACACCAGAGGTCTAGATACACATAAAATATGAATGGAGCCCCTTGGACTTGGTCAGAGAATAGCATGTGGTAGCTGTATGCAAGATGGAAGAATAGGTATACAGTTTGTTCATCCCCTAGCCTGGCAATATTTAAAACTACCCTCCAAGCTGGTTCGGGATAAGTTTTACAGTTAATTTTATAAATGCTTCATGTGATACTAGACACTCATCAAATACCCCACTATCAATATACAGTATAGGATCTCTGAATTCACCATGTCAGACTAGAAAAAATATATTGCTAACAAGCTAAGAAAATGGATTTAAAAATAAAGAAGGTAAAAAGTGAAGAAACAGAATGTAAAATAAATGGAAAACAAGTAAGTTACTAGATACAAAAATGTCAATGGACTGATAAAATTTTACTAGCCTGGGTGATGGAGGAAATCCCAGGTATAAGTTGCTCAGAAAAATATACCTTAAATATCGGGAAACTGAAACACCAAAAGAATGGCAAAGTATATGCAATGCAAATACTAGCCAAAAGAAATTCAGTACAGCCACCAGTAGGGTGACAGTACTCATTACATCAAGAAGCTTTAATGACAGAAAGAGCTATTAGTAATAACTGAAGGCAGCAGTTATAACTTTCTATGCATCTTTTTAACATAGGTTAAAATATGACAGAACTAAATGGAATGCTGACTTTTATATAAGAGGTTGGAGTTAGAATGTGTCTATAAAAGGTAAAATTCCTTCCCACAGGAACAAGTAGACAACCAACAGAGTAGCAAGAACTCAAGGAAATCAATAGTTATAGAGTGAAATGTAAGCAAGGGAGACTGAGGAGATGACTGGGTGGGTAAAGTGCTTGTGATGCAGGCATGAGGACCTGTAACCGGATCCCCAGCAGCCATGTGAAAAGCCAGGCATGGCCATACATTTCTTCAACCCAGTACTGGAAGGGTACAGACAAGTGAATTCCTGAGGTTTGCTGAAAGACCAGTCCCGCCAAAACAGTAAGCTCCATGTTCAGTGAAAGACTGTCTCAAAATATATAAGGGGGAGACTTAATAGAAGACATCAACCTCTAGCCTTCACATACACAGAGAGACAGAGACAGAGACAGAGATAAAATTAAATTAAGCTTAAAAGTCAGCACAATACCACAATCAAATAATACCACAATCAAAGGGACATTAAACAGAACAATGTACTAACCAAAGATAAAATATGTATTTTTTAAAACAAAGAAATTTTACCAAAATTATCTTGATGCTAAGCCATAATGCTAAGGATTTTAAAAATTACAGAACATGTTTCTAACCACAGTAGAATTAAACTAGAATCTAGTTGTCTTTAATAATTTAATTAGAATCCAATTGTCTTTAAAAATTACTTTTGAAAATCTCCAAATACTTACAAATATCAGTGAATAATAGCTCTTACTAATAAAAATAATGATCAGATATACTTTACACCTTCAAGAGTTAAAACACCCTCTGGTAGGATAGAAAAGGCAGTCATGGAAAACAGAATTGCATACAGGGAAGACTGTGGCATGTGCATTATAAGGATACCAGGCAAGGTCGTGGATGAATTCAGGAGGGGAACAAGGGCATGACCTATGACCTGTAAGGGTGGATGGCCAGGGAAGGTCTTGTAGGTGTAGAGAAGATTTAGGGTTAGATCTTACAGAATGGGAAGAGCTTGATCAGAAGATTGAAGAAAGAGGCTGTGGATGCCATGTGTGACAGATCCAGCTAGATACAGCTAGCTACAGATGAGGGCCAGGCCAAGGTATGATCTAAACTCCAGACATTTAGACTGGTGAAAAAGTCAGCTACTGGGAGTGCAGCAAGGAAGAAAGGATGAAGGGGGCAGATGCTGAGAGCCAGGACAGGTGCTGTGGGTGTTATTCTGAAGCCCACAGTGGGGATGACAGGAATCTCTTAAAGCATGTGAGTCTAGAATAAGCTAACCCTGGGGGAAGCAGCCTGGCGTCTGTGCATGGCATGAACTGTAGCTGGTAAACTGAGGAGCACAGAGCAGGGAGACTGAACGAGAGCTCAACCTTGACAGTTGATGTGATGGGGGAAGGAGAGAGAAAGGAGCTGTAGAGAAGCCCAAGCCTCCCTCCTAACAGCCACCCACATCCCTCACTCGCACAGCAGCCTAACAATGCATTAAAATCACCGCCTAATTGCTCCTTTCAAAGTTAATGCTCTGAAATGGGGAAGTGTGTGTTTAATGTTTAGTCTCATCTCTGCCGCCCAAGCCCCAATTTGAAAGCCAAATCTTTTTTAAAAATAGAATGAGATAAACCCCTAGACACAGTTCCGACCCTCAGAATCCCACGTTTTCCTCTTTCAAATCTGTCTTTCTCTGGCAGTTTGAACAGGTGACCTGGGAATCCTGTCTGGATGGAATCCTCAAAGTGTCAGCAGCTTCCTCCTAGCTCCATTCCTGAACTCTCAGGCAGAGCCCAGGAAGACTTCAGTTAGGCAAAGACATGACTGTTTCAGCCCCTTCAGGCCCACAGCCCCTTTCCCGCTACATGAAGACCATCAACTGGAGCAGGGTGTCCCATAGGGACTCCTGGCCACACTCAGTGTAGAAGGAAATGGCTTCCTCTCCTGTCCTCAGTGATCACCACAAGCAATGAATGGGGCACAGTCAGTCTTTGTGCTCCTAGGTTTACAACCTCTTCCAACATCCCATCTGCAGCATTGCCCACTGGCATTGCAATTGTAACTTTCCTACCAGCATACCAAGAAAAGGGGCAGGAATGGTACCTTTTCCACTGTTCTTTACAGGAACCCAAACCCACCAGGCATCCTTCCAGCCAACTCCTCTGTAATTCTCCTACCTCTAGCTTCTGTTAGGATTTCCTAGCCAAACCTTCTCTCACTTCCAAGGACACTGATGTCACCATACAGTTGCACACTTCTGTTACATCTTCTGGTTATAGTTCCCATATCTCTATACTTCCTGGAGCAGCTCAGTCCTGGCTTTCTGTCTTTTGTCTCCTGGCTCGATCCTTTGAGCTATCTAGAACCTCCAAATCCATGAAACTCCCTAAGTCTCCATTCCCTTCTTTAAAGATGATAATATTAGAAACATCAAGATGATTATAAGCATTATATGAGATAAAATGTATAGGTCAGCCTACACTAAAAGCTTAGAAAACAATAATTACAACTGTGATTAATTGAGTTCATCGAAAACCCTGATCTTGACTCTGAGCTGGGGATTATATTCATCATAAATATGCTGAGTATGTTTATCTGGGTACTGCAACATACACCTCATCATCAGCATGGGAGAGTATACAGAGCTACAGAAACAGAGCTGAGGAGAATGCTCTAAGTATTGTACATACCGGGCACAGTAGCCTGCCTTCTCAGCCATGCCTGTCAATCCTGTTAACTACCCTAAGAATACATAGTATGCATGATCTGTGCCTGTGAGAGGAAATGAGTATCCTGCCAAAGTCTGCACAATTTGGATTGGATCCCTGTTTTGTACATCTCAAGAGCTCTCTTTTCCTTCTGCTATATACTAAAGTATATGGCACTAGATATGGGGGGGGGATCACTCAGAGAACCAGCCAGGGAGTTGCATCAGCTGCTAAAAGCTACTGAAATTCAAGTATTCATGTAACCAACTGGTGAGTGCCAATATCATTGCTAAGAAGCAGAAATGCTTCACCTACTGGCAAAGTCTTTACAACTGTTTCCCCACACTTCTTTACAAAGAACACACCAGAGTCTTTCTCAGGAATCTTGTCCCTCCCTGGAGTTGAGGTAAATGGTTTCTGGTTCTCTTGGGAGATGTTAATGGTCTCTGTCAATTGGCTTTTTATCAATGAGACAAAATACCTGAGAGAAACAATTTTAAAGAAACTGAGATTTACTTTGACTCATGATTTCAAAGCCCTCGGCCTACAATGACTTGATCCCATTGCTGTGAACTTGTGTTCAAACAGAGCACCAGGGCAAAGATCACGGAGTGGAACAAAGCTGTTCACCCATGGTAGCCAGGGAGCAGACAGTAAGCAAGGGTCCAGGAGAAAGATACAACCTTCAAAGTCAACCTCAATGACCTACCTCCTCCAACTAAGTCCCACCTACTCAGAGCCAGCCCACTGCTGTGAAGTCATTAATGGATTAATGAGTCCTTTCACAAGATTAGCCCCTCATGATACAGTCACTCAATAGCACCAACATCCAGGAACCTAGGTTTCAAAATAAGCATCTTTTAGGCAGACTATTAACATTCAAACCATAAAGCAGTCCCTGAATGGGCTCAGACACTAGTACAGAAAAGGGCACCAGGAGATGGAGAAAGGTAGGTTGAAAATGGGAGTGAAAGGAGGAAGCTGCTAAACCTTAGTGCTGAAGTCCCAAAATTCCATGCTTGTTTCCAATTTTCTGTTGGGGTCTCTCCTTTCATTAAAGAGGGTCTTAAGCAAAGGTCATTATCATGGTCTGAATGTAGCTAAGCCTGGGGGTAAGACATAGTCTCAGGCACAGCACTTTTCAAAGTTTAGTATGCCACAAAATACCATGGGTCTCTTGTTGAGAAGCAGAGAGCTCAGCCTGGTGTGGGCCTGAGATTCTGCATTTCTAACAAGGTCTAGGAGACACCATTGCTGTTGTCCCATAGGCCACACTTGGAGCCCTGAGCTCCAAACACCCTTTCCCTTTGGCTTAGGACACTGGGAAGCCTGCTGTTTCAGCACCCTGCCTGCTGTGTTTCTCTTCATAGATGGTCAGAATGCCACCTGTACGGAGCCCACTGAGCTGTCAGGGTGGCCCATCGCACAGGTGGGGAACCCACTCCAGTACATGTGCATCACACACCTGAACCACCAAGACTACATCTTCCTACTGCTCATCGGCTTCTGCATCTTCGCTGCAGGCACTGTGGCTGCCTGGCTCACAGGTGTGTGTGCTGTGCTATATCAGAATGCCCACCGAAAGTCAGGTGGGGATGATACCGAAGATGAGTCTGAAAATAGAGTCACCAAGCAGATTTTCCAAAGAAACGGTTACTTCAGCCAGGGTCGATTCCCTAATCTGATCTAGCTGTCAGAGAGCACTACCAATTGTGCCTTCCCTGGTCTGGCTCTTTGCTTTCTCTCTCACCCTCCCATCTTACCACCGCTGTTTTGGAGACCGAAACCTCTCAGCAAAATAAAGTATTTTGGTGAGTCATTTCTGAGGCTGGTCCCTTCCTGCTATACCAGACCCCACACACTTCCTTGTGCTCAGCAGAATGGAGTGAAAAGACACAAGAAAAGTTGTTGGATTCATCTAAATGCCAAGGAAGCCCACCCTAAAAGCAAATGGTCTTGTATCTAATTACTATGTCTCAAAAGTAAATGCTGGAGAGAGATGAAAAATTCAAAACTTAAAGTCTTTCTCAAAGAGCAAACAATCTGCCATGCAGGCCAAAGTACTGTGTGGCCATGAGTTACCTTCACATGCCATCTCATAATTATCAGATGATATTAGTAAAACCTACCTGTAAGATGAGGACTGGTGTATTTGACCACTGACTGTAAACACTTAACAACATAACTAAAGGTTTAACATCTACTATATTTAGATCTAATAACTATGTTACAATGCCTTTGCCAAACAGAGATATGAGGTACACAGAGGTGTCACTAGTAACAGAATTCTTATCAAGTGCCTAGCATTGTAACCAGCTCTGCACACATTTCACTTACTAGATTAATTCTCTCAACAACAGGGCCAAGTGGTCAGTGTGGCCCTTGTTATTTCTGAGGTACCTGGCCATGCAGTAGCAAACTCCAGTTTGTAGAAGTATGATAAGAAGGAGAACAATTGTTGACTGCCTGACACCAAAACTGATGCCCTGTGCCTCTGTGCTCTGTGAGCTGCTGTCCTGCTTGAGGTGTTCAGCAGAGCAGTGAAGTGCACACTGGTGTGGTCCCACTGTCAGTGATGCACACATAAAGGGGAAGCAGTAAAAGAGAAGGGCAGCTCAATGCAGGCACAAACACACACTCCAGGTTTCTCTTTGCTTGCTACCCAGATCAAATCAAACTCCCGGTTATGGTTGAGATGATAATCCCCACCCATGAAAGTGGCTGTCCCTAAAGCCCCCAACTAGACCTATTCTACGTCTAAATCTCTAATCACCACTGTTCTTCAGTTTGTTTAGTGCAATGATTTAGAGCCTTGAATGAGAAGCTGAGATCCCATGCCCAGTTTTGTATTTAATCACTATGTAAATTCAAGTTTCCTACTCATAAGAATGATCTCAAGTGCAGAGACCATCTTCTTTCATTACCCTGTTCTCTACTTACACAGTACACATGATGGTGCCTCATGCAAAGCATGGGCTCAGTGTTAGCTATTGAACTCCACTCAAAGCCCAGTCCAGCAACCATTCCTACCTTGTCATCCTAAAGTGAGGAGTGACCATGGAGGAGTTAATTCACATCTGTATGGTGCCTTAGTTTCTTCCTTTGTATATGACATAAATCACAGTATATGTCATCTAGGAAAGCTGAGAATAAAATAAATATTAATCACGAAAATCTATTTTAGTAAAATTTGTGTTGAGGAATAACTTCAGACTTATAGACAACTTGCAATGAAAGTCTCCAAGTACCTCATCTGGCTTTCACTAACACCACCTCATACTTTACAATGATATCTTTGTCAAAACTAACAAGCATATTGGAATATTGTTTCTCCTTGTTTTTGTTTTTTTAAGACAAGGTTTCTCTGTGTGGCCCTGGCTGTCCTGGGACAAGCGCTATAGATCAAGCTGGCCTCTAACTTGCAGAGATCTGCCTACCTCTGTCACCAGAGTTCTTGAATTAAAGACATGTGCCACCACAGCCCAACAAGAATATCACTCTTAATAAAATTCCAGACTTATCTGGAGTTTACCAGTTTCTTCCTAATGCCTTTTTTTTTATTCTATGATCCTATGCAGAATACCACATTGGCATTTAGAACATTTTCATAATAATAGTAATTATATCTAACATATATTAGGTAGTTCTAGAAGTCAGATGTTATTTTAAGTTTGTGTACACACACACACACACACACACACACACACATATACATACATATATATATATATATATATAAAATTAATGAATCATTAGAATCTTATGAGGTCAGTATTACTCAAACAGAGTATGAAATTGAGACTTAAGAGAGAAAATTGCTTGCTAAATGTTACACAGCTAACAAGGCCAGAAGTCAAACCAGCTCTATCTGATTATATATAGTTTTCTCCAACATATTTTTCGGTGTTTTTATTACTCCTTTGAGGATTTCATACCATATATTTCAATCACATTCACCCCCAGTACCAAACTATTACTCAATACTACCTCAGAAACTTAGAGTAACAAGAAAGTCCTGACAGAAGAAACAGAGCTGCTGTTTTTCACAATAGCTTCTCCATTAAGATCACACCAGAGTGGACTGAGCAGCTCGTCTAAAGGGTCTTGAGGAGGCCACAGGGCATAGGGGTTCTAGTACTTCTTGGTGGAAACACAGGGCAACAGAGTGCTGAGTGGGAGATAGCCACACAGTTAGGAAGAGCTCAAGGGAGGCACACACCCCCAGTATGAAGGAGTGTGTCAGAAAGAAGAGACCTCTAAACTGGAGCCCAAAGGCAGAGGTAGGATTATCCAAAGTGGCAAAGTGGGGAGGTGGGTGACAAGAAGGCTTTCTAAGCAACAAGCACTGCACGCAAAAAGGCTGTGCTGTAGGAAGAACCTAGCACTTCACTGTAGTCAGAATATGCAGTCTAAGAGAAAGAGGGGTCACAGTGCTAGGGAGAGAGGCAGAACCAGACCCATAAGCCTTAGATCCCTTCCATTAGTTGGGATTATGATGTGCTATGCCAAGTAACAGATAACTCCAATGTATCACTGACTTAGCACACTTCTTTCTTATTTGTGTAAAATCACATGGGCAGGGCAGCCTCACCCCTGCCCTATAGTTACAGAATCTAGAACATGGCCCTGGAAAAAGAAAATAAAGGTACATTTCTGGACCTTAGCAGTTAATGACACATGTAACTTCCATTCACTTTTTTATATGGTCTCCCCAACCTTACTGTAAGGAAAAGCATGTGACAGGAAGATAAAAATGCTATGACAACAAAAAGCAAAAGAACAAAACAAACTGTCTCTACCTCACCAAGATAAGGGATTTGAATTCCCTACTGAAATACACTGGAGAATCTTATTCACAAAAGTGCTAATTAATTTTTGCTTTGGAAAACTCATACTGGGGCTAGAGCTTTGGTTTGGCATACTTGGGGTCCTGGGTTTAATTCCCATCATTGCAAAAAGAACAGGGGGAGGAAGGCTCACTCACACTTAACCCTGGTTATAAGGTAAAGAGGAGATGAGTGAGACACAAGAGAGAAGATGTGAGACCAGCTGTGCTGCATCTTCCCTGGGAGACATAAGGGAAACTAACCGAGGGCAGTAGACATGGAGACAACGAGAACTAGAGAAGTCTTAGAAATAAGACCAGAAATACAGTTTGATGAGTGGCTGAACAGGAAGATGGAGAATTGCTGGAGAGAAGATTAGGAAAACTTAGGATGCCCAAAGTTCAGATTTGGACTGCCAGGTAGCTGGTAGCACAAGTCACTAAGAGAGTCTCACAGCATATTGGAGGCAAAACATAAAAACAAACACCTGGATAATCCATAAAATATGGGGAAGTGACAGGGACATGTGTGGAAGACCCAGCAGCAAGAAAGAGCTAACTGCTCCCTCTCAGTGGAGTGACAGACAGTATCTGAAACTGAAGTCACATAGGAGCAATATGTGTCTTTTGGAGATATCAAGAGTCAGTCCAAGGGGTTTCAAGTGTCTGTCTTGCATGGAGCAGGATGGAAAACTGCTGTTGTCATGACTACTATAGTACAGCTGTTGTTTTCTAAATAAAGATGGGCATGTACACTCAATTCAAATGGGTGTTTAAGAATAGAAAGGACAGATGACCTTGTCTACAAAGTTGTCTTCCACGAGATATCTTCACCCACCTCCCCCAGGGGCAGCCATCAGGACTCTAAAAGGCAGCATACCCATGCTCACACTACCCACTGTACTTCACTGGCACTGGGCCCCTGAACTTAAGTTCCAGAAAAAGCAATGGGATATTTTATATAGGAGGCCATGTTTAATGTAAATCTTGAAAAGATATATAGACTTTTATACCACTGGAACCATTTCAGTTGGATGCTGCAAGTGAAAGCTTGGAAATACAATGAAGGTAGGTGTGTGGGGAACACATGTAGTTGTTTGACTGCTTGGGGATTCACTAAGGGTTGGGACAGAAGACTCATTGAACCATTTTATGAAACGGTTTTTGAGTGTTTCTCCAAGTAAAGTCCTTATTCCATTGGTACCAGGGTCCTTCAGGTCTCAGTACTTTATCCTCAGAAGGGGTAGTCATAAATGCATATTTTGTGATGTTCTTCAGTTTTTGAGAAACACTTCTGTAAGAGGATAATGAGACTTTGAGCCTCATAGGATGCAAGAGCTTCTTTGGTCTATAGTAGACCCCAACCAAGTGATCAAGTCAAACAGCCCGCCTGCCTAGAAAGAATAACAGGTGTTGGGATCGGCAATGCCCAGACATTCCTGCTTACTGCTCTCTGCAATTACTGTCTTGTGAAAAGATTTCTGCTTCACAAGATAAGGTAGAAGAGCTCTAAGTTTAAACTACAGCTTTTCTTCTGTATATGAGCTTCAGGGTTTGGACTCAGTCTCCTCAAGCCAGGTAGTTGGGAGATTATATATCTCCAAGGTGACCTCTAAATCTAACCTATGGATTACTATCCATAGGTTATCCAGAAAGTTCAAGAGACTGCTGAAAAACAAAAGGAAAATAGAGAACTTTACAAAAATATTGACTAGGGATAGGGACAATCTACAGCAAGCACACAAATATGTATTTAGTCTCATTAGAAACCAAAGAAATGCACATTAAAACAAGAGGTGTTGGGATTGAGAAAATAGCTCGGTGGGTAAGAACACTTGCTACACAAGCAAGAGGACCTGAGTTTGGATACCCAGCATCCACATAAAAAAGGTGTGTGGCTGCTCATGCCTATAACCCCAGCACAGGGTGCAGGCAAGCAAGGACAACAGGACTGTAGGGGATTGCAGGTAACCAATGTAGCAAAAAGTCAGTAAGCTCCAGGTTCAATGACAGACTCTGTAGAGAAAAAAGCAGAGAGTGGCAGAGGAAAACACAGGGTTCTTATCTGTTCTCCACATACATAGGCATGAATATATACCTGCACCACACACACACACACACACACACACACACACACACACACACACACACACACAAAGAGATATCAAGTTTAGTAGTATTAGGCCAGCAAAACTTTGCTATGTGGAATGATAAAATGTTGGCTCCTTGAAATCTAACACCTGTGTAATATGGCACCTTGAAATGAAGCAGAGCAGAGTGTTAACTCCCCTTGGTGACTTATAGATGGGAAGACATTAGTGTCCCACCCCACTCTACAGATAAGACAAGTCACAGATATCCCATTTCAATGCATGAGAATTTAGCAATCCTAAAATGGCAATCATTCAGGTCTTCTGATACCTTGTTTGCTACATTCTTTACCAGTAATACACATTCATTCTCTCCCTCGCCTTTCTCCTCCCTTCCCCTCCCCTCCCTCCCTCCCTCTCTCTCCCCAAGATTTCCTTGTCAGAGAAATTAACAAACTATGTTTTTCAAATCAGATTTTGTAAGATCCTACTCTCAACTCCTTCTAGCTTCTAACTGCTATCTTCTAACATTCAAGTCAAAAACCTGTAGATTTTGTACAAAGCACCTAAAAAAACTATGTTAGAAAAAATGTCACACAAATCATTACTAAGACTTTAAAAGGATTATATATTCTTTGTAAGGAGCCAGATGGTGGAGATGGCACACTGGTCTTCAGTACCAGTAGTAACATGTCTGACAGCACTGAAGAACCACTAAAAACATGAGAAAATTGTAGGGCAAAGCTAAGTCAAATGATGAAAGGATGCAGACTGGTTGGCTTCTTAAGCAGACCAATTATTTAGGCCAAGAGGTTAAGTTATAAGAACAATGCACGCAGGTATCCAACTTTGTGGCTAATTGCATGCTACTCCCTGGACTCATTTTAGTGATTCTGGGCTCATTCCCAATTAGCAGTCACTAAACCTGGCCTGTCCCTTTGATCCAGTCTCCCTCAGGAATTGCTGATGGCTTGTAATTCTTCTTTATTTACCTCCTCTGAAGTTGGTAAAGGCCAGGACAATGCCAGTAGCTCCCTACCAGACTCTCTAGATTGTGACACACAAAGCCAGCCTGTAGCAACTGACTGAGCCCTGAGAGCCTCCCACTAAGAAGCTTCTCTGGGCTTACCAGTTGCCAAAGAAAATCTCCTTAGGCTAATCTAGTCTTAACCCCTCATCCCCACCCAATGCAAGCAGGAAGATACTTACCACAGTGAGCAGCATCATTATTGACAGCAGTGTCTCCTCTGGAGCTGTGTGAGACAGAGCACATCACTAATCTCTGTCAGGTACAAACAGGAGTTGAATTCAGTCTATATCTTTGTATGAAGGATGAATATAATACATGGCAAAAAAAAAAAAAGTAAGTCCTCAAAAAAAATGGTGGCTTTGAGGAGATAAAGTTCCCTCATATGCACCATGGATGCATCAGGCTTGTTTAACACTCACCAACTCCAGAACATTAGGCCAGAGCATTGTATTACTTCTCTCAGTAAAGATTTGGTCAAGAACTTTGATGTCACTTCTGTCTCCCATCTTTCACAGCTGTGAATAAGAAATTCAGGCCAAAACAACTCTTTGGGTTGAAATTTTTTTCTGAGACAGGGTTTCTCTGTGGCTTTGAAGGCTGTCCTGGAACTAGCTCTTGTAGACCAGGCCTGCCTCTGCCTCCCAAGTGCTGGGATTAAAGGCAAGCACCACCACTGCCCAGCTGGTTTCTACAAGTCTTAACTGGGCTTTTATTCCATTTTATATAAGACTGAAGAGTTTCTAAAAAATTATTTGGGGCCTGAGGAGATGGCTCAGTAGGTAAAGTACTTGCCATGTAAGAATAAGGCCCTGAGTCCAGGTCCCCAGCATCCATGTAAAAAGCCATTACACACTTGTCTATCTGCTCCCAGCACTTACAGGGTGAAGACAGGCTTATGGAAGAGCTATCTGGCCATTTAATGTAGCAGAAATAGCAAGCCCCAATCCAGGCACAATGAGCAGCCCTGTCTCTATATAAATGAGGTAGAAACCAACAGAAGAAGATATAGGGGTCAATCTTTGGCTTCTATATGCAAGTACACAAACACACACATACACACACACACATTTTTTAGAAGTTTAAAAGTATGTATATGCCAGTTACTCTAATCAGGTCTTTATACATTTTATATATTTATACATTTATATATTTATTGAACTATCATACTGTACCCCATAAATTTATACATTCTAACTTAAAATGTTTTAATGATGTTCTTAGAAATTGGAGAATGAGACAGAAACTTCCTATGATCTTGTAGCCCAGGTGAAAATCACATAAGAAAATGCTAACATAAACCATATAATATATTAGCATTAACATGGTATTAACATTATTAGTATATATTAGTATAGGATGAGCTTTCCTGACACAAAAAGAAAAAAAAAACATCTCTCCCAGTCTGGAGAAGGGAGAGAGGACTTCACCAGGAAGGAGACATCTGAGCTAAAGCTTCAAGGGTGGAGGTCAGGGTAAGAACTTTCCAAACAGACAGAATCATGTGCAAAGTCCCAAGGTATAGGGATGGGAGGAGCATGACGTGCTCACGGGTTTGAAAGAAGAAAACCGTATAGCTATAATATAGGCAAGGAGACAGACAGTCATACAAAATGAGAGACAGAGAAATAGCAGCTCATATCATGGAAAACATCTGCTCCCTATCCTAAAAATTGTGGAAAGTCATTAAAGAGTTTTTAGGCTAAAATGAGATGTTTACAAGTTTTAATTTTTAATTATTTGACTGTGTTTATGTATGCAATACACACACACACACACACACACACACATACACACACACACACATACACACACACACACACACACACACACACACACACACACACAATTAAATGGGAAAGCTGGTGTAAGAAGACAGAGGAGAACTATTTCAAGAATGCAAATGAAAAGGTCATAGTTTGGTGGCATCAATAGGGATGGAGAAGTGCCAGGTTGATGAGGCCTTGAAGAGGTTTAAGGGTGCAGAGATGGCTGTGGTAAGGGAGTATGGGAAGGAACTGGAGACATGGCTGGGCAGTTAGGTTTGCTGGCTTCTCTAGAGGACCTGGGTTCTGTTCCACATACCCTCATGGAGGCTTACAATCCAGTTTCCACAGTTCTATAACTCCAGTTCCAGTAGAATCAACACTCTCCTCTGGCCTCCACAGACACTGCACACATGTGATGTACAGATAGACAAAATATCATACATATGCATAAAGTAAAAATAAATAATAAAATATTAAAGAGAAAGTGTAAGGGAAGCTAAGTGAGATCTAGGTGTCCTGTGTGTGCAAATGATTGAGTGGTCTGGTCCTGGAAGGAACTTAGTGTGGCCAGATTTATTGCTTTATTATACTTAGACGTAGAGGGATATAATAGGCGAGCCATCAGGTAGACGACTACTGGCTGCATGTTCCAGAACTCTCAGTCATCTGAGATAAAAATGTGAAGTTAAGAACCATCACAGAACAGGCTAGAGAGATGGCTCAGCAGTTAAGAGCTGGGTACTCCTCTAGAGGACCTGGGAAGAAAAGGAAGACATGGGAAAGAATTATGAGTCTTCATCTTACTGGCCTTTCCATTGCATCACCCCTCCTCACTTTATTTCCAGTAGAGGCTAGAACACAGAACTCTCGCAGTTGTCATTCCACCTCCCTGGTTAATTCTTCTCAGTCTAAACTTCATTCCTGGCCTACTTTTAAGACAGGTGGACCAGAGATCAGTTCCTAGTAGCTTTCTTTATTCTTTATATCTTTATATGTTACTCATGGTTTTAAATATTATTTCTCTGGCAACTTCCACAATTATACAAGATTCACATATCTAATGGGACAGCTATACCTGGATAATAGGCATCTCAAATATTCCAAAACTAGGTTTCTAGAGGCTGGAGAGATGGCTCAATTGTTAAGAGCACTGGCTGCTCTTCCAGAGGGCCCTGGGGTGAATTTCCAGCACCCACATGGCAGCTCACACCTGTCTGTAACTCCAATTCCAGGGCTTCTGACACCCTCACACAGACATGCATACAGGCAAAACACCAATGTACATAAAATAAAAATAATTTATTTTTTTAAAAAATCATTAGAGAGAGTTAACTGCAGCCACAGTTCTGTGTGAGTTCACCTGTAGAGAAGAGCAGAGAAAGAGAGGAAAGTGCCCAGGAAAGCCTGGAGCATACCATCATTTAACAATTTAACAAGTAATTGAGACTAAGAGGTAAGAAAAACAGTAACTTATCCACACAATAACAAAGTATCTTTCATCCGCTCTGTTTTAAATGACAAAGGCTGAAACCAGACCAGCTGCAGTAGCCAAAGAAAAAGAGAAAATGTTAAAAATACTTTGTGCATATGATTAGACCTTGGTTACCAAGAAATAAATGCCTTTATTAAAATTCTTACTTGATAAGATAGATTGCCTTCTCCATTTATAAAGTTCCTACCACACTACACTCCCCTTTAGGCAAAGGACACTTCTCTGACAATGTGAAGTTAGAGGTTGGCCATGTAACCATGGTTGTAGTATACACCGTGGCTATGCAGGAAGTTCACATACACTCATATGCAAGGGCTCCAGCTCCCTAAAATGTCTACCTTTACCACAAAAACAGCAGACCACCTCCTTTGAGGTCGAGGAAGGAAAAGACACAACAGCAGAGCTGACCCTAGCAAATCCCACTCAAAGCCAACCACCATGCAGTTCCTAAGAGACCTGAGCAAGAAATAAATCAATGTGAATCTGGAATCAGGTTGTTTGCTGCAACAGCAAAAGCTTCTTCTAGTTTAGTTTCCTTTCTGTTGCTTTGATCAAACACGCTGGCCAAAAATAGCTTAGTGAAGGAAAGGTCTGTTTCATCCTACCCTTCAAGGTCACAACCTACCCTGAGGGAAACATGGCAGGAAGTCTACTACTGCAGAGAACATTACTTACAAGCAGGGAACTCACACAAAACCAAGAAAGTACATCAGGAACCACAGCTGGCTCATGCTTAGTCTCCTATTCAACCAGGACTACCTGCTTAGAGGTTGTGCTGGTCACAGTGGGCTGAGTCCTGGTTAGGCACTTGAAACAACTCTAGATTATGTCAATTAAGGCTGACTAACTAGGATCCTCCCTGACAGTGAGGTTTCCTTAAAGCTAAATCTAGAGAGAGAGAAAAGACATTTAACCAGATTTACTGTACATCTAGCACTAATATGCATTTTCTAGAAACCATCTCATTTTAATCAATGATAATTATTTCTACCATTCTAAATGAAAAACTAAGGTTCAAATACATTTAATACATGTACTATGATCACAAAGCTAGAAAATAATGGAGATAGAACAGAATTTCACATAACTCCAATGCACTTCAACCTCCAAATTGCCATGTTGAAGGATTTTCCAGAAATCAAACCTAGGTCTCCCACACGTGGAAAGAAACAAATGAAAAACCTGGAGAACTATCCATACCATGAAGCAAGTTCAAAGCAATTAGCAGGAGGACCTGCACAGCTATACCAAAACTTCATCTGTGTGAGCTTCTGCTTCCTCCCACAGAGCCAGCCTATCACATGAAGAAAAAGGGGGCCTCACAGCTTCAAATCTGGTGATCAATCAAGTGCCACCAAAACCAGAAACAAAGATTGCACTCTGTCTTCTCCTCTATAGTCATATGCCCAAGTAACTCCCTGTTATCTGCTCAGTGGTCATAGTTCTCCATGACCCTCCCTTGGATTTCCTACCTAAGCCCTGGAGATACCACAGAAAGGCACAAGCTTTAAAATTAGACAGGTCTGGGTTTAAACCCTGCTCTGCCATCCCCAGCTCTGGGACCCTGGGACCTTGACTTTATCTCTCTAAATGCAAACTTTCTTGGTAGGGAATGTGGATAATAATAGCTCCATAGGTTGAGTTGTCTGGAGAGAAACTGAGGGAGAATACTCCCTTTTCCGTTGTGGGTGGTAAGCTACTTGCCTTGAGCTGCAGAGAGATTTCAGGGCCAGGGTGAAGACCTTGAAAACAGCATCTTCCTCACTGTCTCCTCTCCTTTTATGTCTCACCTAAAGAGAGGCAGTCACCACAGGCACCAAACATACCATTACCAAACTGTGAACACTCAGTTTCTGTCCTTTCCCCATATTGCTTCTAACTGCCTAACTCATTTTAGAGATGGGCAAGTGGCCACCTGAAGGTTAGAGCTGCTCTTCACCCCAGGCCACTGACTTTACCATTGTCCTGTTGGCCTCCAGCTCCTAGCTGCTATGTCTCACAGCTCTATCAGTTGCCTTCAGTGAGACTCTTAGAGAAACACGAGAAACAAACCAAACAAACAAATGAGCAAAAACCCTCTCCTGGTAGAACTGCACAAACTCTCACAAAAGCATTGATTGCAAGGGTTATACACCAGAAGCTACAAGTCATTAGTGAGGGAAATTAAAGAAGACCTGAATTAATAGAGACCCGCTCATCTTGATTCTGTGGAAGCTTAATATTGTTGCCATGGCAATTGTTTCTCCAAATTGATCTATAAGTTGAAACAACACATGCATCTCAAATCAAGTAATTTATTTTACAGAAGTTAGAAAGTTGGTATTAGTGTTTGCACAGAAATGTAAAAGACTTAAGAATAGCCCAAACACACACACACACACACACACACACACACACACACACACACACACACACACACACACACCAGAGTCAAAGCACAACCTTGGGAACGCTATCCAGGTGATGTCCAGCTTGGGTTTTTCACTTGTTTGTTTTTAAGACAGGATCTCTCACTGGCTTGAAGCTTACCATGTAAGTTTGTTCTGTCCAGTGGCCCACAGACCTAATTGTCTGCCTTCCCAACACCAACCAGGACCACATGTGTGCAGCAACAACTGGCTTTTTTAAAACATTTGTTCTTGAAATTGAACTCAGCTCCCCATATCTTCAAGGCAAGCACTCTGCCAACTGAGCTACCTCCCCAATGAAACTTACACTTGGTAAGTGCAAAATTTCCCACAAATCTACATAGTGAAGACTATGTCCTTTCCACTGGACCATAAAGAGAAACACATATACTGATGGAACAGGTGTGAAAATTCCAAAATCAATCCCTTGTATTTAAGCTTATTCTCAATAAAAGCATCAATCAGTTCAAAAGAGAAAAAGGTAAGCACTTTGGAAAAAAGTATTGGAAGAATTGGATATACATATACATAAAAATTAATGGAGAAACTATTTACATCAAATAGAAAAACTTAACTTGAAAACACCAAAATACAAAAGCTAAAACTACAAAAGTTTTCAAAGAAAATCTAGGAGAAAAATCATCATGATCCTAAGGAAGCAAGTGTCTTTCAGGTAAGATCTAAAACACTAATCTAAAAGGAAAAAGATGGGAGAGTATACTTCAGTAAAAATAAACACTCGTGCTTCTAAAAGCATCAATAATAAAGCAGAAAGACAAAGCACAGAAAAAGTATTGTCTGCAAAACACGTGTCTAATATGGGACATAATACCTAGGATGCATAAAGAACTGTAGGGAGCTCAGGAAGCCCTGAATGACTGAGGTCCTGCATGAATGCATGCTGTTGACATGGACACAGCCTTGTCAAGAACCCTCAGACCCATGGGAAAATGGCAAAGCTTTCTCCAGGTTAGACTCAGGGAAATATCAAAGACTTCCCTCTTGTCCAAGTGTGCAGATTGCACATCATAGTCATCCTCCTTGGGATATGTGCATCCTGAAGACTGCTCCCCTATAGAAACTGCTTCTACTGACATAAGCCAAATAGGCCTCCATGGTCCAATTGCACAGCATAAACCCCACCTCCATGTTTATCTAAATGCAATAACTCCACCTCTCTGTTCCATTGTACATAATAAACATGCTAGGCTTTGGGGAATGCCTTAGTTTCTCTATCCAAGAGCCCAGTCTGTCTGACCCCAGCTATTTCTGTGTCTGTTTGTGCTTGTCTTTTCTTCATTTCCTCACTAACCCTAGGCAGGTCAAATCCCCAGAGACTGAGCAAAATAAAACTAACCAGACAAACTAACCTGTAAAGATATTTTACAAGACTTAAGAGCACTTATGCTCTTTCAAAGGACTTGAGTTCAGTTCCCAACACCCACATGGTAGCTCACAATTACCTACAAATCTAGTTCTAGGGATCTAACAACCTCTTCTGACCTCTGCTGTACCTGAACCGATATGGCTCACATACATTCAGGACCACACACAAACTCATAAAAATAAAATAATAAATCATTAAAAAATTTAAAGTGACATTTAGCCAAAGCATATATAAGAATGGCAAATGGGTACCTGAAAAGATGCTCAACACAAGTAATCATATTTAAGAAATATAACCATGTTGTGATGCCATCTCATCTGCCAGCATCCAGCAAGAACGAGTGTTGGTGAGGCTGAGGAGAAACAGAAAGAGGGATAGAGAATGCTCTGGAAAGCAGTTCAGTGGCTTCTTTAAAAGTTAAACATGAATCTACCAGACATGAAAGGAGAAGGAGGGCTGGTTGGGAAGAGAAAGCAGATCAGTAAGAGACGATTCAGGGAATAAGATCACAGTACAGTATATACTTGCAAAAATATGCCATGAGACTCATTCTACACATACTTGATAGATACCAGCAAAACCTTTTTTAAATCTATATACAATGTTCATACAAGCATTGTCCATGATGTGTATAGAGTGAAAACAATCTAAATGTCCACTGACTAATGGGTGGCTTAGTTAGAAGAAGCACAGTGGATGCTAGCCAGATAAAAGGAAGAACAATGAGGGGAAGGCAAGAAGAAGGAAGGGAAGATAAAAGCAAATTACTGCTACATGCTTTGATGACAGAAACCCTGTAAGTGAAAGAAGCCAGACACAAAGGAGTATATAATGTGTGCTTCCATTTATATGAAGTATCTTTAAAAGGACAAAAAAAAGAGAAACCACACCAATTCCAGTTTCCCTGGATTTGGGGTTCAACACGCATCAACTGCAGGCAGGCACAGAGATCTTTAGGGGGTTACAGAATGTTCTACACATGACTGTGGTGATGATTTAACATTGCAAAGCTCTGAAGATTTGTTCACTGAGTTATGACAGTGTTTATGGTTTGTGGATTGTATCTCTGTAATCTGTATGTAAGTGGCATTAATGAGTCTGACAAAGATCACAAACTAAGAAGGAGGTCTCCCTAGTAAGTCTCCTCCCCAAGGCTGTCACTTTTGATTCTCTGGGAAGGACATGATTCCCTCCCTCCCTCCCTCCCTCCCTCCCTCCCTCCCTCCCTCTCCCTTCCTCCCTTCCTCCCTCCCTCCCTCCCTCCCTCCCTCCCTCCCTCCCTCCCTCCCTCCCTCTCTCTCCCTGAAAAAATGTTTCCACAGGCTGTGGCTGCTAACTCACACTGCCTCTTAACAGAGCCAGCGCTGGCATCTAGCAGACAGGCTCACCTTGCAGAAACACTGTAAGTGTTATAAATACTTTAGGGCCCCGGGGAGCTCTGCGATGGCACCAGTGACCTAGAGCATGTGACTGCCAGGGAGCAGACAGGCTCCAGTGGGTGGCAGGCATTCTGGCAAATAACAGACTCTTTCGTAGCATGGTTTGAACCTTAAAACACCCCTGCACTCTTGAAAAGTTAATTCCTACCAAACATTGTAGCCAGCCCTCCCAGAAAAGCAGTCTGAGCAGGTAATTCAAACTAAAGCCCCTTTCCCAAGTGGACAGAGCTGGATTCCCCGCAGTGGGAGGCTCTCAGCTTCTACAATAGCATCACCTGGTGAGGGTTTTTAAAGTCCTGTTCTTGGCACCGCCCACAAAGGCCTGGATTTAACTTCCTCAGAATGTGGCTTAGGTGGCAGTGTTTTGGGTTTTTTGTTTTGTTTTGTTTTGTTTTGTTTTGTTTTGTTTTAACTTCTCTAGATGATTTCACTAAATTACCAGGATTGAGAATCACCAGGAAAACAAGCGAGGTGGCCCCTCATTCTAGTGGCTGTGTCATTTGTTGTCATTCACAGGGTAGGTACATCCTTAAACAACACAACTGCAAAAAAGCTAAACTCTACACGATATGTATTCTAGGACTTTTCTGCAGACTGGGGCCACGCATAAAACCAAGGGGCACCTAGAACAACGCTGCAATGTTAAATGTTAAAGAAACTAATCAAATCTGGGACATGGAGGGATTATGACAGTTTAAGGCAGAGATCCCTTCTGGCTATAATAGACTTGCAGAGCCTCTCTGGGTGACTAGAAACTGAAGCTGGAAAATAGAGGATTGACAACTGTCTAGAGGCAATCACTGCAATAGCTCTTCTTTCAAGCATTCTTTTATTTATATTTCAGAAATATCTTATGTTCTTCATTTTACAGTTGAGAAAATGAGGACTTAAAAAAGTTAGAAAAAATTGTTCAGTTTCAGTCAATACGTAGGCTCTGAACCCAGAATTCTGACTCTAAAATTCAGGTATCCAGTCCAAGGCAGAAGGCCAGGAGGGAATCATTATTAGCGTGTCCTTAAAAAAAAAAAAAAAAAAAAAAAAGGATTGCATTTATTTGTGTGTTTGTGTGCATGTGTGTGCACATGTGTAGGCATGGGTATGCCACAGTGTACATGTAAGAGTCAAAGGACAACTTACATGAATCAGTTCAGTTCTCTACCATGTGGGTTCTGGAGATGGAACTCAGGTAGTCTTCCATTGGAGATGGTGTGGCTTTGGCAAAAAAAAAAAAAAAAAAAAAAAAAAAAGAACCCAGATGCTAAGAGGTTAGTTCCTCCCAGTGGGAGCCCAACTGGAATATGGTGACCAGAAAGCAGTCACCCCAGTTATTAATATGCGGAAATAAGAAGAACTGAATCAAAGCAAGCTAAAGGGGAGATTCCTTTTTTTAGAAAGGAAAGATGGAAAGAGATCCAATAGGTGAGCATGAGAAGGGAGGGAAGCATAGATCTGAGGATACTCAGGAAGTTTCACCAGCACCCTCAAGAAAGGCTGGGAGCCAGCTAGAAGATGATCGATACCCCAGTAGGTGTCTTTGCTCTGCCCATCAGGACCCTCCTGGATGCTGGGAAGGGCAGGTGAGCTACAAAAGCAGAGACTGCAGATGAAGTTCGCAGAGCTCACCAAGACAACACGAAAAGAAAGACAGCAGCTGGGGGATGGCTCAATAGGTGAAATGCTTGCTGTATGAACATGAGAGCCTGAATACCAGCACCCACATACATTTAAAATATAATCTGAAAAATGTCTCATCTGGACTGACAATGCTCTCTCCAAAAGACAAACAGCACCTAAAAACAAGCAAACAAAACAAAACACCAGGCATCAAAAGCCTTCTTCTCGGTTGTGGCTAATTATCCAAGAGACTCCCAAAACATATAAGCTATTGATAGTACCCTTTGTTCCCCCAGAGGTGGAAGGAAAGTCCCCATATCCACATAAGAATTCCATGCAGGGTAATTTAATTCAAATATAAACAGGACACATTTACATCAGAGGTAGCCAGTATGCTCGCTAACAAGGCACACTCTCAGCCATGGAACCTGGGCTCAGGACTGTCACAAGTCCCCTAAGAAGAACCATGAGTCCCTGGACTGCCTGTGTCCTAACTGTGTTCTCAGAGCTCTGTACCCGCAGTTACAGGATAACCTCATTCCAAGCATGGTCATCATGAGGTAAGCTAAAGTCTTGAGTCATCAGAGAAAGAGGAAATGATAAGTACAGTGTAACGTGGGTTTGAGGGTGAGGCAGATGCCAATCCAAATCTCAATTTAGCTTCTTCCCTATAGAGTTTGGGAAATTAATTAAACCTCTGTGCAGTCAAGTTCATCATCCATAAAGGCCTCAAGGAGGGTTGGGAAGGGTAACCATGCAAGGGTCATACCTTTTCTCCCTGATGACTTTTAAAACTAGGTAAGATCCTAAAATGTTAACTCCAGTGAGCATAAGAAATTGAACACCTCTTGGAGCAGTCCCAGTGGACACTTAGGCGGTACCCTCAAATGTCTCATCTTTTCATTCACCAGGAAATATTGTGCTGACATCCACAGCCCCCCAGGATTTTTCAGATGCGTTTTGTTCTGAAACACATACACATATACCTTTCATACTCTTCCTTCAACTTCCCTGGGCAAATTTTATCACTACTTTAAAACTTCCCCAGACTCCACAACTAGAACCCACCTCATCCAAACCCACTGCCATGATGGCCCAACAAATCTGACAAACTTCACATTCAGATTTCACTGTGCTGTGATGACAAAACTCAGGTTCCCACAGAGCAGTGACTATTCATCTTTGTAAGCTCAACACTTACCAGCATGCCTGAGGCCTGGCAAGTATTATGTAATTAGTTGAGTTAATACATTCCATATGTAAAATGTGAAAAGTACAAAGTTGATTTTAAAGTCTTATTACTGTTCTTCTCAAAAGCCAGTTTAAATCAGAGGAAAAATAATCACACTAGTTTAGTTTTCCTTTTTAATATGAATCAGAATTACTCATCTTAATCCCCCACCTTGCCCATTAACTTAGCTCTGAATTGTAGAATTCACCTCATTGAAGAAATATTTGCTCAGGGCACCAATAAGACAGTCTCTGACTTTAGAGGCAGTGAGTCAACGTGACAAATACTAATAAAAATAATACATTTCTACAAGAATACTTTCAGAACACAACATCTCTGAGGCAACCATACACACACACACACACACACACACACACACACACACACTCATACATGCACAAATGCATGCATGCACACATGTGCACAATAATGTAATAAAATTTAAAGGAGGACAAGAGATAGTATATAGGACATAAGACTAGAGGAACAAGAAATCAAAATAAGTCACTAGAGTATTCACACAAAAATACCAAAATCTTTCCTTCTAAAATGGCTGGAGAGAGGCTGAAGAGGCAGTTGGGTGGTTAAGACTACTTGCTTCTCTTATAAAAGACACATGGTGGGTGTGTGTGTGTATGTGAGTGTGTGTGTGTGTGTGTGTGTGTTGTGTGTGTATGCTTGGTTTGATTGTCTACAGACCATGTATTGGTTCTTATATTTATAATTACAGCTCTGATACAGGGGTAAAAGGCACATTCTACATAAACATGCTGCCCAAGTTTTCCCTATTTGAGTCCCTGCCCATTTCTTTTCTTGCCATGTCCCATGCCTTAATTTGTCTTTTCACTCAACCCTGAGATTACAGGTATGCACCACCATGCCTGGTAGATGCCTCAAATTCCTATTAAACTAGTATCTATCATCTGTAACTTAAAAAGTGATAGAACCAGGTCTTATTCCACCACACAGTTTTTAACCTAGGAAAAACATGTCTTTTATTAGCTCATTAAATAAATGGTAATTCCATTATGGATTGAGGAGATGGCTCAGTCTGTGTAAGCCTGAGGACCTGAGTCTGGATTCCTACAACCAACACAGAAAGCTAAGCACAGCAACACTTGCCTGTAATCTCAACACTAGGAAGTTGGAGACAGGAGGATTACTGCAGCTTCCTGGCCAATCAAGCCAGCCTAATTGGTGAGCTCCAGATTCAGTGGCAGACCCTGTCTTAAAACTAAGGTAGAAATTGACTGAGGAAGACAGCCAATATCACCCTCTGGCTTTCATGCACACATGCACAAATATGTTTGGATATAAACAAACAAATAAGAACATATGCACACATGTACATACACAAAATAGCTATAGATTTTATATGGACTCAGAAAGTATTTCTAATCGATTTCAGGTACTTAAGCCTTCACAGTAACTTATAGCTTTGTAGCTCTGAGTGCCAACATTAACAGAACTGTGGCCAACCTGAGGGAAGGCAAAGATGGGAGGTAAAGAAAGATGGGCCTTTAACACAGCCAAGCCTTGCTAAAGAGGACCAATCATGTTTTCAGTCACATGAACCACCAAATTAAATTTTATTATGACAACATGAATATTTATGTCATTTAAAACCTACACTGAAATTCTACCCTGCCCCCCATAGTGGTGGTATTAGAAAGTGGAGCATGTGTACAAAGGATGAGCCTTTATCAACAGGACTGGCACCCTTGTAAAAGAGGTCTCAGAGAGACCCCTCAGCTTTCTAGCATATAAGGACAGTACAAAGATGGATGAGCCTTGAAACAGGTCCTTGCCGGATGACTAACATGCCCTAGTCTTGGCATGGATGTCCCAGTCTCCAAAACTGGGAGAAATGAATTCCTGTTGTAAGGTACTTTGTGGGACTTTGTTCTAGCAGTTCAAATGAACCACTTGGTTTTTCAAACTTTTGCTTGCAACCCAGAGTCTTGTCTGGTACAAAATTAATATTCAAAATGTTATATTCACGTCAGGCGGTGATGGAGCACACCTTTAATCTCAGCACTCGGGAGGCAGAGGCAGGTGGATCTCTGTGAGTTCTAGGCCAGCCAGATCTATAAAGCAGTAAGGCAGATGAGCTTTTTTGGGGGCTTTTTGTTTTGGTTTGTTTTGGCTTTGGGGTTTTCAAGAAAGGGTTTCTCTGTGTAACTCTGGAACTTTTTCTGTAGACCAGTCTGGCCTCAAACTCACAGAGATCTACCTGCCTCTGCCTGCCAGGTCCTTTGATTAAAAACATGTGCCACCACAACCTGTCCACTGTGTGTGGGGGGGGGAGGGGAGGGCTCACATTGGAAACATTGTGTAGCTCATTATGTAGCTCAGGCTAGCATCAAGCTCAATTCTGCCACCCAAGTACTGGGAGTGAACCACCATGTCTGTTAGATAGCTTTATGAAGATCCACAATACCAAAACTTATTTATTCAAATCAGGGCAGTTGTTTCTGGGGGAATGAAGCTGAAAATGTCAGAGGGAGCCATGAAATGATGCCCAGAAACTATAGGACTGCTTAAGCATTATCCTGCATTTTAGTCAATGTACATAGTTACAAGTGTAATTACTTTATATCTTCATAGAAAGTAGCTCAAGGTCAAGAGATAAACATGGGGGCTGGTGAGATGGTGAAGGAGTTAGAGCACTTACTGCTCTTACAGAGGCTCATGTGACAGCTTGCTACCATCTCTAACTTCAGCCCCAGGAGATCTAATGCTTCTGCTGACTTCTGAAGCTCCCAGTGCATGCGGTACACAGACATACATTTAGGCACACACATATACAAATAAATTGGGAAGAGGACCCAATGAGTAAAGGGCTTGTGACATCAGCATTAGGACCTGAGATTGAACCCTGAAAACCCACAAACAACCAGATGTCCAGATGTGATAGTGGATGTCTGTAATACAAGCACTCCTATAGCATGATGGAAGGCAGAGGCAGGAGAATCCCCAGAAACTTGCAATCCAGCTAGCCTGGTGTACACACAGAGAGACACTATCTCATACAAAGTGCAAAGTGAGGACCAACTCACAGTTGTCCTATGACCTCCACACACATGCTGTGGCACATATGTGCCCTCACTCACACCCAGACATGCACATACACAAACACATACACAAAAAAAATATTTTTAAGAAAAAGAAAAACATTTGCTTCTGCTCTTATTCAAACTACAGTGTCTTGTTTTGTCCATTAGCTCGGAGAAGTCCTTCCTGGACATGTGTATGTCAGTAATCAACTTCCTACCCATGAACTAACAGACTGCCCAGGCCTGCTCAAAATCAGTCCTAAAGTCCTCAGATGTTCAGACAAGTTAAATGGCAGCCTTGGCCTTTGGCCTGAGTCTCCTCTCACCAGCCATGTCTCTGTAGACACTGCAGTTTCTTCCCTGGGACAAGGTCAGTGGCTCAGCTAAGGCAGTACATTTCTATCCCCAGTTCATGAGCCACAGCTGGCACAGCTGCCCAGACTGTTGCACCAGAAGAATCAGGTCACAAGACCTTGCTTACAGCAAGTTTACTGAAAAAATGCAAATCTCCCTTTGGAGCTGTGCCATTTCTCTCACTGAGTGAAAGGATATCTGTAGTCTTTGGGTAGTCATAGAAGGGCAAGAGGGTTAGCACCAAGAATTTCCTAGTTTAGGACTTCCTAGTGAAGACCATCAGAATGTCAATCTGATCAATCTTCCTTCCTTCCTTCCTTCCTTCCTTTCTTTCTTTCTTTTTTGTTGTTGTGTTATTTTGTTTTGTTTTGTTTTGTTTTGTTTGTTTGCTTTTTCGACACAGGGTTTCTCTGTATTGGTTTGGAACCTGTCCTGGAACTAGCTCTGTAGACCAGGCCAGCCTCAAACTCACAGAGATCTGCCTGCCTCTGCTTCCTGAGTGCTGGGATTAAAGGCAAACACCACCAACGCCCAGCCAAAATGTCACTCTAAGACAGGCCTGCATCACCACAGGCATAAATGAGGGAGAAGCAATCTCTATTGCCTATTCCAGAGTCCTCTTCTGCACTGCTGAGCTTGGACTCTGGACAAGGTTGACCTGACACCCTGTCTTGACATAACTGCACATGACAGAGTGAATGGGGATTAAAAGCTCATGGGATAAGTTCTGGTAACACACAGCTGGGCCAACTGCAGAGGAACCAAATCCAAAGAACAAGTCAGCCACTGTTGAAATCAGGAAAGCAACAGAAAGCTTTACAGTGACAGTGATGTCCTTTAGAGGCGCTGGGGGGACATTCACTTCACCAACAACCAAGTCATCCAGTTAAAAAGTCATCCACCCCTAAAAGCTGCCCAGCATCCAAGAACTAGATTCTTTTTTACAAAGCTGAAGAGAAAGGGGTTTTGAATGTGCATGTGTGCATTTCTTTCCTTTGTCACATTGACTTACTGACTCAGATATAGAGGAGTCTAAGATCTGAAGTCAGCTGACCTAGATTGCCTGTCACTGTATGTGACTTTGAAGCAATCAACCTAAATTTTCTCTCCTTAGTTTCTTTACGATAAAACACATTAACAATAATATTTTCTTCACCAGTGTTCTGATTATCAAATAGAAAAACATGTTTTGTCATAAAAATTAGCAAACTGCAATGCATCAAGAACATCAGTCCCCAATCCTGACAACCTTAATTCTCTACATTGGCTAGGACGTTATGAATATATGATCTAATATTACTGTAAAGACTTAATCATCTACTTAGAGATACAATTTGTTTTCCAAAGCAGTCACTTTGGCTATCTTGGCTAGATTCCTCAAAGTTTTTTCTTGCATATGAAAGCATCTTATCTACCAGACTGTTGTGGGGACTGCATGAATTGGAATTCAGAATTTGTACACCATCAATTCTAAATCTGAACTCTAATTCTCAGACCCATGATCTATATAAAATCTCTAAACCTCAGTTGACCATAGTGTAAAGGTATTTCTGATCTAAGTGTCTCTCCCTTTAATGTATTTCTGGGGCCTCACAATGCTAAGTAAGTACTGGGCTGAGAAGCTACACCCCTGGCCCATAAGCTGCCTTGAAAAAAAACTTTTCTGTTCAAGAAAGCAGAGGCCTGACAGTATGAGTTTGACCCCTGGGCACATATAGTAGAAGGACAGAACGGACTCCTGCAAATTGTCCTTTGACCTGCACACATGTATGCCCAAACACATCACACACACACACACACACACACACACACACACACACACACACACACACTCATACATGCACAAATGCATGCATGCACACATGTGCACAATAATGTAATAAAATTTAAAGGAGGACAAGAGATAGTATATAGGACATAAGACTAGAGGAACAAGAAATCAAAGTAAGTCACTAGAGTATTCACACAAAAATACCAAAATCTTTCCTTCTAAAATAGCTGAAGAGGGGCTGAAGAGGCAGTTGGGTGGTTAAGACTACTTGCTTCTCTTATAAAAGATACAGGTTTGGTTCCCAGCACCAACATGGCAATTCACGACTATCTGGAACTCCAGTTCTAGAGGATTCAACAGCCTCTTCTGGCCTCCCAGGAACTAAGCACACATATATTGCATGTACACACAGGCAAGCAAATACTCATACACATAAAATAGAAATAAATAAAAATTTTAATTAGCAGGTTGAGGGGATAGGTATATGGCTCAATGGGTAAGAGTGCTTGCTGCACAAGCATGAGGACCTGAGTTCACATCCCTAGAACACACATTAAAAAAATGCTGGTATGGTCAAAAGCATTTGTAAAGTACAGTAAAGTATGGAGACAGGAGGATTGCTGGAACTTGCTAGTCACCAGTGCAGTTCCAGGTTCAATGAAAGACCCTGTTTCAATGGAATGAGATGGAAAGTGACGGAGCAGGACAACTGATACCCTACCCTGGCCTCAACACATACACATGGGCACATATGCCACACACATACACACACAAACATAAAATTAATTTTAATTAAAAAACAAGAAGGTGAGAATTTTGTGAGCACACAGGGATCTATTGATTTGCAGCCAAGCCAGTCCAAATTAACCCCCTTCTTTTCTATGTAGTAAGGCATCAATATGACTAAATCACAGACTGTGTTAAGGGAATATAAAGAGAGAATGATGAAAACAAAATGGAGGCCGGGGAAATGTTCTGTGGACAAAGCACTTCTTATGCAAGTGTGGGGACCTGAGTTTGGATCCCCAGAACCCAAATAAAGCCAGATGTGGCCATGTGTATCTGTAATCCTAGAGTTCCCATGGTGAACTGGGAGGCAGAGACAGGAGACTGCCCTGAAGCTCATGGGCCAGCTAGCCTGGTGGTGAACAATAGAAGATCTGATCTTAAGGTAGAAAGCAAAAACCAACATCTAAGGTTAGACTCTAATGTTATGAGTAGTTTTTTCCCTGCCGGCCTGGTCCCACTACCACACTAGCCCCAAATAACACACAGAGACTCTGTATTAGATATAATTCTGTTTGGCCTGTTACTAGTTTCTTATCGGCTAGCTCTGTCTTAATTATTAACCCATTTCTATTAATCTAAGTACTTCCATGTGGTCTTATCTTACCAGAGAGATGGGCTGGCATTCTGCTCTCTCAGTCATCTTGGATCTCCTCCCTCCTCCTTCCTCTCTCCTCATAGTCCTGCCTATCTTGCTTTCTTATTGGCCAACAGTGCTTTATTCATTAAGCAATATGAGAAACATATTTACAGAATGACATCTCCCATCACCCTAACCCTCCACATATGTCTTGGCACATGTGTACACACACAGTGATTTAAAAAACAAAGCATGCCCTGATGGATAAGGTATATCACCTTAAGCCAAAGATTGTGATTCAAGTCCCACCTGGGATACCAAAAGAAAAATAAATAATAAATAATAAAGAACATGACTGAAGGGACCTGAACACAGCAGACTGCTCCCTCCTGGACCCTGGACTAGGCACAAACCACATCCAAACATCTATTTTCAGAGAGACCCTTTATCAAGTGGGGAAAAAAAGTAAAGTGACTAATTTCAAACTCAGGCAGAAAACATCATCAAATTACCTTGGGGTTATGATTTTTAAGAGAAAAGGAGGGGTATCTATATTAGAATGAATAAGAATATGGTGGCATGTTTTGATTGGACATGTAGCCAAAAGGGGACTTTTGGTTGCCATACTTTGGTACTTCAATGTACCTTGGTGATCAGTCTTAGGAATGAGTCTGGAATAAGAGAGTGTCCAAATAAAGGAATAGACCTTGATGGCTAGCTTTGGGAATAATAATGTATGGTTTACAAGGGAGAGGAAAGAGGGAAGGCAAGGCCTGGCAGTGCCTTGTTTGCCATGCCCAGGCCTGCTAAAGCCCTTCAACACCATGGTGACAAGATATCAGCATCATGGCATCCACATCTAGGACCTTCTCCATCTTCAGATCTTTTAGAATTTGGCCAGATAGGAAAGAATGAATCCTTGTTGCATCCACCTTGTTACAGCAGGTTTCCCCGCCGGCTGCAGCTGGTTCTGCTGCCATGGTCCCACAACCACGTGTGCCCCAAATAACACTCAGAGACTCTGTATTTGATACAATCCTGTTGGCCAGTTACCATTATTGTTAATGGGCTAGCTCTGCCTTAATCATTAACCCATTTCTACTTATCTAAGTATTTCCACGTGGTCGTCTTATCGGGGAGCCGCGCAGCAGGCGTCCTGCTCCTTCCCCGGGCTACATCTTGACCCTACCTTCTACTTCCTCTTTCCTCCTCCTAGTCTCCTAGCCCCGCCTATCTAGTTTTCGATTGGCCACAGTGCTTTATTAACCAGTATGAGAAACATATATACAGAATAACATCTCCCATCACCACCTGGACAGCATTGAGTATCCTGTTAAACCTAACCCACCCCTCCCCATGACTGCCAGTGCCCAGCATGTAATGAAGCGGTTCATGACTGCCCACTGGCTAGTCCATTGCTGGGGAGAGGGAGGAGCATGGTTAAGAAGAATGAGGAGAAGCAAATGGAAGAATATGCTAGCATCACTATAGAAGACCAAGAAAAATTACATTTGTTGCTGACTTTGTCTGGTAGGATCTGACAAAGAAAGCAACTGAATCTTTTTCTTTTTAATTCCAGAGGATTTAACTCCACTAAAGCTGGTAAGAAACTAAGAACTCCAATGGCTATATGCTCAAATTAGAATGTTTAAATTTGACACTGAAATATACATAATTCCATAAAACACTGTCCATTGATCTCTCCTTGGAGTTCCACTACATCTTGTTTAACAAACAGCTCATCCTTATGTGGCCAGTGAAAGAAATACCCTCAAAAGCCAAAGAAGGCCAACGAGCAGCCATGGAAACTCCACACTCAATATTGAATTTCACAAGTGGACAGTCAGGCACCATCATACTGCATTCAGCAACCTGGCTATGGCTTCTAATTCCCTAATCTTGTTCCATCTATGAGTCAGAAACCCAAAAAGACTATACAGCCCCAGACAGGAAGATATTCCCATGGGATCGAGGATTCCAGACTCAAGACAGCACCTTTCCTTTTTCCTCTATACTTACCTCCCTTGGAAGTGTGTTAGAACATCCCTGAAGAAGAGGAACTCAATGAACATCTTAAGGACAACCAGGCTGGATATGGAGAAGCTACAGAGAACTGAAGATATGGCCTCAGATAAGAATGTAGTTCTCTAGAGTATATCTGAGGAACCACACACCTACTGCAGACTTCTGTCGAAGCCACTGTCACTCCTCAAAACTAACTTTTCCTACATCTTAGCTACTGGTCTTTACCACCTAGCTGAGACATTGAGATACTAGGGAGGCTTGTGCTGAAGAGAAAACTAAGAAGGGATGACACACCCTGGCAGTGACATTGGTTATTCATTCATTCCTTTGATAAATATTCTTAGGGCTGGAGCAATTGCTTGGCAGTTAAGAGAGCATACTACTATTACCGAAGACCTGAGCTTGGCTCCCAGCACCCACATCAGATGGTTCACAACCACCTGTAACTTGATGCTTCCTTCTGTCCTCTGAAGACACTTATAATCATGTGCACATACCTATATGTAATTTAAAACTAAAAATTTCAGAACAGTTCTCATATAGAAAATTATGTGGTAAGGAAATATGGAATGTAAAAATAGTTGGTACACCTTGGCCCTGGATTAAGACCTATAAGACTGAGATAACAGCAGTCTTCTCCAGGGTATAGCCCCCTCCCATAAGTTATCTAATTCCAAGTAGTCAGCCCTAAATGAATACATGAGCAACACTAAACAGTCTCAGCAGATTGTACTTACATATACATATCTATGTATGAACATCTATATAATGGTAATAATTAAGAAGAGGTCACAAAGTTGAGAGGGAGTGGGGTACATAGTAGGAGTATGGTGTGGAAATGATATATAGTACTAATATGTGAAATTCTCAAACAAATCATAATAAAATTAATGTTCAAAAATCAGTTCATACATCCTGGGCTCAAGGACACAATTCAGTGATTACATATAGTCCTAGAATAAGTAAGTCCTGGAATTTAATCTCCAGCAATAACAAAAGAGCAGGGAAGAGGAAATGAATGACCCTAAAATATTTATCTAATATCTCTCTCTCCCTCTCTCTTTTCTCTCTCTCTCCCTCTCTCCACAGCCTCATGTATCTCAG
The DNA here is from genome assembly GCA_030556225.1 of Cricetiscus sungorus. Taxonomy (NCBI): domain Eukaryota; kingdom Metazoa; phylum Chordata; class Mammalia; order Rodentia; family Cricetidae; genus Cricetiscus; species Cricetiscus sungorus. The sequence goes on from JANBXA010000730.1 coordinate 24,358,780, forward strand.
GCTAGCCTTAAACTCACTGTGTGTCCAAGGATAGCCTTGAACTTCTGATGCTCCTGCCTCCACTTCCTGAATGTTGAGATTATAAGCATACACCACCATATCTGGTTTTATGTAGTTCTTAGGATCAAACCCATGGCTTCATGTATGCTAGGCAAGCATTTTACCAACTGAGCTATGTCCCTAGTCCTTGCGGTCTAAAGCTAATATATATATGTATCTTATAATAAGATAGAAAGCATTAATTTCTTGATGAGTGGTACCATACTCAGGAGAGGTTGGAGACATTTGGGATTATTTGTGGTGGAAGGATCAAGAAAAACTTCACAGGAAAAAAAAGAACATTTAAAATGACCTTTGAGAGATGGGTAGAGTTTGGAGCTGACAGACAAAACTTAAGTGCACTGAAGGGGAAGGACCGGTCTGACCAGACACACAGGGAGTAACGCATTGGCTTCAGTCTAGCTGAAGAAAAGTTTCAGCTTCCAATAAGAACTGGGATTTATATGATAAACAATGTGGGCTATTGGAGGCTTGTGAGCTGGTGGGTGGTGTGGTGGGCAAGGCAGGTTAGAACAGAATGCAACCAGAGGCAAGAATAGAAATCAGAGCAGAAATACAACTGGATGGGGCGGGGGGGGGGTCAGAGAAGGCATGAAGAGACTGGGGTAGATGAAAGGAATGCTATCAAGAAAACCACAGGACTTGGTCACTGGTGATGCAGTACAACGGTGATGTAAAATATTATCCTGAAGTGGGTCTTCTGGTTGTCACCATGGAGACTGGTGTTCTCTTTGGGGGTTCTTAGACCTATCAATAAAATGATTTATAGGGCTGGAGAGATGGCTCAGTGGTCAAGAACACTGACTACTCTTCTACAGGACTGGGGTTCAATTACCAGCACCCACATGGCAGCTTGTAACTGTCTCTAATCCAAGATCTGATATCTTCGCACAGGCAAAACACCAATACACATAAAATAAAAATAAATGAATTATAAAAAAATAAAATAATTTAGAAACAGACTCAAAACAATTTTATTAGCATTTAAGAAAAAATATATAGTACAGGATATGTGACCATTCTGGCAGCCACCAAGAAGGGAGATGGAAAAAAGGCCATACCTTCTAAGTTAGACGTGGAATAGAAACGGACAGGTTATTTACAAAGGAAAAAGCATTCTCAAGAATGGACGTGGGCTAGTAAGCTGAGAAAGGACCCAGGAAGCATCTGGCCACACAGAACAGTCCAGCATCCCACCCCTTTATATTTCTTGGACTTTGTGTGTAGCTTGCTGGGTTGTTAGAGGGCACAGTAAGGAATGTTTCCAGTCTTCCTCTGCATTTGTCTTCTTTCACAAGGTAACCTTCACAGCTTGTTTTGTCCCTACTCTCCCATCACAAATCTATCAGCAAAAAAAAGGACCTTAAAGGAAAAGATGAGTGTAAAGCTGGATCCAGGGAAAACACAACTGTATAAATCCAGACAGTGTCCAGTCTCTGCCTTACCTCTCTGTTGACCCCTCCCTCCTGGCATTCTCCGCTTGGATTTCTGGAGTGTGTCCTTTCCCAGCTTTCGTCCTTCATCTGTGGCAATTCTTTCCTAATCTCCATGCAGTCCTTTTCTCCTGTTTCTACAAATGGCCATGCTCTCAGAGCTTCAGCCTCAGTCCTCAACTTCTCCCAACCTCATCCTGTCCATGCAAGTCTGTTGCATCAGCTGTCACTTGCATGAAGACCACTTCTGTAGAATATATACATATATTTTTTTCACTATGAGTATTTTACAGATTTTACAAATGTTTTCTTTTGTACATTTCATTTTACAAATGTTGATCATACTAAATCAGTCAGTTTGGCCTACCTGATGAAAAGCAACGAATTTAAAGGAAAGCCTCCTTGTAGCCTGATCTTTGAGGATCTCTTGCTGTGGCCTTCCAAGGTCCTTAAGATTTCTTAATTGATTCTTTGACTCTGGGCCTCCCATTCTTTCCCTGTACAGTGGCAGCTCTGTTTTCAGGGTTTCCCAACGGGTGTTGGCAGCTGAACTTGTAATGTGGAGTTTAAAGAATTGTCGATGGAAAGGTCTCTTCCTGAATCAGACTGCTACAAGCTGGGATAATAGATAATACAGCAGCGAGAGATCCGTGGCTTAGACAATGCTGCCACCCATAGGTCAAACTGAAATTGCCTCTAGCCGTTGCCCCTAATTAAGAGTGACTTAATGGAACATTTCCCAAGGACTTGGAGTGGTTGCCGAAATTGTAACTGAATTGTTACTGCCCTTATTACTAGTGCTTCAGCAATAAGCTTTTGATATTTGCAACACAATTATAAAACAGGCCTATGAGTTTGGGCTGCTGCATAAATGAGGTTCTGGGAATGCAGAACAAGAAATCAGTTCCAGCTTCCAAAAAGAATACAGGAAGAGACAAGTAGGCAAACTGCCTGGGGTTGGGGGGGGCAGGGATAAATGAAAAAAGAAGAGAGCACCAGTAGTCAGGGAGCCTCTGACTACATATTCAGCAGGTACCATGTGAGAACAGTGCTTACTTCCAGAGACACAGCCTGGCTACTCTGCCCTGTGCCCTGTCTAGTCTTGATCCGCTTGTCAAAAACCACCTGTGCTGTTCTCGCTTCTGAGGACTCTGAGCACCTGAACTTGTTCTTACCAGTTTCCTGCTTGAGTCAAGCAAAGCTTTAAAACAGTGCATTAGGTTTGCATTTTAAATGGTGGAGGGCAGCTATCCTGGAAAATTGGGTACCCCAGATTCTCTTCATTCTTTCGGGTTCTTTGATCCATTTCCCCTCCCCTCTAAAACCCTCTGCAATTCAGGAACAATTGAAAGCTGTGCCATCCCATCTGACAGCCACTACTTCCCAGTAGTTATTGTTACCTGAAATGTGGCCAGTCCAAATCAATACACACCTTCTAAGACTTTAATGATTTTTACATTGGCAGCACATTAACATCACATTAATTTGGGATATATTAGGTTAAGAATATTGTCAAAATTAACATCACTGACATCTTTTTACTTTGTAACGAGAAAGTTTTCTACTTCACGGATGGGTACCAATATATTTCTACTGGACATCTGGGATTCAGAAATATACATAACACACACACACACACACACACTTCTGTAAGTAAAGACATTTCTTATATAATTAGTACAAGGTCCCAGGAATGAAACAGAAACCTATTTCCTACTCAGCTGATGGACAAAAAGCTGCCATCTGAGGTTCAATTAAGAAAACTATCATTATTAGCCAGGATTCTTGAGTCATGTTGGAAACTAATGAAGCCTGACACTCTCTAGTTGTGTCTCTTGTGGGTGGCTGACTGGTTAGCTAATTATCCCACAGTTCCTATCCTACAGATTCCATTAACAACAGTGTAATTTATGTGCTAGAACAGGAGCAATAAAGAGCACTGTATTTCTTACACTAAGGAAAATGGCGGGGCTGAAGAGATGGCTTAGTGGTAAAAGAGTTTGCAGTGTAAGAGTGAGGACCAGTGTTCAGATCCCAGAACCCAAACATTGCCAAGGGGACCTGGTGGCTCACCTGTATAAGTTCATCAAGGATTCAATGGTAGCCATATCTGCAAGCTCTGGGTTTAATTGAGAGACCCTGCCTCAATGAATAAGGTGAAAGATTAATGGAGGATGATTTCCAACATCCATCGACCCCAGGCCTACGGGGGGGGGGAGGGGGATAAGGCATATTGCACCACACATACAGTAAAATGGAGATTTTCTTAATGGAGCTATTACCATTCCATTCCAAAGTGTGTTCCAAAGAACAGATATAGAATGCTCTTACCCTTGCTTGGTCAGATGCCTTTAAATGAGACAGAACAACATTGTGATTTAAAGACACATCCTAGGTTAAACAAGTTCAGCCTAAAGGCTTGTTTCCAGACTGAGTTTCTTGGCTCATCATAAACAATCTTAGAAAACTGTTGGATTCCTAAATAGAATGCAGATTCAAAATTCCTATCTAGGGGTTAAAAGGGTAGGTGCAGCTGTGGAGTTCCAGGGCTGATAAACTTATTAACCCATTAGTTCATACTATATGGAATCACTTCTTTGAGGAGCCCTTGGAACAATGGTGACCTGAAACTCCAGTGGCAGTAGAAATGGACCCTGTCTGCCTGAGAATTCTGACAGTGCTCCTTTCTCCCCTACAGTCTTCTAACATAATAGTATACATTCCACTCTTACATGTTTCCTATTTCAAAGTGTTCCAAATAAAATGAAACTATTAAGCTGCATCCCCAAATCCCTATCCATCATGACACTGACTTTTGGAATAGGAAGACTGATTTCTCAAGTTCACCTTCAAAACCAGTCTCTGATTCCCCACTGTATGCAAAAAGGATCACTCCCAACTCACTAAACTAAAGTGAAAGAGTAACCACCGTCTGAGGTCCCCTAGGAACTCATTTGAACACTGCACAGTGCAAACTCAACAGATATCTTCTGCCAGCTCTTTTCAATTTTCTTTGCTATGTGTGATACTTTCCACAGATGAGACCAGAGATGTTTGGTTGCAAATGATTGTCAGATGTTCAAACAATTTACTGCTGAAACATGAAAACTTCCAGAAGCTCTTTTTTTGTACACGGTGTCTTCTGGTAAGACCCACCACAAAGAAAATGAGTTGTACAAGAAGAATGGTAGAAGATCTTGGAATTAACCAGAAAAACTAGACTATCGCATGCCTCAAACAAAACAGAAACAATTTCATTAATAGGAAACAGGCCAGTTTCCAAGGGTCATGGAAAGAATACACGCTGGATTCCCAGCAACTGGCCATGTTTCAGAGTCAGTAACCTCCAAGTTGTCAGGGAGGATTGTGGTTAATGCTGGGAAAGATGTGTGCTGAAAGATTGCTAGTTGCCCTTAAATTCCTGAATTTTGAGTCAGGACATCATACCACACATGTGCAAAACAGAAAGTCTGGTAAAGTTTAAATGGGCCCAACATATAAAACCCAATATATAAAATCTTAACTTATAAAATCAATAATTAGGAGGCAATCATCAATATTAAAAAGAAATTGACTTTAAAAATATTTTTAGTGCAAATTTCCCTAGCTACATATTAGGTTATGTGTAAATACTAATTTTTGATTGTTATAACAATAAATAAATGAAACTCACACATTCTGGTAATTCTGTATGATTCTACCTATATATTTCATTATTTAAGTACCAAAGATTTTTCATGTATATGCTTATCTTGTCCACATATATGTATATGTACCACATGTCTGGTGCCCATGGAAACCAGGAGAGTCTGACTGATCTCTAGAACTAAAGTCGCCGGCACTTGTGAACCTAGGGATCGAATTTTGATCTTCTGGAAGAGCAGCCAATGCTCTTAACTGCTAGGCCATCTCTCCAGTCTCCAGAAATAAAGATTTAAAAAACAAAACAAATGGCTGAGCAGAGGTGGCATACACCTTTAACCCCAGCTCTCGGGAGGCAGAGGCAGGAGGATTCCTGTGAGTTCAGGGCCAGCCCCGTCTACAGAGTGAGTTTCAGGACAGACAGAGCCACACAGAAAAACTCTGTCTCAAAAAAAAACCTAAACAGACAAACAAATCTTCCATGGGGCTAGAGAAATAGATCAGTCAATGAGATGCTTCTGTACAAGCATGAGGATCTGAGTTGTAGCCTCTGGCCATAGGAAAGACATGGCCAGGAGTGGTAGTGTGCACTTGAGGCCAGCTGGGCAACAGAGAGAAATCTGTCTCTGAGAGCACCCTCCACCCAACTTACACATCCAAATAAAGACTGTTTTTCAAAATGTCGCTTTGGGAAGCTACATATCTAATTCCGAGTGACACTGCCACACTAATCAGAATGCCTGTCAAATGTATCCTTGGAACCATCTTCAAAGCTACACAAGAAAAACAGAACATTTCTTCATAGTCATTTTTATTTTATTTCTAAGTTCCAAAATGATGTTGGCCAGCTTTTTGACATACTTATTTCTCCAAAGTGTATTACAGATGCTTTTCCATTATTGGTTGAAATACATACATGTAAATTAGAAACTCAGGAAAGGAACCATGGCTATACTGGGGGTATCCACCCATGCCTAAGAGTCTTCCCTTGTGCTTTCTGTCTGTTCCGCGGCCATCTCCACCCTCAGCGCCCTCAACCTGGTCTGGTACCTTTACACCAAGGTGATAAGAAATGAGAGAATGAACTGCCCATCAGGGTGGAAAACTGCAATCCCACTGGGAAGGAACAACTTCAGTTTCTGCCTTTGCACTCTGCACATGACTTAACCTACCCCAAAACACAAAGTGGGAGATCTGCACCTTCTTTCTGGAATGTGGCGGGCATTTATGATGGAATCTCTACCTGGGGGGGGGGGTAGAAAATTACTGTGGCACACAAATAACAAACTGTAAATGGCTAGCGGGCATTTTAGAAAGCAAAGAAGATGTTCTGTGGAAAAGATCAAGGGTAGAGAATAAGGAAAAGGTTTTCAGGTTACTTATTTTATATAAATATTGACTTATTTTAAATAAATATTGTTCATGCCCTGTCCAAAGCAAATGTAATTTTACTTTAAAGATGGAGAATAAGGGTACTGAGATGGATAGGGAATAAATAAAAGTCAGGTTCCCTTGCTGACAGTGATTAAGCCATTGGGGCCATCCCATCTCTTTGTAGATCTGAAAGAGCTGGGGTTTGTGTCCCTGGTTGGGCTCAGCAACCTACCAGACAGCCAACCACCAGAGCTTCCAGCCAGAGCACTCTTGTAGCACTGGAATTGGTTTTCCAACTGAAGACCAGACCAAGGGACCACAGGATGTCCACGCTGGGAGCCAAGCTAGTATCCACAACCGCTCTCATGAGGAACCAGTCCACTGCTACCACGGGAAGCCTGAGCCTCAGTGGTCAGGTACCCTCACCTTGTGTATGCAGTGACATTAGTGACTGACTCTGGGTAGATATTCCTGAGAAGCCACAGCTGTGAATCAAGGCTTCCCATGGACACTTTCTGAGGAACCCATTTGGAGAGATGAGAATCTGTTGGCTGCTGTGTTAAATGTACTTCATTCTCAAGCTTGTGTCTTACTTAGTACCTCAAAGGGTGCTAGAATTCTGACACCCTATACATAGAGTCCCTCTCCAAGAGCTTATTACACTAGATCTTAGCCAAAAGGCCAACAAGTGATTCCTAGAGAACTTCACTAAAGAAGAAGAGGAGGAGGAGGAGAGGAGGAAGAGAAGGAAGGAAGGAAGGATAGAAGGAAGGAAGGAAGGAAGGAAGGAAGGAAGGAAGGAAGGAAAAGGGTCCTCCTTTCTCATTATGGCGTTATATTGATTATATTGATGCTCCTTACCTTATGCTTGATGGTCTTCTGGATGCACTTATGAAAACAGTTTTATTCTGATTAAGTCTCTGTGCAGCTTTGTGCAGTCAGTTCTGCATTTGTCCCTTGAGGGTTCCCTTATTTAGGTCCTGGAATCTGTTTGACTTTCTAACAAATTGACATAGCCATTGTTGAGCTTCGTTGTTCCCCACTCCTCTTGTCCTCTTCTCACATAGCTGATCCACTTTGCTGATGTTGAAGATGCTCTATCTGCTGGAATATGGATGACATTATTTCAGGTTCTAAAGCCTTAGAAGGGGACAAGCAAGATTATTAATGGCTACTACAGATCCCCCGGGTCATAAAATGTCAGTATTGCTCCAAACAACATGGGCAGTTTGATCTGTGTTGATTTTGATGTCGTTGTTTTAAACCCATTTAAATGATTCTCTACATGATGAGGCTTAGCAAATAATCCAAGAGGACTCACTCTACTCAACTCCTACTTGCCTATCATTTCTTTCAAATACCACCATATTCTGATCACTCTCCATAAGATTCTTGAATCTTGCCTTGCGGCGGTGGTGGCAAATGTCTTTAATCCCAGCACTCAGGAGGCAGAGGCAGGCGAATCTCTTTGCAGCCTGGTCTACAAAGCTACAAAGAGAAACCCTGTCTCAAAAAACAAAACAACACCCCCCCAAAAAAAAGATTTTTGAATCTTTATACTCTGGGTGGCAATCAGGCAGTGGGAGGAAACAAAAAAGATGAGTGAGAGAATGAATATGTGAAGGCTGTTTCTCAAAATTACTGACAAGAAGGAGTTGGCAGAGCAAACAGTTCTATAAATAGATGATACAGAGGAAGAAGTGAGGATCATGGGCAAATCTGAACTAGTCAGTAAGTAGAATAGCTGTGAGAGGAAGACAGAGGGTCTTAATCATGAGCTCTTGGCTCAGGTCCAAACTCTGGCACCTACATTCTAGGCAAATCCAGGAAAGCTACTCAACTTGGTTTCCCTGCCCATAAAAAGGAGAAAATAATGGTACCAAATCCATACTTACTGTGAAAATAAGTGGGTTAATAATATAAAGTGCTTAGGTTAGGCCTGGCTTTTGGGAAGTGCTAAATAGGCACCGATGATAATGCCATCTTGTGAGTGGCACTCTTCTGTGTGTAGGGGGCAAGCCACTCTCTTACATTTTTATATACTTCTCTCTTGCTATAGGCTAAACTTATGTTCAAGATATCAATTATCCAAGCAGGCTTCTATGTAAAAAACAATAAAAGCATCAGAATCTAGATTTATTCCTTCTGCAAAGTAGGGATGGGTTTGATAACGGAAGGCTCAGCATCTATAGGTGACAGTACCCACAATAAAATATATTGATGCCATCAGAGAGAGCCCAAAGATACCAGTGACTGCCTTGAGATCCACCACAAAATTAAGCATGGCGTGTCAGCACAACTATAGTGACACTTATTTTCAAAGATTTATGGACAATAAAAACAGAAATACATGGGGAGCATGAGAAGATCTGAATTTGATGGAGGCTGAATAGATAGTAGCAGAGTGGCTCAGGATGACAACCACAGAGTGCTTTCTCTCTTTCTCCCCGGTAACTCCATTTTGTTCTAGGGCTCATTTCTTCTGCCCTCGCTCTTCCATCCTGAAGGTGTCTAAAGTCATATTGGCTGTTTGTGTCTCTTCCCCAAGAGCCCATAGTTTATGGTCTATTCTTTTCCGGGATCTGCTCCCAGCCTTTTCCCTCTCAGCAGGTACCCTTCGCATTTGTACAATTATAGATCCTCCTCCTTCTAGTCCTCATTGCTCATCCAGTGCTCATCACCCTTCTGATAAATGTATCTCTAAGCCACATACTCTCAATGGGACCAGAGTGAGGCTCATGGCAAGGTTACAGTGATTTGGACATTTCACCAAGTTGAAGGCCAACAGCACTGAACAATTCTATTACTTATGAGCTATGCCAAGAAATTTTTCCATACTCCATGATCTTCTAAAGATAAATAGGTTGAGGTATTAAAATTGAGAGAGATATTAAAATTGGACTTTTCATAGAATTATAACCCAAATACAAGTAGCTTTGGGGCTAGAGAAATGGCTCCATGGTTAAGAGCACTAGCTATGGGGGCTGGAGAGATGACTCATCAGTTAAAAGCACTGAGGACCTGGGTTCAATCCCCAGCACCCACATGGCAGCTCACAGCCATCTGTGACTCCAGTTCCAGGGAACCTGACACCCATGCACAGAAGATAAAGATAAATAATTTTTTAAAGCATTAGCTGCTTTTCCAGAAGACAGGGATTAAATTTCCAGCACCTACATGATGGCTCACAGTTGTCTGCAACTCCAGTCCAGGGGGATCCAGTGCCTTTTTCTGACTTTGGTGGGAACCAGGCATGCACACAGTATATACATACATACACTCAAGCAAAACACTCAAACACATATTATAAATAAATATTTTAAGTGACTAAGTAGTTATGAGACCTGGGTTCTAGTCCCAGCTCTGGATGATGTTTTTAGACTAGGTTCTTCTGCATGGCATCTCATTATATGTAAAGTAAATAATATTATCTACTTTGGATTAATAATATATAAAGTATCTCAATAAATAACAGTTCTTCCTTTCCCCCTCATTTGCAAAATGAAGAAGAGGCTGGATCTTTATGTTCCTTCCAATTTCAACTATTCTAAGTCTCTGTCTTAACACCATGATTATTCTGTTCTACATCTTATTAACTACTATACATAAATGGTCAATAATGAGGTACCTCCTAATTTGAATACATAACAGGAGCCATCACAATGTGAAACTGGATTGATTTATAGTTCTAGCAGCATTCTCCACATTTCCTTTCTCTCCTAACCTCTTGAAGAAGCACAAAAGCTTCGTGTCCTCTACTAAAGGCTGCACATAAGTAGAAGAGGTCCCCATGTTGGGAAGTGTTATGGGCTGACTTGTGTCTCCCCACAATTCATGAATTGATATCCTAACCTCCAATAGCTCAGAGTATGGCTATATTTGAAAACAGGATGTCATATGGACAGGCCCTAATCCTATATGATTGATGTTTTGTAAGAAGAAATTAGGCATAAACAGACACTAGAAGAAAACGGACATCTACAAGGCAAGGAGAGAGGTCTTAGAAGAAACCAACCCTGCCAACATATTGATCTCTGTCTTCTAGCCTCTGGTATTAGGACAAATTAATTTCTGTTGTTTATGCCACTTATCCTAGGTGGCTCTAGAAAATTAAAACAGGGGAAATTACCAAAAACAAAAAACCTATAACTCTACCCTTCCTAATGCCTCCAACCAGAAACATCTGCTTGCCTGTATAAATGTGCTGGGCTGGATTCTTCATTGAAGAAATTGTGGTGAAGCAGAAAGACAATCAGAATCAAAATGATATGGGTGGCACATGGCTGTCATTCCGGAGGCATGAAGGAGACAGGCAGAGGCAAAGTTCAAAACTATCTGTCTCAAACAGCAGCAGCAAAACTAAACAAAATGAACAGAATGTGGTGCCTGGGCTCTCTGCTTGCTGTTGTCCAATCCAAACATTCACTGGGTAAGTGCTGTGTCCTTAGACACCACCCATGCATAACAGCTTGTTTTCTAAATCATGCAGGGTGCAAAGTATAAAATGGTCTTTGAAAATAGACATCAGTGAAAGAATATGGAGGATCACATAACAAACCAAATGTGCATGGCACTGTAATTTATGGAAAATATGATATTTTCAACTAGGAAGGAAAACATAGTCCCACAGACAGGCTGTTAGGAGGAAAGCCATGAACAAATGATCCAGGGATAGGAAAGACATTTCCAGGGGGGGATACCAAGCCAACAAGTTGTTTGGCAGAAGTGCAATAAATTTAACTAATGTGTGTGTGTGTGTGTGTGTGTGTGTGTGTGTGTGTGTGTGTGTGTGTGTGTGTGTGTGTCTTTGAGTAAAAATAAGTAAATAAAACCTAAAACTCTTTGACAAACTGAAGAAAGATTTTTATGGTACAGAAAAGCAAACAGCTAAGATCCTCAATTTACAGTTTTATATAGGAAGGAAAAAAATGAAATATAAAAAGCAAAGAATATACAAGCAGTTAAAAACAAAAAATGTGTATTAACAATAATACTCCACTGGGCCTGGTGGCACATGCCTTTAATCCTTGCACTCAAGAGGCAGAGGCAGAGGCAGGCAAATCTCTGTAAGTTCAAGACCAGCCTGTTCTACAAAATGAGTTCCAGGACATCTAGGGCTGTTACACAGAGAAACCCTGTCTCAAAAGAACATAAAAAGCAAAAAGTAATCCCTGTGGTATTAAGAAACAAGCATCAAAATGACAGGAGATGTGTTTCTTCTGTAAGAATGGCAGGCAAGGCAGAAGTCAGGAGCTACCAAGCCTGTGAGGGTCAACAGCTTCTCTGGAACTCTACAGCTCAGCAGCCCCAAATCTGTGAGGCCCATTCTTGTAAGCCATCAGGTAATATTGCAGAAGTGCTAATTATGGACTCTTTTTGGAGAAAAACAAAACAAACTGGCAATTGCTTACAATACAGGCAACCCTACTGCTAGGAATTTGCCCTGAGTATAAACTAGCAAAATATCAGGGAGAAACCTGGTGCTAGGAAAATTCCCAAGAACCCACAAAGATGACCCCAGTAAGACTCCTAGCGATAGTGGAGAGAATGCCTGAACTGGACTTCCCCTGTAATCAGATTGGTGAATACCCCAACTGTCATAATAGACCCTCACCCAGTAATTGATGGAACCAGATGCAAAAATCCAAAACCAAGAACCAGGCCAAGCTCTGAGAATCCAGTCAAAGAGAGGGAGGAGGGAATACATGAGCAAGGGAGGTCAAGATCATGATGGGGAAATCTATAGACATCTGAACCAAGCTTGTGGAAGCTCATGAACTCTGTACCATCAGCAAGAGACTCCAGGGGACTGAACTAGGCCCTCTATATGTGGGAGACAGCTGCGAAGCTTGGGCTATCTGAGGGGCCCCTGGCAGTAGGACCAGGATCTATTCGGGGATGCCTTGCTCAGCCTTAATGAAGGGGGGAGGGACTTGGTCCTGTCCCAATTTAATGTGCCAGATTTCTTCGACTCACCATGGGAGCCCTTACCTGCTGGGAAGAGTAGATGGGGGATGGGCTAGGGGAAGTCAAAGGGAGGGTGAGAGGAGGGGTGAAAAAAAAAACTTTAGTTGGAATGTAAAATGAAATTAAAATAAAAATAAAAAAGAACAAACTGTATCAGGATATGGCTGAGTTTCAAGGATGCTCACCCTACCTTTTTCATAATAAGAGGGGGAAATGGGCCCAACTAAATTGTTCACCACAAACTGTTTTCCAAAATTTAAGCACAGCTACACACTGAATGGGAATGCACACTTACAGAAAATGGTATGGGCCTGAATGCTGACATTAAAGGATGGATGTCTCAAATGTCTATGTACAAAGAGTAAAATAAAGCCCTGTAATACAACATTTTTTTTTTGCTTCTTTTTTGAGATTTATTGCCCACAGAGAAAAGAAGAGGAGGTCAGATCCCTAGAACTAGAGTTACCAATTTGGATTATGAGCTGCCATGGGGGTGCTGGAAATTGAACCTAGGACCTCTAGATGATCAGCCAGTACTGTTTTTGTTGTTGTTGTTCATTTTTTATTAGTTTTTTATATTCCAATCCCAGTTCTCCCTCCTTTCTACCCAAGCCCTATACTTCCCCCACCACCACTTCTCCCATCTGCTCCATAGAGAGGGTAAGGCCTCCCCTAGAAAGACTACTAAGTCTGTCCCATCATCTAGTTGAGTCATGAGTGTGTGTGTGTGTGTGTGTGTGTGTGTGTGTGTGTGTGTGTGTGTGTGTGTGTGTATGTGTGTGGTGTGCACCTGGAGTTGCAGATGGTAGTAAGCCATGATGTGGGTGCTGGGAACAGATCTTCTGAAAGAATAACAAGTGCTCGTAATCACCGACCCATCTCTCCATCTCCCCAAATAAGAATCTATAGATTTTTTTCTCCCAACTTAGAGACATTACTTCAAAGGTATTTTTAATGACAAGCAGAAAAGAAAGGCATATTTTTTCTTATTTTTGCCTTGGAGATGGTTTCTTTTTGACTGATGGGAGGGTCATTGAGCAAAGAAAGTTTTATCCCTTTCAGTTTGGAACATAATCTAGTTGTGCCCCTGATTTTGAACTCTCTGATCTTTGTCTACTGAAAGCAGATCATATCTTCCCTGGACCCACTGCTCTCTCGCATTTAAATTATGATGTCACACATACAATTCTGAAATCTAAAAAAAAAGATTCATCTGTAGCATAAACCGAGCATTCAATAATGAGCATTACTGAGTGGTCAACTGGGGAACGTGTGCCCTTCAAAGAAGTGTAGAGGGGTACAAACACAAAGGAACATGATGAATCTATAAATGCATAGTATAGCTGAATTTATAAGAACCCAAGTAATAAGAAACAAGGTAAGGATAGAGGTTTGTAATATTTTATTTTGAAATATTTTTAAATATATGGAAAAGTTATAAAAATATAAAAAAAACTATATATCCTTTATGTATAGTTATCAGTATGGGCTTACAGATTCTTATTTTATTTAGTCTTGTGTGTGTATGTTGAAGAACTGAGCTAATGACCTAAGCATGCTAAGCACAGACTGAGCTATACCAACAGCCTTACTATTTCTATTGATCATCAAGTTCACAGTACATCTTAATTTTATCTTTTTTGACAAAGAATCACACAATGCAGCTCAAAGTGGCCTTGATTCTTCTACCTCAGCTATTCAAGTACTAAAATTACAGGCATGCACCACCATGCCTAGCTTATGTATCTCTGCTATTTTTTTTTAAATATAGAATTTCAAGTAATTCAGGCTGGCACTATATAGCCAAAGATGACCTTGAACTCCTGACCTTCCTTCTTCTGCCTCCCAAGTTCTTGGATGAGACACCACTCCTGGCTTTATGTGGTGCTGTGGGGGTCACACCCAGGGCTTCAGGCATGTTAGGCAGACACTCTATCAACTGAGGTTCATCTCTAGCCCTGTCTTTACTTTCAGTAGATGAGTTTCCATAGTCATCCTGGGTATTAGCATTTTCTCAAGAAGCTAGAGACCTGGGTGATGGGAGATGTCATTCTGTACATATGTTTCTCATATTGGTTAATGAATCAAGCCCTGCTGGCCAATAGGAAAGCAAGATAGGTGGGACTAGGGGACAAAGAGGACTTGGGGAGAGGTAGGAGAAGATTCAACATGTAGAAACCTGAAGAAGAAGAAGGTCCAGACCCTCTTTCCGGTAAGATAAGACCACATGGAAATACTTAGATTGATAGAAATGGGTTAATATTTAAGACAGAGCTAGCCAATAAAAAACACTAGTAACAGGCCAACAGCTTTATATCTAATACAGCATCTCTGTGTGTTATTTGGGGCTGACACGGCTGTGGGACCAGGCTGGCAAGAAAACTACTCATAACAACCTGGGTCCTCCTATGTGTATTCTCTGGTAACTCCAATTCTGATCTAATCCCTCAGTTAAGTTTCTCTCAAGGCATGGAAATATTTAAATATCTGGTACTAATATGTGTTGTGGAATATCAGTTGAAGATGTGTTACATTTGTTTATACTGTGGAACATTTGTTTAATGATGCAAAGATGTGTTGCATTCCTTTATGTTGCATTTGTTACTTTGCCTGTCCAAACTCCTGATTGGTCTACTAAAGAGCTGAACGGCAGCAGGAGAAAGGAGAGTTGGGGC
The DNA here is from genome assembly GCA_030556225.1 of Cricetiscus sungorus. Taxonomy (NCBI): domain Eukaryota; kingdom Metazoa; phylum Chordata; class Mammalia; order Rodentia; family Cricetidae; genus Cricetiscus; species Cricetiscus sungorus. The sequence goes on from JANBXA010000730.1 coordinate 24,373,931, forward strand.
TGGCAGGCAGAAAGAATAAATAGGAAGGAAACTCTGGGAAAAAGAGATTAAGGGATGAAAAGGGAGAAGGAGAGAAGACATCAGGGGACAGTCACCCAGCTACATAGCAAGCCATGGAGTTGTAAGTAAAAAAGGCATATAGACTAGAGAAAGAAAAACAAACCCAGAGGCAAAAGGTAGACTGGATAATTTAAGTGAAGAAAAGCTGGCCAGAAACAAACCAAGCTAATGCCAGCATTCATAAATAAGAATAAGCCTCTGTGTATTTATTTGGGAGCTGGGTGGCAGTCCCCCAAAAAGTAAAAGAACCAACTCCATGTTGGCATACCTATGTGGAGCCATGCTTCCATGTAGGGCCTGAGAAAGCTTTAAAAACAAACAAACTGATACAGCTCCTTCAAGAAACTCTGCCAACAGCATCCTAACAGGATGCAAACTTTAGGCTTGGCTTTAACCCTGAGAAGCAGGCAGAGCCAGCCACCAAAGTCTCAAAGAGCTACTAGCTGTACCCTTACCATTTTAAAGGTTGATGCAGTAAAAAACAATTAGAGATAAGCAGTAACGGCAGATCCAGACAGGAAAAAAAAAAAAAGGAAAAAAAGAAAGAAAAGAAAAGCTTCTAAACAGGTTCCAGCAAAGAACAGCTACTAAGAGACCTGGCATTGAAAGAGTGACTATTGATATAAACCAGCCTATACACTTCAGGAATGTCTTAACTTTAAAATGGAAGTCAAAAACATGTATTTGCAAGATACACTGCTTTGGAGAAGAGGTTTTGCTTTTGTTCCCACAGGAGATGAGAGGCTGTGAATTCCTTCAGGATTGATATGGATTAGGTTTGATCAGAGAAGAGCTTCTGAATTTGACAGGTGATATCTGTCAACAAAGATTATAGTTAGTCTTCCCAGGACTTGGCCATTATCTTACATTTTCTCAGGGACCGCTAAAGATGCTTTCACCCACAGACAACAGGAGTCTGGAGCACACAATGCCCACATTCCCCAGAGATGGGGTAGGTGGATTTTGGTTATTTGGTAGATTATAGATGTTTGTTATCATTTAGGGAAATATAGAAATACAGAATAGGAAGATAACTATTGACCTCAATTATTTTGCTTTGGCATATTGATACAAATTTAATATTATTTGTGTTATACTGTATATGTTTTTACTCTTGTTTGGGGTATTGTGCTTATGCAACTCATTTAAAATGCAATGAATAATTAAGAAACGAGGTTAGTAGTTAATCTATAATAATCAAACTTGCAGTCACATTAGGTATGTTTTCAAGGTTAAACAGGTATACTTTATACAGACAGATGGTTTTCAAACACTTCAAAGATCATCAGAATATGGCATTTAAGATGTTTAATAACCTAAGGTTTTTCATGACAATGAGACACATCCGCTCCTGGCAGCCCAATTTACTTCATAAAAGGAGGATGAGCATCAAAGAAATTCCTTATCAATTTTGCTTTCAATGTGGCAAGGCTAGCCATTTGGACAAAGCCCTGCTTTGCCTTGACAGCTGACAGTAGGCCATGCAGGACATGCAGGACTCACAGAAGAGAATAAATAGGAGGAGAAAACTAACTGCTGAACTTTGCCAAAACAAGACAAGACAGTCCTTTGAGATTCCTGCCTCACTGAAAAGTCTGCCAGATATTGTAAGCCTGTAGACTAAAGATGGATGCCCCAACATTGCAGAGGAACTTTGGATGATTGTCTACACAGCCAGATGTCTCTGTTGTTACATAATATTAATTCTGGGGTCTTTGATGGAGTTAAAGACTAAATAATTAGAATTATAGTTTTCCCTAGTTAAGATGGAAAGTAAATTAGGTATAAAACTTTGAACTCTAAGATAAATAATGGAGTATTTTCTTTGAATTTATTAAATACAAATGGACTTAATAGTGTAAATGTAATTCTTAATTGATAACTGTTTTTGTTGTATATAATTTTACTATGGTAAAGTTAAAACCTTTCATTTTTATTTAGACAAAGGAGGAAATGTTATGGAATATTAGTTGATGATGTGTTACATTTGTTTATGCTGTGGAATATTTGTTTAATGATACAAAGATGTGATGCATTCTTTTATGTTGCATTTGTTTGACTCTCTGAGGCTGTGTTATTTTGCCTGTCTAAAACACCTGATTCGTCTAATGAAGACCTGAATGGCCAATAGCTAGACAGGAGAAAGGAGAGGCAGGACTGGCAGGCAGAGAGAATAAATAGGAAGGGAAATCTGGGAAGAGAAGATTGAGGAGTGAGAAAAAGAAAGAGAGGAAGACATCAAAGGCCAGCCACCAGCTACACATCAAACCGTGGAATAAGAAGTTACAGAGAGAAAGAGAGAGAGAGAGACAGACAGACAGACAGACACACAGACAGACAGACAGACAGACAGACACACAGACAACAGACACACAGACACACAGACACAGAGAAACAGAGAGACAGAGAAAGGTAAAAGCCCAGAGGCAAAAGGTAGACTGGATAATTTAAGTGAAGAAAAGCTGGCTAGAAACAAGCCAAGGCTGGGTATTCTTAAGAAAGAATTTGTTTGGAACAAACAAATAAGAATTTGTTTGGAACAAACAAATAAGAATTTGTTTGGAAGGCTGGGTATTGGCCCCCCCAAAGGAGCAGAGTTAACAACAACAAAGATGTGGTCTGTTAAAGCAGCTTCACCTATCCAAAGAGATCGAAGTACTCTGCAAGCTTTGGTGGCAGTTTGTGGAGATGGTTTTCCTGGCAATGACAATCTTAGTTATGGAAGAAATGTTTGTTTCAGGCTCTGGTGGCATTTGTGCCAGGTGTGCATACGCAGTAGGAGTTGCTATCATGAATTTGATAGTGATAGAAGCCATTTTGGAGGGGGTAGAAACTACAATAATTTTGGCAATTAAAACTACCAATCATAAAAACTAGAGAAACTGGTGTGAGCTTTTACCAGCTGAAGGGCTGCGGTTTGCCACACCAGAATAAAAACCAAAAATTACCAATCTTCATGTTTTGGATGAGCCCATGAAAGGAGAAACCTTTAAGAAGCAGAAGCTCTGGCCCTGCAGTGGTAAGGGCTAATACTTGCCAAACCACAAAACCAAGGTGACTACAATGGCTCCAGTGCAACAGCTACTATGGCAGTAGCAGAAGGTTTTAATTACTGCCAAGAAACAAAGTGTAGCAGGAAAGCAGAGTCAGAGAAGTGACAGGAAGGCTACAGGTGACAAAAGGCTTGAGAACTCAGCCAAGCACAGTAGGGGGCAAGGCTACAACAAAGAAGACATGTCCTAGACAATACTTATGTTTGTGGGGGGAGGGGAACCAAAAATAATCTAAGAACTGTATTTCTGACTAATTTGTAATGGGATATTTTAGTTTCTGTTCTATGGAAAGTATAAAGTATGTAACAAAAGGCTTTAGCGTAGTTTTTTTCAACCCATACTATTGATTGCTACATGTAATGGTGTGGTCATGGTGCTGAGTAAGTGTGTCTTTAAATATATGTCTATATATGTGGTAGCACCAAGCATGATGGCACCCCAACCTAAGGCTTAGGAGGCAAAAGAAGGAAAAGGAGAATTCAAAGTTAGCCTGAGCTACATAGTAAGTTGAAGGCCAACTTGAGCTTCAATGAGACAGACCCTTTGTAAATTTTTTTCAAATTTTAATTTGTAAAAAAAAAATTTAATTTTTAATACAGAAGTAAAGGAAGGAATAAAGAGCGGTCACAGAGACTAAAGACATCTGGTTTCTCCACGGCTGCCACCACAGTGAATGAACCCTCCAAATGTCTTCACAGTGCTGTTTTCCCTGGTTGTGTTTTCTGCTGCTGTGATAAACACCATGACCAGAGCTTATACTTTTATATCATAATCCATCATTGGAGGAATGGGGCAGGGAGTGAAGCAGAAACCATAGAGGAACTCACTGGAGCACGTTCATCTACCTTTTGTACACAAACTAGGCCCTCCTGCCTAGGGATGATGTTACCCACCGTGTGCTGGGTCCTCCCACATTAATCATCAAACAGGACTGTCTCTCACCGATATGGCTCAGGGCAATTCTTCAGCAGAGGTTCCCTCTTCCCAGGCAACTAGGTTGTGTCAAGCTAATAATAAAAACTAATGAGGTCACTTCATTTTCTTAAGGGTCGGGGTCCTGGGAGCAAGTACTTGGCTGTCAGAGTCAAAGGCACATGCGCACACTCCCATCTACCTTAGGGAGAGGGAGACCTGGCCCTGTGGCTTCACTAATACTAAGTTCTACCACCACTGGCTATAACAACAGGAAATGGGGACTCTCTACAGCCAAAATAGTCAGCAGAGCAGATGAGTCATCAAGGGAGAGTCAGGGAAGAGAGGAATGCAAAGAAGAGAGAGAGAGAAGGAATGGCGCCCCAGGGAATCTGGAACATGTTAAGTATCCAGAGAGATGAAGAGCGGCTAGCAAAGACTCGAGAAAAAGCTATGCTTGAGATGCTACAGAGAGTTTACAAGGCCAATGGTGACCTTTCAGAGAGCCATGTGAAAGGAGGTTTGTAAGCAGAAGCTAGATTGTAAGTGGAGAAGGAATTAATCGTGAGTAAAGCAGGGACACAGTAACTTCTGAGCCAAGGGCTGCACATCAAATCCCTGTTGTTTTACTGGGGCCTACAAATACATTAACCTGGCGAAAAGTGAACTGGGCTCTTGTGTGGCACTCCCTCTGCTCTTCACAACAGCCTCAGGATGAAAGTCTTATTTCAACTTAGAAATAGAGGCAAGTATACCCAATGTCCAGTACTGGAGAAAATGCTCACTTTCCCAGGTATGCCTGGTGTTTATAGATGCCAGGAGACATACAGAAATATGTATTCTCTGACCCAGAATTTCCTCTTTTTTATATTGTTTTTTATTGTTGTTGTTTTGCTTTGTTTTATCAAAACAGGGTTTCTCTGTGTAACAGTTCTGGCTGTCTTGGAACTCCCTCTGTAGACCAGGCTGGCTTCGAATTCACAGAGATCCACCTGCCTCTGCCTCTCAAGTGCTGCAATTAAAGGCGTGTGCCACCACTGCCCAGCCTAGAAATACCTCTTTAAAGGGATTTAGTCAAATCATCATAAGCACACAAACAGATTTACTAACTGTGGTGATTTGAAAGAAAATGACCCCCAAAGAGGGTGGCACTATTAGGAGGTGTGGCCTTGTCAAAGAAGATGTGGTCTTGTTGGATGAAGTGTGTCACTGTGGGGATGGGCTGTGAGGTCTCCTCTCAAGCTTCCCTCAGATGACTTCCTGCTGTTTTCTGATCAAGATGTAGCCAGTACCACACCTGCCTGCACTCTGTCATGCTCCCTTCCCTGTCACGATGATAATGGACTGATCCTCTGAAACTATAAGCTACCACCCCTCAATTATTTTCTTTATAAGAGTTGCTATGGTCATGGTATATCTTCACAGCAATAAAAAACCCTAAGACACCAACAAAGTTGTACAGTGTAATAGGAAAATTCAAAACAAGGTAACTCCAACAAAAGATTATAGCATAAAGTGGCATACCACACCACCAAACAATGTTGAAGGATGAACTGCTGTCTATGAAGGAGAAATGGATTATGATTTATTAAATGGACAAAATGAACAAAAGACAATTAATGCTTTTATAAAGTTTTGGTTGATTTGGTTGATAGTTTCATTGTGGTTTGGCTGGTTTGGGTTTTGGCTTCTGTTTGGTTGGTTGGTTTTTGTGTGTGTGTATGTGTGTGTGTAGAGAGAGAGAGAGAGAGAGAGAGAGAGAGAGAGAGAGAGAGAGAGAGAGAGAGAGAGAGAGAGAGAGGGTTGCTCCCTGTGTAGCCCCAGCTGTTCTGAAAGTCCATATGTAGTCCAGGCTGGCCTGAAATTCACTGAGATGCCCCTGCCTCTGTCTCCCAAGTACTAGAATAAAAGGCATACAACACTACCTCTGGCCTTGTAAGGTTTTTAAAAAGAAGTTCCTACATAATCTATTCTTGTTTAGGACCAAACAGGAATATTTGGGAAATAGCAGCCAGACTTATCCTGACTTTCCACTCATCCTTTCTACCACCTAGACTGCCTTTTCTTATAAATATAAAGCAAGAGGAGAACACCCCTTCAATAATGCAGATTTTTTTTTCCCTGTTTGCTTTCTCAATGTTCAGGTAAAACAAGTCCTTTAAACCCAACATACCAGGAACCCTTACTTAAGGGGAAAGCATGAGAACAATCAAAAAGTGCTGAAACAGCAATGGTAAACATTTTATGAGCCTTCAAAGTACTTCCAAATGCGTGGGCATGACAAGCCAGTAAAAGCGAACAAAAATCCAGCCTAGGCCCCTTTTTTATTTTAGTCTTTCCCAGATTGGAATTGTAACGCTCCCAAACACTTTCTTAGAAGTGTAAAATCCCCCAAAGAAGAGACATTAGAGGAGGGCGGGCACACTGGCACACACCTGTAATGCCAATACTTGGGAGATAGAGTCAGGATGGTCGGAAGTTCAAGACCAGCCTGGGCTGCATGGCAATATAGTTGAGTCTGAGACCAGCCTAGGCTGTCAGAAAGGAAGACAGGAGGAAAGGAAGAAAATGTGAGCTGAAGTTGAGGGGCCATGGAAGTTGAGGGGCCGCCCCTACCCGTGTTAAGGATACCACAATACTGATTGATTAGATTATAACGATTGTGGAGGGGTGGAAACTTCAGGTACTGAGAAAATCATTGTGAGATATCTTTAACACTCTTAATAGTCTAAGCTCAAATACACTAATGTATTTGAACAGCTAGTCTTGTACCTATGACTCAAATCCTTTCAGAACAGTACTAACTCTCTCCTACGAACTCAAGGCTAAGAATGTTGTCAGACAGTATCAGAGGCCTATCCCAGACTTTGCTATAATCTGAATGCCTGATGTTCCCCCAACATATTAGATATGGAACTTGATTTATAATTTTCTTTCCTTCTGTTACTGTAAGGTCATGAAATACCAGTTGGAACGTGGTATTTTGGCAACCTGGATCAGTATCCCGCGGGCCGTGATTACTCCTATTTACTCAGGCAGTAGGATGTAGAGCGGAGCACTTAAAAGACGAAAAGAAAAAAATGTTAACTTTGGTGCCTTGTGTGATCGGTTTAAAGCAGAACTTACAGAAATTAGCAGCCAAGGTCTACTTCTGCCCAGAAAATCCTATCCAAGGCTCTCCTGGAGGCCGCCGCGAGGTGGCACAAGAGGGTGCTCCTCTGTGCTCTTTGTTAAGTCTACGGGGTTCAGAAACACCTGAGCGCGCAAGCCTCGGAAGGCGGCCTGCGAGGGCGCGGGCGAGAATGGGTGCGGCCCACCATGGAGGTACGAGCCCCCTAAACGCCTCTCACCAGCAGAGTTCAAAGACGAGACACCTGCAACCCTACTAAAACCCTCTACTTCTGCGCATGTACAGCGAGATGAGCTACGGTGGCTCTGCTGAGCTCGAATTACTAACGCGCTACTGTTATTCAGCTCCAACCAAATATGACCTTGGGACTGTGGTCAGGAAAAGATACGTGGGAAGGAGATCAAATATGCAGATTGCGGAGCCAGAAAGGTAAACGTGCGGACCATCAGGAACAGGGAGAAAACGCAGTATCTCTTCAGAGACAGCCAGAACTGCCAAAGCCAGAGGCGGTCCTTGCAGCTCGAGCTCCGCCCAGGGGCGTGGCCACGCGCTGCCCGGGGCTCAGTGGGGCGGGTCCGGCGGGACCGCTGGAGCCGCACCCAGACAGTACAGCGCAGTTCCAGTTTGCACCAGGCGCGTAAAGGAGAGCCAGGTAAGTGCTGTTACCTGCGAGCTGCAGGAGCTTTAGCTGTGCTGGGGCACCTGAATGCCTACAAGCCCACCGCCTGTATCTCAGTCACTTGGGATGGAGGAATAGGGTTCCTCTCCAACCTCCCTTTCTTATCATTCTAAACCCGCCTTCGCCCTAAGTCCTCTCTCTGATGGAGTGGCTTTGGAGCTTCTAGTTCTAGGTTATAACTCAAGGATATTCTCAAGGTCAGTTCATCCCCAATTCCTTATTTTCCTCTCTCCCTTTACTCCAGTTGTGTAAAGATCTGGGGCTCCCTCCTTCGGCCTTCCGGAGCCCACCTGACCTTAGCTACTGCAGCTGTAGTACTGAGACCAGAGATCCCAGCTCTGCAGTGGGAACTGGCCATGCGGATCTAGCAAAGGTTTCATAAGTGTCGTGCAAGCGCAGAACCTGCTATGGTTGTGTTGTTGCTAGGATCCTCCCAGAGGGTCTCAGAGGGAATTGTGTTTGTTTTCCTCTCGCCTCGTAAAAATATTTGCATTTGAAACCTGAATGTGGGTCATTTTCCTGCCTTGTTCTGAACAGCAAGAGACTTCTCGGGAAGGGTTGAAGGAAAAAAAAATCTTCATTCATGTCTTCCTTGCGTGTCTTCAACTTTCCCTTCTTCCCTTGTGTCCCTACGGGGAGACCCAGAACCACAGGGGTGGGGCAACTGCAGGGTGGTGGCTGGGAGTAGAAACTCTGTGAGTCATTCTAGGTCTTGGCTCCTGCTAATTCTTTGCTTGGGAGGCACCAATATACAAGTAGCCTAAGGTATACTTGAATGTGGAAAAGGAAGTAGAGGAAAAGCAGAGACAGATGCTTCGATGGGTGGAAAAGGAACGCTGCGGGTTGGGACTTGAGTAGGGAAAGGAGGTACCCAGAGAGAAGGCTGCTCTCTACAGACTATGGTACTGTGGGCTTAGGTGTGGTCTTGCTGTGTCTGTTGCAGGTTTTGTCGTAGGAACTGGAGTCAGGGCTTCTCTGGGGAAAATCTAGAGGGCACCTGCAGTCTGCAGTTTTGGAGAAGCACTCAAGGTTATTGGTCAGGGTTTATTTGGTTTTATTTGTCGTGTTTTATTTCCGTGTGTCAGTAACCAGGGTATACTGTCTGAGTCAGGGAATTCAGAATGTTTATTCTCACAGGAGCTAAATTTATCTAAGGAGTTAAATAAAACTTACATATGAAATCCAAACAAGTGCTTTCACCCTGGGAAGTACATTCTGTTAAGCTTCTTCCTGACACAATGTTACAGAAATAGAAAACTTTGTCAAGTGATTCTTTTTTCTTTAAACAGTGTTACTATATATAAAATGACAGTGATACTGTGGCCAGCCATAGAAACTGCACTCCTGGGGCTTCCTTAGACTAAGGATCAAAATCTTGCTGGATGCAGAGGTCTGCAACTGAAATCCTAGCACCAGAGAAACTGAGGCAGGCAATTCAAGGCCAGCCTGGGCCATTGAGACCTTGTTAAAGGACAAGGGCAGCCTTCCCCTTACTTAGATTTCCTCCTTCTGGCATGGAGTTCTAGAGGAAATAGTCTGGAAGTGAAGTCCCTCATAGAAGGACAGCACAGAGAAACACACACACACACACACACACACACACACACACACACACACACACACACACACACGAAAGATGTATTTATCCAAAGAGATGATGAAAAGCCTGTGGAATAAGTGGGTGTCAAGGTGAACTTGTCAAAAGTAACTTAACACTGACTGATTTAGGTGATTTTTACTTATTTAGGTTATTTCAAACCTATCATTCCCTATGTTTATGCTTAAATATTCTGAATTTATATTCAGAGCACTATTGCTGGCCACAGTTAACTAAGTACCCTAAGAATTATAAAGCAGTATCTCTTTAGAATATGATGTTGTTATTTCTGCAATTGAAGTGTGTGTGTGTGTGTGTGTGTGTGTGTGTGTGTGTGTGTTCAAACTTAATTACACACATGCCTACAAGTACATGTTCATATGTATGAAGACCTGAGGTCAACCTTGGGTGTCTTCCATAATCACTCCCCACCTAATTTTTGATATAGGGCCTGTCTCTGAATCTCACTTATTTAGCTAGCCTGGCTTGCCAGAAAGCACCAGGGATCCTCTTGTCTGTACTCCCTGAGCAATGGTATTGCCCCAACAGGCTTTTTACAAGGGTGCAGGGATTTGAATTCAGTTGTTTGCATGGCAAGCACTTGAGCTGACTGAGCCATGTCCTCAACCCTTGCAACTGAATTTATTGATCTTGCTTGTGAGTATCCTGCCCTCTGGGATAAAAAGAACTTAGCTGTCATTGTCAGGTATCACTATGTAAGATTAGTTCTTTCTCAGAGTCCACTTGCCTGACTGGGGAGAGAAATGTAGCAACTAGAGCAGGAAAACCACATTGTTTTCCAAATGCATTCAGAATTTCCTAGGTCCTCCTGCTGTCCTTTGAGTTTTTTTCTAGACTTGATCTGCTCATCAACTGGAATATGGCAACTCTGGTACCATTGCCTACCCTTTTGTTTTGAAACAATTCTTCACAGGCTCAGGCTTCTTCAGATTCTCAACCCACCTGCCTCTGTGCCCCACATGCTGAGATTATAAGCATGTCCCATGACACCTGGGTTTTTCTCTTTTTAAGCAAATGATACTTTATACTTCTCCAGTTTAAGAAGTGCAAATGGATATTAGGATTGCTACACCCCCCTAGGCCCTGCTCCAAATGATATGACAGACTTTGAATATCCCCCATGGAAGGCCTCACCCTCTCTGGGGAGCAGAAAGGGGATGGGATGAGGGTTGGGGGGGTCAGGGGAGGAGGGGAAGGTGAGGGAACTGGGATTGACATGTAAAACAAGCTTGTTTCAAATTTAAATAAAAATATTATCATAACAATATAAAAGAAATGCAAATGGAGGCTGGCTCAGCAGTTAAGAGCACTTGCTGCTCTTCCAGGGGACCTGAGTTCTGTCCCAGTATCCATGCCAGAGGCTTACAACCACCTGTAACTCTAGCTCCAGGAGACCTGACACCCTTCTGGCTTTTGCAGATACACATGCATGTGGCATACACACATACATTTCTAGCCTTTTCAGACACAAACATACCAATTAAATGATAAAAATAAAACAAAGAATGGCAGGGTTTTTTTTTTAAGATAGAAAAAAACTGCAAATGATTATTCCAAAGCCTGCTTTAAGTTCCAAGAGGCATGGGAGTGTCAACTCAAATGAATTCCAGCAACCTGGGTAGTTCCTTCACTTAATGACTGGTATCTTCCCAGGGATTTAGCATGCATCTGCTAAGAATTATAATAACTCTAAGCTGTCTTGTTTTTTTCCTTGTAATGGAAAATCCAAGTGGTATCAGTGTGACTCATTCAAGACTTTTTCCTATTCTGAAAGCTATAGCTTTGTTGCCATGAGACTTTACACTCCTGTGTAATGTCAATCAATGGATAGGTTTGTGAGACTCATAACATAGTGATGAAGAGCCAGGCAGCCTCTGTACTGCCCTGCCTAGCTCAACTCCCTTCCTCAGACTATGTACACTAAAATGAAAATGCTCTCTTCTGGATCTTTCCCAAGATTTGTCCCCCGTTTTCAATTACAGACACCACAGTCTATAATCAAGCATGGACTTGGAGCTAATTATTAGCTCTACCTTCTTGTTAATATATTTTATTAACAGAAAAGGCTCGAATGTTGTCAAACTTGCTCTTCAGCTTGGTTCGGAGCCAGCGTGGCCAAAGCTGATATGAAGGCACACTGCATGGGTGTGTGGGGATCCTGGCTTTGCTCTGGGGTAGCTGTGAGATTTGAAGGGCATTATTTACTCTCTCCGATGCTTAATTCCCTCACCTACAGAGTCAAGGCAGTAACACACGATAGACAAGCTGTAAGGAGTTAAATGAGTTAATACTGAACTGCTTAGAACAGGGTTTAATTCATACTAAATAAGTATTTAAATAATAGACTTCTTCTCATGTTCTTCCTCCAGTCTCTGTAGCAACCCTTCAGACACACTGGCCTCCTTTCTCAACCATGTAAATGTTGACAGGTCTGTAAGCCTGTACACTTGCTATTCCCATACCTGTGTTCTCTCTCACACACCATTACAATAACCTTCAATAACCTTCGTGGCTCCCATCCCAATCTTTCCCCTCCTCTACGAGTGTGATTTACTCTGACACCCTGACTGCTTTCTGGAGGTTCAGAACTTCCTTCTCAGTCTTGATGTCCACTGCAGCCCTGTGCTTGGAGTGCTGTTTGGCATTTATAACAAAATGGAGAAGAGAAGGAATCACTCTGAGAGAATGGTAGGCATGGAATTGGAGGCAAGTATTCCTCTGAGTAAAATGCTTTGTCCTAAACTGAATTTACCAAATCAGCTTCACCTGATAAATTTTTTGGCGTCTCTTTTTTCTGCTTATATTCCATATTGTCTCTCCTTTCTCATCTATGGTTGTTGCTTTCAAACCATTAGAAGCATGATGTGAGATGTATCTGCAGCCCTGTGCCTGGGAGGCTCAGCTCTAGGCTATCTAGCAAAGATTCCAAGTCAGGTATCTGGGTATGTTGGTCCATGGAACTTTAAACATGAAGAGTCTTTGCCATCATTCATACAGGAAAACCTGGAATTTCTCCTGTCTAACAAATCTAATAGTTCTTGAATTCTTGAGGGAACAGAATTGACATTTCTTCCCTGAGAAGATTCATTGTCATCCAAGCATCTGTGTTTAGTTTCTTGTCATTTTCTGATTTGGCCTTAACTGGCACAACAGTACAAGCTTGTCCCATATCACCAAGAGCCATTCATTGGGCTTCCAGCCTCCCTGAGCCTTCCTTTCCCCATCTCCTACCAGCCCAGTAACATATTTAACAATTGTTTTCAGTACAGACAATTCACCACAGTGTTGAAGTTAAAACATCATCTGACGCTTGAACATGGCTGAACTGTGGCTGTTTAGCTGTAGAGCTGAATGTGTTTGGATTAAAGGGTCAAGTCTTCCATCTTCCCAACATGACTAGCTTTCCAGTTAGGCTGCCAGTATATTGATAATGAATTGAAGATTATGAGGTCCTGGGAAAGACACAGTATGCCTTGCCTGCTACAGCTGGCCTCAATTAGCAAGTGAGTGTTCATTGTATCAGGCTACATTTGCTCAGTTAGCTTTCTGTTTGTGGCCCTTGGAGAAATAACTACTGAACCTGCATCACCATTGGGGTCAGTGTGTAGGTTCAGCTTCTAGGTTCTTACTCCTTTTCCTGCTTGTGTGCCTGCAGGCCAGAAGAGGGCACCAGATCTCATTATAGATGGTTGTGAGCCACCATGTGGTTGCCCCGAATTGAACTCATGTCCTCTAGAAGAATAGCCAATGCTATTAAGATCTGAGCCATCTCTCCAGCCCCTTTATTCCTTTTCTTAAATGCCTTTAAGTTAGGAGTATGGTACCTTACACCTGTAGCCCCAGCTTTCAGGAGGCAGAGGCAGGAGGATTTGAGCAATGCTTGTTTGAAGGTTTGACAGACACGTTTGCTGTGCTTGTTGTGGAAGTGGACTGGAACTGCCATGATGAAAATGTAGGATGGACACTGGGAACTCCCACACCTCTCATCTGTCTCTTCATCCTGGAGGTGGAATTCCCTCACTGTCTTTTCCTCTCACTTTCTACATTTCTCCCCAAAGCTTCTCGTGGGCCTGGGAGAACTGCTAGAGATGCTCACCTCTAGAATTCTGCAAACAGACTCTCCTGGGAACACCACTATGCTAGTGATTGATCAATCCCATGTCTGGCTCCTGCTTTTGCTGCTGCTGGCCTCGTCTCCCTGGGGCAAACTCCTGCCAGGGGATCGTTTGAAGGCCTGTCTCTTTGTAGAAAGATACAGCGGCAAAAGCCACACAGGCTAGGAGAAGCTTTAGTGGGTAAAGTGAACCCTCAGTCCCACCTGAGAGTTTGCTGAACCATCTGGTATGTATAACTTTAAGAGATCCATTTTGTATGATCAATCCAACCATTTAAACAATCATCTCTGTGTCCTTCCCATTAAATTGTTGGGTTTTGCCATATAAAATAATTGGACTGGTAGCACATCTGAATAAAGGTTGCTGATGAGACTGTGGGGGAATGATAGCTTCAAGTTGAGCTAAGATTACTCTGTCAGGGTCGACTTTCTGGTTGTGTTAATGTAAGACGGCCACTAAAATTTTGCAAGAGAACAGTATCTCAAACTGAAGTAAAAGTTGCCATTGTCCAATCTAGGTTTTATTTACTTAAGGTCAAAGAGAAGGCAAGTGCTTATTTCTCCAAAGAATCTGTCATTTAGGAAAACCAGATACTTTGTAACTTGATGACTCTGACTCGAGAGTGATAAATTATCTGAGGCAAGTGCCTATATCCATAAATCCTGTCTTTTGCTCTGCTTATGCAATGCTGATTGTACCCTGGGGAATTTCACTAAGCAGCCAAGAGGATTTTGGTACATAGGTGAAAGAGAATGTTGCACCACACATGTTTAATTGAGTGTGGGTTTGCCCAGATCCCTTCCTGTAACTGAAGGAACTATGTCCCAGTGAGATAAGGCCAGTAGTGGCAGAAACCGGAATTAGAGACAGGGTTGGTCAAAACCAAAGTACTAGAGCAATGATGTTCCCAGGAGAGTCTCTCAGCAGAATTCCCACAAGAGAACACCCGAGCCAAAGAGCCATGAACCCCCACGTGCTGCCTCACATCCTGAAATGGAGTGCATGGTGTCTGTGGCATACCTACCGTCCCCTGGTGTCTGCTAACTAGCTACGCTGCACAGCTGTTGTTCTGAGTGCTGTTCTGCCCCATCCCTCTAAGATGTCAATGGCTGGCTGCCCGAGCACCCTCATTCTCCTGGAAACCCACAATGGCCTGGGGCTCTTTTTTTTTTTCTTTTTTTTGAAACAAGAAGACACTTCATTGAAATTTTAGAGTTATAGATAGAAATATTGCTATGTTTTGAACATAGCAAAACACATAGATTTATAACATATTCTCAATAGAGGCATCGATGGAAACCTCCTATTCATGGTATAAGCAGTAGCGGTCTCCCCAAGGTTGTCTTGTAGCACAGTGACCATCACTCTTGCAGTGTGTAAAGCCTAAAACTTCAACTCCTTTGACATCTGGTGATTGTGACTGTGTAGAGAGATCCAGGAAAGCAGAGGCTGTCACAGATCAGGCTCACTAGGTAAAGTCTCAGGAAGACTTTAAGAAGAGAGAGTGAGAGAGAGAGAGAGAGAGAGAGAGAGAGAGAGAGAGAGAGAGAGAGAGAGAGAGAGAGAGAGAGAGAGAGAGAGAGAATCTCTTGCCCACTTGTTTAGGTAGTTTTGAGCCAAATGTTAAACCTGAAAAGACACGCTGGTCCTGTGGTGCATGCAAGCTATGTTCTAGACATGCTGCAGGGAAAGGGGGTTCCAGTAGGGTCCAGTGGAAAGCTTGGTATAGATCACCAAGACTGGGGTGTGCTTCAGAGTGTGGCTCAGATACAATCATCATGTTCCTGCAACTTCCATTTACCCCAAAAACAGTATTTTAAACTTTAATTTATTTTCATGTGTATAGGTATTTTGCCTGCATTATGCCTGTACATGATGTAGGTGCTTGGTGCCTGTGGAAACCAGAAGAAGGCAATGAATCCCCTGGAACTGGAATTACAGACAGTTGTAAACTGCCATGGGGGTGCTAGGAAATGAACCCAGGTACTTTAGAAAAGTGGCCACTGGTCTTAATCACCCTAAACACTGGTTTTTTAAATGTGATCTCTGAACAGTGATCAACACACTTGGGGACTTCTGAAAGTTGTATTCACAGGCCCCCCTGGAAACCTATTGAGTCAGAAACTCTGGGCGGGGCATGTCTTAACACGCCCTCCAGGTGAAGACTGAGAACCACAGCAGCCCTCAAATGAGTTTCTGTATTCGTGCAAGTGACTATTAAAAACACAAATAGGAGGCTTGTGTCAGGTATGTGTTAGGGTGGCCAGTTAGTCTGTGGGAAACTGCATTCATTGCAGAGCTTCTGTGTCCAGACCATGAAGACTAGGTTCAGGACAAAGTTCTCAAATTAAAAAAAAAAAAAAAAAACCTTATCTTGGTGGGTCCATAATAGAGCTGCAAGTGTGTGATCAGCTAGATATGTAGAGTCCCTGTGTGTGCTCACAATAGAAGGGGCTTGTATATCAGTTATCAGCTCCTGCGACCAACCCTGTAAGCCTTCTGCTGGCTCTGGATTCCCAGGGTGTGGCTGCAGCTGCCTGGGTGTGAACTCTGAACCGCCTTCCCCTTCTTGGTGCACCCTGACCCAGAGGCTATCCTCTAAGGACTGAGAACATCCATCCCTTTTCCCTAGAGTCTCAGAAAATATGAATTTAACAGATGATAAAGTGATTTTGAACCTTGACTGGATTAAGCTGATCTTATCCTAAAGGCCTAACCATATTTACTCATTGGATCCACGTTTTTAGGAACTATGGGGCTGACCTCTGTGTTCTAGATTTTTTCCTTCTATGTAATTCATAATCCAGTTTCTTCCATGGTTTGGAAGGAAGATGCTTTGGAAAGAAGAAACGCAGAATACTTTTTATTAACAGGTACTATCTAAGATGATGTCTCTTTGTATTGGGGGTGGGGTGGCTTTCCTGAGAGCCACCTTAAGTCACTTTTCTTACCATTTGCTCTGCAAGCACCTGCACACACCATGAGCAGTCCTTGCTGTGAGGAATGCTAAACCACATGGTCCCTCACACAGACCCCAGGGCTGTTGACATTGTCCTCTCTGAGTGCAAATCGGGCAGTAAGACTCCACGCTTGGCAGGAGTGCATGGAAGTGTTGAAGGGCTCTTCCACCGTCCTGGAAGGCAGCATTCAGGCTTTGTTCCTGCATCTGTCCACAAGTGTCCAAAGCCCCTGCAGAAGAGCCCCTAAGAGGGAGCACCATCGTAGATCACTTGGTCTCTGCAAACTCTAATATCAGACATCTCCCCAACCTTCAGGTGAATTCTCTGCCTTTTCTACTGAGCCATTTCATCAGCATCTCTCCTTTTCTCTCTCTCTCTTTAGTATGTTTTTAATTGAAACACAATTACACCATTTCTTGCCCTTCCTCCCTCTAGCCCCTCCTAGCTACTCTCCCTCAAGTTGGTAGCCTCTTTGGCTTTATTATTGTAATATACATGTATGTGAATGTATGCACATACACATATATATATATGTACACATATATATACATATGTATATAATCTGCTAAGTCCATTTTCATTGTGTGTATATGGTTTCAGAGCTGACCACTTTGCATTCAACATCCAGTAAGGGGTTCATCCCAAGGAGAGGCTAATTCTCCATCTCCGAACATCATTGGTGGCCTGAAGTTCTTTGCTTACAGATAGGACCCTGTGAAATTTTCTCCCTTCCATGAAAACATACTCATTGATATTGTAGTGGCCATTTCTAGGAGAGACTTTTACATAGCAGACTTCTTTATATCCTGGCTCTTACAATCTTTCCACCCGCCTTTTCCATGACGTTCCCAGATCCATAGATGCAGGAGCTGCAATATAAATGTCAGTTGGGGCTGGACTCACCACAGTCTCCGCATCGTGCCCAGCTGTGGTTTTCTGTGGAGGTCTCCATATTCTGTAAAGAGAGGCTCCTTTGATGAGGGGCAGAAGCCACACTTCTCTGTGGGTATGAGAATATAAAATTTGGAATGTTGGTATAGCAGAGTGGCAGGAGTGGTTTTCCAAGGTCATCGATCTCTTTAGCCCTGGTAGTTGGCTAGGTTAGTACCAGGCATAATTTCCTCCTGTTGAATGGGCTTTAAGTCCAATTTGATAGCTGTTGATTGCCACCAAGCTGCAAGTGACACTGACTGCACCTTTATGTATATCTCACCATGCTGATTATTGTGGTTCACAGGTAGGGTGGAACTGTTTAATTACTTCCTGACCTTGGAAGCTTAAATAGTGTTTTCTGGAACCACGAAAGCTAGAGTGCAGGAAAGAGGCTTTGAGGTCAGATCCAGCCTTGAATCATCCATGCCCTGTGTCCTAGGTGTCACGAGCACCTCTTGACCCCTGGCTCTTGCTTGGTTCATCCTGGGTTCATGCCCAGGTTCATGAAGTGGAGAGAGTGACTCTCACCAGGTGTGAATGCCAGCAGCCCACATCTCTGCCCTGAAAGAGGAGCCTGCAGTGACGTCAGTTTCTAGTTATAGATACAGAGCAGTTGTGCAGGGAATGGTCCTTCCCTGCAGTAGACATCTACCCAAAAAGCACCTCTCTGTCTTGCCACCTGGCTGCTCTTAGACATCAGGCCAACAGGGGTCAGGGACTTAAGCCCATTCTGATATTTTGCCCAGCTAGGGTGTTTTCATGAAATCTAAAACCTGACCTGCTCCTAGATTTGCCCTTGTACGCTTGAGCCGCTGGACTTGCAAACTGAGCTAGAGTGGCCATGCTTGCTTTCACTGTCCTTACAAAGACAGCTCTGAAACCCTTATAGGCAGCTTCATTGTCAGTGGCTGTTTGGCCCTAGTGGTTTAACTCCAAGGACGGCAAGTAGACTCAGTCCCTTTTATTTTCAAGAAGTTGTTCAGAATTCACACCGTATTTCTGCTATATAATTACTACCGTAGCTTCTAACTTGCGTTAACTATAAACTTGAGAAGGAAGGAAGAAGCTTGGAGAGCATCCAGGCCCCCTTATTCTCTGAAGCTGGGTAGGTGGGGCTGCTGACCCGGAGGCACCTTATACTGAGTCATGGAGGCAGTCTGGCCCCTATGAAAGGCAAATGGGCAGGACAGGGTAAAGATCATAGGAGGGAAAGCTGGTAAAAAAAAAAATGCTGTATGCTCTGACGGGAGCAGCCTGGTCTGGGGTGCTTGAAACTCAAGTATTATCTTTCTGAGCTAGAAGAACCTTAAATTTATTTTTATGTGCATGGGTGTTTTGCCTGCATGTGTGTCTGTGAGATGCGTGAATGCGGTACCCTTGGATGCTAGACAGAAGTAGCCATTGGATTCTCTGGGAGTGGAGTTATCTATGGTTATGAGCCTTCCTGTGGGTACTGGGAATCAAACCTGGACTAGCGTCCAATGCTCTCAACTGCTGAGCCATCTCTCTAGTCCTGAGAAATGTACTTTTTAAAGACCCAAACAACTTGCTCACCCCCAAAGTTTCATATTGAAAAAGACATTGTGGCTCCACTGTGTCCCACTCTCAATTTGCAAGCAGGCCCTAAGGAGGCCATTGGAGCCAAGTGAATCTGAATTGAATCCCACCCATAATACTTTATGCTTTAGACTCTGGATAAAGCACGTACACTCTGGGTGTTCCTCTGATGCTAGGGGTACCGGAATCTTGTACTTTTTAAAGGTGTCTAGAAACATTCTGCAGCAGGGCAACACCCTGAGCTGGGGAGAGAAAACATTCATCAGAAGCAGGTTTTATTTATTTTGGTGGGGATGTAGATGTGCAGGGGGAGGTGTTTGCATACACGTGATGTGGAACTCATAAGACGACTTGAGTAGTTGTTGTTCCTCAGTTGGAAGCCATCTTGATTTTTGAGACAGGGTCTCTCACTGACACTCAGGGCTCACCAATCAGGCTACACTGGCTGTCTGACAAGCTCTGGGAATCTCCATGTCTCCACAGCAGTAGGATCCCAAGACCATGCCATCTTGCCTTTTTACATGGGTTCTAGGAATTGAACTCAGTTCCCCTTCATTGCCCAGCAAGCATCTTAACCAACTAAACCGGCTCCCCTGCCCTTAAAGGTATAGCACAGATTGATCTTGAACTTGTGATTTTCCTGCCTCATCCTTTTAAGCATTTGCCTACTGCTGTGTGCTTTCACAACCAGCAAGAGATGGGCACTTTTTTACTTTTTTCTTTTCTTTTTCTTTTTCTTTTTTTTTTTTTTTTTTTTTCTTTCTCAAAACAGCATTTCTCTATGTAATAGCCCTGGCTGTCCTAGAAGTTGTTTTGTAGACCAAGCTAGCCTTGAACTCATAGAGATCCACCAGCCTTTGCCTCCCAAGTGCTGGGATTACAGGCATGTGCCACCACAGGTGCTCCTGGCTTGGGCAGCCTTGCATGTGATAATGAGTTACTTTAGCATATTCTAACATGTTGGGTTTGCCCTTTCTGCCTGCATGCTCTGACCCCTTCCATCTAATGTTCAAAGCTAACAGAGGTTAATGGGTAGCCCAGTGGGCCATGAGATGCTTACACTATCTTCCACCTGCTAAGCTTCATTTTCTCTGATGCTGAGGCTAAGTCTGTCCTTTGAGACAAGACTTTTAATGCTGAACACTGCAAGTAGAGCCAGGATTAGCTTTTTCTCAAAGAGGTTTATAATAATAGCTCCTGCGTGGTCAGAAAAATTCAAAGAACTGTATCTTGAAACCACATAGCTACCACCCATCTGTAGATAACATTTGTCCAGCTTGTATTGCCAGCTTCTTATGCATTTCAAAATAAGTTTCGGATATCACGACTCTTAAGGGGCTTGTGTTGAAGTGGTGATTTGATGGGCAGCCTGGGTTCTCAGGGGCCTGCCAGACTATGTCTTGTCCACACCATCCGCTCAGGAGCCATGCTTTGATGCCAGAACACCAAGCAGGGTTTCTCCATCCTGGCTTCTCAAAGTGTGCCAGCATGTGGCCAGGATCAAGGTGAAAGAGCAGTCCTCACCTCACAGTAGCCCTCTCCAGAAGCCATTGTTGTAGATACCACTTTGTTAAAGGGTATCATGTTAAATACTCTTAAATGCAAATGTTAGTAGCATATACAATGACTACTACAATGCCACAAGTAAAATTTGCAAATGGCTGTTGAATCAATCCAAGAGAATATGTAGCTAGTTATAGTAGCTCACACCTACAATCTCAATACTCGAGAGGAGGATTGCTGTGAGCTTGAGGCCACTATGGATTATATCTTGAGTACCAGGCCAACTTGAGCTACACAGTCTCAAAAACTGAAATTAAGGAGCCCATGAGATGGCTCAGTAGGTAAAAGTGCCAGCTGCCAAAGCCGATGACTGCGGTTGGACCCCCAGGGCCCACATGGTGGGAGGAGAGAACAGACTCCTACAAGCAGTCTTCTAGCCTGCATGTTCACACTGTACACATGTGTATACACACAAAACAAATAAAAATGGAGTAAAACCCATTGTTAAAACTGAAAGGAGGAGATGGAGAAAGGGGGAAAGGTGAAAGAGGGGAGAAAGGAAGGACCTGTATGACTTTATACTTTTCTGAGGCTATACTGTATACTGGAGTCATTTTAATTCTGTCATCTGATACACAGTGATATTTCTGAAGATCCCTTAAAGACATTTTTTTTTTAAATTAGAGTGTGTGTGTGTGTGTGTGTGTGTGTGTGTGTGTGTGTGTGTGTGTCTCCTAGGTATGTATGATATATACATTTGTGACGTGTGTGTGATGTATACATGTGTGTGCATTTGTATGTGTGCAGGTGCGCTCACCTGCACAAGCTCACAGAGAGACCAGTGGTTGATGGATATTCGCCCTCTCTCTCTCTACCTTATTTTTAAGGCATGTTCTGTCACTAACTGGCTAGCCAGTGAGCTCCAAGGACCCCCTTCACCCCCCATGCCCCAGCACAGGGTTAGAGGATGCAGGGACCCAAGCTCAGGTCCTCATGTTTGTGTAGCAAGCAGTTTACCTACTGTGCCATGTTCCCGGCCCTGAAATCTCTTTTTGATCTGTGTGCATCTACTGGAAAATGAGGCATCGTGCTCTCTAAGGCCTTGTACCACACGATGCCTGTGGTGTTGGGTTAGTTTCCCACTGTGCCATCCTTTCTTCCACAGAGCCAAGATGGCTGTCCTCTCTAAGGAATATGGATTCGTGCTCCTCACTGGTGCCGCCAGCTTTGTCATGGTTCTCCACCTAGCCATCAACGTGAGCAAAGCCCGCAAGAAGTACAAGGTGGAGGTAAGCAGGGATCACAGGCCAGTGCTTGTGTGGGCTTCCCGAGGCCACGGGCTTTTCTAAAGGCGAGTTTTCAGTCATGGAGGGAGAGCTGAGTTGTTAGTAACAGGGTAGTAGCGGTTTCTGGACAGTGCCCATTAGAATTCTATTCATGAGAAGCAGGAAACTCTAGGACTGCTGGGATACAGTTTACATCTTGTTGGACTTTGGCCCCTCTGTAGAGAGACCAGGCCTAGTGTGATTAAACGCCTTTTCACCAGGAGTTATTTGTTATGGACAGTGTTATTTTCTGGAAAAGGATGATGTAGCAGTATTGCTTCCTACTTTGCCACTTCACAAGCGATGTCCTAAGCTGATTTTCCTGTTTCCCAAGTAAAGAGATGCTGGGCTTAACCTGGATTTAGCGTCAGTTGTAGAAAGGAAGTCTGTTAAATACTTCCTTTCGTTCTGGCTGAACTAAAAGGGGAAGTTCTAAAGCTATCCCTGGTGAGCAATCAGATGTCTGTTTGCATTTAGCATCTTGTAATTAGACTCCCTTGTGGAGGTTCTTTCCAAGTGTTCATATCTGGCTGCTTCTCTTCTTATTCTAATGGACACGTGCATTAGCAGCCTCACATACTCAACTTTCTGTTCCCTATTAAGGGAAATCTTAAAGGGATGTGGTGTGTGATGACTCTTGGGAACCAGCCATTTCTCTATGGTGTCTCTGTATTGCATCTGCAGTCCACCATTGCTTTATGGCGTCAATGAGAAACACTGGCTAGGCAGAAGCCACTCCTGTCCCTTTCACAACCACAACACAGTCACAGGTTCTTACTAGCTCTGGCAGCTAAAAACACCAAACCTGCTTCTGAGAACTGAAAACCTGGTCACTACAAAGAAACTGAAGCAGATGTCAAGTGCTCGTCCATCAGGAGCACAGTAAAAG
This sequence comes from Cricetiscus sungorus, assembly GCA_030556225.1. NCBI lineage: Eukaryota > Metazoa > Chordata > Mammalia > Rodentia > Cricetidae > Cricetiscus > Cricetiscus sungorus. Next base: position 24,396,665 of record JANBXA010000730.1, read on the forward strand.
ACGCTCTGGAATGTCTCAGCTTCAGTGCTAGGTAACTGTCAACACTCACACTCTGCTTGGCCTTTGCTTTAACAGTATCCGGTCATGTACAGCACAGACCCTGAGAATGGGCACATCTTCAACTGCATCCAGCGAGCCCACCAAAACACGTGAGTGTCATACTGCCAGGCAGCAGAGATGCCCATTGCTTCAGCCCCGAGTCTCTGAATTTGCTGAGGGATCGATCGCATGGCAATCATTGCGTGCCTTGTTAAAAGTATAGTTAAAACATTAGTTGGGGGGGGAGGGACAGAGATCAGATGGTTAAGGCACTTTTTGCCAACCTGATCATCTAAATTTGATCATCAGGGTGTCCCCACATGGTGGAAGGAGAGAACCAAATCTAACTTACATATATGAGCCACGGCATTGGTGCGTACACACACACACACACACACACACACACACACACACACAAATAAATAAATAATAAATTAAGAATTTTTAGAATGGAAAAACTTCTGAGCCTTTAACACCAGCATTTGGGAGGCAGAGTCAGGCAGATCTCTTGAGTTTGAGGCCAGCCTGGTCCACAGAGTGAGTTCCAGGTCAGCCAAGGCTACACAGAGAGACCCTATCTCAGGAAAATAAGAACAAGCAGAGAGTGATGAAGGCCCTGCTGTTGCTTACCTCCTTTCTCTGCTTGCATAGTTCAGGTCCCAGCCAGACAATGGTGCTGCCCACCCACCTCAATTAACGCAATCATCTTCCATGGTCATGCCTATCTCCCAGGTGATTCTAGATTCGGTTGACAATTAACAGCAGACATCATGATGTCTTTAATGTGACCATCTGCAGTGTTTGCAGGTCCCATCTAACTGATTATGGTCATTACTTTTCACTGGGAGCACACACACACACACACACAAAACAGAGAACTGAGTGGAGGAAAGCTTTATCTTGGTTCACAATTTAAAAATGAAAACCATGGTCCATGATGGAAGGTATAATTTCAAGACTGTCATAAGACTGACATCGGTGATGGAGACTTGTAGCTGGTCACAAAGGCAGACAGGACAGAGCCCTCTGCTGGGTTATAACCCCCAAAGCCCACCGTCGGCGGCCTACACCTGCCAGTCAGGCCTCTGTCCAAAAATGTCTCACAGCCTCCAAAAGTGATGCCACCACACAGGATGAGGTGTTGAAACACATGAGTCCCTAGGACATTTCAGAGTGCCTACCTCGTGAGTTTGTAGGATGTGAAGTTCTTTGACTCCTATGCAGAGCAAAAGAGGGCAGGTACTGGCAGCCAGTCTTCCCTCCAATCAGTGTGTTTGTACTCTCAAGCTTCCAACCTGCCAGTGTGAATACAAAGTCCCTTAGTTCTGTGTATACATCCATCAGACGCACACTTTTTTAAAAGTTACTTTCTGTCTATTCCAGGTTGGAAGTGTACCCTCCCTTCCTATTTTTCCTAACCGTAGGAGGTGTTTACCACCCGGTAAGTTTCTCCTGGGGCCCTTTATCCATTTAGATGCAGAGCACTGAGCAATGGCAAGGACAAGGAAATGAACATTGAGGATTATTTAATGATTTGTTACAAAATTGTGAAAGTAGGCAGTGTTCCAGTTAATCTTTGCAGAGTGGGGGGAAAGCCTCTTAGACACTGTTTAACATTCATGGGATCGGTTAAGCTTTGACCCTAGGTCTGTTTAATTCTAAAAGGTCCATTCCACAGGGAGTGTTTTTACTCTCCTCATTCATTCATCTGTGCAAAAACAAACACCTACCCACACTCAAGGTTACAGCAGTGAATAAGGCAGGCAGACACCTGGATTCATAGATCCTCCCTTTAATTGGGGTCATAGAGAACATCACTAGTAAATTGTTTGGTATGTTAGAAATTGTTTGGTATGAGGGCTCAGAAGCAAACAAAGGGAGGTGAGAAAGGGTTTTGAATAGTGTGGTTAGGGCTCCTACTCGGAAGTTAAACAGAACTCACAAGAGGTGAGGAAGGAGGCCTGCTTTTGTCTGGAACATCCAGCACTGAGAAGGCCATGGAGTTGTGACAGCTCCAAGAGACATTTACTCATACCCAAGGTCACGGCCGAGAACAGGACCGGTGAGTGTCTGTACAACAGAAGACTGCACCAGACCATTGTTCCAAAATTGCTAGTAATTGCTGGGCACTGTAGTGAAGGAGAGCCTGTCAGAGACCAAGCTTACACAGGGGATAACTGGAGCTTTGTCCATAGTTCTTCATCCTCCTGCCCATACTTATTATCCAGAAGCAACTCAAACCAACCAAATCCTGCCATCAACCAACACCACTGACAGCACTACCAAAGTGGAAAGGGACTCGAGAGGGTCACCTGCTCACCCTACCCCAACCTCTTTTCCTCTCTTCCTCTTTCTGATTAGATGGGTTTCTCAGCATAAAACAAAGCAAAGAGGTTTTCATCTTATGTAGGTTTTGCTCTCTCTTGTCAAGGGTGTTGGGAATGAGGAGGCGTTTTCTTCGCAGAGCGCACATACTCGGGGTTCACTATACATTCTCCTTACCTGTTCTCATTGAGCCCCCACCTCAATTGTGTCTAGCCGCTTCCAGCAGGTGTTGTCACAGGAGACAGTGCAGCCCAACAGCTGTCGAGGCAGTATGGGACCCAGCATTCCATTTCAGACTTCAGGGCTTCCTCTTCTGACTCACCCTGGAGCCTTGAGGTCTGCTGCCCTTGACCTGAGCTCCAACACCAGTTCCCCTGGTTGCCCAGAGCAAGAAACAGTCCGCCCATCAGGGAAGCCAGTTCTCGCCTCCCAGTTGAGCATGCAATTATAGACTTTTCCTGACCAAAACAAGTAACACCAATCTTTTCTTAGTGGGAAATATATTCTCAAATGCACGAAATTACTGCTAGCCAACAGAACCATAGTTGGCTCCAGGCATTAATCAAGAGGTCTGTTTCCTCAGTGCAAACACTGAATTGTCCTTTTATCTTAGCGTATAGCTTCTGGCCTGGGCCTGGCCTGGATTGTCGGGCGAGTTCTCTATGCATATGGCTACTACACAGGAGGTGAGTACATCTTGACATCTACCAAGGAAGCACATTTTATACTTATCTTTTTAAACATGTATTATGCATCCATGTGCATGTGCCCACAGAGGGCAGAGAGCACGTTAGACCTGGAGTTGCAGGTGGTTGTGAGCCACCTGACATGGGTACTGATGGCTAAGCCATGGACCTCGGCAAGAGCCCCAAGCACTCCTAACCCCTGCCATCTTTCCAGCCCCCAAACAAACTTTAAATTTTAAGTTACTGTTACTCTTAGCAGAGCTTTAAAAGGGATGGGGATAAAGCTAGAGAGATGACTCAACTGTAAAGAGGACTAAATGCTCGTCTGTAGGACCCAGGTTTGATTCCCAGCACCCGCATGGCAGCTAACAATAGTCTGCAACACCAGTTCCAGGGGATCCATGCAAGTGGTACAGACACACATGCAGACAAAATGCCCATGTATGTAAAATATGATCAAATGTTAACGAGGACGTGGCTTAATAACTGAAATGAAAGGTCTGTTCTCTTTTGTTCTTACTGCCCTTAGGATAATAACAAACCCCTAAGCATTTTCTGTGTGCCAGTTGCTTGTCTGTGAGCTTCATGTATGCTATTCAACCTTGCAGCCATCTGTGTACAGCCACCAGCCTGTCTTATAGATGAGCAAATAGGCATTGAGATACTGAGCTGCTAACCATAACCCCCAGGGGGTATAAAGGCAAAACCTGACCACCACTGGAGTAAGTGGGTAGTCTGGAAAAGGCTGTGCTTTGTTCTGGAAGGAAACATTCCTCATGGTCCTAAGACAAAACTTCACTTACAGAGTTCTCCGAGGTCTAGGCGATGCCATTGTAGAATTACTTTGCACATAGCTTCTAGCATACTGATGGCCCCAGGCTAGAGTTGGTCACCCTCCAAAGAACAGGTGGTGGAATGTACGACCTCAGATGGTAGAACAGAATGGCTTGTGGATATTATGGTAACTGCTGTGCTCTTGTCTTTCAGACCCTAGCAAGCGGTCTCGAGGATCCGTGGGGTCTATTGCCCTCCTTGCCTTGATGGGTACAACTGTGTGTTCCGCTTTCCAGCATCTTGGCTGGGTTAGACCTGGCTTGGGCAGGGGACCCAAACCCTGCCACTGAGGAATGGTAGGCCTTTCAACTCCTGTTCACTTTGAACGACTATTTCCAGTTCCACTGTTTTTTTTGTTTTTTTGTTTTTGTTTTTTTTTTTAAATATAATAAAAACTTACCTGGCATGAGCCTCATACCTAAACATCCTGACTCTACAGTTCTTTTTGAGTCTCTTTCCTAGATAGGCCATTTCTACTATGAGAGTAAAGCTGTGAGTACCCCTCCTCACACTGCCTGTGAGGTTGAGAAAAAGTATGATTATGATGATGTGTTCCTGATGCCACTGTGCTGAAAAATTAAGTCTTAACTCTAGTTCAAATGTGTAGCACGGAGTTCTAATTGTCTTGATAGTAAAAACCCAAAGACAGATAATAGGGAGTGAAAGCTGAAAGATCAGAGAAGCAGAACAGCCAGCTACTAGAGCTTGTACCTCTATGAAATCCTCAGACTGAAAAGAGACAGAGCTCCTAGCTCCTTCCACCTTACATTCCTCTCTCCGCCCAGCCATATCACTTCCTGTGTGTCTGTACAGACCTCCAGACCTCTATGGTTAACTAGTAGCTAGCTCCACCTCTGATCTTCAGGCAAGCTTTATTTGTTAGAGTACAAACAAGATATCACCACACAATGTAGTATTGTTCCATGCTAATAATTAACAGTATGGACTTTTTTAAAAAAAATCTATTGAAGATTGTTTATTTTTGCTTGAAAGGTTAAGTAACAGGGGTCCAGTCAGATGACTTAGCAGGTAAAGATACTTGCCACTAAGCCTGAGTTCAATCTCTGAGACCCACATGTTAGAACTGACTCCTACAAGTTGTTCTCTGACCTCTATAAGTGCACTGTTGCACATGTACACAAATAAACATAATTGTCTAAAGCCTTTCTTTTTAAAGTTAAGCAATAGATACAGATGATGTAACTAGGGATGGATGTAAGCTAGAACTACTAACAGCCCATTTCATGGAGGAGGAAGTAGGTTTAGAAATGTCTGTTTCTGGGCTAGAGAGAGAGCGCTCAACCATTAAGAGCACTGACTGCTCTGCCAGAGAACTGGGGTTCAATTCCCTGCACCCACCTGGCAGCTCCCAACTGTCTGTTAACTCCAGTTTCAGGGGACCTGATACCCATGACAAAACACAAACACACATAAAATAATAGACTTTTATGAATTGAAAAGAAAATTGTGCCAATGTCTGATTAAGTACAAATAGGAAAGGCTTTACAATTTGCAGAATGATGTAAATTGACAAAATAAGATCAGGACTCCAAAAACTAAAGTTGACTATGAAGTGTAGACAAGAATAGTGTCTAGATCTTTGCTGTCCAACATGGCAGCCACGTCTTTTGGGTGGATAAAATTCAACAAAGCCACAGGGTCTTCATTAGTGCCATCCACACTCCACATGCTCTGCAGCCTCTGATGATCAGAGCTAGGATTTGGACAGAGGCATACCTCTAAACTCTATGCATTTTCCACTGTACTGAACTGTGCAATCTTCAGAGATCAAACATTGAATGAAGAGTGGCTTCACTTTGCCTACATGGCTGTGACACCCTGGGGGTTGTATCAGAAGACACTCCCAGCTCAGGTCATGAGAATTTGCCGCTGGTGTACTGAAAAAAAAAACAAAAAAAAAAAAAAAAAAAAAACCCAAAGGAAATGGGCCTTTTCCCCTCTCAAAGCTTTAAATTTGCCTTCATTTCACATGAAGTGTTTACAAAATGATACTGTTGAGGTGGGAAGTTTTAGGTTTGGACTAGAAAAGTGACATCAGTAACCCTCTGTAATAGATTTCATTCATGTTATATAAGAACTGACCCATGTAGCAGACTTTCTTGGACCACCAGCCCCCAATCATGACATGCAGACTTATTTTCAATTAAGAATGCTCAGTCTAATACTCCTCACAGTGTTCCACACAATAGAAGTAGAAGGTTCATTGCCAAACTCTTTTTATGAGGCTACAATTACCTTGGTACCCAAGCCATACAAAGACACAATTAAGAAAAAGAACTACAGGACAATCTCCTTCATGAACATTGATGCAAAAATACTCAAAATATTGGCAAATCGAATTCAAGAACACATCAGAAAAATCATCTACCATGACCAAGTAGGCTACATCCCAGGGATGCAGGGATGGCTCAACATAAAAAAAAAAAAAAAAATCAATGTAATCCACCAATGTAATAAACTGAAAAAGAAAAACCACATGATCATTTCACCAGATGCTGAAAAAGCCTTGACAAAATCCAACACCCCTTCATGAAAAGTCTTGGAGAGATCAGGGATAACAGGAACACAGTAAAAGTAATATACAGCAAACCAACAGCCAACATCAAACTAAATGGAGAGAAACTCAACGTGATTCCTCATTAGAGAAATAAGACAAGGTTGTCCACTCTCTCCATATCTCTTCAATCCTGTACTTGAAGTTCTAGCTAGAGCAATAAGACAACAAAAGGATATCAAGGAGATACAAATTGGAAAGGAAGAAGTCAAACTTCACTATTTGCAGATGATATGATAATTTACAAAAGTAACCTGAAAAACTCTACCAGGGAACTCCTACAGCTGATAAACACCTTCAGCAAAGAGGCAGGATACAAAATTAACTCAAAAAATATCACTAGCCCTGCTGTATACAGACAATAAATGGGCTGAGAAAAAAAATCAGAAAAACATCACCCTTTACAATAGCCACAAACAACATAAAGTATCTTGAGCTAAGGCTAACCAAACAAGTGAAAGACCTCTATAATAAGAACTTTGAGTCTCTTAAATAAATAAATAAATAAATAAATAAATAAATAAATAAATAAATAAATAAAATTGAAAGATCTACCATACTCTTGAATAGGTAAGATCAACATAGTAAAAATGTTACCAAAAGCAATCTACAGATTCAAAGCAATTCCCATTAAAACCCCAGCACAATTCTTCACTCAACTTTATATGGAAAAGTAAAAGACCCAGGATATATCGCTAAAACAACCCTGTACAATAAAGGAACTTCTAGAGGCATCACCATCCCTGACTTTAAACTCTATTATAGAGCTATAGTCCTGAAAAAAATTGACAGGTAGACCAAAGGAATAAAACTGAAAATCCTGATATTAACCCACACACACCTACGAATACCTGATTTTTGACAAAGCAGCTAAAATTATACAATGGAAAAAAGAAAGCATCTTCAACAAATGGTGCTGGCATAACTGGATGCAGACATGTAGAAGATTCCAGATAGATCCATATCTATCACCATGCACAAAACTTAAGTCCAAATGGATCAAAGACCTCAACATAAGTCCAGCCACACTGAACCTCTCAGAAGAGAAAGTGGGAGATACCCTTGAACGAATTGGTATAGGAGACAGCTTCCTGAACATAACTCCAGTAGCACAGACACTGAGATCCACAATTAATAAATGGGACCGCCTGAAACTGAGAAGCTTCTGAAAGGCAAAACACACAGTCAACAAGACAAAGTGGCAGCCCACAGAATGGGAAAAGATCTTCACCAACCCCACATCTGACAGAGGGCTGATTTCCAAAATATACAAAGAACTCAAGAAGCTAGATACCAAAACACCAAATAAATCAATTAAAAAGAGGGCACAGAACTAAATATAGAATTCTCAATAGAGAAAATCTAGAATGGCTGAAAGACACTTAAGAAATTGCTCAACATCCTTAGCCATCAGGGAAATGCAAATCAAAACAACTATGAGATACCATCTTGCTCCTGTCGTAATGGCTAAAATAAAAAACACCAAAGACAGTTTATGCTAGAGAGGATGTGGAGAAAGGGGAACACTCCTCCACTGCTGGTGGGAGTGAAAACTCATACAGCTACTTTGGAAATCAGGAAAATGGGAATCAGTCTACCTCAAGATCCAGTAATTCCACTCTTAGGCTGAAAGACCAAACGCAGAGTTAAGGAAACCCCTCACTTAAAATGAAGGACACTCTGACCTAGAAAGCACCAGCAACTTCCTCACAGGACCCTAAGATAGCAGGATACCAAGAATTCCCACTGCCCCTCCCATGCCCAGACAAGGTTAATTAGCACACCCCCGAGGCCCCTGCTAGGCCAAACATTGAGACCATCCGGCCTCAAGGAGAATAGCCCAGGACTGGTCACGTACTCAGCGGACAGGGAGTCACAGCCCCACCCTAAGCTTGTGGTTTTTTCCTTTAAATATACCTGAACCCAGAAAATGTTGCTTCTCTAGCCTGTGTGCAGAGGGAAGCCTGCTTGTGCAACCGTATCCTGTTCATTAAAGCCTCTTGTGTGTTGCATCAACTGGACTGGACTTTGAGTTCTTGGGGGTACCGACCGAAACGGGGAAGACTCCTCATTCTGAGGGTCTTACAAGGCATATATCCAAAAGATGCACATTCATACAACAAGGACATCTGTTCAACTATGTTCATTATTTGTAATAGCCAGAACTTGGAAGGAACCTAGATGTTCCTCAACTGAAGAATGGATAAAGAAAATGTGGTATATTTACACAATGGAGTACTACTCAGCAGAAAGAAAAAAAATGGAATCTTGAGATTTGAAGGTAAATGGATGAAACTAAAAGAAACCATTCTGAGTGAGGTATCCCAGTCACAAAAAGACAAACATGATATGTACTCATTCATATATGGATTTTAGGCATAGCAAAGAATTACCAACCTGCAATCCACACTACCAGAGAAGCTAGGAAACAAGGAGGACCCTAAGAGAGACATACATGTTCCCCCAGAGAAGGGGAAAGGGACAAGACCTCCTGAGCAAATTGGGAGCATGGGGGAAGGGGAGAGGGAGTTAGGAGAAAGAGAAGGGGAGAATAGGAGGAGAGAAGAGGACATGAGGGAGCAGGAAGATAGAGTTTGAGGCAGAAAAGAAAAGAGCAAGAAAAGAGATACAACAATAGAGGGAGCCATTATAGGTTTAAAGAGAAATTTGGCACTAGGGAAATGTCCAGAGATCTACAAGGATGACCCCAACTAACAACCTAAGCAATAATGGAGAGGCTAGCTTAAATGCTCTTCCCCGATAATGAGATTGGTGACTACCTTATACACCATCCTAGAGTCCTCATCCAGTAGCTGATGGAAGCAGAAGCAGACACCCACAGCTAAACCCTGAACCAAACTCCTGGAATCCAGTTGCAGAGAGGGAGGCATCAAGGGGTCAAGACCAGGCTGGAGAAACCCACAGAGACTACTGACCTGAACAAGGGAAAGCACATGGACCCCAGTCCAATAGGTGGAAAACCAGCACAGGACCAAGCCAGACCCTCTCAACCTGTCAGTTAGGAGGCCTGGGAAATCTGTGGCCTCTGGTAGTGGATCGGTATTTATTCCTACTATACAAATGGACTTTGGGAGCCCATTCCACATAGAGGGATACTCTCTCAGCCTAGACACATGGCGGAGGGCCTAGACCTTGCTCCAAATGATATGACAGACTTTGAAGATCCCCCATGGAAGGCATCACCCTCCCTAGGGAGCAGAAAGGAGATAGGATGGAGGGGGGTCAGGAGAGGAGGGGAGGGAGAGGAAACTAGAATTGACATGTGAAATAAGCTTGTTTCAAATTTAAATAAAATATAAGTCTTTTTACTACTGACATTCAGTAAATTATCATTTATGTTTTAAAAAAAAAAATGTTGGGTCTTAGTTTAGGCTTGTCCCACTAGCTCTTAGAACTTTCTTTAACCTGTTTCCCTTTATCTACATTTTGAGCCTTTTATCTTTCATTCTGTAATTCCTACTTTCTTGCTTTCTCCATGTCTGGCTGGGGGGGAGGACCAGGTGTCTCCTCTTTTTCTCCCTTGTTTCCTTCTCAAGAGCCTAGATTCCTCCTCCTCCTCATTGTCAGGCCCACCTATCCCTGTATTGCCTAGCCATTGGCCATACAGCTTTTTATGAGACCAATCGGGTGCCTGAGGCAGGCAAGGTTAAACAAGTATAACACACTTTACACAAACAAATGCAGCTGTTCCTTTACATTGTTAAAGATTCACAACATACCCAGTGGCCCTAGAGATCATGCTGATGTCCTCTCACTACAGACTGCAGGCTCAGCAAAGCAGGGTGACCCACTGCCGGACTTTGGAATACTGGCTTCCCTCTGTGGAGCACTGGTAGTAATTGGTGGGAAGAGCAGCCTGGAGTACCTTCTACTGACACAGTCCTATGCAGGCATTGTAGTTCCTAGGCATGCCTCTAGGTCAGTGACTCTCAACCTTCCTAATGCTGAGACCCTTTAACACAGCTCATGTTGTAGTGACACCCAACCATAAAATCATTTGTGTTGCTACTTGATAACTATACTTTTGCTACTGCTATGAATCATAATATAAATATCTATTTTCTGATGATCTGAAGTGACCCCTATGAAAGGGTTGGTTATTCATCAACCTGCCGCCCCCAAAAGGGATCTAGATGTTGGGATTCCTCTGCCTTTGAGAGCAGCCAGTTACAGTCCTTGGCCCAGGGTTAAAACCCTTGGTCTTAAAGAGGGCAGCTCTCTCAAACTTTTAGCAGCCAGAGACGGCTGTTTTCTCATGTCTGGATCCTAATAGACATTGTCCTCTGTCTCAGTTCTGCCCTCTGCCTCTTGGCTGTCTCTGCTGTTACCACCTTCCTGGCCTGGCTTTCCTGGTGCTACTTCAATATCAAGCAGACAGCCACCTTACCCCTTTAGTAGCCTGATCTGCCACTCTATGCTGCCTTGTCCATGCTACCAGCTGGACTCACATTACCAAAAGACCAGCTGTGCTTGGGTATAATGATGTAACCCAGGAGAGGCAGAAGAGTGTCTCCCTGCCTAACCTCTGTGCTGGGCAGTTATGTCTCAAAGATTCCATCATCAGCTGGGAACCAAGTTTCACAAACATGAGCCCAGGACACTTTTTCAACCCCTAATAGTGAGGGTATTAGAAACCTCTGTAGACAAATTACTGAGGATCCAATGATCATGCATGCTCAGTAGAAGGCACTCAAGACCAGAGGCTGGGCTCAGGCTCCTATAAGGTATGGTAGGAAGCTTGGGCATTACCTACTGGTGTAACCTAGCAAAAGTCAGGGACCAAGTTATCACCTGTTCTGCCAGAGTGTGCCCAACTTCCCCTTTACACTCCTATGATACTCTCCCACCTTAATCAAAATGACCGGTCTCAGGGGAGGAGAGAGATGAATCATCGGGTAGAAGCATTGGCCACCAAGCCTGACCACCTGAGTTCAATGCCTTTAATCCACATGGTGGAAGGAAGAAACCCCTAGGAGGTAGGTCTCCTGACCTCCACCCACATCCACTTACACAAATCATAAGCAGCCTCTCTGTTCCATTCCTCTTCAACAACACTTTTCAGTAGTTTTCTGACATGAAAAACATACTCTCAACTGTCCAATTCATTAACACCTGTGTTTGGCTCCTGAGAACTTGAAATGTGGCTAGAGCAACTCGCATGCTTTTTGTTTCATTTTAATTAAACGTAAGTGGTTACACCGCTAGCAGCTACCATACTTAGCTTAGAACTCAGAGCAGTTCTCAACTCCAGCTGCCTACTGAATCCACCTGGAAATCTTTTCTGATTCCAGATGCCCAGATCAATTATATTAGCACCTAGGGATTGTAAATGCTCAATAGGCAGCGCTAATGAAGAGCCAAACTTGAGAGCCAGTCTCTCAAAGCACTGCCTGGCAAGCTACAATGCACACAACTCGGCTGAGAATCTTACTAAAATACAGATCTGATTGACAGGTCTGAGGTGGGTTGAGTCTGCAACTCTTAACAAGCAGATGCTGCGGCTCCCTGGGCCACACTGAGCAGCACCTGCTCGAGTCAACACTTTGTGCCCGATGACAGGGCAGTTCTTGCTTTCAGTTTGCATTCTAGTTAAGAAAGGTTAGCAGATTTTTTTCTTTTTAAACAGTTTCAAGTAACAAGGGAGTAAAGCAAGGATATAAGAGAACATGTGTGCTAGTTACATTACCTTGAAACACATTTTTAGTTTGTGGGTTTGTTTTTGGTTTGTCTTTTGAGACAGGGTTTCGGTAGTCCTGACCATCCTGAAACTTAATTCTGTAGACCAGACTGGCCTAGAACTCAAGAGAACCACCCACCTGCCTCTGCCTCCCGCATGCTGGGATGAAAGTTGTGAGTCACCACTGCCTGGCTAGTTTGAAGTTCTAAGGAGCCTGTAAGGTGAATTTCTGAAAAACATGGTCTAAAGAGGGAACAGCCTCACAGAAATGAGAGAAAGGGGAAAGTAGGGAAGATGACTTCCAGACGTTGTGGGTGGTGGTGATGAGGCTCATAGGCCTTAACTGCAGCTGGAAACTACAAGGGCCTAAGTGAGAGCACATTATAATCTTAGTGACCATGAAAAGCCCTGGGATCATCCTTCATAGCATTGTCTAATTGCTTTTTTCTTTTGGCAACCCCCCACCACCAACAACCCAACCTTGAAAAGACAAGTAGGTCTTTGTGTAAGAGAAAAACAAGGATGGATTCATAAATATTTCAGGGCAAGTAACACCAAGAAGGGCTGATTTAGTCATCCCAGTGCTAACTGCCTAACTCACCCTTGCAGGAACAAGAGATTAAGACCCAGTAATGACAATCATTCCTTATCTCTCAATGCCACCTTCACTATTACTCACCCAGAGAGGATGGGTGAGGATTAAACTTCATGCTTCAACTTCTCTGTGCCTGTCCTGTGCTTTCTCACCTGTCCTTTCCAGCCTTTGAGACGTGGTGAGATTCAAATTAAGACAGCAAAAAGACTAACAGTGCGACTGGTTTCAATTCACTGTCATAGTAGCATACAAGTAATTCATGTATTCTAACAATTCTCTTCAGTTGTAGGACAACAAGCTTGCAGTGCAAGGATACGTGTCTGCCTTGGCAAAACAGGATGAGTGTTTGCTGAGGCATCAACTGTCTTCTGTAGCCAGGTTGTCAGATTTCTCAATGAAATGACAAGAGAACTCAGCGTTTGCAAAAGATTTTATTATTGTGCATGTATGAGATACAGGGGAAGGGCACACCACCCTTTGTGTGGGATCTGGGGACAGAACTAAGGTCATTGGGCTTCTATGCTAGCCAAAAACAGCCTTTTTTAAAATACCAATGTATGACTTTTTCCAAAAGTATTAAGACTTTTCTGGCCAGGCATTAGTGGTACACACCTTTAATCCCAGCACTTGGGAGGCAGAGGCAGGTGAATTTCTGTGAGTTTGAGGCCAGCCTGGTCTACAGAGCTAGTTCCAGAACAGGCTCCAAAGCTACAGAGAAACCCTGTCTTAAAAAAAACAAAACAAAACAAACAACAACAAAAATCCCACACTTTTCTGTCTCAAAAAAAAAAAAAAAAAAAAAAAAACTAAGAAATTTTTAACGGTCAATGAACAAAGAAAATATGTCTACTGATTCATCAGGAACCCAAGAAGGCATCTTTAGAGCAACCTAGAAAGTTGCCATTGTTAGCGGGACAGATGTGTTGGAGCAGAGCTGTGGCCTGGCTGTTTTGAATAGTGTCTTGCTGGGGTTTATGTAAAGATCATGGGGACTTTCGGGAAGAACAAGTTCCCTGGCTAGTGTCTGGAAGGCACTTGTGCACACTTTCAACTGAGAAGGGGACTGCAAGATGGAAGACAATACTGACTCATTCTCTCTCTCATCCTGAGTGACCCAAAGCATGGGCGTAAGCAGCTCATCAGTCATACTGCTGTCAAGGCAGCCAGTTCATTCCATAGCCTGGCCCTGCAGACAGGATTCACTTTCACTTTCAAAAGGTGATTCCACATCACCCATCTCCACATACACCGACTTTAGCTGTGTGTAGTACTCAATTGTCACTCGGCCGTTCTCTCTGCCAAATCCTAAAAAGAAGAGATGGCGTCAGGGTCAACTGGTCACTACAGGGGTCTGAAGTCACACACCGATTCAAAGGCAGGCCATGCTGGTCAGGGTGGGGAAGCTCGCCTTCAAACCAGCTACTTCTGTGGAGCTAGGACCCCAAGTTTTAGGACAGGGAAGTACACAGCCTCATTTCTCACCACAATGAGCCCTAACTTCAGGTGACTGCTACTTTGGGTAAACATCTGGAAAAGGGTGCAATCGTCTTTTTTTTCTTTTTTCTTTTTTTTTAATTGGTTTTTCAAAACAGGGTTTCTCTATAGCTTTGGAGTCTGTCCTGGAACTCACTCTGTAGACCAGACTGGCCTTGAACTCAGATCCAACTGCCTCTGCCTCCCTAGTGCTAGGATTACAGGTGTGCACCTCCACTGCCCCACTGCCTTCCTTCAGTATTTTTAAGGAAACACAAAGGCAGGCACTATAGCTTAGTGGGTAGAGTGCTTGCCTACCAAGCACAAAGCCCTGGGTTCAATCCCCAACACCACATAGCCTGCGTATAGCATCACCTGCCCAGTACTTCACACAGACAACAAGGCAGAAGGATCTCTGCTCCACTACACACCAAGCTCAAGGCTAACCCTGGATACATGAGACCATGTTTATAAACATGGGCCCCAAAGAGAAAACCCACCAATCTAAGCTTTCTGGAGTATGACTTAGGAGCACCTAAGCCCTACTGATGGGACATTCCTGATGTGGAACCCCAGAAGGAGTATTTAATGCTCAGAGCAATCAATCCAACACTAAAGAAAAAGTAATTCGACCCACAAGACACACTTGAGATGTAGATCAGCCATTCACAAGCCGTGTCACACAGTAGAATTCCTGGAGTGGAGATGCCTGGCCTGCACTCCAGTATTTGCTGAGGCTAAGCTAGTCACAGGCTGAGAAACACTACTGTAACAGTACTGGAGAGGATGGTTGGTTTGTACATTTCCCTCCTCCTTACCTGAATTCTTATATCCACCAAAAGGCAACTCCACCGGACTGACATTGTAGTTGTTAATGTAGCACGTTCCTACTTGAAGCTCAGCCGCCACCCTGTGAGCCCGCTGGATGTCACTGGGAGGGAGAAGACAGTACTGGTTATTCAAAGTTCAAGCTAACTTCACAGGAAACATCAGAGTATAAACTCGAAGGACCTGAAATCCTGCCCAACTATTGTTCCTTCAAACCCATTAAACAGGCAAAGAAGATACCAGATTTAAAAAAAAAAAAAATCTATAAAATGACAAGCAGTGGTAGCATTCGCCTTTAATCCCAGCATTCTGGAGGCAGAGGCAGGTGGATCTCTGTGAGTTTGAGGCCAGCCTGGTCTACAGAGCTAGTTCTAGGACAGCTAGGACTGTTAACACAGAGAAACCCTGTCTCAGGAAAAAAAAAAAAAAAAAATCTATGAAGCAAGCAGGGTGCCACTGTTCAATGGGTGTGGGAACAACTCTAGCACCTCACATAAGATGACAAAGATGGAGCTCCTTACACCATACACAAGCATGCTCACACAGAACACAGACCTGAGAACTATAAAAAGATCAGAAATACAGAGATATATCTCCCTGATACCAGATTAGACAAAGCCTCCTTAAGTATAGCACTCAAAAGTAACAGACCAAAGCAAAAGGAAAACCCGCAGAAAGGAAAACCAAAACCACAATGGAATGTGACCTTGCACCCATGAAGACGGCTGAAACAAACATGCTAACAAGGGCGGATACAGATATGGAGGAGTTAGAGCCTTTTATGTTGTGTATACAAGAAGCACATGTGTGGAGGCCGGACGACAACTGAGTCAGTCAGTTCAAGGCCCACTTGAACTATGCCATGGCCATATTGGCAATGTAGAGCACCTAACTCAAAATAAAAAGTGAAAAAAAAGGGCACATGATGTTGGAGATATACAGCTCAGTATAGGATACCTGTTTAATATTCTAAAGCCCTAGGTTTAATCTTTAAGTACCCCAACATACTCGCCTGCATTCACATATTCAGATGCATATACAAAACACATGAATCTATATTTCTATACACATGAACATATGAATACATGCCTACATGCGCGCACACACACACACACACACACACACACACACACACACACGAGCATTTAGCCCACTCAGTCTCCAAATTAGAAAAACAGAGTCCCAGTATTCTGCAAAAAACTCAGAGGCCTTCTTTCCCAGGTGTCTGACCACAAGGCACAGCATTTGACCTTAGTTATCACCAAATACTCTGCACTCTCAGTGAAACCTTAGAAAACCACCTTCCTAACACCAGTGACTAATCAGAGTTTGCATATAACCTGGAGACTTGCAGACCTTTTTCCCTTTTGTGTTGTCTTACTATGTAAGCCCAGGCTGGTCTCAAATTTAAGGTCCACCTGCTTCGGCCCTGTTTGCTGGAGTTCTAGGCATGTACCACCATATCCAGATTTTTTTTCAAGAAGCTTTACATCAAAATCATTTTTACCTCTATTATAGTAGTTAACACTTATGTATCAGGGTTATTAATAACAGTACCACAATATTTAAAATTAGAGAAACATAAATATGCAACACAAAGTCTATGTGAGTTACAATGCAACCAGCCAAGAACTACTACACTGCACCAAAAATGACATATTTGAAGAACAATTTTCAGTATTAATAGAGTTATTAATAGACACCTGGGAAAGAAGGCCTCTGAGTTTTTTGCAGAATACTGGGACTCTGTTTTTCTAATTTGGAGACTGAGTGGGCTAAATGCTCGTGTGTGTGTGTGTGTGTGTGTGTGTGTGTGTGTGTGTGTGTGTGTGTGTGTGTGCGCGCGCGCGCATGCAGGTATGTATTCATATGTTCATGTGTATAGAAATATAGATTCATGTGTTTTGTATATGCATCTGAATATGTGAATGCAGGCGAGTTTTCTAAATTCCATGATGTGAATCTTTTCAGTACCTAGTCCAAAGCTTTGCATAGATCAGGATCTTAAATATTCAATGAAAGAATGAAGCCAGAACTTTCATTAATAAAGTTTAGAGTTCATTTTAAACTCCAAAGCCATATAGAGTCCTCTGATCATTAATGAAAGCTATAAAATGCAGCTTTGTCATCTTCTGAACTAAGAAGTACCAAACAGGGCTGGGGTGTAGCTCAGTCAGATCTTCAGCATCATGAAACAAAGACAGATGCTGATGGCTCTAATGACAGCAAAGTAAGGAGGAATAAGAAAAAAAAGGAATGGTTACATTTCCAAGATACCACCATAACCCTTCCCTTCCAAGATGCTCGTGGGTATACTGATCTACATACCGGGTAAAGACACCAGCTGCTAGTCCAAAACTGGTATCATTGGCCCGCGCCAGAACCTCAGCTTCAGTTTCAAACGATAAAATGGACATAACTGGTCCAAAGATCTCTTCTTTCACACAGGTCATGTCATCTCTGCAATTAGCTACCAACATTCATAATGAAACCAGTGACAGAGAGGGGAGCATACTCTCATATGCCCAAAACACTTTGTCTGTAGTAAACAATGAAACACGTAGCTTTAGAGGAAAATCATTTCAAGAGAATACAGCTACCATCAATAACAATTAGACCTTCCTTTTGCATGGCAATTTGGTAATACATATTAAGAGTGTCATCCTCTGTGTAATTCTAAATTGACATTTTAGACTTCCTAAGGAAGCACCCAGTGAGGTAAAACAGATTCCTTAAAAAAAATCTTCACAATAGCATTAGCTAGAATGATGAAAGAGGGAGCAACAAACCAAATACCCAAGGAGGAGGAAATATTCTCACAAACTAGACACACCCTAGTGAACTCTTAGAAGGCTTCTTTAAAAAAATGTCTTTGAACATTAAGTAGATGTTCATAAAAAGATCACTGAAAATGACCCAAAAATATATCAACATTTCTGATAAAATGTTACATATATAGTGTGTGTGTACACTGTGGCAAAATGTTTATGTGTGTGTGTGTGTTATACAGTCACATTTTCTTAAATGATTATCCTTCACAATTACAAGTAGAAACAATGCTATTAAAAAAAAAAAAAAAGAAAGAAAAAGAAAATAAGAGAGGCTGGAGGGATGGCCCAGTGGTTTGGTTCGGCGGTCAACCACTCTTGTAGAAGACCCAAGTTTGCTTCCCACCACCCACATCAGGCAGCTCACAACCACCTGTACTTCCAGCTCAGGGGAATCCAATACCCTCCCTCTCCCCCCTCTAGTCTCCACAGGCACCGAACAGCCATGCATGCATACATGTATGTGCTGTATGCACACCCAAAAATAATTGTTTAAATGCAATGTAAAAACAAACTTTTAGAAGCAGATGAAAGTATATTTGCTTTGTTTTAAAAAATGCACTTAAATGTTCCTATAAATGACTAACTCTCTAAAACCATTTAATTCACACTTGCCATTTAAACTCTGTACTTAGAACTCAGGGAAGCACCTGTACTGATCCTCAGTGAACCTCCAAAAGGGGGAACATGAGCCTGCACAGTTCCAGCAACGCTCACAGAAACAGTTTTGAGGGAGCTGCAGGGGTAAATGATGTGCTTTGGTGTACTCTTAGACACTCTGGCTCATTATAGCCAGAGTCTAAAAAACACTTAGTCTAAAAAAAAAAAAAGATTTACAAAGATGACAGTTCAGAATTGGGGGAGTGGAGGAAGAGGAGGCTGCACTTGGGATATATTATATGAAAGAAGAATAAACTTAAGGAAAAAAGAATCTCTTCAGAGGTTAGGTTAGATGCTGCTCTATACACAGCACACTGTATCAGTGCACAAAGACACCTGTACTTCAAGGATATGTTAGATTGTATTCACAGATAGCTAGCTGTGAATACAATAATCCACATGAAAGTTTTATTTAATTACTCAAGACAATGAATTACCCAATCATCGCTGAAAATATTTTATCAGTTTACAAAGGCTGCTTACACAAATGGCTCTGTGGGCCATGAGTTTTACCCTGGAGAGCTAAAGGGAATGGGTATAAAAGGCAGCAGTGTGCCTGTCTAAATACTGAGCCAAGCGGTGGGGGTGCTCGCTTTTAATCCCAGCACTCAGGAGGCAGAGACAGTCAGACCTCTGTTAAGTTCAAAGCCAGCCTGGTCTACACAGAGTTACAGGCCAGACAGAGTCACACAGTGAGAACTTGTCTCAAAAAGAAAAGAAAAAGAGAAAGAAAAAAGGAAAAGAAAGAAGTGCTTACAATAAGGGTACATGTATACCTGATTGTCCAAAGTAGAGTTCTAAGAGTGAAAAGATGTACCAAAACTTAATAAAATTACATCTGACGAATTGGTTTTGTTACAATGATGTAGTTCAAAGGAAAACTATGCTTTACATTTTACATTACTAAGGAGTTCATTACATTTTTTTTAATCAAACATATTTGAGGGATGTTTTGTTTTAAAAGTGCGTTCCAAGATTAAGTGTCTCCAATACATATGGTCATACTTACCCAGTTCATAAACCAACATATATGGTTGCCCTAGCAGAGGGGTACCTAGAGGGCTTCAAAAGTAATGAAGTAGTTCTACTTCTTAAACCTGAGTACCTGGGCAGTGGAACCATTCAATTTGCCAACCCTTACTCTATGGCATTACATAGTTCATAAATATCCATTGTTATCTACTATTTATTTCAAGTCATTTAAAAGCAAACAAGAAGACATACTTAAAATGCAAGGTGTCATGTAATATCCAAATTTTAATTTAGGATCCGTCGGAACATACACATCTCCACCATACAGCACGGTAGCACCCTAAGTGAAAAACAAAAGACAGGCATCTTCTGTATTGAACACACAACTCCATACATGTTCCCACAAGGCAAAAGGCAGCCTGAGCAGTACACACAGCATTTACCCTCCCAAAAAGCAGCACACTGATGGATGGTAACCACCAATGTCCGTGTGGAAAAGGACATGGGGAAAGAAGCCATGACATAACCCCTGCCCCAGCTTCCACTCACGCCTCACCTGCTCCTTTGCTAACTTTATAAAGCCAAAGACCCGTTCCAGATGCGGACTATTGATGAGTGGTCCCATCCTTGTATCTTCCAGAAGCGGGTCTCCGATTTTTATCTTTTTAGTTTGCTTCACAACTTCTTCTGTAAATTTATCAACAATTTCCTTTTGCACAAACACTCTGGTGCCATTACAGCAAACCTAAAGGAAATAAATTTGTGTGTCTCTAAAAACACTTTAAATGAGTCATGACCCATTTTCTTAATGTTTTATTTTATGCATACTGATGTCTGTGTGCCATGTGTGTGCCTGGTGCCTGTGGAAGCCAGAAGAGGGCACTGGATTTCCTGGACCTTGAGTCACAGATGATTGTAAGCCACCATGTGGGTGCTAGGAATCGAACCCAGGTACTCTGCTAGAGCAGCCAATGCTCTTGACTGCTGAATCCTCTCCAGCCCCACAACACATTTTTTTGAAGAATATTTTCATTTCTAAAATCTGCCCACAGTAATTAGGATGGATCACATGTGATTGTGGACATACATCCCACAGGCACGATCTGCCCTTTAACAGAAAGGTTAAGTCTTACTCTGCTTAAACTGTCTTAAGACCATTAATGGCCACAGGATCAGAGCTCCCTCTCACCCTCCCCAAACAGTACCAGCTGCTCATTCTGGTTGTTTCTGTAGGCGGTAAGAGTGGACATAAAATAAAATGGGGTTAAAAGCGTAGTCTTGAGCCTAATCTTAAAAACTGAACATTTTAGTGTTATCTCCGAAACTGTAAATAATTATTACTTACTCATTCTAGCACAAATGAACATGAATACTGTTCAAATACCACACGCATGCAATAGAACAGAGTGAAGTCCCAGAAACAGATGATCCCTATGAAGTTAAATGGCATGACTTCTTGGATATATTAAGTGAAAGATGGTGCTTTTTGTTTTGTTTTTGTTGTTTTATTTTTCGAGACAGTTTCTCTGGCTTTGGAGGCTGTCCTGCCACTGGCTCTATAGACCAGGCTGGCCTCAAACTCCCAAAGATCCACCTGCCTCTGCCTCCCGAGTGCTAGGATTAAAGGCGTGCGCCACCAGCACCTGGCAAAAACTGGTACATCTAATCCCATACCATTTGTGAAAGAAAGTAGAGGAAATTTTGTTCAAGGAGCAGAATGGGAAAAGTAGGGATGGTAACAGGTAGAAGAAATGAGGAGTTACAGTTCTCAGTTCTGAGTGAGGCTTTTAAAAAAAAATCCTGACGTTAGGAACTATGTTCATCTTTTGCCTGATCAAACCAGATTTTAAAACATCTTTAAAGGACAGAGGAAAAGACACCTCAAATGAAATACAAACAGAATCCAAAGGACCTGCTATTCTAACTGAACATCGTAACCAAAGTGAAAGCAGGAGACAATAGATCTAAGTTAACTTCTGAGCATAGCATTCAGCCTGTACAAAAAAAAAAAAAAAAAAAAAAAAAAAAGCTGGGTAATGGTGGGATTAATCCCAGCACTTGAGAGGTAGAAGCAGAGAGATCTCTGACTTAAGGCGTGCCTGGTCTATACAGTGAGTTCTAGGACAGCCAGGGCTACACAAAGAAACCCTGCCTCAAAAATAATAATAGTAACAAAACAAGAAAAACACAAAACAAAGTGTGTGCAGCTGTGTCTCACATACACACAGACATGCATTCCCTAGCCCTGGTCTCAGAATTACACACAACATGGATACCACAGTAGCAGTCAAGAGCCTGGCACTGACTGAGGTCTTGGTGGCTTTTTCCCTTGGCAGTACTGGAGGTCAAACTCAGACTGCTTACCTGGCATTTTTGTGATCCTATCACTGAACTATATCCCCAGACCAAGAGCTTAGTTTCTAGGTCTCACCACTCACTGAAACCAGGCCTGCCTAGACAAATGGCCAATTCTAAAGTTCAGATGGAAAAAGAATGAGATGGGTCTAGAATGCCTCAATGTGTCAGAAATCAAAGAAGTTACTGGGGTCAAAGAGTTAAAACCAAGTGTGATGGCACATATGTCTGTGACCCCAGACTTGGGAAGCTGGGAATTCAAGGACAGCCTGAGCTACACAGAGACCCTGTCTCATAAACTCAATAAAACATTGTCTCATAAAACAATGCTAATTGCTCCAATTATTTCAGATCGTACCCATCGTTTAACATGACACATGTATGAGAAATAACAACTAGGGCTGGAGAGATAGCTTGTTTCCTTTTTTTGTTTTGGTTTTTGAAGATGGGATATCTCTGTGTAGCTCTGGCTGTCCTGGAACTCCCTCTGTAGAGCAGGCTGGCCTTGAACTCAGAAATCTGCCTGCCTCTGCCTCCCAAGTACTAATGGTACTGTACCACCACCACCACCACACCTGGCTTCACTAGTTGCTCTTGGAGGTTCAGTTCCCAGCACCCACACAATGGCTCACAACCATCCATTAACTCCAGTTTCAGGGGGACCAAACACCCTCTCTTCTGGCCTCCAGAGGCACCAAGAACACCTGGAGTGAACATTCACATACTCAGGCAAAAGATTCACACTCATAAAAAAGTTATGTCTAAATAATTTTTTTTTTAAAAAGTAACCATGGGGGGGGGATGAAGGGAACCAAGCAAAATATTAAACCTAATGCTTCATCATCTCAATGGATTCATTGGATTCTTTTGTTTTTGTGGTATTATGAAAGCGCTCTACCACTGTACTACAGCCTTAGTCCCTTCAGCTGGATTTTGTCCCAGAAAAAGAAAATTGTTTTCTATGACTAATCACACTGTACTTATGTAAAAGAATGTGTTTTTTGGCTATACTGCACTATTCGATAGTTAGGGACCTTGTTGTCTACAACTTTCTCTGACAGTTCAGGAAAATTTATTACTTTTGTATTGTGTATATAAACAGATTTAGAGAATGGTAAGCAGATTAAGTTTCCACAGCGGTTCTCAACCTGTGGGTCACAATCCCTTCGGCAAACCTCTATCACCAAAAATATTTACATTATGATTCAGAACAGTAGTAAACATTACAGTTGTGAAGTAATGACAAAAATAATCTTATGGTTGGGGGTTACCACAACAGGAAGGACTGCATAAAAGGGCAGCAGTGTTAGGAAAGGTAAAGACCACTCAGAAACTCTTGTTTGTTCACAACTATCCTGTAATTCTTAAGTGTGTCTAGAGTGTCACCATGCTGTCAGGAGGAGAGGCGGGACTTCCTTCCTCGCCCTCCCAGGAAGAGTTCTTACCTGGCCTTGTGAGAGGAAGTTGGCCAACAACGCCCCCTTCACAGCGTTCTTTAGGTCACAGTCTGAGAAGATGATAAGAGGAGATTTGCCTCCAAGCTCCAAAGTGACCGGTTTGATTCCTTTAGCTGACATCTCTATGATCTACAGACCCAAAAAAGGCACCCAGAAGTTTAGTGTAAGTTAGGTCAACTCACCCTGAACCCACCAGGTCATGTCAGTCTGACAGAGCCCAGAGCCTGTTCTCATGTACTCTGGGCCCTTCATCCTCTTAGAAAGTTCTTCGGCAAAAAACGCCTGAGAATTTACAAACTTCACTTCACACCCTGAAACAGGAGTTCATTTCAGACATATTGACGGTTCCCAGGATTCTTGAAGCCAGGAATGCTCTTTGTGTTTTTATTTAGGGCTCTTTAGAACTTGGAACAGAAATTCACGTCAAAGTAGCGAATCTAAAGTAACCATAGTTAACTCACCAAACAAGAGTACAGCATAGCCCAGGCCCCAAACCCTCACACATATCCACTCCTGAGGCACGTGAGGAGAATTTCTACCCCACCAGGCCTAACACAGACCACCCACACACATGTTCTCTTTCCCCTCTTATGTGCACAGGAAAAGTAGAATTTCCTGGCCCATTCCCAACATAAACTAGGAAATCCAAACACAGCAAAATACACAGTGGACAGGATCAGCTTTGCCAGACTTAGCCATTTGTATTAAAGAAAAAACTTGTTTCATCTGTACCTTCATGCCAATAGGCACACTTCCAGTGAAGGAGACTTTGGCCACATCAGGATGCTGACACAGAAACTGGCCTGTAGCTGCCCCACCTTGCACCACATTAAAGAGCCCAGGAGGCACGCCAGCTTTGGTGTAGATCTCCGCCAGGAGCAAAGCAGACACAGGTGTGAAGGGAGAAGGCTTAAAGATCATGGCATTACCTGCAGAAAAGCAAATGCTCTTCTTAGACAAGACTACACAATCTTACCTGGTTCCTATTCTTCCAGATTCACCAAAGATGTTATTAATTATAGAAATCTCTGGGACTGAAGCAATGGCTCAGTGGTTAAGAGCACTTTCTGGTCAGGAAGAGGATCTGGGATCAGCTTCTAGTACTTAGGCAAAGGATAACTTAGAACCAGCTGTTACTCCAGGTCCAGGGAATCTAGCACCCTCTTCTGGCCTCTACAGGTACTAGTGGTCCTCATGGCACATTATATACATGCAGGCAAAACACTCATACGTTAAAAAAAAAAAGAAAAACTAATCTAAAATTAGCTTTTTTTAAAAGGACATCTTGTTTTCCCACCTTGGGTTCTCTGTATCACGGTCTTTACACGTGGACTATCCCATTTAAAGCTTGCAACTTCATTGTGGAATAGGGATAATCAGTCTCATTTTAAAAGTTAAACCAAAGACCAGAGACTTTCATTTCCCTTAGTTCCAACACTAGAGGGCTGAATCAAAAGGATAGTCTAGACGACACAGCCAGTTCCTACATCAGAAACAAACTGGACAGATGCAAAATAGAAACACCAAGACATAACTTGTGTGTGCAACATAAACTTGAAATTCCTTCAGGGGCAAGGCAAAGCAGGAATAGACCCACATTCTCTCTGAGATTTGACTGGAAGGCAGGTCTTTCTGTCTGTGGAGGGGTGAGTGGGAGGGAAGGCTCACTGTGGAGGAGTGACTTATGCTTACCACATGCCAAAGCAGGAGCAGACTTCCAACAGGCAATCTGGAAAGGGTAGTTCCATGCTCCTATCCCCACACACACCCCAAGAGGCTCTCTTCTGGTGTAGCCAAAGGACCCTCCTGTGAGTTGGACATGCTCTCCTAGGGGTAAAACAGAATAAGAAATGATGCAAGTCAATGTTCCCCACCATTTCGCTGGCACAAATTCATCTGAGTTAATTTAAGTCTCTCTCACAGAACCTCCTGCAGGAGCTGAAGAAATTGGCCAGCAGTGAAGAGCACTGGCTGCTCTGCCAAAGAATCCAGGTTCAGTTCTCAGCACCCGCATAGTGGCTCACAACCATTTCTTAATTTCAGTTCCAGGGATCCTACACACTCATTTGGCCTCTGCAGATACCAGACATGTAAGTAGTACATGACCTACATGCAGGCAAAACACCCATACACATATGATTTAAAAAATAAAAGCAAGCCAAGTATGGTAGCGCAAGCCTTTAATCCCAGCTCTGGAGAAGCAGAGACAGTTGGATCTCTGTGAGGTCAAGGCCAGACTGGTCTATATAGTAAACTCCATGCAAGCAAGCCAAGGCTATGTAACAAGACCCCGTATCAAAAAATAAGCATTTAAAAGCAAACAAAACAAAATCTCCTGAGTGCTACTGGGTAACTTAGATAAATTAGTATGGAAATAAGGGGACAGCTCAGCAATAGAGAAAATCTGAAAACCCTGGAACCCTGTACTGCTCACTTATCCTGTGTGGCTCAGTTGGGCTCTACCAACCATTCAATATGAACTGCTGTAAACATGTTTGAGATAGAATTCATTTATCTCAGGCTGTCCTCAAGCCCACTATGTAGCTGAGGATGTCCTTAACCTTCTGGCCCTCCTGTGTCTACCTCCTCAGGGCTGGGATTACAAGTGGGCATCACCACATTCAAGAGTATGCAATATTTGGAATTGGACCCAGGGCTCCATGCACACTAGGCAAGCACTCCACCAACTTAGCTACATTCCGGGCCCAGCCATGAACTGGATAGCAACAGTAAGTATGATATGGACTCTTACAAACTAGTGTTTCACACCATTTGGTCAAAAGCTAAGGTTCAATGCTGGGTGCTTTTCATGTACTACCTCACTGAATCCTTTAAACAACCCAGGAAATTAGGTATTATTAGGTGTTATCATCTCTACCTTAGCTATGGAATGATGAAGTGACTTAAGCCACCTGAGTAGGTAACAATGAACTTAAGACTTTGACCTTCACCACCAGGCTCTACTCTTCTACCCTCTAATCAGAAGGTCACCTGAGGCCAGGCCACAGCTCACCTGCCATGGATGCAGCCAGTCCTGCATAGTATTCCAGGCACTGCCAGGAAGTGTCAACATCCAGGCGGGCCTCAAATATGGACTTTCCATTGTTGATTGTCTCAATAGTGGCAATTGCATTCTTCTGCTCCTGTGGGTAAAAGAGATGAAGAGATTTAGTACATTATTAGGATGTCTCAACACACCCAGTGCTTAAAAAGAATGTGTCCCTCAAGTTCTATGCCTAGAAAAGGCTGGCACACTTGCAAGGAAACTCGACACAATAATGGTGCTGCCCCTGGAGATAAATCTGCTGTCACGGAGAGACTCTCCTCTTCCTTTCAAGTCCATCAGGTGACAAGGATTAAGACCACAACCTCGTTTAGGTGTAAGTTAGAAAATGAAAATGGTCTTTTTCTTTGTTTTTATTGAAACAGGGTTTCTCTGTGTGTTCCTGGCTGTCCTGGAACTCTGTAGACCAGGCTGGCCTCAAACTCAGATATGCCTGCCTCTGCCTCCTAAGTGCTGGGATTAAAGGTATGTGCCACCACTGCCTGGCAAAAAAAAATTTAAGAACTATTATGTGAGTATGTATAATTAATACATCTGAGCATATACTCTGACTTTTCTGCATGGCCCAGCTATCTGAGCAAAGAACGCAGGCAGGCTAACTGAGGAGCAAAGGCCATGGAAGACAGAGACTGCATTGCCCCTAGAGAGAGACCTTTGGAGCTATGATTTCTTGCTCCTAGAGTTATTTGTTTATCATCCAGGGTAATAACCGTAGTGACCCTTCCCTGAGTCCCAGAGACTTGCTTGATGAGCAATTAATCCCAATACCTCCCCAGAAGATGAGGAGACACACAAAGCGTTCAGATACACAAATCCCCTGTGGTACCAACCCCTGCACCTCAGGCTGTCACATTTTGCTGTAATGAGCCTTTTTCTCTGGTCTCCACAGCCTCGTGTGTTCTATCGGAATACATGTGTGCACTGAAACATTGATGTGTGTGTATATAAAGATATTTGGATACATAGGCATGGTCACGCACACGCACGCACACACTTGCAAGCAGGTTAATTCTCAGACCCTTCCAGGTTTCTCACAGCATGTTTATGATAAGAAAAAGAAATCCTACATCCCCACCAAAGATACAGTTCATGTTCTGATGTATATCACTCTGAATTTTCCAAGTTTCCAATAACCTTTTTTCTAAAAGAAGGATACCTATGAATCTGAAACCTTCCCAGGCAATTAAGGTAGAAAACAAACCTGAAAGATAAGCTTAAATATCATCAGAAGGAAAAATAACAAGCAACAACCATGGCTGGTGAGATGGCTGAGTCAGTGAAGTGCTTGTTGTGCAAGCATGAGGACCTGAGTTCTAATCCTCAGCTCCCACATAAAAGTCAGACATTCCAGCACCAGAGCCACATCGCCAGAACGAGGGAGGCACAGCAGACAGATCCCTGGAGCTCACTGATGAGCCAATCTAGCCAAGTTGATGAACCCTAGGTTCATCGACAGACACTATCTCAAAAATGAGGTGGACAAAGATCAACGAAGACACCCAATCTCCACCTTTTCACACAATTGTACATATACCCACACTGCACAAATAAATACACCTCTAAATAAGAGTAATTTAAATCAAAAGGCAAGTAAGCTATCAAAAGCACATTACAATTCAAAACAAATTCAGAAGAAATAAAAGCACGCCCAGGGAGCTGTCCAAGAGCACTCAGTGGGTACTGGTTTCACATACCAAGATGAGCATGTGGGAGTGCCTCCATTTCACTGAAATATCACAACCTAAAGCTGCATCAATCAACCCCAACTGCCCTAAGAGCATCGGGAGTGGAGTTTCTCGAGAGGAATACTGGTACACACCTTTATCATCCGGGCAGCCTCTAAAAGGACTTCGCAGCGCTCCATGCCAGATTTCTTACTCCAGACTTTAAAGGCAGCCTTTGCATTTTTAACAGCCAAACTTACTTCCCTTTCTCCTGAACAACGCAAAGTAGCTATCACTCGGCCTATGAAGAAGCAGAAAGTCAGTTTTATCTCAAGCACCTGCAACACATTTGAATTGTTTCTAGCATTCTCTGGGAGATTCCTTTTGACCACGGTCTCATTTAGTTCTTAACTTTTTTAAGACCAGGAATCCCTGCAAGTGGGCAAAACACTCATACACATATAATTTTAAAAATGAAAAAAAGCCAAGGATGGAAGTGCACACCTTCACTCCCAGCACTAGAGAAGCACAGACAGGTGGGTCTCTGTGAGTTCAAGGCCAGCCTGGTCTATACAGCAAGTTCCAGGCAAGCAAGCCAAGGCTACATAACAAGACCCCGTTTCAAAAATAAACATTTAAAAACAAACAAAACGAAACCTCCTAAGTGCTACTGGGTAACTTAGATAAAATATGGACATGAGGAGACAATTCAGCAGAAGAGAAAGTCTGTGAAGACCCTGGAACTCTGGACTGCTCACTTAACCCCAATGTGGCTCAGGTGTGCTCTATCAACTATTCGATATCAACTGCTATAAACATTTGAGATGTTTCATTTATCTCAGGTTGGCCTCAAACTCATTTAACACACAGCTGATGACGCTCCTGCAGGCCCAGTTCTCAAAACTCAAGTTACCCAGAGCTCCTTCCTTCACCCTACTCCTCTGCCCCAGCCATGCAGTTACCTCACGACCCCTACCCCACCACCCACGCATCCACCAGCTCCCGCTTTTTCACTAGCCTCTGCAGCACTCTGCCCCACATTGCAGCCGTGCAAGTCTAGAAACCCTTTGTGGAGAGAGGAGGACACGGGGCAGCAGACTGAGTGCACAAGGAAAGTCCACGGGAGGGCCCACTCCACCCGCCTCCAGCCCCGGGAGGGCGCAACCCCACCCGCTTCCATCCCCGCGCGGTTACCGGTGGCCGGCTCGAACGCCTTCTCCGTGCCGCAGCTGTCCACCGGCTCCACACGGACCCCGCCGCGGTAGTTGAGCGGCTCCAACTGGACGAAGGTGCCGGTGCTCATGGCGGCGACCGCTGCAATCCCCGGAGTGCGGAAGAGCGACGTCAGCCCACACCCCACTGCACAGAGAAGCATCTGTAGAGTGCGCAGCGACCCAGAAAACCCCAATAAGTCACGCGCAGGGAGGGCGGGGCGAAGAGGGTGGGACCGGTGAGAGGCGGGGTCGAGGGGGCGGGGCCAGGAAAGGAGGTGACCCTGGGCACGTTTGAACCACAAGAGGGCGGAGCCTTGGGGAAGTGTGAGACGTGAGTGGGAGGGGAGGGCGTGGGGTGAGCACGCAAGGTCCAGTAGAGGCCGCTGGGAAGGAACCGCAGTAAGGAGGGGCGGGCCGTGGGGGGGCTGAGGGGGAGACCGAGAGCCACGAGGGGGCGTGGCGCGGAGCGAGCGGCGCGGGAAGGCGGGCGGTGAGCCTAGGATGAGTATCCTGCGCCCAGCTTGCATAGTTAAAGAAAGTCGTGGCGGGTTGAAGGCTTCTGGGGTCGGGGACTGGGAGATTTCTGACCTAGCTGAGAGTGCCGAGAACCGAGCACCACACCATTCAAGTGCTCCACTCCAGAGCCCCAAGAGGCTCCAGGGAGGAGAATGAGACTTCTTCCGATTGAGCCTGCAGGTTTTTGCAAAAGTTCTTCATTTCTCTCACCTACACAGCACCAGCCCAGTGCTAGGGAATGTATTCTTGAAATTTAATAAACTTTTTAGTCAATTTTTCTAGCCTTTTCAGTGCTACTGAAATATGTAGGTTTGGGTCTTCAAATGGAAACAGTGGGGGCCAACTCGAAAGACCGTCAATGTTCGTGTCCATCAGAAACCGATTGGAAACATCTGGCCTTGGTGGCTAAGACAAGACTGGAGACCACAGAACTGCAACAAGGATGGCCATTGCCTGGTATGGGAGCCCGGCATCTCCTTTTATGGCCAGTCCTGTTTTAAAATATTCTGCCCACAATCCTGATCACACTTAGGTGTTCTGATGTGTGCTTCAGAAACGTGACCATCTGTTGATCTAAACATGACAATAAAAATGGAGTGTGGCCCAACCTTACGAAAGTCCCCTGCAAAATTTGCTTTTGCTCTACCAGGTTCAGAGTGTTGTTGGTATGAAAATTCATTCTTATTTGGCACCTGCTTTTTAAGTCAAGAAAATGAGAGCATTTTGAAACCTCCTAAGCGGGCCACTGAGTGAAAATTTAGTGTGTATAAATTTCCTATGAATAATGGAACTTGATGCCATCTAGACTGATCTAGAGGACAAACTCCTAGGCATTTGTGTGAAAGGATTCTAGATTGGGTTAACTGAGATGTGAAGACTTAACCTAAATGTGGGCAGCACCATTCCATGGGCTGGGTACCAGACTGAAGAAAAAGGAGACAGGAAACCAAGTATCAGTATTCATTTCTCTCTCTGCTAACTGTGAACAACCAACTCACTGTCCTGCCAGGCCTTCCTGCCATGATGGACTGTATCCTCACACTGCAAACCAATATAAACCCCTAAGTTGAAAAGAAACAATAACCTGCAATGCATCTGGGAAGCCACAAATGTTCATCCTGAGAATTCACAAGGAAGACTAAAGGAGCCCAGATGGAGAGAAGAGAAGCATCCTTAGGCAGGTGGTTGTTGTCAGTTGGGTAGAAAGATTTGCCTGGGAAGGGGCAAGAGGAGCTCCAGAGAGATGGCCTACCCAGAAGGTTTCTTAAAGCCAAACTGGGGGTGGGGTGGGGCATTAAAGTCCCCTCACTTCTGTGTTTTCTCCCTGGATAACTGGAGATAAAGAAGAAATATAACTTGATCACCTTCCCATCTCCAGGCCTCCCATGAAGAAGGTCCTTGAGAATCCATCTTGTTATCTGAGGCCATTCTTCCCCCCAACCCCCAAGCATCCTGGTGTCAGGCTCTTTATTGTTAGTGTTCAGTTTCTCATTAGTTATACTCCTGCACACACACACACACACACACACACACACAAGACACCACTCTTATTCCTTCAGTAAGCCAGAAAATTCTTCGCAAAGAAATAGAGGAAGAAGAAAAAAAAAGTATCCAAAATCCCCTTCCAGACTATTTTCACTGGCCTTTTTCTTAAAGCAGCTTACATATTGAATTCCATGTTAAGTGTGAATGTCTTCACATTCTTCATATATAGAATATAACTTTCTTACTCGGGGCCTAGTAGGTGTCCACACTAGGATCAGGTTCTTCATGAGTATTTGTTGAATGGGCAAATGAACAGTAATTAAAACCAGAACTGTTACAAACCTGAAACATCTTTTAGGACTCACTGAACCCACCACTCCAGTGACAATGTGTCCTGACATTGGTTAGGCCTTTCTAA
Organism: Cricetiscus sungorus; assembly: GCA_030556225.1. Taxonomy (NCBI): domain Eukaryota; kingdom Metazoa; phylum Chordata; class Mammalia; order Rodentia; family Cricetidae; genus Cricetiscus; species Cricetiscus sungorus. Next base: position 24,428,351 of record JANBXA010000730.1, read on the forward strand.
CTTGAGAAGATCGTCTTTCAGAAGTTTTGAATGATAGGTTTAATACCTAATGATCCAATGGTATTAGATGGGATTATGGTACTGATCCAAAAGTTGGAAAACACTGTATAACTGTTATAAGAGCAACACACACACACACACACACACACACACACACACACACACACACACACTTGGGAGACAGAGGCAAAGGCAAACGGATCTCTGGAATTTGGAGACCAGCCTTGTCTACATACTGAGTTCCAGGACAGCTGGATCTACATAGTAAGTAAGACCTTGTCTCAAAAATACATCAATGAGCCAAAAAAAAAATATAAACAAAAGCAATTTCCATGTTCTATCAGACTATCCTGCTTTGTCTGTCTGTTTCCAAACAAAATTCAGAGTCGTGCACTTTGGAATTACCTCTTGGAGCTGATAATAACCTAGAAACTGTAGGCAGCTCCCAGAAACATTTAGAACACTTGTGTTAACTGAGCGAGCCGGGATCGTTTCAGTTCCCTTTATCTGTGTTAGATATATCCATAACTGGTCATCTCAGTGTTTATTCTAGAACCAGGAAGAACTTTATCTAAATTCATGTGTGTTTTCATGTATAAGTCAGAAACAAAATTTCAGAAGTTAAGCAATTACTTAGTGTAACTTTCTAAGTCTGTAGCATTTCAAAATAAGTTGCTAAAGAAATAAACTTCATGATCATTGCAGTAAAAAACAAAAAAAAAATGTGATTATTTTTTGGTACTACTAATTGAACACACATGGCCTCCTAAACCTTATGCAGATGATTTGTCAGAGGCAGATTCCCAGCCCTTAACCATATATGTGAAATTTTTTTATTCACTTTTTGTTTTGTTGGTAATTAAATCACATATTTTTGTTTTTTGTTTTTTTTTAAAACATCTCACTATCAAGGTCTCTCTCTCTCTCTCTCTCTCTCTCTCTCTCTCTCTCTCTCTCTCTCTCTCTCTCTCTCTCTCTGTGTGTGTGTGTGTGTGTGTGTGTGTGTGTGTGTGTGTGTGTGTGTGTAGCTCAAGCTGACCTCCAACTCCTGGTTTTCCAGCCTCAACCTCCCAAATTACAGGTTTATGCCATAATGTAAAAGTATATTTTTTAAGAAAAAAAATTACTTCATTGACCATAAATAATTTTAATAGCTAAAACTTACTAGACATACTGGCTTAGTCTATTTAGGTGTTTTAAGGAAATGCCTTCAGCTCTGTAAGTAATAAAAAAACAAAACCAGAAATTGATTTCTTACCATTATGGACACAGGTCAGCAGCACATTCAATGTTGACTGTGTACCGGCTCTATTCCAAAGGTGCTGCCTTCTTGCCAAGTTCTTTTATTGCATAAGGGAGCTAGGGGATTTTCTCATGCATCAATTTTTTTCAGAAAAAAAATTGTGTGTATACGTTGTACAAAATGATAGATGTTATGGTATTGTTATTGATGTATAGCATCTACTTTGCTCAAATTCTCCCCTATTGCTGATGTCCCTGTCGCTTGGTTCCCTTCTTCCCCCTAAGTAGTTCCACTTGTAGTTTCATGGTTTAGATGTGTGTTAAATATTTTTACTATATATAATATATATAATTTTAAAATCTAGATTGTATATGTGTTATGAAATATTAGTTGAAGATGTGTTACATTTGCTTGTGTTGTGGAACATTTGTTTAATGATGCAAAGATGCGTTGCATTCTTTTATGTTGCATTTGTTTATCTGTAAAGTTGTGTTACTTTGCCTATCTAAAACACATGGTTGGTCTAATAAAGAGCTGAATGGCCAATAGATAGTTAGACAGGAGAGAGAAATAGGTGGGGCTGGCAGGCAGAAAGAATAAACAGAGAGAGAAATCTGGGAAGAGAAGATGGAGAAACAAGAGGAGGAGGAGAAGGACAAGAGAAGACATCAGTGGCCAGTCACTCGGCTACATACAAGCCACAGAGTAAGAAGTAAAGAAAGGTCTATAAAATAGAGAAAGATAAAAGCCCAAAGGCAAAAGGTAGATGGGATAATTTAAGAAAAACTGACTAGAAAAAAAGCCAAGCTAAAGCCAGTCATTCACAAGAAAAAATAGGCCTCTGTGTTTGGGAGCTGGATGGCAGGACCCCAAAGAACAAACAACCAACTACATATATGAACAAAAACATGTGACACTTATCTCTCTCAGTCTGGCTTATTTTGCTTAACATGATTTCTCGTTTCATTCACCCGTCTTTGTAAATGGCAATTATTTTGTTCTTTATTACTTCATTGTGTATCCATCCCATGCATTTTTGTCTATTCATCTGTTAGTGGGCCTTTAGGCTGGTTCTATAGCCTGGATCTTGCCTTACTTTACTCTTAAGCTACTTTGCTCTCTTATGGAGTCACAAGTCCCAACCGTGAGTTAGCCACACTCTTGACAAAGCTACCTCCTAATGGCCCCCACCCATTAATAGCAGCACAATGCATTAACTATATTAGGTTTTTCATTTGCTATCTCATGGCTCAAAGTGATACCAAGAGTGGTTCGCTTTTAACATGCCCTTTCCAAAAACCGTGTGCTGAAACGATTCTAAATGGTTCTAAATGGGACTGTCTGGAGAGGTGGGACCTTTGGGGAGTGATTTAGGCTGGGCGGGCTTCATCCTCATGAGCTGAGAAATAACTTCCTAAAAGAGCTTGGCAGGGGAGTTCTTTAGTTTCTTTTCTTTCTGATTTCTGGAGATAGGATGCAGTAGGATACTAGCACCTTGATTCTGGACTCTCCGGCTTCTGACACTGAGGGAAAATACATTTCTGGAGTTTGGATTTTGCTCTTGTGTTTAAGACAGGGTTTTGCACAGGCTAGCCTCATATTCAGGATCTCACCACCTCAGCTTCTTTTGTTGTGAATATATGTGTACACTACCTCTGGCTGATTTCTGTTCTTAACAGATTGCCCAGTCTTAAAGAAATTTGTCAAAGCTGTATGAAACTGAGAAAGGGGGATAGGAAGCATTGTTGCCATTTTAAAGAGGAGGAAAATGAGGTTTCAAAGAGTTAGAAGGAGCTGAGAATGTCACTGAGGAACATTGACTGATAACAGCAGATGAAAAGGGCAGCTGTAACCGCCAGAGAAACTAGGCTATAAGGAAGAATCTACAAGATTTATACAAGGTCCCTCACAGAAGGAGAAAGGAACAAGATCTCCTGAGAACATTGGGAGTGGGGGTGGGGCAGTGAGTGGAGAGGGAGTTAGGAGAAAGAAAAGGAACAGAGAGGAGAACATGTGACATGTGGGACCAGGAAGGTTGAGTTGGGGGAAGAATAGATGAGAGAGAGAGTGAGAGAGAGAGAGAGAGAGAGAGAGAGAGAGAGAGAGAGAGAGACCATAATAAAGAGAGCCATTATAGGTTTGAAGAGAAAACTGACTCTAGAGAAATGTCCAGAGACCTACAAGGGTGACTCCAACTAACAATCTGAGCAACAGTGGAAAAGCTACCTTAAATGCTCTTCCCTGATAATGAGATTAATAACTAACCTATATGCCATCATAGAGCCCTCAGCTAGTAGCTGATAGAAACAGAAGCAGCCACCAACAGCTAACACTGAGCCAAACTCCTGGAATCCAGTTGCAAAGAGGGAGGAGTGATAAGAAAAAGGGTCAAGACGAGGCTATAGAAACCCACAGAGACAGCTGACCTGAACAAGGGGGAGCTCATGGTGCAGGAAAGGACTTTGGGAGCACATTCTCCATGGAGGGATGTTCCCTTAACCTAGAGACAGGAGGGAGGGCCTACACCCTACTCCAAGTGACTTGACAGATTTTGATGATCCCTCTTGGAAGGCATCACCCTCCCTGTGGAGTGGGGGGTGGGGTTGGATGGTGGAGGAACTGGGGTCAATATGTAAAATAAGAAATATATATATATATATATATATATATATATATATATATATATATATATATAAAAGCAGGAGTGTTGGCGCTCACCTTTAATCCCAGCACTCAGGAGACAGAGACAAGGCCAGCCTGGTCTACAGAGCTAGTACCAGAACAGCCAAGGCTACACAAAGAAACCCTGTCTTGAAAACCAGAAAAAAAGAAAAAAAGCAGGAGCTAAGATTCGGTGTGACACATACCTCTGGCCTCTTGACCTTCATCAACCATTCTATTTTGACTACACTTCCTTTTCTTACACACATTTTGTTTCTCCTGGAGTTCATAACTGATTTTTTTGTTGTTGTTGTTTGTTTGGTTGGTTTTTTTGTTTGTTTGTTTTTTAAGACAGGGTTTCACTGTGCTGGAACTCACTCTGCAGACCAGGCTGGCCTTGAACTCAAAAGAGATACTCCTGCCTCTGCATCCTAAGTGCTAGGATTAAAGGTATATGCCACTACACCCAGCTCATAATTGCTTTTAATTACAATTGCTTTTAATTATATTGTACTAAAATTTTTCACATTATCAAGCCATGTAGCTAGAGACTAGGGGTAGAGAAAGAGACATCAGATTAATATATAGGCTGTGGTGGAATGTTATGTGTTACATTCTGGGGACTGGAGAGATGGCTCAGAGGTTGAGTGCTAACTGCTCTTCCAGAGGTCCTGAGTTCAATTCCCAGCAACCACATGGTGGCTCACAACCATCTATCATGAGATCTGGTGCATTCTTCTGGTGTGCCGGCAAATATTCAGACAGAACACTGCGTATGTAATAAAAATAAGAAAATAAATTTTTAAAAAGATGTGTTACATTTGTTTATGCTGAGGAATATATGTTTCATAATGCAAAGATGTGTTGCATTCTTCTTTGTTGCAATTGTTTAACTCTGTGAAGCTGTGTTACTTTGCCTGTCTAAGACACCTGATTGGTGTAATAAAGAGCTGAATGGCCAATAGCTAGGCAAGAGAGAGAAATAGGTAGGCCTGGCAGGCAAAGAGAGAGAGAAGAAAAAGGAGAGGACATCAGGAGCCAGCCACCCAGCTACACAGCAAGCCATGGAGTAAGAAGGAAAGAAAGAGTGCATGTCTTTGATCCCAGCACTCAAGAGGCAGAGGCAGGCAGATCTCTGTGAGTTCGAGGCCAGCCTGGTCTACAGAGCCAGTGCCAGGACAGGCATATAGAATAGAAAAAGATAAAAGCCTAGAGGCAAATGGTAGATGGGATACATTAAGAAAACCTGCTTAGAAATAAGTCAAACTAAAGCCAGGAAATCATAATTAAGAAGAAGTCTCATTGTATTTATTTGGGAGCTAGGTGGCAGGCCCCCAAGGAGCAAAGTTAAAAAACAATCAACTCTAATCCCCCAGAGGGACCTAGAGACAGAACAAAACATCCACTATGGACTGCCATTTCTGTCTTGCCCCTCCATCCTCCAGTAGAGAGAAAGTCTCCTGTGTAAAGAGCACTTTCCTGCCAGCCTGGTCCCACCTGTGTTGCTTCCCTATTGGCCAACAGTGCTTTATTCATTAACCAATAAGAGAAACACATTTACAGAATAATATCTCCCATCATCTTTTCTGTCAAAGTAAAAAGAAGAATTTTAACTTTAACATAGTGAAATATATAGCAATTATTAAGCAAGAACTATAATTACAATATTTAGTCCAATAACATTTAGCAAGATTTAAAGAAAATAGTTTATCTTTGTGAGTTTAAAGTCTTATATGTAACTTATCTTTTATCTTAACTGAGAAAAACTATAACCATGACTTATCTATCTTCAACTCCATAAAAGACCACAGAAGGATAATATATAAACTCTAGAAATGACAGAGATATCTTGTTACCTGGTCAGGCACCTGAAGTTCCTCTGTAAAGTTCCATCTTCAGCCTGTAGGCCATAATGTGTCTGGCAGACTTCTCAGCAAAGCAGGAAACTTTAAACTGTCTGCCTGTTTTGGCAGTTTGTCAGTCACTTTCCTTTGTGTCCTGCAGAATGTCTGGCAGAAGCTTCCATGAAGCAGGAACCCTGTAGCACTGTCCATCTTGTTTTAACAGTCACTTTCCTGTGGGTCCTGCATGTCCATTTTATACAGCATAAAGTCCAACAGTCCAGACAAGAGCAGTTTCTTGCCCAAATGGTCAAGTCTTGCCATATTGGAAGTAAACTCCATAACAAGTTTCTTTAATGTCCATCTTCCTTTGTGACACAGGTGGTGCTGCCAGGAGCAGTTATATCTCACTGTCAAGAAAAACCTTGAACCATTTTAAATCCCATATTCTGTAGGTCTTTGAAAGGTTCGAAGACTATCTATCCATCTCAAATATGTTTCTGTATACCTAGAAAACCTAACTAACTTGTTTGAAATATTATAGGTGACTATCTATACTTTGTTTTTAATTATAATTACATTTTAAAATGAGCTCTACAAACGCAATACCTAAACGAGAGGAGAAATATACATATAACAAAATTGACCTGAAATTTGTATCAATAAGCCAAAATCCATACCAATGTATTCATTTCTATATCATATTCCCCTTTTTTTTCTTTAGAAAGAAATTGGTTGTGATCATTAACCATTTGTAACCAACCCCATTTAAATGAAAACAAACATTTATGGACAGTATTTGGGAATGTGGGTGTCATTCTCTCCAAACTGCTTCCTGCTGGTTGGGGATGCTATTTATACCATGGGGATCATGACAAAACACAGAAACCTGGCCAAGTCCTTGTTTGTGTAGTCAGTAAGGCTGTGTTGTCTCAGCTGTTTTAGATGTTGGATCACCTGGCACACTGTTTCAGGAGGGTTTTACTTTATCAAAACGTATTAGTCTGGAAGGAATTCAAGATTTTCGTTTTCTGTGGAAACAAAAGGTAGAAATTCTTTTCCCAAGTAATCTGTCCTTAGACTTAAATTTTGAAATGAAAGAATTTCCAAAATATATAAGTTGGACTAATTTAGCAGTATTTGTAATCAAATGTGTTTTAGCAGTTGTTGCTATTTCCTCAGCAGTCAAACAATTCAAAGACAACACAATAGCATACAGTATCCAGACTGTGTATTTTCCATCTTTACATGGGCTTATTAATTTATTAATTATTACTATATTTCTTTTACTTTTATTTTTTCCTCTTATGAGACAGGGTTTCTCTGTGTACTTTTGCCTGTCCTGGAGTTCACTCTGTATACCAGGCTGGCCTTGAAATCACAGAGATCTGCTTGCTTCTGCCTTCTGAGGGCTGGGATTAGTGGTATTAATGCACTCAGCTTCTTTCTTTCTTTCTTTTTTTTTTTTAAAAAAGACCACTTTATCCTGTTTCTTTTTCTCTCCCAAGCCTATGTATATTTTTAAACACACTGTAAACCTTCAGAGGTTTTACTTTTTCCCTCTGAATCTGTCTTTACTGTAAATCTTTTTCAGGCCACAAGTCTTTTATCTGCTAAACAACATTACTAAAATTAAAGCTGCAGCTGTTTCAAAGATGATGAGAACATTTACTGCCAGCATTGAGAGCTGTGCTCACTGCCTTGGTCTGTGCTACCATCCAGCAGCATGCTGGAGATGTGGTCACTGCCACAGCCAGGTGCTTGTACACACCATTTAATTGTTAGCAAGGCCTCTTAAAACAGCCTTGCAATTTTTTTTTCTGCTTATGATGAGTCAGGAAGACTCCCTTACAGGAGCCTCATGAGTGTCTGCTTGTCTCTAGCAAAACAGAGACCACCCGAAAAAATGCTGCTACCAAGAAGCAGTGCTTGACTTTATTCTTTTGTTTATAAAGTCCCTTTTAAGCTTTTGTCATTTTATGTGGAAATCCATGCCTCCATCTTGTGGCGCCATCTTGTAACAAGCACTTTCCCACCAGCCTGGTCCCACCTATCTTGCTTCTCTATGGGCCAATAGTGCTTTATTCATTAACCAATAAGAAAAACATATTACAGAATGACATCTCCCATCACCCCTGACCTACTGCCACCAGACCCTTCCTGCCACAGAATCTCCCAGAGGGACTTGGAGGCAGAACAAAGCATTCTCTATAGGCTGCCATTTTTTTCATGCCCCTCCACCCTCTAGTAGAAAGAAAGGAGAGGATAGAGGGAGAGACCCTCCTGATTCCAGGTTCCTACCCTGTGTGAGTTCCTGTCCTGACTTCCTTTGATGATGAACACTGATGTGGATGTGTAAACCAAATAAACCCTTCCTCTCCAATTTGATTTGGTCATGATGTTTCCTTACTGCAATCGTAATCTTAACTAAGTCAAAGGGTCTATTTTCACTTAAATTTTGAATATTGAGTCTTTTTTTTTTGTTTGTTTCATGCTACAGTCTTTTTTTTTTTCATTTTACATGTCCATGCCAGTTTCCTCTCTCTCCCTCCCTCTTACTCTCTTTCCCCTCTGACATGTACCCTGACCACCCTCCCCTCTACCCTCATTCCACATGTACAGCTATGCTATCCAGGTGGGGTCATGTAAATCTGTCTGAGGTCCCTTAGACTGCTCAGTCCTTCTAACTGAGACCCATATTCAGGGGGTCTGAGTCAGTCCCATGCTGGATTCCCAGCTATCAGTCTGGGGGGGGCCCATTAGCTCCTCCTTGTTCAGGTCAGCTGTCTTTATGTGTTTCTGCAACCTGGTCTTGTCCTCTCTCTCTGCATCTGGATTCTAGTTCAACTCAGTGTTTAGTTATGGGTGTTTGCTTCTGTTTCCAACAGGTACTAGGTGAGGTCTCCATGATGGTGAATAAGTTAGTTGTCGATCTTTTATGTTCTCTCTCTCTCTCTCTCTCTCTCTCTCTCTCTCTCTCTCTCTCTCTCTTGTCTTCTATACCTCAATATTGAGTCTTTTATATATTTTAGTTTATATTTTTTCTTCATTTTTATATCTGACCATGTAACGTTAATCTTTGCTGGATAACAAAAACACTTGTTAACTGAAAATATTTCTACTTACTGGTATATGAATTTTTCTTACTCTTCTTGCTAGGAAACATCTCCAAAGAAATAGGAGTAAAAAGAAGCAAATACAATAGAAAACTCACACAATAAAGACTACAAACTCTAGTTGCAATATTTATTTTATGTGTGTGGTGGTTTGAATAAGAATGGTCCCCATAGGAGCACATATTTGAATGCTTGATCAGAAGATGTCATTATTTGAGAAGCATTAGGAGGAATGGCCTTGTTGGAAGAAGTCTGCCACTGGAGGTGGGACTTTGGGAGTTCAAAAGCCCATATGAAGCTGTACTCCCTCCCCCCTCTCTCTCTGCTGCCTCTCTCTGTGTCTCTTTTCTGTCTCTCTCTCCAGCACACATGCTTGGAAGCCATGCGTCCTGCCATGATAATGGACAAAGCCTCTGAAACTGTAAGCAGCGATCCCCCAGTCAAATACTCTCCTTTATGAGTTGCCTAGGTGGTGGTGTCTTTTCACAGCAATAGAACAGTGACTAAGACAATGTGCACTGGTATTTTGCTGGCTTGCTTGTCTGTGAACCACATGCACGCAGTGCCCATTGAGGCCAGAAGAGGGCATTGGATCCCTGAAACTGGAGTTAGACAGTTGTTACTGGAACTGAACCTAAGTCCTCTGAAAGAACAGCCAGTGCTTTAATCACTAGACCATGCCTCCAGCCCCTATATTCCAGTTTGTAATGATGCAATTAAAAAGTCTTTTTGAATCAGCATTTACAACAAACTTTTTTTTTTTTTTTTTTTTATCTGAGGTACCAGGGACTCAATCCAGAGCCCTGTCAATGCTGGGCAAATGCTCTACAGCTGAGTAACATCCTCAGCTGTGACTTCTTCATAGTAATAAGTGTGCAAAGTGATTTTAACATAACACACCTGAAGAACTCTCACTACAGCTGAGGCCTTTCTCAATGTGTTACAAATGATTAACTTTCCTGTGGTTGGTAGAAAACAAAAAAGAAGATAGAATTATTGCAAAGACTTCCCAGATGGCAGAGAAGCAGGATTGCAGGGGAGGGAGTCAGTGCATCCACGCGGAGATTCTGTATTTAGTAATGCAGAGTTTTAGGTGTGGTTAGGTAAGTTCATGAGAACTAATTGTTGGGGTGAATTGGAAAGGAACATTGCTTCAATAAGGACTACTTAGATGATGTAATGAAAAGAGAAAAATCTTGGTTCTGTCTCAACAAATTAATTTTAACTTTGATGCTTAATGCCTTTACTGTCTGTTTTCACCCCTGTATTAAGAGGAAATGGTAACCATTTTTTAAGGAGCAGTGTAAGATAATAGAATGCATAAAGTATCTAACATCATGGCCTTGATAAGTGGCAAGTATTCATGATGGACTGACCAAGTGTATGGATATTATAGGGATCAGAAATGATGGCAGGAAAAGAATGACAAAGAAAAAATACTGCCTGTGACTAGGTCTTCAGGCTGACTCGAAGATAGTAGGTGGGGGGGGGTGTGTGTGAAGATCTTTGAGAACCCAGGCAATGCAAAGTTCCTGCCAGAGCCGCTGGGTGGAGATTTCTGATCCATTGTGCTCCATATCCTCACCTGCCCTCAGCAGGGACAGACTTCAGGTTCCAACTGTGGAAAGCTGACACCGGTTCATCTTTCTGTTTTAAGGAGTGGGAAAGTTGGAAAAGATATATGAAAAAAAAAATATTTGCAAATAACTCTATAAAGGGAGAAAATAAAGTGAGCAGTCTAAAAAAAAAAAAAAAAAAAGTGCAGCAAAAAAGAGTAAATGCCCATAGAGCCTGACTTTTCCTGAATTGGGGAGACTTAGCTCAGCAGTCAGAAAGGTCAGTGTCGGTAGTCTTTGTGAGTCAGTATCAGAAAGGAGGGAGCTTTATAACGAGATTTTGGAGGAATTATAGAATTTCCCTCTTTTATACCTATAGCTTTTAATTGTTTGGGGGAGCTGGAGAGACAGCCCATCTGTTAAAAAGCACTGGCTACTCCAGGTTTAATTCCCATCACCGGCATGGTGGCTCACAGCTGTCTGTAACTCCAGTTACAGGGAATCCAATAGCCTCTTCTAACCTTTGACGGCAATACACACTGTCTTTCACAGATATACATGCAGGCAAAATACTTACACATATATAACATACATCTTTTTGTTTAAAGTGGTGCACTATAGTGGTATAGTGCACATAAATAGTGATGGGATCACCACAGCCAAGCTACTGAAGATCCATCACCTCTGACGGTTACCTTTTGGAGTGTGGTGTGTGTGTGTGTGTGTGTGTGTGTGTGTGTGGTTCAGTGATTAGAGTGAGTCCTCCCACCTCATTTAACCTAATCTATACTAGACTAGACATCCCTTGCAGGCACACCTGGAATCTTGTCCCCTACATGATTCTCAATCCTGTCAACTTGACAGTCAATATTAATCATCAGCCCTCAGGGTCATATGAAGTAGGGGAGGTTAAGTTTCCTGCCAAAGTTTGAACATCAAATGTCCTCACAGGGTCAAGCGCTGGCAACATTGTGGTGATAGTTTGTTTATGAACTAACAAATAAAGCTTGCCTGAAGATCAGAGTGCAAAGTTAGCCACACTAGTTAAGCATAGAGGCCAGGTAGTGGTGGTACACACCTTTAGTCCCAGCACTTGGAAGACAAGAGGTAGGTGGATCTCTGTTAGTTTAAGGCCTCCTTGGGCTACACGAAATTGATCTAGTCTAAAAGAAAAACAGAGTTCACACAAAAGTGATCCCAGCACAAGGGAGGTGAGGACAGAAAGAGATATAGGTAGACAGAGAGAGGAATATAAGGCAGGAGAAGACAGGGGCTCAGGGCAGTCTGGACAGCAGTCAGTCTGAAGCAGTCTGAGGGTGCAGTCTGAGGACAGGATTTCCCCTTCAGTCTGAGGTAGAGGTAAGAGCTAGTGGCTAACTGCTTTACTTCTCTGATCTTTCTGCTCCCACCCCACCCCCAATATCTGACTCTGGGTTTTTATTAAAACCAAAGAGAACGTGTGCTACACAACATGGTTGCCAGCTGACAGGCTTTGGGACAGCGAATGGCTCGTGGTAGCTCCTATGTCATCAATGGATTGATTCCCTGATAGATTCATAATATGATGACATTATTGGGAGGTGGTGAGAGTGGAGAGTGGATCACCAGGGCATGTCCTTCTCTCTCCTCCTAGCCACCATGATGTGAATAGCTTTGCTCCCATATTATTCTACCATGATAGACCTCATCACGGCCATGATAGACCTCATCACGGCTGAAAAAGATGCTGAGTGTCTGTGGACTGACAGTGAGACCAGATGAGCCTTTCCTTCTTTCAAGCTGTTCTCTCAGGTTTTGGCCATGGCAATGTAGAAGTCTAATGGTTCCCTAAAGGAAACTGATGAACAGCTAAGGACAGCAGGAGTAGGCAAACACTCTTCCATCTTTTACTTTTTCTTATTTATTTTTTTTTAATTTTACATACCAATCCCAGTTTCCTCTCTCTCCCTCCCTTCCTCTCTCCCTCTTTCTCTCTCCCCCCACCACATGCACCCTGACCACCCTTCCCTCCCACCCCACCCCCACTCCACATGTAGGGCTATGCTATCCAGGTTGGGTCATGTAAATCTGTCAAGTCATTTGAAGTAGAGACTAGGACTTCTCTCCTGTCTCTAGGTTAAGGGGGATGTGTCTGCAAGGTCCTTTTGTGCATCAGGAATATATCCTGGTTCCACTGTCTGAAGTCCCTTAGACTGCTCAGTCCTTCTGAGACCCATGTTCAGGGGTCTGAGTCAGTCCAATGCTGGTTTCCCAGCTATCAGTCTGGGGGTCCATGAGCTCCCCCGTGTTCAGGTCAGCTGTCTCTGTGGGTTTCTGTAGCCTGATATTGACCCCTTTTCTTACCACTCTTCTCTGTCTCCAACTAGATTCCAGGAGTTTGGCTCTGTGTTTAGCTGTGGGTGTCAGCTTCTGTTTCTATCAGCTACTAGATGAGGGCTCCATGATGGTGGATAAGTTAGTTGTTGATCTCATTATCAGGGATGGGCATTTATGGAATCCTTCCCACTGTTGCTCAAATTGTTAGTTGGAGTCAGTCTTGTAGGTCTCTAGACCTTTCTTATAATGGCTCCCTCTTTTATGTTCTCTCTCTCTCTCTCTCTCTCTCTCTCTCTCTCTCTCTCTCTCTCTCTCTCTCTCTCTCTCTCCATAATGGGATGCTACTCTGTGGGAAAAAAAAAAACAATAAAATTTTGAAATTCGCAGGCAAGTGGATGGAACTCGAAGAAACAATCTTGAATAAGGTAACCCAGTCACAGAAAGAGGAACATGGTATGTACATGCTCATATATGGATTTTAGACCTAGAGCAAAGGATCACCAGCCTACAATCCACACCGCCAGAGAAACTAGGATACAAGGTAGATTCTAATAGATTCATATAAGGACCCTCACAGAAGGGGGAAGGGACAAATTCTCCAGAGCACATGGGGAGTAGGGGGGGCAGTGAGTGGAGAGGGAACTAAGAGAAAGAGAAGGGGAGGAGAGGAAAGCACGTGGGACTAGGAAGATTGAGTCAGGGGAGGAATAGAAGCCATATTTTACTTCTTGATTCAGGATCTCACTAAGTTGCCTAGGCAGGCCTTAAAGTTCCCATCTTCCTGTCTTAGCCTTTTGAGGAGCTGAGAGAATGGGTCTGTGCCTCAAAAACTGGCTATGGTTATGTTGCACCATTTTAGTTAGCATACAAAATAATGCATTTTGTTATGGCATTTTGTTTTGGTTTTTGTTTGGTTTTAGAGACAGGGTTTCTCTGTATTGCTTTGGAGCCTGTCCTGGTACTAGCTCTGTAGACCAGGGTGGCCTCCAAGTCACAGATTCCTCTGCCTCTGCCTCCCAAGTGCTGGGATTAAAGGTGTGCACCAGTGCCTGAAGGTAAGCTTCTGCTGACTTACATTGACACAAGACTTTCCCAGACAGAACCAGTGGCTTCCTTCTCTGTGTACTTAGCTCCATGGCAGAATGTGATGCCAGCATTACTGCTTATCTCCCTCCACCAGGACACTGTATATTATTAGTGGTTGCTGAGTTGCTCTGACAAGGGTGAAAAATCACCATAGGGAAGTGATATTCACAGTGCAAGAACATTTGAGGACTGAGTTGTAGCTGAGGAAGGAGTCTAGATGATCTGCAGCCATGAACTTTTTCCAGAGAAGATGCAGTAGTCCTTATTATTTCAAGTCTTCTAAGTGTTTTAATCTTTGTTGTGCATCAGTAAATCTTCTCTACTGAGATAAGCAAGGGATTGGTCTTATTTATCTTTGGAGAAGAAGATTTTTTAATTAACTGGTGTGTCTTAAATTATCTAGTGAACATGGATAGAGTGTAACTAAGCCTAAAAAGAAATGAAATGTGCACACTCACAAGCCTAGCACTTTATCAAAAAGATTTACTGGGTAAGGCTTTTGGACAAAGAGACTGTGAACAAACTAATCTGTATCTCTGGGAGTTGACTCTTCAGTAGAACAATAGACTGTAATCCATATCTAACTTGGGTTGTTTTTGCTTCCTCCAAAATGTTTCACATATTTATCATTGGACCAAGCCACTAATGCAGATTAAAGGAAAAAAACATATTAAATATGTCCAATTCCAGGGAGAGCTGACATGCAGCTTGTTATAGTAACTGTGATCTGAACTTAGCATAGATACATTGTTAAGTCATGTACTATTCCGGAGAGACCCAGCTTGGTTTTTTTCCAGAGTGTCCTCTTGGAGGTACGTCTGCTCTTATCACTAATTTCACCTAAACCCTTCAGGGAATGGTGTGATTGACTCTGTGACCCAAAAGTCTTCTGAAAAGTCACAAGGTACTGAGTCAGTGACACACACCATGATGCCAGAGGAGACACACGACTGGCTTTTTGTCTGAGTATTCTGATCACTTCGAACCTTTGTCCTTTTCTCATAGTAGCTACTAGTTGTAAGATTTCAAAGCAGATTCACTTGCACAGAGGTGTCAGATGCCCATTCATTCAAGGAATGAATGCATGCACTCATTCCTTGATGCCTACCAGCAGCAGAGGCTGCCAGAAAGTAGACGTCTGCATCTTCGAGGAAAGAAGTCATACTCCTGGATAATGCCTTTCTAGGAAATTGGTTGTTTTGGCTTGACCTTTTTCACTTAGTTATCCATTAACCCATTCAAAGCCTTAATAAAATAACACCTCCACAACTGAGGTGAGCCATGTTCTCCAGTGCCCCAAGATTTAACAACAAAACAACAAAATTTTGATGGTGTGTTGCAGAGGCTATGTCTGACTCATGAATTCGTGTGACCCTCCCCTTTCAGTTTCCCAGAAGCCAGGACTAAAGGAGTGGGTATCTTATCACACTCTTTTCCCAATTCTTCTAATAATACTTCAAGTCCACAGAGAAAGCAAACTCTTTATTTCCTTGGTTTAGAATGGGTTTTTCTTTTTCCTGTCTAGTGCAGTCAGAACTTATATGGTAAAGTTTGTGAGTTATGACCACATTTTTGAAAAATGAAGCAATATTCAAAATGCATAGAAGGAAATATTATTTCACAAAACTTCTGCATTTGGATTGTGATAGCAAATGAATCCCTTTGCCCTGGGTTGGAGTTTTAAAAAGAAAACAGAAAACCATGGCACTGAAGCATTTATCGCAGTCTTGCTTTAAAATGTATTTCTTTTCTTAGAATGAAATATTCTACTAACAGGTCAAGCAGGTCAGAGTTCTAACTTCATAAAAAAAAATCTGTGAAGATCAATTTGGCTGTTCAGAATGGTTAGAGTAATTATAAACCTGAAAATTACTTTTGTGCTGAGGGGGAAAAAGCCTTTGATTATATTAAAGAATTTCTTCAGCAGCAAATGAACCCCAGAGTCAAATATTTCTGCATTTAAAAAGGCGTATTTAGATTTCACGTGTAAAAGCCCAACATTTGAATATCATCTATTACTAGCCTTCCATTTAATGCTCTCCGTACCCATGTGGTAACAAGCTAAATAACTTAAAGAAAGCTTTAATTTATGGTTAATATAAACTATTCAGATAGTGATACAGGAACAGGGAGACATTTTAGCAGAATAGACACAGGCAGTCTTTTATAAGGGTTTCCAGACATCGACTTATCTTCCATGAAGGCATTTGGACATGGAGTATTAAGTCTAGATGAGATTCATGCTAAATAAACACTAACAGGACCAAACTAGTCAGCCTTGCAGGGTACTAGGTAGAAAGCCAATGAACCCCCAAACCCAAATATCTTGAGTTTTTGCTGGCTCTCCCCATTTCTGGTATGTGATTTGGGGATAGATCAAGCATAACTCTCTAACCCTGGTTGTTGTTTTGTGGAGACAGGGTCTCAGATACCCTGCGCTGTTTCCTTGAACTTGTGATCCTACAGCTTCCACTCAAGTGATGGAATCACAGGCATGAACTACTACACCTGGCTCAACAAGCGCTTTTACCTACTGAGGCATCCTAGAAGCCCAGCATTCACTTTTTTTTTTTTTTTAAAGTAACTTTTAAGTTAATGTACAAAGTATTGGGTTTCATCATGACATTTGCGTAACTATGTGTTACTATGTTTTGTTCTCATTTGTTACCCTCTCTGGTTCCTATTCCCTGCAGCTAGTTGATGAAGGGTCAATTTTGCTCACCTATTAGTCTTTTGATTGAACTTCTGTTCTTTCTACATAAGACATGGCCAAAGTGTATCACCTGATTTCTATTTTTTGGTTTCATTAAAATGAAACATCTAAGAAAGAAAATCATACACAGAAGAGATTTCTTTTTTTGTTACTGTTTGAAATCTTTGCTATGTCAGTTACCTATAAGTAAAGATTTGATGTTTTGTGTGTGTGCAGCATAAACAGTTTTGGGGAAAAGGGTGACTAATCCTTGGCAGCAGCTCATGGCAACCATCACATCGCTCACATTTCTCAGTTCCCCCACTTCTTCGGGGACAGATGTGTCCCCATTCTCTACCTGATGAACTTGAACATACCACTTGTCCTTGGAGACTTTGAGTGCAAAGACCAGCAGGAATCTGTGTTTGGTGGGGTCCCCATGGCATGCATGGGTTATGCCCCAGCTTGCTGACATTATTTGTTACCTTGTAGTCCCTGTTGAGACCCATGGCCATGAAGTAGCAAAGGGTGATGGATGCTGTTCTCCAGTGGTGGCTATGATAGGAAGCTTGATGTATTAAGTCATTCTAAACCATTCAACTTAGTTTTCATAGAAGCAAATTATCACTTGTGTATTTCATTAATTATTAGAATGTCACCAACTTATTTAACCTAAATAACAAGTAAAATAATGTAGGAACCAAAGAACATGAACATGAAAGCATTCAAGGCAAGGTAGGCAAGGGTCAGGCAGACTCTGTCCAAAGACTCAGATACATAGAGACTGTAATGAGCTTTCACAGGGTTATTCACTTCATTTTTTTCAGATCAGAAAGGCGTAGAAAGGTCATTGTTTAACAGATGACTTTTGTGAGAGTCTTAAACAGAAATATAAGGAAGTCTAACTCAACCATGTCAAGGTCAGAGAAACCTTGTACATAGTGATGGTGATTTGTAGGACAGCAGGAGAAAATCAGACATAAGAACATATCAGACAGAGAAGGCAGGCAATAAAGCCCCCAAAGCAAAACAAACCGTGATGCTATTTTGTTTATGATCTAACAAATAAAGCTTGCCTGAAGATCGGAGTGCAAAGCTAGCCAGTGGCAGTGATGGTACACACCCTTAATCCCAGCAGCCACACTAGTTAGCCTTCGAGGCCAGGCAGTAGTGACACACACCTTTAATCCCAGCACTTGGAAGATAGAAGCAGATGGATCTCTGTTAATTCAAACTGATCCAGTCTAAAAAACAGAACTCACACAAAGGTTATCTCAGCACTTGAGATCCCATGCCTTTAATCCCAGCACTGGGGAGGATATATAGGTAAGAAGACAACAGTCTCAGTGAGTTTGAGGTTTGGTGGTTCGCCCCTTTGGTCTGAGCATTGATAGAGGTGAGAACTCTCTAGTAACTGGCTGCTTTGTCTGATCGCCAGCTTTAACCTCAGTATCTGTCTCTGGGTTTTTATTATTAGTACCAACTATCATTTGTGCTACAACAAACAAGAAAACCCAAAGAAGAATTCGTTCAGTCAGCCTGCTTAACTGAAGTCTAGGATTCAGGAAGTAAGGTATAAAGGTGTGGGAGGGAGATAAAATGTGCCCAACAGTTTAAATTGACTTATAGTAGGAGCCATGGGGTGACTGTTCTCAAAGGTGTAAGACAACCAGATATGGGTTATATAAAAATCATTGCCAAACCAGAATGAAGAATGGGATACCAGCTTGAGACCTGGGAGATGAATGCAGGGACAGTGATGAGGACCTGAATGAACAAGGGTTGGTGACAATACCCTCATAGTGCTTTCTTTACCCAGAGTCTGTGGGCCATCAAATATTGGGAAATAATAAGGTAGGAGTATCTCCGGAGACATGCATGGCTTTTGGGATTGACCTAAATGGTCAATGACAGACAAAATATGGGATCAGGTAGGCTGTGTGTGCACTCTGATGGTGACACACCATCAGACAGGAAACTGGATGTTTATTATTTAAGAGACAGGTTAGCTCATCTCTAGCTAGTATTGGTAGTGGGGGGAGGACGGAGATGTAGGGGAATGGCCTCAGACTGAAGTCATCAGACAGGAGAAAGCTGTAGATGACACTTTTTGAACACAGCCAGTTTCCATATCAACAAGGAGAAGGTCTTGCTATTCATATGCATCTGAGACATCGGATCCTTGTCAGGGCTGTGCTCATCAACTGTTGGGAGCCGCATTCGCCATTACAAGATGGCGCTGGCTTCCTGTTTCCTGGTTCTTGTTTACAGCATTAGTCATGCTGACTGCACATGCGCCACTGTATGGTAATTTCTATATGGTAGCTCTCCCTATCAGAGAAGCTATATCATTCGGGCGTTTTGCGGAGCACCAATTACAGACGAATACGTCGCCCTGCAGGCTATTTAAGCCGTGCGTATTCGGGGCTTGGGGTCCTTCTCCATCAGCATGTAAAGAGCGCTACAATAAAGATTCTGCTGGACACATCTTCGGTTGCTGCGTCTTCCTTATCGGCAAAGGATGCGCGCGACAAGTGGTGCCGAAACCCGGGAACCTGCCGACCCTGGGCGGAGGAACGACTCGAAGGACCCTCGACTGCTCGTCGAAGGAAGATTCAAGCCAGCGGAGCGAGAAGCTGCAGCACTTTTCAGCAAGGTATGACTTCTGTGATCTAGGTGATCCCGTTTCTTGTTGTTTGTTTCATTTTTCGTTTTATTGTGCTGTCTGTGTTTTAATTGTCATAAACGGGAGAATACTCGCCGCACACTCTTTTGTGACCTAGCATAAGTGGCCTTAAGTCTCAGGTAAATAACTGAGCCGTCACACCCTCTCCTGTAGATAAAGGAGTTATGGGGAACCAGCCGACCAAGCCTATTGCAGATGCAGCGCAGGCGCTGCTGAAGCAAAAGGAGCTAAAGATTCCAGATAGAGTTTTGCGGAACTTCCTTAAGGAAGTTGACCGTGTTGCTCCCTGGTTTGTGGTCTCTGGGACCCTCTCCAAAGGAACATGGGATAAATTAGGAGGAGATCTTATGCGGGAGAAGGAACAAGGAACTTTAAGGACTGGTGTATGGCCGTTATATAAATTGTTAAAGTCTTGTATTGAAGATGAGAGATGTAAGGAACAGGTCAAAGAGGGACAGAGAGTGCTTTCAGACCATCAGGATAGTCTATCAGAAGCTGAAAAGGGAAAGGGAGAACAAAAGAAAAGGTTCTCCAGAAAGAAGTCAAATAAGAATGAAAATGTGCACAGTAAACTAGCAAAGCTAGGAAAGAAAGCAAAACAGCTCGCCGAAAAGGAAAAGGAACTTAACCGACGAGCTAAAGATTTAAAGCTTGTGCCTGCTCCAAAAGGAGGAGCATGTAAGGATTGTGAGTGTGAGGATCCAAAATTATACCCTCTCCTCACTGAGTTTAAACATTATACTATAGATTCTTCCTCCGAGGAGGAGACGTCCCCCGGAGAGGAGGATAAGTCTGACCTATCTGGGTCAGAAGGGGATCCAGAGCTGAACCCTGCCGAGCAGGCAGAATTAGATGAGGAAGCTAAAAATTATGAGGCTGGGAGATATGGGCGTGCCCCACCTTATGCTCCAGGCTATGAGCCAACGGCACCGCCCTATGATGTTGTACAGCAGCAAAAAATGGCCAAAAAAGGAAGAAAATCTATGATATCAGATAAGGAGACAAGGAGAATAAGGGCAGCGTTCCCCGTATGGGAAGATGCCCAGAATCAGAGACAACATACGCCATTGGATCTGAAACAATTGAAGGCCTTAGTGGAAGCAGTACAGACTTACGGAGTTAGCGCTTCCTTTACCACAGCCCTTATTGAAAGGCTGGCCTTGAATGCAATGACCCCAGATGATTGGAACAATACAGTTAAAGCGTGCTTATCTATGGGTCATTATTTAGATTGGAAGTCCATTTATCAGGAATTGTGCGGCCCAGGCAAAGATGAATATAGCCGGTCAACGACCTCAATGGAGCTTTGATATGCTCACAGGTCAAGGTCAATGGGCTGTAAATCAGACAGCCTACCCACTAGAGGTTTATGAACAAATAAATAAGGCTGCCATCAGAGCATGGAAAAGTCTAATAAAGGGCAAGTGACAGGAAATCTTACAAAGATTATTCAAGGAACAACTGAACCATTTTCAGATTTTGTGGCTAGAATGATGGAAGCAGCAGGAAGGATATTCGAGGACGCTGAAGAGGCTCCAGCCAAGAGCGAAAAAGAATTACATTGGCGAAATGAGGAAGGAAAAAGAGGAACTATTACCCCATATGTGCTAACCCTCCCTATAAATCTATGGGGAAGAGATGTATTACAACAACTAGATTTTGTGCTCACAAATGACTATTCACCTCAGAGCCAGCAGATAATGAAAAATATGGGCTGCGTCCCTGGTCGAGGCCTTGGAAAACACTTGCAGGGACGTACAAGTCCCCTGCCCTCTAATGGGAAGCAAGACAGAACAGGACTGGGTTTTTCCTAGGGGCCGCTGGGGAGGCAATCCCCATTCCTTGGAAAACAGAGGACCCGGTATGGGTTCCTCAGTGGCCCCTTACCTCTGAAAAACTGGAAGCCGCCAATCAATTAATCCAGGAACAATTAAATCAGGGACATATAGAAACCTCTCAATCTCCTTGGAATACCCCTATTTTTGTAATTAAGAAAAAATCTGGTAAATGGAGATTATTACATGATCTGTGAGCCATAAATAAACAAATGCAGGTCATGGGCCCCATTCAAAGGGGTTTGCCTTTGTTATCCACCTTACCAGTTCGCTGGAGAATTTTAATAGTGGATATTAAAGATTGCTTTTTCTCTATACCCTTACATGAGCAAGATAAAGTTAGATTTGCCTTTACCTTGCCTAGCATTAATCATGAACAACCTGATGAGAGATACCAATGGAAAGTTTTACCACAGGGCATGGCGAATAGTCCTACTATGTGTCAACTTTATGTAGCAAAAGCTATTCAGCCAGTTAGATCTCAATTTCCCGCCATTAAGATATGTCATTATATGGACGATATTTTGTTATGCCATTCTGATCAAGCCCTTCTGCAGCAAGCTTTTGGCGTTCTATCTAAAGAGTTGAATAATAAGGGTTTATTTATAGCTCCTGAGAAGGTACAAGAAGGAGATATTGGAAATTTTCTTGGCTCTACCATTTATCCGACGCAGGTAAAGCCGCAAAAGATTGTTATCAGAAGAGATGTTCTTAAAACACTTAATGATTTTCAAAAGCTTTTAGGTGATATTAATTGGGTAAGATCATATTTAGATCTAACTACGGCAGAACTTAAACCTTTATTTGCCATTCTGGAAGGAGACCCAGCCATCACATCTAGTAGACAACTTACCGCTGAAGCTGCCCAAGTGTTGGATAAAGTGGAAAAGAAATTGGGTGAAGCTTCTCTAACTCGGCTAGATCCATCTAGCCCATTCCAGCTATGCATTGTCTCCTCACCTCAACAGCCTACAGCTGTGCTATGGCAAAGGGGACCGCTATTATGGGTCCATCCTCAAACCTCTCCTGGTAAAGTTTTGAGCCATTATCCCACTCAAATAGGAGAAATGGCCTTAAAAGGTCTACAATTAGCTCTAACTCATTTCGGCTGTGAGCCAGAATCTATTATTGTGCCTTATACTGTTTATCAAGTCAATGTGTTATGTGCCACCTTGGATGTTTGGGCGATTCTTCGTTGCACCTTTTCGGGGCATATTGATAATCATTATCCTAAGCATCCGTTGTTACAATTTGTTCTTACTAATGCCATTATTTTTCCAAAAATTACTAGAAGTCAACCGATAATAGGAGCTATTGATGTTTTTACTGATGGGTCCAAAACAGGCATTGGCAGTTATGTTGTTAATAATCAGGTGTTTCAAAAATGTTTTAATTTTTCATCCCCACAATTGGTTGAATGTGCCATTGTGGCTGAAGTTTTGCGAGCTTTCCCTCAACCTTTGAATATTGTCTCCGATTCACATTATGTGGTAGGAGCAGTACAGATTTTAGAAACAGTAGGATTAATTTCCTCAAAAAGCGCTGTTGCACAAGTCTTCGCTGATAT
This sequence comes from Cricetiscus sungorus, assembly GCA_030556225.1. NCBI lineage: Eukaryota > Metazoa > Chordata > Mammalia > Rodentia > Cricetidae > Cricetiscus > Cricetiscus sungorus. The sequence goes on from JANBXA010000730.1 coordinate 24,450,950, forward strand.
TCAGCAATCAATTAGAACAAGATTGCATCCCTTTTTCATACAGCATATGAGAGCGCATACACTGTTGCCTGGACCCATGACAAAAGCTAATGAATTGGCTGATAAAGCTACTAAGGCATTTTATTTTATTCTTAATCCCATGCAAAATGCTGTTGCTTTTCATGAGTTGTATCATGTTCCGGCAGATACACTCAGAAGAAAATTTGGTATAACACGAGCAGATGCCCGTGACATTATATTAAAATGTGCCAATTGTGCGGAAGTTAGATCTGCACCTACCTTTGGTGTTAACCCTAGGGGATTAAAACCTTTGCATATTTGGCAGATGGATGTTACCCACGTTTCTACCTTTGGTAAATTAAAATATGTACATGTCTCTGTGGATACCTGCTCCGGGATCGTCCACGCCACGCCATTATCTGGAGAAAAAGTGGCTCATGTTATCACCCACTGCTTGGAGGCATGGGCAGCATGGGGAAAGCCACGACAATTAAAAACTGATAATGGTCCTGCTTATACTTCTAAGACATTTCAGCAATTCTGCACAAAATTGGAAGTCCATCATGTAACAGGCCTGCCCTACAATCCCCAAGGACAGGGCATAATAGAACGTGCTCATAGCACCATCAAAATGTATTTACAAAAACAAAAAGGGGGGAATCTGCCCCGCCATAAACATGGGACAGAAAGCAACTCTTTCCCTCACTATATTTACTCTAAATTTTTAAAATTGGATTCCAATGGACAGTCTGCTGCAGACAGACATGTCACTCATACATCTCCAAAAGAGCTTGTAAAATGGAAAGATGTACTTGATAATCAATGGAAAGGACCGGATCCTATATTAATAAGATCCAGGGGAGCTGTTTGTGTTTTCCCACAGGGTCAAGAAAATCCAATTTGGGTACCAGCACGATTGACTCGGATGGTGAAGCATGATGGCCCCGCTCTGGATCCTGACCATGCTAGGAATGCTGATGAGCCCGCAGACGACGAGTCAAGAGATACGCTGGGGAATCCTGTCGACCTTCCCTCGGCCGATGCCGGTGATGCATGATGCGCAAGTTTTTCCACGATTTTTTACGACTAATGACTCTTTGGGGCTACCATATTTGCCAATATCCAAGGATGTGGCTCCTATTCAAAACAATGATACTTGGATTATTAATGGTAGCTTATGTTTTACTGTGAACCAGTCATCTAAAGATCCTTGTATTAAGTTAGGAAACTTTTCCTATGCCAAATTAGGGGAGGAAGTTACTACTGGAAAAGGGCTTGCCAAGGTGATTTCTGCTAATGCCACTGTCCTCTTTGGATGGTGGCCACACCTCGATTCAGGGATGAGCCGCGGCCGCCATCGTCATCAACCACAATATGCACCTTTCTGCATTGGTGGGCGCCCAGATTCTTCCTCAATTTTTCCTTGGACTGGCTGTCAGAGTCGCAGAGCTCACCCATTAAATGGACATTTTACCTTCTCACCTTTAGAAGGCTTTGGGAACTTTATAGAGATGAATCCCTGGAGATATGATATTGATCCTTTTGATGCTTGGTTACTTTGTGGTGCAAGGGGTAGTTGTACAGATCTCTCGCCTATGGTTACCATCCTGGGGGGATCAACGGGGATAACCCAGATGAGCACCAAGATCGGAGGTGACGTGTCAGCGTCACCGATTTCTAATGTGAAATGGGTGGATCCCACTCCAGTTTGTGTCTGGCCCCCGTTCGTTTTGCTGTATGTAATGATACAGGATGCCTTTTTGCCCTTTGCTGGAATGCTAGTGAGTTTTCCTCTGCTACTGTGGCCCGTATGCCCAGGTTTTTGCCAATGCCAGTAAAGACTAATAATTCTTTAACTTTATTTCGACAAAAACGTGATTTTGGCATTACTGCAGCTATAGTGGCTATTATAGCGACTGCGGCAGTTGGGGCCTCTTTGACCGTGTCGTCCTTAGCATTACAGGGACAGGTAGCCACTGCTCAACATCTTAACAATCTGTCTGCCTCAGTTAGTGAAGCAATAGATGTTCAAGCCTCTGTGAATAGTCGATTAAAAGGAGGGTTAATGATTGTTAATCAGCGCATTGATTTGGTTCAGGAGCAATTAGATATTTTATGGCAATTGGCTCAATTGGGATGTGAAGTTAAGTTACCTGGACTTTGTGTAACTTCCATTCAATATGAAAATTTTACAAAAGCAGCAAATTTGTCTAAGGAATTATCCTCGCTGTTGCTATCTAATTGGAGTGTAGAATTTGATGAATTGATGAGAAAACTTCGTCTTGCCATAGTTCAGATTAATTCCACTCGTTTGGATATTTCTGTCACAAGTGGATTGTTTTTCTTGGATGTCCTCCGCCTTTTCCTACTTTAAGGAATGGGTCGGTGTAGGAATGTTTGGAACGACCTTGTTTTTGGGACTGTTCCTCTGTTTTTGGTTGCTTTGCAGATTCAAAAGACAACAACATACTAAAAATGTGGCCATTGTGCAAGCTATGCTGGCTGTTGAGCAGGGAGCATCCCCCCAAGTATGGTTAAGTATGCTAAGCCGTTGAGACGCTGTCAGAACTCCAAGCACTCCTGACGGGCACAGGTTCCCATTGCACCAGGGTGTTGTTCTGGACAGACCTTTGCATCTCCCAGGGCTCAGGTTCCCATTGCACGGGATCTCAGATGCAAGGGGTCTCCTTCACTGTGTAATCTCCTTGATCGCTCAAACTGTTGATTCAGCGGGCTGATCGGAAACTTCACAGTGTTAATTGTGGCCTTGCATATAATTTTAAAGAAAGGGGGAATCAACAACGAACACACACTCAGGACTTCATCTGCTCCCCTGAAGTATAACCATCTCCATCTCTTCAGGTTTTTGTTGGTAGCCTAGAAACCCATCAAAACACTGTAGTTGTAATATGCATTTAAAGTGCTATCTCTGGGGCTCAGGATGCAGCTCAGTGATGGAATGTTCATCTGAAATGTACAAGATGCCAGATGTGATTCTCAACATCACTAAACAAATAACTCAAAAAAAAAAAAAAAAAAAAAAAAGTCCCTGGAAATTAAAATCAAAGAAATATTACTTGGAATCTCAGTAGTCCGACTGTGAGTCCCCGGTTCCATGTACCAAAATCAATCCATTCTAGAAGCTTCAGTTACTTTGCTGACTAATGCTTGCAGTACTGTTGAGTCATCCGGGTGTGTCTGTGAGAGCATGCCAGTGGGCAATTGTGTGGAACTCTACTTCCATCACCCCTACACTAAAAACTGTAATTCTAAATGTGATCTGATAAAGAAAACACAAAGCAGAGAAGTAAGTGCTGTAGCTCAGACAGTATGAGTTCATGATGTAGTCTACTTTAAAACAACAGCAAATATTATGTTCACGGAAGGGTCTAGAAACAGAGAGCAGTCTCCATGACCAGCCCTAGTGCTCTGAGATCAGTTCCAAGTATAATCTCTAGTAAAGAGAAGCTGGCCCTCTTCCATGAAGTTGTTGCTTTCAGGTCAAGCAGGAATGTACTAGGTATGCACAAATTATCCTATCATTGGCATTTCCTCTTTCCTTTTTACTCTTACTTTTTGTGCTGGTAAGTCTTTATTGTCAACTTTACATAACCCAGAGTCACCTGGCAAGAGGGAACTTCAATTAAGAAATTGCAGAGATTCAGACTGGCCCGTAGTCATGTCTGGAAGACACTGTCTTGATTGATGAGTGATGTAGGAGGGTCTAGTCCAATCCTCTCTAGTGTATGGAGTCTTTTCTATGGGGGCCTGGGCTGTATAAAAAAAAAAAGTGAGCTGAGGCCAGCCAGAGAGTGAGCTGGAAAGCAGCCATGGCTTCTGTTCTGGTTCCTGCTCTAGTTCTAACATTTACTTCCCTCAGTGGTGAACTGTGACCTGGAAATGTAAGCTGGAAAAGCCCTTTCCTCCCTCCCCCAAGTTGCTTCTGGTCACAGTCTTTATCAAAGCACCAGAAAGCAAACTGGAACACTTTCAAATTGCATGCTAGGGCAATTCTATATTCTGAACATATGAGACAAGGTTAGTAAAAGAACACATGACAAAATTTATTTTAGCTCTTTTGGGCCAATGCTTACCCTTATATTCAGATTACAGAAAATATTTTTAATATGCAAAAAATCAAATATCTCTCTAAATGAAACAGCTAAAAACTTGGCTTGTTATCAAGCATAAGTGACATATTTGGCTTTTAAAAAATAGCAAATACTTCCAATTAAGTTGTTACACAAACTGTTTTTTCACCTGTTGCCTAACATTCATGGACAGTCTGCTTCTATGATACATGGCACATACGCAGGCGTGATCATAAGTCCCATAGAAATACTGAAGTGAAAGATGATATTTGTGGTTACATAAAAATTACCCAAATTTAACTAATGAGTCCACTTATTAAAGAAGTCATCCATGATCAAAAGCACTTTTCCAATAGTTAAGTGCCAAAAAGCTGAGAAAGAACTCAAAACTAGAATGTGGCCAGGTGCCTTGCCAGTCTGTGAATGTCCAGAAAGTATGACAGGAAATAAAGATTTCTGCTTTCCTTCAAGAAAACTTTCCAGAAGGAGGTGGGGGGCCAAGAAATCCACCAGCCTGCTTGGTGGCAGCTCGAGAAGGGGCAAGGCCAAGAATCTTCTGAATGTTCTGTAAAGAAAGAACAGTAAGATTTGATTTTAATATAAGCCATAAAAAGTGTTTTACATCCATCTCAGCAAAGAGAATGCACACAAAAGCATAACATATCACTACAGAATATATGTCTATATGATGATTTAAAGAAGCTGACTGGCCAGTAGCTGAATGAAATAAGGTTAAGCAAGAGAGCTGGATTTAGGAGATGCTGGGAAGAATAAGGGTGAAGACTGGAGTTGCCAGGCAGATGCACAGGGAACAAGAGATGAGTGTGCCATACTAATAAAGGTACCACCACATGGCAGAGTATAAATAAGGAATACAAGTTAATTTAAATGTAAGAACTAGTTAGTAATAAGTCTGAGGTTTTGCTCAAGCATTTATAACTAATAGGAGCTTAAGTGTACTTATTTGGGAGCTCCTAGTGGGACAGAAAGTTTTGCCAACAGTATCTAATACAACAAATAGGTTTTTCAAAAAATTATTCTGTTTTATAAAAAGTACTGAAATAGTTCCTTTAAAAAAGTTATGAGATGTGGTGACAGTGGTGTACATCTTTAATCCCAGCACTTCAGAGGCAGAGACAGTTGGATCTCTGTGAGTTTGAAGACAGCCTGGTCTACAGAGCTAGTTCCGGGACAGGCTCCTAAGCTACAGAGAAACCCTGTCTCGAAAAACAAAACAAAAAACAAACAAAACCCAATTATGTTCTGTTTTCTTTGTGGAATATAACATTTAATTTAATTATATAACATGTAAAACCAGCATAAACAGTTTTTGAAAAACAATGGACTTTTGGAGCAGACAGGCGTGGGTGTGCTAAAGAGCACTCATGAACAGACAGCTGACTAAAAATCAATTGGCATATGGTTTAACAAGAATGGAGAGGGCTTATGAGTGGGCAAAGGTTAAGTAAAGGCCAAGTGTGACCCAGTGTTTTTAAAGAAAAACCTTAGGGATTATCTCATTACTCAATTCCTTCATTTGGAATTTGAAAAAAACTAACCTTTGGAAAGAAATAATGGCTTCTCCAAAATAACAAAGCAAAATTAGATACAGAGGTAGAGTGGGTGTGGTGGCACATATCAAGGTGAAGGCAGGAGGATCAAGAGTTCAAGGCCAACCTGAGCCACATGATTCCTATTTCAAAACAGTAATAATTTAAACCCATATGATTGATTCTTAGTTCTCTTCTGCCACACTTACTATGTTAAAATTCTGTCCTTGAGAACAAATGATACTCAGTGTACACAATTTCCTCCTTCATTGTCTGTTGGGATTAAGACACTGGGAGAATGAATGCCCAGTCTTAGGCTCCTTTGGAAATACATACTCTCTTAATCCCTTGTCAGAATATAATGAAGTAACAAATACAACTTAAAGAACCCCCTTAAATTGTCTTTATCATAAAGCATTTAAATATATGTATCATACAATATAACTCATACTTTAAAGAGAAATTTTTAAATGAGTTAGGAAGACCAATTATTAGTAGGTCAGGCTAGAGAAATATCTGCATTTGTATTACCTGTATATTAACTTCATATATATCTGTAAAAACAAAAATTAAAAACAAAAAACAAAACCACTACACAAAACAGTAAGAAAACAAAATGATATGCTACTGATTTCCAGGGTTTTTTGTTGAAGCTGTTGTTTTATTTTTTGAGACGGGGTTTCTGTGTAGCCTCGGTCACTCTGGGACTTACTCTGTAGATATATGGGCTGACTTGAACTCAGATCCACCTGCCTCTGCCTCCTGAGTGCTAGGATTAAAGGCACATGCTACCATGTCTGACCAATTTCCAGTTTTTAAAATTTGGGCATTAAAAGCCAAGTGTAATGGCATATGCCTGTAATCCCAGCACTTGGAAAGTAGAGGCAGAAGGATTAGACATTTAAGGCCAGCTTAGGATATATAAGATTGTCTCAAAAAATAAAATTAAAAACAATAAAAATTGACAAGTATTTCCTGGGTACCAACCATGCACTTAACATAGGCTAAGGATTCTGAGAAATAAGAACAATCTGAAATAAGACATTAGAGAACAGAGAATGACACCATATTTGTCCAGCCAACACACATAACAATACAATTCTAGACAAAACATACAAGGGATCTTTAGTCAGATATTCTGCAGAGACAGGGGTCAATTAAAAGTCCTTGTCATTTTCCAGAATAAAAACTAGTTTTAAAACTCTGATGGCTTTTTAAATGACAGGTTTACTGAAACAAAGTAGAAAATGGCAAGAAAAGGAAAGCCTATTTGGAGAGACAAGACACTGAGTTGGGTAAATTAAGAGATTCATGCTACTGCTGAGACCTTCACTCTGCAGCAGTGCAAGCAAGTGCCTCCATATTTTGTGCTGCTCTCAACCTGGGCCACTGAAGCTTCCTTTTGCAGTGAGCAGGGGTTAATACAGTGACTGTGAGTGGTCAGCTCTAAGTGGGATAGCCATATCACTCCCTCCCTAAGCCTCAGAGAACATCTTGGAAGAAAGAAGATGGAGAGGAGTGTTGTAAACGGCTGTTTTCTGAATGAGACGGAGCCATAGCAGTCATGAACTTATGACAGTTACCTACACAAGATCAGTCAAGACTCCAGCTCAGATACTTGGAGAGAGGTTTCTAAGGCCCCCATCCCCAGCTAAGGAGCTACTGGCAACTGATGGCTGCTCCGGGAGAGTCACTTTACTTTGGAGAGTCACTTTCCTTTGAAAGTGTGGTGATTGGTAGTCTGTGACCACTGGTCGGTTGCCTATGCTCTGGGTGGATGGCCTTACACTCATTTGCATACAGGTTGTGCTCATTGGGCCTAGTAGGGAAGGAAGGAAGGAAAGAAGGAAGGAAGGAAGGAGAGAGACACCAAGTTGGGAGGAAACATGTCAGGGGTAAATCTGGAGAAGTTAAAGTGAGGAACAAGGGTTAGATATACAAAACACATTTGGAACTTATGATCATCTGTGGAAATAAAACATATTAAGCTTGCCATCTTGAGCTACTTAAGACTGCCTCAAATTAACAATAAAAAGGATGAATTACAGGTATTTTTCAGGGCGGGGTAGTGGTGTCTAATGCCTTTAATCTTAGCATTCAGGAGGCAGAGGCTGGTGGATCTCTGTGAGTTCAAGGCCAGACTGGTCTACAAAGCTACACAAAGAAACCCTGTCTTGAAACAAACACACACACACAACTATTTTCAGATAGACTGCAAATTTGTTACCAATAAACACATGAAGAGGGCTGGAGAGATGGAAGAGCAGTTAAGAGTACTGGCTGCTCTTCCAGAGGTCCTAAGTTCCTAAGTTCAATTCCCAGAAACTAGATAGTACATGGTGGCTCACAACCATCTGTAATGAGATCTGGTGCCCTCTTCTGACATGCAGGCATATATGCAGACAGAACACTATATATAATAAAAATAATACACCTAAAAAAAAAAAAAAGATACAAGAAGGAAACAGAACAAAGAACCCTGAATCTATGAAGGAGCCAGGTAGAGAAGAACCGTAACATAAAAAAAGATATGAACAGCATACCCACAGCCATCATACTTAATGGGGTAAAACTGAAAACATGTTCTTCAAAATCAGAAACAATAGAAAGTGGCCTACTCTTATTACTCTTATTCAAAAACCTTAGCCAGTAGAGACAGGGAAGAAGTAAGAGGGGTGTTTGAGATTATCTCTGTTTGCAAATGATGTGAGCCCATGCTGAGAATACCCTAAGTATCCCACTGGAGAACCAACCCTTAGAAGAGATAAGCAAGGGTGTCCAGTGGCACTGTGGGCTAGCTCTCTGTACTTACAAACGGTTAACAAATTCAGCAAATTAGCAGAATACAAAACCAACATACAGAAATCAATAGCTTTTCAATGTACTCTTCTGTAATAGCACTGAGAAAGAAATTAGGAATAGAATTCATTCTAATAGCCTATGCCTCCAAGCTTTCTTTCACTCATACTGCTTCCTATGTCAAGATCACTGGTAAGACTATTCATCCTTCAGGACAGGATTCAAATGGTCCTTTTATATAAAATCCTAGTTTGAAGAACAAATCCCCATGGCCACTGTGTTGCTAATTCCTACTGCATTATGCACAGATGGAGGTAGGGACAGGCAGAACTACTGCTACTTATTGCTTAGGTAATAAGTAAAAAGTCCTCTACCTAGAATTCAAATCTACAGTCCCTAAGCTTTTAACTTACTTAGTTCCAAAGAATTCCAAATATAGCATGAGACCTAGAATATACTGTAGGCACTGACAGAAAACCTAAGTCTTTAGTACCTAAGCTTTATTTCAACTGTAAATAACCTAAAATTACTAAATTATATGTCAGAATGTGGTCCAAAAATGGAGTCATGCAAGTGAAATTCTGAGTGCTTGTGAGACAATTCCAAGAAACCAAGACAAGTCTTGTGACCTCAGTTCCTTCAAAAACACAAAATTGGGGCATTGGTGGCAAATGCCTTTAATCCCAGCACTTGGGAGGCAGAGGCAGGTGGATCTCTGTGATTTCAAGGCCAACCTGATCTACAGAGCTAAATTCCACGACAGGCTCCAAAACAATACAGAGAAACCCGGTCTCAAAAAAAAAAAAAACAAAAAAAAAAAAAACAGAACAAGCAAAACAAAACAAACAAACAAACCCACAAAATTGTTCTTGGATGTGTCTTCATGCTCCTCCCAAGGGCAGGTGTAGTGGATAGGAGTGATTACCTCATATTATTCATTACAACTGGCTCTTGTTATTTGTTCATATACCTCTATGGAAAAACATGTTTTTGCTGCATGAGGCTTGTCCTTGTGATTGTACATGTCATTCAAGTGACTCTTCTTAACCCTCAGATTATAAATTGTCTGATGCTCTGAATAAAGTCAGCTTTGCATGAAACTTTAGTCTGTCTTATTTTTAGGCTCCATTCTCCCAGGTCCCACTGCCACAGAGCAGTAAACACTCTTGAACTGACAAAAGGCACTAATACATGGTAGAGCAATGACATTGGAAAGAATGAAGTCACTGTGCTTTAGACAGATAAAATGAAGAAACACAGAGCTCAAGAATGGGGTGTGGAAGCCATGCCTGGTTTTACAATTCTCCTCATCCCTAAAGTCCATAATCAAGATTTTCAGGCATTTGATACAGTTGTAAACAATACTAGAACTCTAAAATGAGCAACTGAAAGAACTCAGTAGCCCAGATAAGTGTTCCCAACATATCACAAGTAAAGCTAGTTGAAGCAGTGACAGACAGGAAAGCTACACATATTAATAAGGGTGTAGATACTCACTTGTCGAATTGACATAGTACAGAGAATATACAGGAAGATAAAGGAGCAGTCTGTGGTATCATCTCCCAGCAGGTTTCGATGAGACAACCCTTGGATGTAAGAAAGAGGTGTGAAGGGAAGCTTTGCCACCACTCTACCATCAAATCTAAAATGGAAAAATAAGCAAAGAACTGTTATTTTTAGAAAAAGAATCTGGGCACAAGCAGAAACCTTTGACCAAGGCTGAACGTGCAGTCACATGGGAAAGAACCCAGGCTAATCAGTGCTCTCTAAACAAGTGGTTTCCCATGCTTCTGTATGAAAAATCTGCACACACACAAATTACAGAGGACCCAAAAGACCTTTAGTGTGTACATTATAGCTATTAATATATGCTGCATTAGAAATTGAACTAAGCTGGGCATGATGGCACACACCTTTAATCCCAGCACTCAGGAGGCAGAAGTAGGTAGATCTCTGTGAGTTCAAGGCCAGCCTGGTCTACAGAGTGAGTTGCTGGACAGCCAGAGTTGTTACACAGAAAAACACTTCATCAGTAAAAAAGTAAAAAAGAAAGAGGGGAGGCTGGAGAAATAGCTCACTTGCTGCTCTTCCAGGTGACCAGCATTCAATTCCCATCACCTACATCATGGCTCACAATAGTCTGTAACTCCAGTTCCAAGAGATGTCACCTTACCTCTACAGACATCAGATTTGCACAGGGTGCATACATACAGGCAAAACACCTATATATGTATCTTCTTAACTAGCAAGAAACCTGATATATGTTAACACGCATATTTTAATGAAAAGTAATTTGGGGGCCCAGCCAAGATGGCTCATTATGTAAAGGTGCCTGCTGCCAAGGCTGATGACCTGAGTTCCATCTTAGAACCCACATGGTGAAAGAAGAGAACCACCCCTGCAAGTTGTCCTCTGATCTGCACATATCCCAAGTTATCCCCAAATTTGCAACCTTTCTGCTTCAGCCCTACCAATTCTCCTGCCTTCTCTTCCCCTAGAGCTCCTTGGCAAAGTCTTACTTGAAATTTATTTTCCCCCCCAGAGGATTAGGAGATTTTATGAGTAATAGCTAAACACTGTGTCCAATCTATAAAGGAAAGAGTTGGGGCAAGGTAGATTATTTCCTTAAGTAACTTAAGCTTTGCAGATCCAGAGCAAGACTGCTACTCAGGAGTAGGGCTACAGGGAAGCCTGTTCAGATTAAGTAGTAGGAGCATAGGGAAGCCTATTCAGACTCAGGAGTAGGGGTACAGGGAATCCTATTCCAACTCAAAAAAGGAACTATTTTCATTTTAAATAACAGAGTGTAATTTAGCCTAGGGTAACCAAGACAACTTTCAGCCTCCTGCCTCCACTTCCCAAGTACTGGGATTGCAGGATTGTGCCACCAGGCCCAGTTTATGCAGTGCCAGACAAGCAGGCAAGCAAGCAAGCACTTTACCAACTGAGCTATATCTCCAGCCCCAGGAATTACTTTCCAGATCCTAAAACCTACTCACAAAGTGTGGACTCTCATGAAATATTAAGTTCCTCTTATAGAAATAAAATTTGGAAATTTAACTGCTAGAGAATTGTTGACAGTTTTCTAGTTCTAACCTTTTATTTCCACTTTATGAAAAGAGAAAAGCAACTTGGAAAGAAAGCACTCTCTGGCATTATGGCTGTGTCCCTAACCCTAAGAGTATATATACATCTTCCCCTTCTTAGTCTAACCTTGGGTGTTGTTTTTCCTCTTTTAAACAGGGTCTTGCTGTATAGTTAAAGCTGGCCTCAGGTCTGCTGTGTTTGAAGTCATAATAGAGTCTCTAAGTACCCACTTTTTAATCTTAACATCTGTAGACTGACAGCAGATGCTTTAAGAAAAAGATCTGCTAAGTGTGTTAGTGAACACCTGTAAACCTATGACCCTCTTGGAAGGCAGACAATTACATTTTCAAGGACAGCCTGGACTACATAACAAGATCCTGTCTCAATTTATTTAGAAGCAAGAATTAAAACAGCAATGATATCGTAATACTCACCACAATCTACTTATATACTGAAGAACCAAGCATTAAAAGATAAGATATATGAAAGACTAACTTGGTAAGAAATTACGAATATACATAAACAGACTTGCTATACATAAACAGAAATACTATACTCTTTCATTAGAACATTAAAAATGATAGCATGAGGCAGAAGCAGGTGGATCTCTGTGACTTTAATGCCAGCTTGGTCTACTTAATGAATTATAGGACAGCCAAGGCTATGAAGAGAGACCCCATCTCAAAAAACAAAAAAGTACATGTTAAATACTCCAAAATTAATTAAAAAGTTTATTCTATTTTGCAGTATTTGTTCTCTCCTTCCACTTTTATATGGGTTCCAGAGATCAAACTCAAGTTGCCAGGCTTGCACAGCAAGCTTGTTTACCCACTGAGCCATCTGGCCAGCTGCCCTAACAATACTTGCAGCAGAGGGAGTATGACACTTCAGTATATGTATAAAATGTGTAATGACAACAATATGGTTATCAGCTATCCTTCAGATGTGTATCGGTTCTCTGGGGTGAGAACATTAAAGATTCTTGCTCCCAGCTATTTTTAAATATACAATAAACTGCTAAACATAGCTGACTTACTATGCAAGAGCCAACAAAAGCTAAGCTCCATCCCAGAAGCCCACATGGTAGAAGAGAATCAACTCTTAAAAGAAGTCCTTTAACATCTATATGCATACTGTGGCATGCCCTTCAGTACCATACACAAAAACAATAATTGGGGGGAAAGGGAATTATAGGATAGTTACCATGGGGTGTCCAGATACCCTGGAAAGGTATTTAATTTTCCAATGCCTTCCAGTTCTAAAGGCCTATGATTCCAAGAATGATTAGCTAAGTAAAATTTGTGGAGATCTTTGTTTTCTTTTTTCAGATAAGATCTCACTATATAGCTCTGGCTGACTTGAACTCACTATATAGACCAGGCTGGCCTTGAATTCAGAGAGATCTGCCTGCTTCTGCCTGCCCAGTGCTGGGATATTAAAGTCACATGCCATCATGCCTGGCTAGAAGTTTTATGTTACCTAAATCCCACACCTAGATAAAAAGTAACCATTTTCTTCTCCCTTCTTTACTATACCTCCACATATTTCTATCACAATACTCATCAATGTATCACTGGTTTATTTCTCTTCCTGTAAATTTTTTGGTCTGTTTGTTTTTTGAGACAGGGTTTCTCTGTATAGCTCTGATTGTCCTGGAACTCGCTCTGTAGACCAGGCTGCCCTCGAACTCAGAGATCCACCTGCCTCTGCCTCCCTAGTGCTTGCACCACCACTGTCCGGCCTTCCTGTAAAATTCTGATAGCACTGAAACAGAAGAAGAAAGGGTATACTTTGGAAAGAGAAACAAAAGGACAGACAAAAAGGAAACGTGAGGAAAAAAAGAGGAAGGCAAGGAGACAAAGAAAGTCAGCAATTCTACTGACGTGGAGTATATAGTCAGGTGAACTCTGGATGTTTGTCTCGCTGAGTCAAAGCAGTGCCACAATTGCTCCAGTCTGCTACAGGCTTGTTTAAACAGTGCCTCATCACTGAACACGATTATAGTTGTTAAGACTATTTTAAGAGTCAAAACATTTTTATATGAATACCATCAGTTTGAAGAAGCATATTAGTAAGCAGTTTAGAAAGAGGAGCATACTGAATTATTTTTAAACACTATATAATACCTAAGCTTTTAAAGTAGGTTTAAAACATTATTATGAGCCAGGAGTAGTGTGGCACACTTCTTTAGTCCCAGCAGTTGAGAGTCAGAGGCAGGAGACTCTTGAGTTCAAGGCCAGCTTGGTCTACAAAGCAAATTCAGGACAGCTAGTTATACAGAAAAACTGTCTAGAAAAACGCCCCCAAAACCCAAAAAGTATGTCAGTGGTTCTCAACTTCCTAATGCTGCGACCCTTTATTCACGTTGTGGAGGTCCCAACCATAAAATTATTTTTGTTACTATGTAACTGTAATTTTGCTATAATTATGAATCATAATGTAAATATGTTTTCTGATGGGCTTAGGTGACCTCTGTGAAAGGATCATTAGAATCCAAGGGTTACGACCCACAGGTTGAGAAGTATTATGTGATTATATTCTTTTAAAATGAAATTTTTATTTACATAATTATTTTGAAGTTAAAAAAAAAAAACCAATAAGATGGCAACATGGTTCAGAAAGTAAAGGCACTTGCCATCATATCTGACAACCTGAGTGCAAATCCTTGGACTTATCTGATGGAAGGAGGGAACAGATTCCTGCCAGTTGTCCTCTTAACTAACACACATGCACTGTAACAGGCATGAAGGAAGTAGTTACGGGTACAGAAGCATGAAGTCTACTGTGATTATGAAAGCTATATGATGGGGAGGACATACTCAAAACACATTATATACTCATCAACATCTCTTTAGGAAGACGGGCAGTGGCAACCCTTTAATCCCAGCACTTGGGAGGCAGAGGCAGGTGGATCTCTGCGAGGCCAGCCTGGTCTACAGAGTTGCAGGACAGCCAAGGCTACACAGAGAACACCTGTCTTAAAAAACAAAAACAGCAGACAGTATAGGGGAAATATGCTCAGTGTACAATATAGACTTGTGATATAGTACCATGTACAACAAATATATACAATGAAAAGGGATTTGTAATATGTGTATAATGTATGAGAAAAAACAAAGTGAAATAACAACTATAAATTTGGTTACTAGATATATTATTCTTGTAACTTTATTTTAACTGAAATTTTGTTTTTCTTTCTGCCATTATTTTTGAGAGAAGATTTGGCTATGAAGTCTAGGCAGGCTTCAAATTCAAAATACTGTGACTTTAGCTTTCTATAACTTGGAAATTCTGACAAATAAAATATTACTGAAAATCTTATGTTCACTTAAATACAAACATAGAATAACACAGAAGAACATAAAAGGTTACTCACATGGAATTAAACATTCCCATTAAGGCAGTAAAACAAAAGCCAATTGCAAACATGGATTTCATTCGTACCTACAAGGAAAACAAACAAATGGTCATTTCACACTAAAAGGAAAAAGTAAGTAATGCCTACTAAAAAATTGAAGTTTCACAGCAAGTTCCAGGACAGCCAGGGCTACACAAAGAAACCCTATCTCCAACAAAAAAAAAAAAAAAAAAAAAGGAAGGAAGAAAGAAAGATAGAGGAGGGAGGGAGTAGAGGGGAGGGAAGGGGAGAGGAAGGAAGGAAGAACAGAAGGACTGATGGACGTACTTACACGCAATGTATTTGATACAAATAGGACTTGCGTTTAAAAAAAAAGTTTATGTGGCTCACGTAAAGTTATTCTCTGGCTCCACTCTTACCATCGACAGATCTCTATTGTTGTTCTTCAGTTTCTCTTCTTGTCTCTCTGAAAAGAATTAATAAACTGGTTAGCACGAAAGTAGTGAACAGAGCATAATTCTTGAATAAATTATCACTGTTTGGAGATTATAAAAGCATTTTGTTTCAGTATCACTCAATAAAATGAAGTGAATACATGGGTTGTTACTTATTTTATACTAACAGAACGTTTAAATGTAACAGTGCCAAAATATTTCCATATAAATAAAAGTACTATAAGTGGTGCTCACAAATTGGTGGTAACCAACAGCAGTCTGATTGGACTAAAAAGAGGAAAATCATGCTTAGAAACCTAGCCAACTTCCTGGAGCTAATGAAATCACAGACAAGGCTAATGGGGCTAGAGAGACAGCTATTGTTATTCCCAACACTCACATGGAGGCTCACGTGATAGAAGCTTGAAAACAAAGAAATAAAAGAATTTATTACCACCACTTTGGTAGACCAGCATAATTCCTTACTATACTCTAAATCTTACCCTTATATCCACAGCTAAGTGTAGCCATCACCCTCATCAAAGAAGCTTCGCTTTATAACAAATGGAGATCACAGAAAACCACAACAAAGCAGAGATCAAGAGATCATGGAGACCCATCCCCAGTACATCTACATCACAACTCCCGCATCTATGCTCAGGGAACATCACAAAAGAGGGAGAAAAAAAGATTGTAAGCCAGAATACCAGGAAGTCTGCTGTGAAACAGTCTGTTCTAGAAATGTCTGCATAAACAAGACTAGAACAATGGCAGTATCAATAGACATGTAAACATGGAAGGGAGAAAATTTCACAGGGTCCCACCCCTAGACAAACAACTATCGGCAACTAATGACTTCTGGGAGAGGGAGAATTAGCCTTGCTCAGTGATATGCCCCCTTATTGGTTACCCAATACAAAGCAGTCAGCCTTGAAAACACATACACACAAACAACAAAAACAGACAAAGCAGACTGCATTTATATAATTGTGCATGCATGTACATATATGTATGTAACAATAGTAATCAAAGAATAAGAAGCTATCAATTTGAGCATGGGGGCAGGTATGGGAAGGGTTTGAGGGAGGGTATTTGGGAGGTGCTGCAGAAACAAAAGGGGTGAAGTAATACAGCTATTTAACTTAAAATATATTAAAAAATAAAAAGATAAAAAACAATCTCAAGCTTTATTTAGGTTACTATCTCACCTATCTTCTTTTTTTGTTGTCGACCAGCTGACTCTGTTATAGTTTCCTTCTTCTTTTCTACTGTGAACATAAACACATAAAACTCTATATTAAAAGGATGCTTTATCACAGATGAATTACAAGAAAGTTACACTGACTAAAGAACCGTATCCTAGCAGCATTTTCATGCTAGTAAGTGGAAACAAGCAACAAAGGTGACTTTGAAAATCCTGGAAGAGAGTCATGTTTGTGAAGGTAATTATAATAAATTTGATTTTAAATATGGTGAGCCACCATTATCAACACTGAATAAAGAACGGTGAACTGTAATTTTCAAGGTCTGGGCTTGAAAACAAAAGCCTGAGTTTAGTCTCCAGCTCTTTGTTTTCTTGTGATGTAACTCTGTCATTAGCTTTCTGCATCTCAATCTCATGTCCCATAAGGTGGAGATGTTTATATAACCAACCACAGTAGTTACTATGTGAATCATTGCTGAGGGTTGAACTCAAGGCTTTGGGCATGCTACACAAGGTCCACCATAGAACTCTACTACCAGCCCCTTAAGGATGACAATTTAAGTAGGAAGAAATGGAAAGAGAGCCTAGGAATGCACCTCAGCCAGTAGAGTGCTTGCTTATCACTTGCAAAGCCCTGAGTACAAACCCCAGCAATCCTAGCACTGAATAAGCAGAAATGGGAGGATCAGAAGTTCAAGGTTAACCTCAGCTCAGAGTTCAAAGCAAGCCTGACCTACATAAGATCATTTCTAAAATAAAAATAAAAAAAGCACTCATAAAACTTACAAAGAGAAGCCGGGCAGAGGTGGTGCACACTTTTGATCCCAGCACTCGGGAGGCAGAGGCAGGTAGATCTCTGTGAGTTTGAGACCACCTAGTCTACAGAGCTAGTTCCAGGGCAGCCTCCAAAGCCACAGAGAAACCCTATCTCAAAAACAAAACAAAACAAAAACAAAAAAATTTACAAAGATAGAAGAAAATGATAATAAAGCCAATTGTAGGAATTCTAAGAAATCAGGTGTGCTGCGATTGTCAGTTATGGATGGATGGCTATAATTCCATCACTTGGAAGGTAGAGTTAGAATCTCTTCAAAATCATCCTTAGGTACATAATGAGTTCAAAACCAATCAGGGCTAAATGAGTACCACCTCAAAAGACAAACCAAAAATAATACTGGATACCAATTGTGCTTATAAAGAACCATTCAACAGGCAGTGGTGGTGCACACCTTTAATCCCTACACTCTGGAGGCAGAGGTAGGTGGATCTCTGTGAGCTAGAGGCCAGCCTGATCTACAGAGCTAGTACCAGGACAGGCTCCAAGGCTAAAGAGAAACCCCGTCTCAAGAAAAAAAGAATCATTCAAAGTCCCTGTAATTGGGGAGCTGAGGTTGAAGTACCATACATTTGAGGCCTGCCTGGGCTATATCATAAAAGGCCTTGTTTATATGATAAGTTGGTACCCTGCTCAATTTTTAGTTTTACTTCTAAGGCAGTGAATTTTACCTATTTTAATAATTTTTTCAAATGTTTTTCAACTTTCTCACCCAACTGAAACTTGGCTTCTAAAGGGTATCACTCACAATGTCATTAGTCATATGACCTAGTTGTTCTCCAAACACAACTAACACAGTAAAACCTCCATGTTTACTAATGTGATTTCCCCTTTACCTAGAATTTCCTCCACCTAGCTTACTTTCTGTCTACATTCTAATTTGACCACAAGGGACTTTATGACCACCTGCATCATGAAGCCTTCCATGGTCCCACACAACAGAATAGCACCTCTTCTTTAGCATGAAGACTATCTCTGAAATAGGATTAAAGTGGAGCTCCACCACACACAGATTCCCTTTGGATTTATTAAAGACAACACACAACTGTGCAGTGATTCACACCTAGCACTTGGGAGTCAGAGGCCAGCTTGGTCTACAGAGGAAGTTCCAGGACTCGCTCTATGGCTACTGAGAAATCCTGTTTTGAAACAAAACAAAACATCACTGCACAAATTCTATTTTTACCAAGTTGGATTATGGTTTTGTTTGTAAGGCGAGACTGATTTCCTTATGTAGCCCACCATGGCTGGGAATTCACAATCTGTCTTTAGTGCCAAGAATCCAGCAAGAGCCCCAACTGAGTATACTGGACTATTTTTGTATTCCTAGTATCAGTTGGTGCTCCTAAAATAGCTACCATGAAACTCAATGAATTAACGTGTTGAAACAACCAAGGTGCACCATACTCACATTTTTTACTTTGTTTTTCCACTTCTGCCTTCAATCTCTTGTACTTGTCAGTCCTGTAAACCAGGACCCAGGTTATGCCTAAAACATTAAAAGGAACATGCTAGTGAGAAATTATTGCAATGGTTCACAGCAAACTGTCTTTGTGAATAACGGATACAAGAGGGTTTCAACATTTTGCTCTATACCAGTAATTAACCTTTCCAAAGTCGAATCAAAACACTTTTTAAAAAATGTAACCACAAATATGTCAAAGGAAATCGGACTCCACATTATCCTCCCGCTTCTGTCAAGGAAGCGAGCAATTTTTGTTTTGTTTTTGTTGTTTTTTTGTTTGTTTTGCAACAGACCACGCAGTCCGCTGGAAGTGGGGCTCCCGATCTCTGTTCGTGGGCGCGAGGGTCCCCGGCGCCCTTCCACCCCGAAACTAATGGAAGGTCCAAGAAACAGCCGCTCTCACCCTCGGCGAGCAGCGCGGTGCACACGGAGATAAAAACGATGAGCAGCGTGTCCGCAAACATGGTGCTCATCTCGCTCGTTGGTCCCAGCGCTCCCACCCTCCACGGGGGAAGCGCTCAAGAGCCAGCAAGAGAGACCTGCAAGACCGGTTCGCGGGACCGACCCCCGAGGAACACTCCAACTTTGACAGCACGGAGGCTGCACTTCCGCTTCCGGAACACCGACCCGGAACTGCAAGCTTCACTCTCGCTGTGTGGCTCCGTGTATTGGAAGAAACCAACCCACAGGTCTCGGAGGCTGAGGGCGCGCGCTCAGATTGGTCTCGCGAGAGTCCCCTCTGGGGCTCGCGGCGGCAGCGTCTGCTTGTCGGGTACGGTCGCCAACCCTTTTCGGCACCAGAGTCATGTCATTTTGCGTCTGGATTTTACCGTCTGGCCGACCTCCGTGGCCAGAAAGTTAGGCTAACGCATACCGAACGCCAGGGGTCGGATGCTCGCCCCGGGTCGTGGAGCTGTGCGCGCGAAGATGAGGTGACAGTCATTGATTGCTGGTTAAAACAAACCTTTATTACGCCGGAGGAAGGGCAGTATTTGCCCACGCCGCGGCTGGGGTTTTACTGGAAGCGTGGCCTGAGTTGTGCGGTGGCGCAGTTGACTGGAGAGGAATGGGAACGCTGGATTCGAGGATTAGAAGTGATTTTAGAAAAAGCAAAGAACTTTCTAGGCGAAGTGAAGGGGGAAACGCTGTTTGAAAATGCATGGTGTGTAAAAGAGCAGCAGGTGTAGTCATAAACTCCAGCGTCCTCTGTCAGGGACTGTAAATTACCTCGTGCAAGCCGGGCCGAAGAGAATGATGAGAAGTCCTGTGACGGATAAGAGCACTCGGTGTCTCCGAAAGGAGCATCGGTTTAGGTCCTAAACAGACGGTCCTCATTGAGGGGAACAGCACCTGGTTTCTCTGATCTGATTTTGTTTGCTTTGCTTTTTCCCCAAGAAAGCTTTGATTTGTGCATGTGTGTTTGTTTTGAGACAGGATGGCACTGGCTGATGTGGAACTCACGGAGATCCACCTGCCCCAGACTTCCACACCAGTGTGTGCCACCATGCCCGGCTTGACGTCCACTTTCTGTCATTGGCTCTTCCAAATCCACTGCGCACAATTTATAACTCTTCCGTATCATTAGTTTAAATTCTCCCTTTCCCTGTCCATAGCAGCAGCCCATCTAACAGACGCCATTGAGTTCCTATGTGTCAGGAGAAGAACTGGGCACTGTAGGGTCAGAAGCATGTATTAAGATAATATCCCTTGGCACCAGAGAGATGGCTCAGTGATTAAGAGCACTGGCTGATCTTCCAGAAGACCTGGGTTCATTCCCAGCACCCACATGGCAGCTCATTACTGTAATTCCAGTTCCAGAGACGCTTAACACCCTCACATAGACATGCATGCTGGCAAAACACCAATGCACACAAAATTTAAAAATAAAATGTTAAAGATAATATTCCTTGATTCCAAAATTCCCCAGGGAAGTTGTGTGTTTTTTGAGACACGGTTTCTGTGTGTAAACTCTGGCTGTCCTAGAACTCAATTCTGTAGACCAGGCTGGCCTCAAACTCAGAGATCCACCTGCCTCTCCCTCCTGAGTGCTGGGATCAAAGGCGTGCATCTGGCTAAAAGGGTTGAGAGCAGGACTGGTTCTTCCTGGAGGATTTAGAAAGGTCGCATCTGAGCTCAGTTTTGATTTGATTAGTAGTTCAGAGAAGGGTATGTTTTTATTCACCTTGTACATCACCCAAGGTAAATGTTGAGATAGGACAAAAGGGTGACCTTTGAAATCTGCCAGATTTTCAATTCTGGCTTGGCTGCTTGACAGTTGCTTTTGAATATACCGTTTTGCACCTTTGAGCCTCAGTTTTCTGTAAGACACTAATGACACCAGCAGCACAAACCATTAGGATGCTTGAATGAGAGACTACACACACACACACACACACACACAGCATTTAAAGCTATGACTGGCATGGAATTCATCAAGATGAACATGATACTGATTGCATACTACTAAAACAGTCTTGTTAAACTGTACCACACTGTAGCTAGATGAACCATCCTAAAATTATGAAAAAGGAAATGTTAGAATCAATGAAATGGCACTGGAGACAGGGCTCTCTAATTAAGAACACTGTCCTGTTCCCTCTTGCAGAAGATCTGGTTTCAGTTCCCAGCACCCACATAGAAGCTAATAACCAACTTTAACTCCAGTTTCATATGATCTGGCACCATCTTCTGGCAGCTGCCAGAAGGCATTAGGCATGCACATACATTACTTGGGCGGGGGCGGGGGAGGACCACACATGACACTCATGCATATAAAATAAAAACAAATTTGGTGTAGTCATGCATGCCTTTAATCCCAGAATTTAGTAGGCAAGGGGATTGCTGAGTTCAAGGCCAGTCTGCTCTACAGGGTGAGTTCCAGAATGGCCAGGACTATACAGAGAAACCTTGACTAAGACAAGATTAACAATAAATAAGCTTTATTTTACAAATAGAATGAGGACTGGAGAAATGGCTCAGCAGTGGTTAAGAGCACTGGCTACTCTCTCACAGTATTTGGATCCAGTTCTCAGCATCTACATAGCTGCTGTCACAATTGTAACTCAAGTTCCAAGGGATCCTACACCCTCTTCTGGCTTCCGAGGGAAATGTACATGGAGGTGAAACACCCAGACATGAAATTTTTAAAAAACCATTTCATCCGTGAAATGGACTGATAAAAAGCATTTCAAGTTATTACTGTGTAAACAGCAAGTGCTAAGACACTCATTACAACAATGATGTAATGAAATGGCACCGCACATCATTGACAGGCAGTCTTAGTTCAAATAATGCTCTCCCAACAGCTTTTACAGATAATATTTAGATTCACAAGTTTTTCACCTGGAAACCACCCTTCCAGTGCTCATTGTCTTGCCCCAATCTCTAGGACTGCAGCGATGCTTTTGTCTGTGACTTCCTTTATTCTCTTAGGTAATGTCTAATATTGTTGGTGATAGCTAGTACCATCTTTAGTGTATATTTGCCTCCCCCTGTGTTACCACTTCCTGTGGAAGGCAGGCAGTAACCTTCAAATGTTCATACATTATTAGTAGAATTCATAGTATTATTCTTTAAGGAGTGCCAGACTAGCCATCATAAATGAAATATTTCAAGAGAATTATCTCTATTTATACTCAGGTATTTAACAATATGGGTACTAGGTTTTGATCTTAGCCACTATTTAACTGGTTACTTTTACAAGTTACTGATACTTAATTTCTCTGAGCATTTTGAAAACAAAAGTCTGTTCAATGGGAGTAAAATACCTACATCATTTAATAGTTATTGTGAGGGTATGTAGGATTAAGTGCAAAGTTATGAACTCAGAGGAACTGTTTTCCTTCAAGTCTGGAGCCACTGATGAACTAGATATTTAATTTTAGGCAGCTAATGACCCAAGTATAATGCAGGTAAAAATGGAATAATGGTTATACTAGTGCCTAAATCCAAATGTTGTATTTATTTTACTGCAACATAAATATTGTGGCACACACTTGTAATCTCACTTCAAAAGACTGACTTTGGATATGTAGAGACCTATCCACTTTTTTTTTTTTTTTTGGTTTTTCAAGACACAGTTTCTCTGTATTGCTTTGGAACTAGCTCTGTAGACCAGGCTGGCCTCGAACTCACAGAGATCTGCCTGCCTCTGCCTCTGCCTCCCGAGTGTTAGGATCAAAGGCGTGTGCCACCAACGCCAGACTGAGATACACTTTATGAACAACAACAAAAAGAATTTACTGTACCTGCTGGGCATAGTGCCACAAGCCTTTAGTCACAGTAGTGTCATGAGGAGGCAGAGGCCAGCTTAGTCTACATAGTGGTTGCCAGGGCTGCCAGTCAAGGGTATATAGTGAGATCCTGTCCAAAAAAAAAAAAAAAAAAAAAAAGGACTTTTTCTGCTAGGTTTATAATGTAATAACAATTATTGCTAATGATTGCTAATGGCACTATTGGTTCTGTTAAAACCACTGAGTACATAATCCTTGAACTGACATTTTATTCATTTAAATAACTCAAAATGAGCTTGTATATTTTCTCCTGAGTATCAATTCTCTCTCTCTCTCTCTCTCTCTCTCTCTCTCTCTCTCTCTCTCTCTCTCTCTCTCTCTCTCTCTCTCTCTAATGAACAGTACCACCATCTAAGTGTTTTGCAAACCTGAAATGAAGGCACAGTTCCCAGAAACACCCTCTTTGTCTGACTCGTCTACATATTAAGTCCTATGGAGTTCCGTTTCAGCTTATCTCCTCAGTCCCCACACATGCAGTCATCTTTAAGACTGATTCTGACCAGGACATTTATTTTGTAGTATAACTTTCTAGTCAGGCTTTTATACAAAATTCTGTTCCCTCACCCAGCCACTTTTCCCATGTCAGCAATAATGATCATTATCAAATGCCTAGTGACTAGATAGAGAGAACCCTAGAGAAGGAATTGAAGACATTGCCCAGATTCTTTTTTCCCCTAAACACTTGAATATATTCATAGCAGAGGAATCTTTTCCTAAAAGATTCCCCATCCCCATTTTTGACTAGCATGACTAAATAACTTCATTAGCCTGAGTATTAAAAAATTGCCAAGTCTTTTTTGTTTTGTTTTGTTTTTTGAGACAGGGTTTCTCTGTGGCTTTGGAGGCTGTCCTGGAACTAGCTCTTGTAGACCAGTTTGGTCTCGAATTCACAAAGATTCGCCTGCTTCTGCCTCCTGAGTGCTGGGATCAAAGGCATGCACCACCACTGTCTGGCTGCCAAGTCTTCTTAAAGAAAAATAAAATACAGTACTAAAATGTCAATGTACTGTGGGTTTTTGTACTATATTCTTCCTCCAAATAATATCTGTGTTTGTGTATGTTTGTCTTAAGTACATATTTAATTTGCTTTTAGGGTGATAATACTGTTTTGAGGACGGAGACATTACTTTTATTGTTGCTCCCTTAGCTTTTGAAATGTGACCTAGGATAGAGAAACTATGAAAAATGGTATTAGAAGGAATAAATGATTCTTGAGTGGGAGAGAGGGTGGTGGTGTAGAAGTATCTTGAGAGAATCAAATTTTAGGACACAGAAGAAAAGGTAAAATTTAATAAAGACTCAGGAAAGGCTGTGATTAAAAGCGTTGAGTTGGAAATGAAAATGTGCTCCTTGGGAACAGATGTATAGCAGAAACATTCATAGTGTTTCAAGAGGACATGTATTTATGGAAATAGGACTGAAGGGCTGGGGGAATCACTCAGTAGAGTGCGTGCCAGCATCCCAGGTGCTCTGGGTCTGATTACCATTGATGTGTAAAATCTAGGGGTAGTGGAGCATGTCTGCAGTCTCTTGGGAGGTGGAGGCAGAAGGATCAGAAGCTCAAGGTCTTTTTGGTGGTTTGGTTTGGTTTGGTTTTTTCCAGACAGGATTTCATCTGTACTGGACTGTACTGACTGTACTGGAACTCTATCTGTAGACCAGGCTGACCTCACATTTGTTACAGCAGGTTTCCCTGCCAGCTGCCGCTGGTTCTGCCGCCATGGTCCCACAACCACGTGTGCCCCAAATAATACTCTGAGACTCTGTATTTGATACAATCCTGTTGGCCAGTTACCATTATTGTTTATGGGCTAGCTCTGCCTTAATTATTAACCCATTTCTACTTATCTAAGTATTTCCACGTGGTCGTCTTATCGGGGAGCCGTGGCAGGCGTCTTCCTCCCCAGGCTACATCTCGACTCCTCCTTCCCATTTCCTCTTTCCTTCTCCTAGTCTCCTAGCCCCGCCTATCTAGTTTTCTATTGGCCACAGTGCTTTATTAACCAGTATGAGAAACATATATACAGAATAACATCTCCCATCACACATTCACAGAGATCTGCCTGCCTCTGCCTCCCTGAGTGCTGGGACTAAAGGTATATGCCATCACCCAACTCAGGGTTGTATTCTGACAACTTCCAGACCCTATCTTAAAGGAGGGAGGTGGGGCTTGCTGGAGAGTTCATAACTCTGCCACTTAGGTTGTATATGTAAGAAGATGGTAGAGTAGCTGAAGTTTAATTTTGTAGTCAGTTAATCCTCAGATTTTTTTTCTGTTACAGCGCTTACTAGAAGAGAGGGACTTGTATATCTGGTGCATGCATGGTGCCCTCAGAGGCCAGAGAAAAGTGTTGGATGCCCTAGGACTGGAGTTACAGACTATTGTGAGCCACCATGTGGGTGCTGGGACAACCAAGGCTACACAGACAAACCCTGTCTCAAAAGAGAAAATTTAGGTATGGTGATGTTGCTTTAATCTCAGTACTGAGCAGGGAGAAACAAGTGGACCCCTGAGCTTGCTGGCCAGCCAGATGAGCCTAATCTGTGAACTCTAGGTCTATAAGGCACCCTGTCTCAAATAACAAAGTGGACAGCTTCTGTGCCCACATACAAGCATCTGCACTCCTAACCACTAAGCTATCTCTGCAGCCAAAAAAAAATTTCTTAGCAAGACCTTGTCTCTGAGAGAGAGAGGGAGGGAGAAAAAGAGTGAAAGGAAAGTACAGTTGGTAGAGTGTCTAGCATGCACAAGCCCTAGGTTTTATTTCCACAATCACATAGATGAAGAATGGTACTATAAACCTGTAATCCCAGCCTTGCAGAAGTGGAAGCTGGAAGATCCAAAGTTCAAGGCCATCCCCAGCTACATGATAGTTTAAAACTGGTATGAGATATGTGAAACCTTGTATCATACAGGAGGAACAGAAGAGAGAAAATGTATCTCTGACTGGAGCCTTACAGGTAAGTCTAGTACTTAAAACAACAATAATAAAAAACCTTGAAGTATGTGTATTCGTGTATATGTATGTGTATGTGTATTTCTGTGTATAGGTGCTGAGACCCAATCTCTGGTTCCCTACAAGAGCTACATGAGCTCTTAACTGCTGATCCACCTCTCTAGCCCTGCACTTTTAAAAAGCAAAGAACAAAACCTCAGACCTTGTAAATCATTTGCAGCTCGATTGTGCGTGGAAATAATGGAATTCACTATCTTAATGCTTAACAAAAAAATATTCAACAATAATAAGGCCTTACTTGACGTATCACTGACTATATGTGCTAGCCCAATTATGTTCCTGTGCAACGTGTCACAGTGATCTGTGTGGCACTTCATGTGGAACACAGTTGAGGTGCTTCCGTGAACAGTGAATCAGTTATTTTGTCTTTGAGTCATTTTACCTCTACAGGGCCATTTCTGAACAAAAACTGGGGAAATGGTAGACTGTTTACTAACTGTTGCACCAAAGAGGTAGCTCTCCAAGTTCTTTCAAAAGATTAAAGCATTTGACAACTATTTCCTTTGGTTCTGTCTGAGGTGTTCTCAAACACTGAGATGTTTGAATGTTTGTTTGTTTTTTATTTATTTAATGGATGCATGTATTTGTGGTGTATGGGTGTTTGCACACATCAGGGGTTTGTGTACACATGCCCCAGAGCATGCACATACAGAGAGGACAAAAAGACACCAAATGTCCGCTATGATTTTCTGTTTTATTCCCTTGAGACAGGATCTCTCACAGAACCTGGATCTTGCAATATTTTCATCTGGGCTGGTTGACTAGAAAGCCCAACAATCCTGCCTTTTCCTCCCCTGAAACTGCCCTGTCACATCCTATGATCATTGGATTAAAGCATGCTAAGCTACCTCACAAATTTTATGTGAATGTTGGGGATTTGAACTCATGCTTACAAAGTATGCATGATCACCCATGGAATCATTTCCCCAGTCCTAAATGTACTTATTTTTAGGAAAGAAAATGAAGAATTTCTTTCTTTTTTATTTGCTTTGGAGCCTGTCCTGGAACTCCATCTGTAGACCAGACTGGCCTCGAACTCACAGGGATATACCTGCCTCTGCTTCCCAAGTGCTGGGATTAAAGGGGTGTGCCACCAGTGCCCATCAGAAAATGAAGAATTTCTAAACATTGTTATTTATTTTCTTTAAAATAGAGGGCTATACATGTAAATTGTTTAAAATTTCTGTTTCAAGTAACAAAATGTTACTTAATAAATTGAAAACTGTCCTAGGCATGGTGGTGTATACTTGTAACCCAGAACTTGAAAGTCAAAGGAAAGAAAATTATGCTTGTTTGAAACTGTTCCAGGCTATAAAACAAGGTGCCACCTCATACACCCTACTCCAGGCACAGGTAAGATCTTGGAAGAATGTAATATTGGGAACAGGCAAAAAAGATCTTGGAAGAATGTAATTTTGGGAACAGGCAAAAAGCACCTTGTCCTGCCATTTTGACTTCAGACTTCATTTTACCTGTAGGGTGAAACAAAGTTCAGGTTCCCAGCCCTAGGGGAGCTGGGAACTTTCATAGCTGATGCTCAAACCATAGACATTATGTATCTTTAGTTCTCTATAAGCATCATAGCTGTTCCTGACAACAAAGGGAGCAAATTGATCTGATTGATTGGACTAAAAATCACGATTGACTATGATGGAACATTCAAAGAAGCCCGTAATCTCTAAATCCTGAATGGTGAAAATTGTAACTGTAATTTGACAGCAAATGTTGCAATTGATATTATGGGGTTCACAGTTCAGCTCCTGAGTCTGTTCTGCAGCCCTGATCAATCCCCCCCACCTCTTTCCCCTTCTTTTGTGCTGCCTTGCTTTAAATCTTTCCTAGCAGTAACCTCTTGTGTCTGCTTGGATTGATTCAGAGCCTCAGATCACAACAGTTAGAGCTAGAAGATGGGGGGAATGCTGTGAAACACTATCTTCTGGATATGACATGGCCATTATACTCAGGAACTCACAGCAGCTATGGTGGCTTACACAAGACTTGGACAATAATGGGCCCATCAGCATTCTACCAAGGATAAGAGGAGCTCATGACACTCTACCATTGAGGAGCTATTGGCAGCTAATAAAGAAGGAGAACATGATTCCTTCAGTGGTAGGTACTAGTAACTTGCCCAGGCTTCAATAAATAACCCTAACCCACAGTCTTAGGTTACTATTCTTGTGATGAAACACTATGACCACAGCAGCTTGGGGAGGAAAGGGTTTATTTGACCTCTACTTCCATATCATAGTTCATATTGATGGAAGTCAGGGCAGGAACCTGGAGGCAGGAGATGATGCAGAGGCCATGAAGGGGTTACAGGCTTGCACAGGGTTTGCTCAGCCTGCTTTCTTACAGAACTCAGGAGCACCAGCCCAGGCATGGCCCCACCTGTAATGGGCTAAACCCTCTCCATCACTCACTCACTAAGAAAATGCCTTAAAAGTTGGATCTTATGGCGATACTTAATTGAGGTTCCCTTTCAGATAATGTTAACATAAAAACTAGCCACCACACTGAGGAACCCCAGTGAATTACAGAAAAAACAAAAGGCATGAACATAGGAATGGGGCTTTGGAGAATGAAGTATGAAGTAGTTCTGCAGGAGTAGGAAGGGGTAAGAAATGGGCAGTGAATATAATCAAAACACTATACACAAGTATTAAATTGTCATGGAATAAATAAAAATGCTCAAGAGCAACAAAAACTTACAAAAGGCTCTGATGCTTGTGACTGTTTCTCTGTTTTCCCGAGGCTGTCCCCAGCTTTGCATTTGTTGTCATTGTACAAATGCCTGTCTTTCTAAACTGTAAGCTCGATAAAGATAGGAATGCTATTTATTTTTTGGTATTTAAGTAGGAACATAATATTTAATGTAAAAATGCCTAAATGAGCCAGGCAGTGGTGGTGGTGGCACACACTTTTAATCCCAGCACTCTGGAGGCAGAGGCAGGTGGATCTCTGTGAGTTCAAGGCCAGCCTGATCTACAGAGGGTGTTCCAGGACAGCCAAAGCTACACAGAGAAAGACAGCCCCCACCCACCAAAAAATAATAAAAATAGATAAGGTTTTCAAGACATTTTTTTAATTACAGCTATTTACATGTGTGCGCACGTGTTTACACAATATGTGGGGGTCGGGGGTAACTTTTAGGAGTCAGTTTCTCCTACCATGTGAGCTCTGGGGACCAGACTCACCTCGACAGGCTTGAGTCAAGAGCCCTTTCCCACTGAGCCACCTCACACCCCTCCCCAATTGAGGTAGGGTATCATATAGTCCAGGTTGGACTTTGTGTAGTCAAGACAGACCTTCAACTGTTTGTCTCCCTACTTCCATCTCCCAAGTGCTGGATTGCACATGGGAAGCATACTGACTTAACCCTAGAGATTTTAAGCTGCTGTGTTTAAGTATGTACTTGACACTAATCAATTCCCGGTGAACAAAAAGCTGAGCTGGGGAGATTTTGCTCAGATTCTCTGTGATGTGTAGAGAAGCATGGCCCCAGCATGTGATAATAATATAAATCCAGAGCTGGTTGGAAGCTTAAACAGCTAACTGTCATTTTCTTCTCTTTGCAGAGGAATAGACTGACAACAATGAGAATGAAATAGCAGAGAGCAGAGACCCTGCCGGGCTGGGTCTTTTTCCACTAGCTAGGGGGCTAGGAGAGGCAATGCACTCATTGCCCACTGGACAAGCCAGTCCAGATTCCTTCGGAAAAAAAAAAAAAAGAAGAAGATGCTGTGGTATTTAAGCAAAGATAACTAAGATCCTCCCCAGAGTGTTGCTCAATGTGTTGGAAGTACTAATAACAGGCACTGTGACTCTCCAAGACAAAGTGGGAAGGGCATGCAGGCTTTGTCAAACTTATTTATCTTTATTATCTTTTTCCTTTCCACCCTGTTACAAGGAGCAAAGTTTGGGAAAAACTGCTCTCAGACATTCTAGGAAGGAAGGGGTCATTCATAGCAGGAACCGGTCTCGAAAAGGAGAGACAGAGAGGGGGAGGGAAAGAAGAAAGAAGGGAGGGGAAGGAAGGGGGACTGGAGAGGTGGCTCACAGGTAAAAACACTTGTAATACAAGCCTAACAACCAGAGTTCAATCCCTAGAACCCATGGTAGAAGGAAAGAACCAATTCAGAAAGTTATCCTCCACATATGTGCTGTGGCGGGTGCCCCTTCACACACTTCACGAGTACTGAGTGATGGTTACCCTAACAACGATAAATAAGCAAAAAGAAAGGAAACTAAATCCAATGCTCGAGAGATAGCTCAATTAGTATGGTGCTTGTCTTAGAAGTACAAGGACTTGAGTCCAGCCCCCAGAACCCACACTGAAAAAGCCAGGTGTAGTAGTGGACAGTTGTAATTCTGGCCCTGAGGAGGCAGAGACAGAGATCCCTGGGAGATTGGCCCCTGTCACATAATAGCCATCAGAGGAGGCAGAAGTACCATGCCTGGGTCCTGCCTCAGTGAGATAATGGGACAGACTTAGTAAACTTCCTAGGGCAGGACTTACCCTCTCTGAAGATCAGATGGGAGGTGGGGAGGGAGTGGGGGGGAGCAGAAGGAGAGGAAGGAAGGGGAACTGGGCTTGGAATGTAAAAAATAAATTAATAAAGAAAAAAAAAGTAAAACCAGGGATTGGTCCCAGCAGAGGCAGGGACAGGTGGATCTCTGTGAGTTCGAGGCCAACCTGATCTATAGAGTGAATTCCAGTACAGGCTCCAAAGCAATACGGAGAAACCCTGTCTCAAAAAACCAAAACTTAGAAAAGAAAAAGCCTGGTACGTGTACCATTATGTCTTACATAAAGCAAGTTACAAATGCTCCTCTCTGGCAGAATGTGTGTGACCCTGGCATTAACTCTAATACAGGTCACTTTTCTACTGCCCGGTAAAACACAACCGGCAGGATAACTTGCAGAAGAAAGGCTTTATGTGGGCTATGATGGTAGAGTGAAGGCTTGATGAAGCAGAAAGCAGAAGCTCACACCTACAACCTCAAGCAGAAAGCACAGAGAGCGCACTGGGAATGGAGCAGGCTTTAGAACTGCAATTCTGACTCCTGGGGCAAACTTTCCCCAAGAAAGCTGCATCTCCTAAGCCTCCCCAAACACAGCCATCAACTAGGGACTGAGTGCCCACTTGCTGGATACTACAGGGGATAGCTTGCTCAAAGCACCACATTCTCCTATAAATGTTTGGTGGAATTCTCTGGTGAAAATCCAGGCCTCCGGGTTCATTTGTTTGACAAATTTTGAATTGGATGCCACTTTTTCCAGAGGAGAGAGATTCTATGCAGCATGGGAAAGAAAGCTCCCAAAACTTTGCCTTTCCAGCAAGAATGGTGAACTGATTTGAAGAAATTAAAAAAAAAAAATATGTGTTTGTGTGTGTGTGTGTGTGTGTGTGTGTGTGAGAGAGAGAGAGAGAGCAGAGACAGAGACAGAGACAGAGACAGAGACAGAGAGCATGGGTATGGCAGGACTTGGAGGTCACAGGAGTAGATCTTCCCTTCCACCATGTGAGGTAAGTCCCAGGGACTGAACTCAGTTTATCATCCTTGGCAGCAAGAGCCTCTACCCACTAAGCCATCTCACAAACCCAGTGTCAGTTTGAGATCGAGGTTTTGCTTCAAGGTGTAAAATGGTAAGAAACTTCACATGTGCATCTTGGTAAGAACACAGGCAGACCAGGAGCTCTTCACAGCTCCTTGGCTGAATGGGACACTATGCAGGAATGAAGGGACCTGGAGAAGTCCAGCCTCAAAGTCCTCGGCAGCCTCCAGTCCACATGCACATGAGTCAGCAGAAGGTGCGAACGGGCTCAAGATGTGAGTGCAGTCACTGCCTATGCCTTTGTATGACTGCAAATCTAGGCAGATACTGAGGCCAAACAGCCAGCAACTTAACCAAGAAGGCAGGAGAAGCAGACACAGTAAACCAGCAAAAACTGACAGTGGAGGGCTGGTGGAGCCCTCAGCAGGGTAAAAATGTTGCCACCAACTGTGCCTATCTGACCCACATGGTGGGAAGAGTGAACTGACTCCCAAAAGCTGTCTGACCTCCACATAAACTCTCTCTCCTCTCCACGCTGTTTTAAACCCTCTCTCCACTCTGTCTCTCACCATCTCCCCCCCCCATCACACACACATATACTTTCACTCACCTAATTAAACAGAACCATGAAAACAATAAATGACACGCTCGGTTGCTGAAACAGAGTATATAGTTTAAACCTAGATATGTTATTGGAAAACAAGAAAAAAAATTTAACAGCCGGTGGAGTATAGTGTTGCAAACTAGTAATCCTTACCCTTGGGAAGCTGAGGCAAAAAAGGATTGCAATTTGGAGGCCAGTGTGATGCCGTGGGTGTAGCTGGGTTAGTAATTTGTCTAGCGTGCATGAAGCCTTAGAAGTTGGATCTCTGGCACTATATAAATGTCTTGTTATGGAGCGTGCCGGAAATCCCAGTACTCAGGGAGAATCAGAATTCGGTCATCTGAGTCTGAGGCCAACCTGGGCTTTCAGGCCTTGTCTCAAAGCAAGTAAGGACTGAAGTAATGAGTCAGCAATTCACAGCACTCCAGGCAGACAGAGTTCCCAGCACCCACATCCAGCAGCATCCCACTACCTGTAACCCCAGTTCCAGGAATCCAACACCCACTCTGGACTCTGGGGGTGTCTGCACAAAGTCTTTACAACACACACACACACACACACACACACACACACACACACACAAATTCTCAACCCACAGTTTTTTTTTTTTTTTTTTTGTTTTTTTTTTTTTTAGCAAAACTATTTTTGTAAAACAAAATAAAGACATTAACAGATAAGAAAAAACAAAAAACAAAACAAAAACCAGAGAACATGTGGTTGGCTGACCTATTACTCTGAAAGCAGACGCATCATAGATTGTCAGCCTGGATAAGGTGGCAAGCAAGATTCTGTTACAGGCTGTCAACGAGATACATAGTTTAGATTAATGAGCACAAGTCTATTAAAACTAAAAGTCTAGAAAGGACACACTATAAACAGTAATTAAAGATTGCTGGTGCAGGCCAGTGGTGGTGCACGCTTTTAATCACAGCACTCAGGAGGCAAAGGTAGGCAGGTCTCTGTGAGTTTGAGGCCAGCCTGGTTTACAAAGCAAGTTTTAGGACAGCCAGGGCTTTAATATCAGATAAGCTATTTTGGGTTCAAATGGTTGAACTCGGGGCCTCTTCCATGCTGTGGAAATGTTATACTGCTGACTGAGCTATGTCCTGTGGTTCCAAATAGGTTTAGAACACAGGACTTCCTAGGGACATCTTATAATAAGAAATAATATATAAAAAAATGGAAACAGTGGAAGCTGAGATTTTACTCAGTTTCTAGAGTACTAGCCTAGTGAGCATGAAGCCCTGGATTTGATTCCCAGCACTGAATAATATTGGGCACGGTGGCAAAGGCCTGTAATTGCAGCCTCTGGGAGATAGTGCCAAGAGCATCAGAAATTCAAGGTTATTTTTGTCTGCATTGTGACTTTGAAACCAGACACACATATATATATAAACAACTAGCGTGTATGTATACACACACACAACACACACACACACACACACACTTCTAACAGAAGAGACAAGTAGAGTGGCACATGTCTTGGGAGGCTAAGAATAATGAATTTGAGGCAGTCTAAATTATAGCAAGACTGCTAAAAAAAAAGAGCATCATATATATATGAAGGAAAAATATTGATGTATTTGAAAAAACAAAAAGTATACAACTATTCACTTTAATATATTTCATTTTTTTAGATAAAATATTGCTATTTAGCCGTGGTAGCCCTGGAAATCATGATATAGACAAGGCTGGCCTTGAACTCATAAACATTTTTCTGCCTTGCCTCCTGAGACAACAATTTCAGCTTGACATTTTACTACTTCAGGCCCAGTGTATGTCAGCCTTCAGTGCCCACTTGCCTACAGGACCATACATAGCCAAGATGCCCAGCTCTTGGGCTCTGAGACTGACTGTTGCATTTTCTCCCTGGCCAGTGCTGCCTTGGTCTACTTCCAACCAATGAATGGGAGGAGTTGGGCTATCAAGTCCATTTCCAGGAGACAGCTGGCTCTTCTGATTGTCAACAGCTTCAGCTTGAAAACTCCTAACAACTTGGCACAGTCTTTCTTGTCTAGGAGTTTCTACCCTGTGTTGTTTTTGCTCAGGGCATACCCTGTATTGCAATTTGAAAGCTTTCCTAGGCTCGCTCAATATTTTCTATTCCACACAATTCCCTTATAAAGTTCTTTGAGTGTGTAATTTCATCTTGACACCTGTGTTTTGGAAGGAGCAGACCAATACAGGTTACTAGGAATGGGCCAAGAAGACAGGCTTTGGCGGGGGCAGTGAGAAGGCTCAGTGGGTCAAGGCCCTTGCCAACAAGTCCGATGACCTGAATTCAATCTCCAGGCTCCACATAGTGGAAGGAGAGAACTGACTCCTGAGTTATTCTCTAACCCCCAACACACTTGTTCATCTGTGCTGAAGTAGTTCAGTGCCCCTCCCCTCTTCACTAAATAAAAATATGATCTCCTTTCCATGAGGATTTCTTCCCTTCCTGTCTTTCTTCTTTTTTTTTTTTTTAATACACGGTCTGTTTACCTCTGGGCATGCCAGGAGCTTGCTATGGAGACATGGTGGCCTTGAACTCACAGAGATCTGTCTGCCTCTGCCTTCCTGTGGTTAATCATTAGGTGTCTCTGTTTCTGTCTCTGTCTCTGTCTCTCTTTGTAAAGAAAAGGTTAGTAAGATGAGGATTTCAGGCTAGTTCACATCTGCTCAGTAGATGGAGAAGGCTATCCTTCCTGGGAAGTGGGTGTGGATTCCCTTAATCCTGGCACTCAGGGGATGGGGGTAGGGGGTGGGATCAGGAGTTCAAGATCTTCCTTAGCTATACACACAGGAAATCTGAGGCCAGCCAGGTACTACAAGAGAACCTTCCTCACAAGAAAATAGCTACAACAACAAATAAATCAAGAGGCAAAAATCCCAAACCAAATCTATAGAAAGATTTCTCTGGCATTGACCTGTGAAAATACCATTACTGGGGAATGCAATGGAACTGATGTCCCGACTCAGTACTGCAGGCATTTCACAGACAAGGACAAAAGGACACTTGCAAAGAACAAAGGCTGCTAAATTGTTCTGACACTTTACATAAGGATCCTGGGAGGAATAGTGGTATTAAATTCCCAACCATTTTTCTATGCATTTGTCCATTTCTCTTGTCAATTCCTAACCTCCCCCTTGCCTTTTTAGCTACATGGTCTCTCTAGCTCTGACTGGCCTCCAACTGAGAAAGATCTGTCTGCCTCTGACTCCCAAGTGCTGAACCCAACAGGGTGTACCACCACATGGGACTCTCCACCTTACTTCTCAAGACAAGATTTCTCAGTGAACCTGGAGCTGACTGATTTGTCTGCACTGGCCGGCCAGCAATCCCTGGGGACCCTCGTGTTTCCACCTTCCTAGCCGTATGTGTGGAGGCATGCTGATTCTGTACCTTGTGTGGATTCCGGGAATCTAACTTGAGGTATCATGCTTTTGTGGCAGAATGTTTACTGACAGGAACATCTTTCTAGCCCCTCAATGTTTTACAGTATGTTCAAGGTTATGAAACCATTACAACCTAAGGAATTCTAGACCCATTCATAGTCACTAACCCATTTCCCTCCAAGTTAATTTATTTCTGACTTTATAGAGTTCCTATTCTGATCATTCTTAAAAAAAATGTTCTCACAAAATTTAGTTATGTGCATATCTGTGTGATAGGTTTAGTTGCCTGTGAGCGCAGTGTCTCATGAGGCCAGGAAAGGTGCCAGCTTCCCTGGAACTGAAGCTATAGTGGGTTATAACTGGTTAACTGGGTACTGGGAGCCGAACTTAAGTCCTCTGTAAGAACAGCAAGCGCTCTTAACAGCTGAACCCTCTCTCTAGTCTCAACATTATCCTCTTGTTTTTGTTATTGCTACTTTGAGGCAGGGTCTCTATAGCCCCTGTACAGAGTGAGACCCTGTCTCAATTAAGTGGTAGCTCTAAACAGATAAATAAAACATAAAAAGTGGTACATATTAGTAGTGTATTATGGAATGTTGTATATGCATTATATAGTGTAAATATCAGTTTAAACATTTGATTCTTCAACTCTTTATCATTTCTTTTTATTTGGAGGGTTTTTTGTTATATGTGCATGCATGTTCATGCATTATGTGCATATTTATCTTATCTTTATGAAAGGACAGTATGTCTTGTTATTTACTAGAAAGAGCTCTTGGGGATTAGGAATACTTCCTTTTGGGACACCTAATCCCCAAATTGTATACTCTGTGTAATGCAAACAGCTATGAGAAAGAGCAGGGATAGGACATCTTAGCGATGGAAGTGCAGTAGTCTGTAATAATTTTCACAACCATTCTGCAGTTTGTTATCACTTAACATTGCTAATGTTTATAGACTTGAAATAATTTGGCAAAAATTAAAAAGCTAGAAACAGGGCTGAGGCTGTGGCTTGTTTGATGGAGTACTGTTGTAGGATATTATTTTAATGGGGGCAGAGACATGTTACATTTGCTTATGCTGTGGAATATTACTTTAACCATGTGCTACTTTTGTTTGTGCTGCATTTGTTTAATGATGTAAGGATGTGTGTTTAGTTATGAAAAGATGTGTTGCTATTTCACCTTGCCTGCTTAAGGCATCTGCTTGGTCTCATAAAAAGCTGAATGGCCAATGGCTAGGCAGAGAAAGGATAAGTGGGGCTGGCAGGCAGAGGGAATAAATAGGAGGAGAAATCTAGGCTGGAAAAGAAAGAACGTGAGGAGGAGGAGAGAACGAGGGACACACCCAGGCAAGAAGCCAGGCAGAGGCCAGACAGACAGACATAGAGACACAGTGAAAGAAAGACATGTAGAGGTAAGAAAGGTAATGAGCTCAGAGGCAAAAGGTAGCTAAAGAGAAACAGGTTGATTTAAGAGAGCTAGCCAGAAACGTGGCTAAACTAGGCCAAACACTCAAAGCTTTGTCTCTGTGTCATGATTTGGGGGCTGGTTGGTGGTGGCCCAACACAGTGCTGTTTGCTTATCCCTGGGTTTGACCCTCAGCAGTACATAAACAGTGCTCTGCAATTAAAGTTTGTAAATCAGGCCGGCCTGGGGTAGGTGAGACCCTGTCTCAAAGTTAGCATTCAAAGCCAGGACATAAACTTAGGTTTTCTAGTTAGCCCTTCCTCGACCTCAAGCTGGGTCAGTGGTTCACTAACTTAAGTGGGCAAAAGAATCCTCTGGGAGCTTATGAAAGACTGCTTGGCGGCCCATCTGATGATTTCCTGATTCACAACTTCTGGGGCGGGGCCCAAGCATTAGCATCTCCAGCCGCACTGGCACTGGTGGGAGATGGGCTGCAGCAGCTGCTGCTGTTGCTGCTGCTACTGCAGGTCTGACACTGCACTGTGCTCCCCCGCCCCCCACCCCCAGGCACTGTGCTTTTATGCCCCATAGCATCAGCAGCATAAATGATGAAGGCCGTGGGGTGGAGGTTGAAATGGCCTTCCTATCAGAGGGTCATCTTTTCAGAACAGTTATGTATAGCTTGTCAAAGCAACTGCTGAGGGAGAGGTGGAAAGAAGTTAGAAAGGCAACAGAGAGGACAAAAAAAAAAAAAAAAAAATGTTCAGGATGGTGCTGAAATGTGGTAGCCCCTATTCTTCTGGTGGGGGTGGGGAGTGGATAGGCAAATGGAGAATTGGTCATTGTTCCTGAAGCACCTGCAGGGAGAAATACTCAGTTGGCTTTTCAGAAGGAGGGGGAGCTGGTGCTTCAGGGAGAGGGGGCAGGCAGACAAAGGACTGTCAACAGCAGTATCTCATTGCTCTTTGGCTACAGCTGTAGCTGCATACTCATGCTGACTTCATTCCCAGCCCTTAACCGGGCCAGGACTTGAGCAGGCTGAATCTGTATACAGGAAAAAGGATGATTGTAGATAACAAGACAACACATTTTCTTGATTCTGTTGGAACTCTTAATAAATCCATGTATACACATATGCTATATATACACACATATCTTTTCCTTGATAAGAGGGGCCGAGGGCCAGACTGAAATCACTTATCCAGATCTGCAGTGTAATTGCAGAGTAGACTCGAATGCGACGTGAGCATCCCTGGCTATGGGATTTGTGACTGGCTCTCAGGAGAGGATGACACAGCACAGGGAGCAGCAGAGGCAGCCTGCTTTGCTCTGTAGAGAGCAAGGCTCTTAAGTCCTTGTTGAGGTCACCGTCCTGAGAGCTCTCTAAATACTTGAAACAGAGGGCAACTTCCTCTGTGTAGGCAAGCCAGCCCTCCCTAAGGAAGGGGAAGGGAAAGTGAAAACAGTTTTGTGCACCTGGCCTCCTCTGCTAACCAGGCCTTACCTTTACATAAAAAGCATCCAACATTTCCAGAGTGTTTTTGTGAATTTTCACTCCCATACAGAGGTCAAATACTATTATTAAATTAGTGTTGAGCAAGGTACAAAGAAATGTGTTGAGTTAACTTAGCTGCAAGACAAGCTCAGCTGGGTAGCAGGCACCACTGGGACTAGCTGTAGAAAGTTCCTGTGTAGTGCTAAAGAAGGCTTTGGAAAGTAGGAAAGCCTTCAAGCATGGCTGCAGGATCTATGAGGGACTGATTTTACCCTTCATCACAACATGGAAGGCTTCTGGTAAGGCTCTGATTTTATGCTTCATCACAATAGGGAAGATGACAAAGCATGGTCAGGGTGTGGAGAGGGGTTTGCAGATGCTGTAGAGGTGAAATCTGTGAGAGGAAGCAACAGAGAGCCAAGGACCACATCGAGGATAACTGACTCTCCCTGGGCCAGCTTCATCGATCCCACAGTGACAGTGGAGCTCCTGTATCTGTTCCTCTTAAAAGGTCCCAAGAACTTTTTATACTGTTACCTAGGGAATCCATTTGAAATTTTGGTGGAGACAAATGTAACAGCTGGGGGTGGGGGATTCAAAAAATAAAATCAGTAGCAGAGTATGTTGGCCAATTCCTCTAATCTCAGCACTTAGGAGGTAGAGGTGGGTGGATCTCAGTGAGTTCGAAGTCAGTCTGGTGTACAAAGTGAGTTTCAGGACAACTAGGACTGTTACACAGAGAAATTCTGTCTTGAAAAAACAATTGGTACTTTCTTCGTGCATTGGTGTTTTGCCATGGGTGTCTGGTCCCCTGGAACTGGAATTACAGTCATGAGCTGTCATGTGGGTGCTTGGAATTGAACCCAGGTCCACTGGAAGAGCATCCAATGCTCCTAACCACTGAACCATCTCTCCAGCCCCTTTTTGGTATTTTTTAATCTTATCCTCATTTGTTCACTTTTTCATTCAAAACCACACATCAAATGCATCGTACTTGCTTGACATTCTCCTCAGGGAACCTTGGGAATGCAGAAATAAGATGTCTATTCATCCAAGGAACATTCACTGAAGCCCTACGATATGCCAACCACTGTTCTAGGAGTTGGGATGTAGTAATTAGAAGGGGGGAAAAGGCAAGAAATGTCAGTTCAGAGTAAGCTAACTAAAACAAATAAATAGGTCCTCAAACAGAAGTATCTTCATGGGTAAAGGGATGGGAACATGACTAATCACATGATATAACAGGGTCAGTATATAACAGTGGTGGATGGACGCTAGGTAGGTATATTGTGGGTTTTGTTGTAGTGCTTTTGTTTTTTAGTGGTGGATTGTTTTTGAGACAAAGGAGTTTCTATGTAGCCTTGGCTGTCCTGGAGCTCACTATGTAGATCAGGCTGGCCTCCAACTCACAGATATCGCTTGCCTCTGCCTACCAAGTGCTGAGATTAAAGGTGTTTGCATCCAGCCTAGGTATGTTGTTTAAGATATTTCAAACACATTTGAAATTTTTTGTTTTAATATATGTTAAAGCTAGAAGTGGAGAATTTGGAAAAGTTCATGATGTGGCCTTTTACCTTTCTCTTCTTCTGAGCTAGCTCCCTGCTATCCCCATGCTAATCTGTGGACCCTAATTAGACTCTCAGGCTCACACTAGGCTAGAAATAGAGACCTATAAATCTTTGATATTCCCCCTGAACAGACGTTTGGTAGAAGACAATCCACCTACACTACCTTGGCTATTTGATGGGATGGGATCTAGCCAACCTCTCTTGTAGGCCACCTACGGACACCAGGCAGTCACTCTCATCTTGGCTTCTTCACACCGGAGTTTGGTGATGACATAGAGGAAAGACAAAAGAATGTTTGTAAGCTGGACGTGATGGATGTTCATAATTCCACCATATGGGAGGTAGAGACTGGACATCAGGAAGGTCATCTTCAGCTAAGTAGGGAGTACAGGGTCAGGGTGAGTTAGATTCTATTCTCAAGCTGGGTGGTGGTGGCACAGGCCTTTAATCCCAGCACTCAGGAGGCAGAGGCAGGAGGATGTTTGAGTCTTAGGCCAGCCTGGTCTACAGAGTGGCCAGGACTATACAGAAAAATCCGTTCTCAAAAAACAAATGAATGATCCTATCTCAAAAGAACAAAATGTCCACAAAACAATAAGTGTGGTGTGTATTCTGTGTGTATTTCTCTTTGTAGCTCTGGTCACCCTGGAACTTGCACTGTAGCCCAGGCTGGCCTCAAACTCTTCTGCCTCCTGTGATGGGAGGCACTACCAGCCTTCCTAAGTCCTTAGTGTTTTTCTACTTAAGAATCGGAAGTTTTGGGCTGGACAGATGGCTTAGAGATTAAGAGCACAGGCTACTCTTTCAGAGGCACTGAGTTCGATTCCCAGCAACCACATGGTGGCTAAGAACCATAATGAGATCTGGTGCCCTCTTCTGGTATGCTGGCAGAACACTGTATACATGATAAATCTTAAAAACAAACAAAAAAACCCAGTATTTGGAAGTTTCTAGTCAGGTAGTGGCGGTGGCATGCTTTTAATCCCAGCACCCAGGAGGCAGAAGCAGGAACATGACTTGAGTTTGAAGACAGCCTAGTATACAGAGCTAGTTCCAGGGCAGCCAGAGCTACACAGAGAATCCCTCTTCTTGGAGAAAAAAAATTGGAAGTTTCTTTTTTTTTTGAAGTCAGTATTAACAAAGGTGTGCACCACCTTGCCTGACTGATTGTGCGTCATACCCTTTAGCCATGTTTTCAAAAATAGTATTTTCAAGTCAATGTGATAGACTTAAGCTCTCCTAAATTTTTACCCTTTTAAAACTTAAACCTTGTTTTATGTATATAGGTGTTTTGCTTGCTTGTATATCTGTGTACCATGTGTGCCTGATACAGACAGGGGACAGAGAAGTGAGCATCAGACCCTCTGAAGCAGGAGTTACAGTCCTGAGCTGGGAACTGTATCCCGGTTTCCCTGGATGATCAAAACCGCTGCTTTCAATTGCTGAGTCATCTCTCCAGCCTCTTAAGCTTCTTTTTAGGGTCCTATCAGTTTACTGACAAGGTTCATTCAGAGTTCAGAGAAACAGAGATTCTAGTCCCACCTTTCAGGTGTGCCCAGAAAAACTGCCCTTTCTGGTTCAGTCTTTTAGTAATCTTTTCAAGCCCCAGTACAGGCCCAACAGTGATGTTAATTTATGCCCAACAAAAATCCTAGGGTGTGAGCACATTATTATTCCCATTTTATAGATGGGAATCCTAAGGCACGGCGGCTCACATGCTCATGGACCTTGACGTGCATGAAGAAAGCTGGCTCCAGAGATGAGGACTACACCTTAGTATTTATTTGATAATGTATTCCTAACCAAGTGACAAATGATCTGCCTCTAATAAACTAGGTCATCAATGGATCCAAATGGCACTGTTATGTTTCTATTTTCATTAACCCTAGCTTCACAGGGATGTCAGTCCAGGATGCTGTGGTGTGGAAGGACACTGATTTTCCAGGGAGGGGAAGCCCTCCTTGAGTCACCCTTCTTTTAGGGAGTCACACGAGGATAGACCTGCTAAAGAAAATGGCATTTGGGGGTCTCCAAGACAGAAGATCTCTAAGTCATGCGGCTGACACACTATTTTGGCATACGGGAGGTGGGAAAGGGGAGTCTCCGAAAACACAAGTTTTCTTGTGGATAAAGGGTCCAGGCATTGACTATGCTCCATCACCATCTTCCAAGCCTTTTCCAGTTTTGCGTCTCAAAGCTGAGGCACTTCCTCCATTCTCGAACCTGCTCAGCAGCTTCTTTTGGTCTCCTTTGAAACAGGAGGCAGACTGGATCATTAAAACGCTGACCAAGCCTGTTTCTTCTCCCCGGCTCGGTCCGGGAAAGGGTTAATCGGGCGGGTGGGGAGGGGAGTGGCGCTCACACCTTTCCCAGAGACCTCGGGCGGCGGCGGCGGCGGCGGGGCCCGGGCGGGGCGGAGGCTGGGGCCAAGACTCCTGGCGAATAGCAGCGCGCAGCCGGCCCGGATTGGAGCAGCCTCATCACGCTGACCTCTGCCTGGGATGTAAACCCCGAGGGCCGCCACGGGCACGGGAGAGCTCTCGGCACCTCCGAGAAAGCCACCTCGGCCTCCCCTCCCAACCCCCTCCCTGGCTCCAGCCGCGGCCGGCCCAGCCTCGACCTCGGCGACCAGCGACCGCTGTGAGACGCCGAGCGAGCCCGGTCGCGGGCGGGGAGCGTGCGTCGCTTCGCAGAGGCTGCGAGAGGAGGAGCGGCGCGAGTCATGGCCGGGGACAGCGAGCAGACCCTGCAGAACCACCAGCAGCCCAACGGCGGCGAGCCCTTCCTGATCGGCGTGAGCGGGGGCACGGCCAGCGGCAAGGTACGGGTTCCGCGCGCCCTACCCGCTCCGCGGGCGCCACATGTGGCCGGCGCCCGCGGGCCGTGGCAGTTGCAGCCTGCCACCGCGTGGCCCGCGCGATCCTCGCTCCCGGACGCCGCGCTCAGGCGCTGCCAGTCCCGCGCAGGCTTGGGCGCGGCGTTAGGGACCGGTGGGGCACTGGGACGACTGAGGGTCCCGGGTTGTGGGTCCCTCCTCCCCGCAGGGATGGTGCGCTCCCTCGCCGGTTCCCGGCGGCGGCTGCGACTCGTGGTCAGGGTCCTGTGGGGGAGGGGCAGAAAGCGGATGCTTATTGTTTTGCAAGTCGGGGATGGGGACGAGGCTTTCGGGGCTCCCCAACGAGCCCCTGTTTTCTCCGCCCCGGCCCCGGCCTGGCCCTGGCCGTCCGCCCAAGCCCGTGGGCTGCGAGGGTGGCGGGGATGCGCGAGGTGGCGCGCCGGCTGTGGGAGCCCACATGGGGGTTGCTGGGCTTTCAGGGAGCGAGGCAAGCCCGGTGGGCGCTGTCGCGGATGGGATGACAGTAGGGGCTGGGAAGAGAAAAACGGGATCAGTCTCAGTGAGAAAGTTGTTCTGGTTTCTTGCTCTTGGGCGTCCGGGTCTCCTTCTCCTTGGATCCCAGGGAAGGGGCTACCGAGTCTGACTTTCCGAGGAACCTCGGTCCTTCCACCACCCCCGATCCCCGCAGGGACAGGAATCTTGGCTTAACCTCGGGTCTTTTCTGCAGGTGGAGAAGGGTGGAGCCCTCCCAGATGGTTCTTTCTTTACCCCCCTCGCTGCCTTTTCAGATGTGGCTGCTTGCTCGCCTGCCGTTTAACAGCCTTCAGGTTCAGTGGGCACTCGGGCTCCACGAGGGGCTCCTTGGGGGAGCTGGGCGCCGCGTGTGGCCGCTGGTGAGGCGGGATGGCCAGTCCCGAGGCTGAGGAGCGCGGAGCAGGAAGGCTGGGTGGCGCCATGAGACGCGCGCCACGCGCCACGAGGTGTTTTTTTTTTTTTTTTTTTTTTGCTTCCAGCCCATTTCTCCTCGGCTCCTCCTCCATTTTGATTTTTTTTTTTTCGTATT
Organism: Cricetiscus sungorus; assembly: GCA_030556225.1. Taxonomy (NCBI): domain Eukaryota; kingdom Metazoa; phylum Chordata; class Mammalia; order Rodentia; family Cricetidae; genus Cricetiscus; species Cricetiscus sungorus. Next base: position 24,494,995 of record JANBXA010000730.1, read on the forward strand.
TTTCCTCCAGGTCTGGAGTACTTTAGGCCAGCAGCCCAGACTCAGCGTTGTGTTCTGTAGAACTCCAGTGTTAAGTTCACCTCGTCTTTAGCTTCCATGGCTAGCGCTCCGCAATGCTGCTTAGGTCTCTGAACTTAGGTTATTTGCCCCTTTGCCTTATAATATGTTAAGTTTAAAAAATATGTTCTTCATTAGTGCATCTAGGAATGCTAGACAAAACCAGGGTGCCACTCCTATCAGGACTCCTTATCAGCTCTTTTTGGCATTACCTCTGCCGCCCTGTTCGCCTCCCAGTGTTCCTGCTGTAAAGGGGCTGGTTGGTTCTCATTCATGGCTGTATTCCCAGAGTGATGGCCTGGAGTGAAGTTGGGGGTAGCATGCTAGCCTAAAGTCCAGTCCTCTTAGTGAGGAAGAGACTAAAAGTGGAGAGGGTTGGAACATTTAGAAACAATGACCTTGGTCATCACCTGAATAATTCAGTCACCACAGAGGCAGAAAACAGACACATTGAAAAGGCCAAAACATCCTTATTCTGTGTTACTTACTGTTGTTACACTGCATTCGAGGTTGACGGGAGGGTTGGGTTTTAAGGGTCTCCTAGACAGCTGGAATGGGAGGAGCAGTTAGCTACTGTGGGAGTAGCCAGCTCTTAGCTAACCTCACCAAGGAAGAAGAGGGAACTCCCAAGGAGACAAGGGTCTCTTCGTGCAGTTTTCAAAATGTACATTTTGGGCATTTGATGGCTTGTTATAGTTAAAGAACTGAGTGTGTATATAATCTATTTTACAGCATAGTCTCCTGGCCTGCTTGGAACCCTTTATGTAGATAGACTAGGCTGGCCTCACTCTGGGAGATCCACCAGTCTCTGCCTCTTTAGTAGTGGGATTAAAGGCATGGACCACCACACCAGGCTGTGTGTATTCATTTTTTACAAAGTCCAGCTGCATGTGGTTCCCGATGGAATATGAGGCCAGCCTGGGCAACTTAACAAAACACCGTCTCATTGGACCTCTAAAGAATTTCATGTTGTGGTCAGTTTGTTGTAATTATGTCATAGTTTTATTGTTTCAGTCTTTAATGTTTTCCGCTGAAGAACTGGATGTTTCTTTCTACCCTTTTTGTTTTGAAGTCTGAACAAAACTGGATCTCCTTTGGGAGTCTCAAACAAACCTGGTGCAATAGGGGCTAGAAGCAAGGCAGGTTGATACCCTGTGCTCTGGAGAAAGGAAATTGGAAAAAGACAAAGGGGTTGAGGTAAATGGCAATTTACAAGGAACCTCAGACCCTCTAGAGGCCAACAATCTAATTACCTGTTTTAACATTTATGTTTTGGGGTGGTGGTGTTGTAACCAGGGGCTTGCACATGCATTGTCTTCACATGTAGAAGAGAGACATGAGGCTGAGCTAATAACGTATGCTGATCACATAGTTAGTGGCAGAGCTGGGACTAGAGCATCACTACCCAGTCCCTGCTGCTGGCTGGCTTCTTTAAGATCCGAGATACGGAGCTATAGCATAGCTTCACACTGTCAAACCAGACAGGGAATATGTGGAGAAAGCTGGGAAGGAACACTGGGGCTCACAGCTACTTAATTAACCCACAGCAAATGGCGGTACCTGGAAGCCCTACCTTATTTATAGATCCCAACCTCCCTTTCTAGTCTTTCCTGAAGACCACTTGTTGGAGGTATAAGAGGCCTTTTCCTATGGGACTCCCCTTGTCTTAATGTCGTGGCTGTCCAGAGTACAAATATTTTATCTCAGACTAAATAATGATTATAGCTCCATGTATTGCATTGTATATTTTATTTTATTTTTTGAGAAAGGGTCTTTCCATGTAGTTCAGGCTGGCATTGAACTAACTCACTGTAGTTCAGGCTGGTGATCTTGCATGCCTCTCTGCCTTCAAAGTGCTAGGATTACACAATGTACTGACACTCCACTCTGTGCCACTTTTTGAGATTTGTTTTATAGATGAAGATGAATGAGAAATTTAAACTTTTCTAGGCAGACAAAGCAAATCACTGTTAGGTCATCTTAAAATTTCCCATTGGTATGGGTTGTGCTGGAGAGATGGCTCAGCCGATAAGGGCACTGGCTGTTCTTGCTGATGAACTGGGCTTTGATTCCTAGCACCCCAGTACTAGGAGATCTGATACCAATTTCTGGCCTCTGCAAGCACCAGGCACACATGTGGTGCACATACATGCAGGCAAAAACATTCATACACTTAAATTAAGCTGGGTGTGATGATGAACACCATTTTACCTAGCGCTTGGGAGGCAGAGGCTGGTGGATCTGTGGGCCAGGCCAGTATCGTCTACATAGTGAGTTCCAGGTCAGCCAGGGCTACACAGTGAGATCTGCCTTAAAAAAAAAAAAAAAAAAATTAGAAATGCACTCACTGGGGGATGTAACTTCATGCTAGAGCTTTTACCTACTATTTGTAAGGTCCCCTAAAAACCTCAAAAACATGAAACCACTCTATGTAGTGGGTAAGAAAGTTTTTCTGACTTATCAAAAGCCAGACTCTTATTTCCTTCTAAATAACAGGTCCAGATGATCGCAAGAAATAACATTGGAAGGGAGGCAGAAACAAGCCCACACCAGCCCACATGTCTGTCTTTGAATTTTCCTCTTGACCTTGACCAATAAAAACAGCCATGGCAGGGGTGGGGCGTATGGATCTGCTCCTTGTCACACCATCTCAGGTGGTCTTCCTTGTGTTAGCTCTTGCTGTCACCCCTTTTCACACCTTGATGTCTCCATAGAGTGCCAGAAACTCAATAGAAGGCGCCCTGGGGCCTTCCGATGTGGTCCTGGACTGTGTATCTTGCACATGTCTAAGTAAACTGCCTTCATGTATGCCCTTGCTCATGTCAACACATGAGTGTTGTCTGTGGGTGTCTCAACGGGTGCCTTCTAGAAGAGACAGTGCAAGTTTTGACTTAGGGACAGAGGTGGGACTGGGATCTGTTTCTTCTGAGTCTGCCTCATTTGAGTTTTTCTGTGAGCAGTGACCACCCCTCAAAGGTATTTTTAGGGAGGCTGGGCTGTGAGTAATACAGGACAAGCGGTCCCCACTGAGGTGTGGGCTGATAGCTCAGCTTGACTGTGAGTCAGCACCTGCTTTTGGGCTGCTTCAGAATGCTGTGGGGCCATGTCATCTTTGCTTCTGCTGCCTCATTCCTGGAACCTCAGCTGCCCCCCTTCTGTTGGATGGCTTAACCAAACCCATCCAGGGTGTGGGCTTTGTTCCCCTGGCCCTTTCTAAGGGCAGGCACTGTGTGTTTTCACTCACCTTAGTCTTGGAAATGCTCTGGCCCCAGGTGCCCTTCTGCATCTGCCAGTCTCATGCGCCTGCAGCCACTACCTCTAGGTAGGCCCTGCTTTTTGTCCTCCGAGGCTCTCCTGCCTGCATTTATTTCAGTGCGCACACCCACCTTTCCCAGTGAAGGAGCTTCCTGCAGCGGCTCCTCTTCCCTGCTGCCTTCCTCCCTTCCTTCCCTTCCTTGATTTCCTGGGTGTCTCTGAAGTGTCCTTTTTGATGCTCGGCCCCTGTGCTCATCTGACTCCATCTTGGTGTATGGGGTTTGCTTAGGTCTTGGGCTTGATGAGGTTTCTTTGTAGAATCTTGCTTTAAATTTTCAAAGGAGATGTAGTCTGCATGTGCACAGACACGGTGGAAGGAGAGAATTGACTCCTAGTTCTCAGAGTCTAGCCTTTGTCAGCTTCTGTAATGCAGACAGCTTGCATTTGGGGATTCCACTGAAAGTGTGAGATATGACTTTTTGTGCTGGTGGGTTCTGTGATGGTTGAAATTGTTCAAGGTCTTTGAGGGTGTCTTTTTTTAAAAACCAATAAAAATGTTTGAGGGTGTACTTACTATGTATTATATTCTTGTCCTTAATGTCATTTTTATCAGCTTTATCATTAGTTTGTCTATTACGAGTTATATATATATATATATATATGTGTGTGTGTGTGTGTGTGTGTGTGTGTGTAAATTGTGAGTATGACCCATGTTTCTATGAACTGACAGAATAGGGACTATGAAAGTATAGAAGTGGTGAAAAACATTTAAAAATGTTTCTACAATGTAGAGAGCCTTTGCTTCTGTTTCCTCTTTTCACTCTGTAGACCAGGCTGACCTCAAACTCACAGACACCCACCTGCCTCTGCCTCCCGAGTGGTTTCTGTAACTCACATGGTAGAATAAAACTGACTCCCAAAAGGTATCCTCTGACCTTCACATGTATGCCGCAGCAAGTGTGCCCCCACACAGACAGACAGACACACACACACACACACACACACACACACACACACACACACAGACACACATACATGTATTTTTTAAAAGCCCTTAAAAAATACCTGACAGGTGAAACTGAGCAAATTGTTTTATTCTAATTTGAGTGAGTACAGGTGTGTCATTGTCATGGCCTGTGTGTAGAGGTGGAGGATGAGAGTATTGGGAATTGGTTTTCGCCTTCTAGCAGCTGTGATCTGGGGATTGAATTTAAGTCCTCAGGCCTTCTAGTAAGGTCTCCACATGTGGAGCCATCTGCCTGGTCCTCTTCCCTGTTTATTTATCTGTTTGAGATAGAGGTCTGTGTTTTTCAGGCTGGCATAGACAGGACTAGCCACCAATGCCCTGCCACAGCAATTTCTAAAAAAACATTTAAAAAAAATAATTTATTTTTAGGCGGTGGTGGCACACGCCTTTAATCTCAGCACTCTGGAGGCAGAGGCAGGTGGATCTCTGAGCTCAATCCCAGCCTGGTCTACAGAGCGAGTTCAAGGACAGGGAGTTCAAGGACAGGCTCCAAAGCAATACCGAGACACCCTGCTTCAAAAAACAAAAACAAAAAACAAAATATATATTTTTTAAATAAATATGCATTGGTGTTTTACCTGCATGTATGTCTGTGTAGGGATGTTGGAATCCCTTGAATTGTGTGAGTTAAACAGTCTTGAGTTGCAGTGTAGGTGCAGCTATCTCCAGCCTCTTTTTTTTTTTTTTAAAGGAAAAGTCCACACAAGGGGCTGAAGATGGCTCCGTTGTGTTGACTATTTCCCCAGGATGTATTTTCCCTAGCTGGAGGTGGTAGCACAGTTACCTCTGGGTCTAATTGCCCTGCCAGTAGACTGGTTGTGGCTAGCTCTCTTGACTTCTTGAGTGTTTGCTCACAATCCTTAGAAAGTAAAGGGTATGTGACGAGCTCATCATCTGTGGCTTGAATGGTTAAAGAATGGATAGCTTCTTCGCCCACTTTCCTACCTCTTCTAACAGCTTTTTTGTGGTGCTGGGGTTGAACACAGAACTTCATTTTGAGCATGCAGTCCCCACACTGAAGTACACTCCAGCCCCTAGGACTGTTTCAGCGTCTCAGCCCGTTTGCCTTGACTGTTGCTGGGCGATGTGGGCCGTGCTGTTCACACTTAGGTTCTCTTCATCTGGAAGGGGTCGCTGGCATATTCTAAGTCGGGCATGTTAGTATTCAGGCATCTGTACTGGCCTGTCCTTGGGGTTCTGACAGGATACGCCCTTGGCTGCGGCCATAAAGAGCACCACCTGTGCACATTCACAATGTTCCCTTTTAAAAGGGCCCTGTCCACCTCCCATTCTCCTCTCTTTCTCTCCCTCTCTGGTTCCCTCTGGAGACCCTCTCTCTGTCTCTTCTGTTCCATTCTCTTTCCCTTCTCCTCTCTCCTGCTGTTCATGTCTCTCAAGGCTCCTCTCCCCAGCTTCTCCTTTCCCCCTTTTAGATTCCTTTCCCTAATAAAAAGCTCCTCTGCTTGAACTCTGCCACTTGGTGTCTTTTTCTTAAATTACAATGTGGCTTAATGTAAGTGCACTTGTTTGATGGCTTAGAAAAATGATACAATAAACTTGTCACGTTTTCACAGTTGTCATCTGTTTCGTTTAGGCGAATACTTATTGATAGGAACTGGATCTTCAACCCAAGAGATCCTTCTAAGAGTAGATGTTGCAAACCCAAATAATTATCTTCTAGGAAAAGGTAGATCTGACCTGCTCTGGTCAGTTTGCAAGGGCCTCAGCAGGGGCCTTTTATAATGGGGATTGGAATTGGGCCCTGCTGAGCAGTTACCCTGTGGGAAATTGGTAAGGTTTTTTTCTTCCTGACACAAACTTCTCTCCCCTCCCCCTCCCCCCTTCTCAGTCCTCCCTGTGTTTTTGGCCACGACTGTCAGGAACCCACTCTGTAGACAAGCTAGCATCAAATCACAGAGATTAAAGGCATATGCCATCACTCTGTGTGTGTGTGTGTGTGTGTGTGTGTGTGTGTGTGTGAGAGAGAGAGAGAGAGAGAGAGAGAGAGAGAGGGGGAATGTATGAGGATCATGCTGTGCAGGGGTGCAGAGATGTCTGAGGAGGGTGTCAGCCTGGAGCTGTGTAGGTGCTGGTAATGAAATCCAGGTCTTCTGCAGTCACAGCCCTCCAGCTCGGCCATCACAAATCTGTTAGAATGGAAAACACTATATATGCTCACAGTTCACACTGGCTTTGTGTACCTTTCAACAAAAAAGGACATTTAAAATGGCAGTGTCTAGGATCTTAAAGGGAGTTTATAATACATATATTATCACCTGTCCTGAAGGAACAGTGATCCTCCAAAGGAATCAATACAGAGTGGCACACACCGTGTTTTTAAAGTGTCTGATCCAGTGGAGGCATGCCTGGTTCCCCAGAAACACACTAAATGCAGCAGCTAATCAGTTTCAGCCTGGAATGGTGGAGCACACCTTCAGTCCTATCACTAGGGAGGCAGAAGCAGTTGGAGCTCTCTGAGTTCGAGGCCAGCCTGGTCTACCTAGTGAGTTCCATGACAGTCAGAGCTATGTGATAGATCCGGTCTCAGCAACCCTCCTCCACAAACAAACAAACAAACAAACAGACTTGTGACCATCTGGGTAATGAGCAGTTCTGACTAGGACTGGGAACTCAGGGTTGGAACTGGGGCTGCAGGTAGCCCACAGGCTCACCTCTGCTGACAGTGTTGGGAACGGAAACACACAGAAGCAGCTGTGATAGCTCTCAGAAGAGAGCTAATGCTGCTGCTTTTGTGTGATGTGTTGATCATATGAGGGGACTTTGGAATGTCTTCAGAAGTCCCATTTTGGGGGGGGGTGGGAAACTGCTTCTGGAGCCTTGCTGTATCTGGTGGCTTATTGATTGTTGTCTGGAGGTCAGACATGTCATTTTAATTGGCCAGTGGCTCTCTTGTGGGGAAAGCAAACATTTGAGAGCAGAACAATGTGGAGAGGTACACTGTATTTGAATGAGGGAGGCTTGAACACTGCTCCAGAGAAAATGCAAGCCACAGGACACCCTGGAGCTGAGCTGACCTTTTGCTTCCTGGATGAATGCAGGGGAGGCTTGCATTTCACACACATAGTTTGAGAAGAATTCCACCAGGCCTTCCAGGGGAGTGTGTTCTTTGGGGTTGGGGTGGGGGTGGTGTAGCATGAGATTTGAGGTCTTTTCATCTTGATTGGGGAGGTCTATGGTGTTGTGTCCAGTTTGGATAGAGACCCCTCAGGCTTGTTGCAAATGTGCTTTCAGGTGAGGTGGGAACCCCTGGCTTGCTGAACATACATAGCCTTGGCACTCAGTCAGGCTTGTGTTCCTGGTCTGGCCTGATCTATTTTAACCTTTCTTCTGACCCCATCCCTACCTCTGTGAAGAGGAGATAAGGTCTAGCTTGTTGGGATAAGTGAGAAAGCATGGCCACCCAGTGTATACATAGCAGTGTCTGAACTGGGGTCAAGGGTCCTCCCCTTACACGTGCATTCACAGTCTAGAGCCTGTGTGCTGTTGTTGGAAAAGCCCCTTTGATCAGTCTGCTTTGTTGAAAATACTCTCAGGGTTTGTTTAATTGGGAAATACTTTTTAAAAATAATGGGTTTGCTGATAAATGTTCACATTGTTGAGTGGCCAAACCCCGTAACTGACACATCCAACACCTTGCTTTTTTGATATGAAAACGTTTAAAATCTAAACTAATGGGTGCAGCTGGTTGGTGTTTGGAATGGAGTACAGAGAGCAACGAGAGAGAGGTTCCTCTTGTTGTCAATGTCTGACTATTGGATGTTCATTATGTTCATAACTTAGGGCATTTGCCCTTCTTTATTGACCAGACTCGCAGCCAGAGTGGACTTCTCAGTTCACTGTGGGCCCCCCTCCCCCGTTTCCCCCCCCTTCTTCATTCTCATGTATTCCAAGCAAGCTTTGAACTTGCCACGTGGCCCAGGATGACGTTGCGCTCCTGATCCTCTTGCCTGCACAGCCCCACCCCACCCTGCTCCCCCTTGCCACTTTTCTATTGTGATAAAGCTCCGCGACCCACCGAGGCAGTTTATAGAAGGGAAGGTTTACTCTGTGCCAGAGGGTTAGTGGTCATAACGGAAGACAGAGACAGCATGGCATGCCGCAGACAGACATGGCGGCTGGAGCTGAGCTCCTGTCTCACACCAAAAGCAGGAAGCAGAGAGCTAATTGGGAATGGTGCCTGGCATTGAAACCTCAAAGCCTGGGCCCTTGGTAGTTACTGTACTTACTCACTCAGCAAGGACATACTCAACTGCTCAAACAGCGCCACCAACTGGGCACACTTTCATTCAGCTGGTTTGTTGAGTGCTGGGGATACAGCCCAGGGCTTTGTGGATTCCAGGCACTGTACCCGCTCTTTTATTCTCATTAGCAGTTCACTGTATGCCTTAGGTGGACCTTTTAAAATCTGATTTAGTTATTTTTATTTTACTTTTTTGGTTTTTCGAGACAGGGTTTCTCCGTGTAGCCCTGGCTGTCCTGGAACTCCCTCTGTAGATCAGGCTGGCCCGAATTCACAGAGATCCACCTGCCTCTGCCTCCGCCTCCCAAGTGCTGGGATTAAAGGTGTGTGTCACTGCTGCCCGGCTATTTTTATTTTCCTGAGGCAAAGTCTTGCTATGTAGCCCAGGTTTACTTCCAGCTGATGTGTGGAAGTCGCCCCGCGTCCTCCCTCGTGCTCACACCTCCCCAGTGCTGGCATTATAGGCATGTGTCATCATGTCCCAGACCTGTCTTTCAAAAGTATTTCAGACGACTTAAGATTTAAAGTCGTGGACCTTTTATTATTATATGTGGGTGTGGGTGCTTGCGTGGAGAGGTTGGAGAACGACTTTGGAACTGCTTCTGTCCTCTCACTTTCGTGTGGCGTCCAAGCATCACGTCGAATACTTAGGCCCTTGTGGCAAATGCTTTCACCCCCTGAGCCACCTTACTGTCCCTAACAACTTGAAGGAAAGACACACTTTAACATGACCTTTAAAAATTACTTTAATTAAAAACACAACAGCATACCATTTATAGGTTTAATAAATCTAAATCACCACCAACTGAACCCACCCATGTTAAGTCCCAGCCAAGCCGTCTGCAGCCCCTCAGCGTCCTGCCTCCATGCCCTAGTCACTACTACCTCTATGAATCATGTCTTGATCCCCCCACCCCCAAGGCAGGGTAGTGTTTTACTACTCAGTTTATGGAGGTCTGTGTGTGTGTGTGTGACTGAGGTACTTTCATGTCCCTACATAGAGGAAAGACATAGATACGAAAATAAGATAAATAGCACTGACTGCTCTTCCAGGGGACCCTTGTTCAGTCCCCAGCACACATGGTGACGAACAACCATTTGTAACTCTAGTTCGAGGGACTCCAGTACCCCCTTGTAGTCTCCAAGGACCCCAGGCACACACGTGGTACACATACATGCAGGCAAAAAAACAATATATACACATAAAAAATAAAAATAAAATATTTTTGAGGCAGGGTTTCACTATGTAGGCCAGGCTGGCCTCAAACACTCAGAGATCCACCAACCTCTGCCTTCTGAGGATTAAAGGCGTGTGCTGCCATGCCCAGTTTAATATTTTTGTTTTTATAGAAGAAATTGTTTTCCATGTACTTAGCATGTTGTGAGCCATGCATGGCTGTGCACATCTGTAATCTTACTATTGTGTGCATGGAGACATGATGGCCTTGAGTTCTAAGCCTTGGAATATACAGCAAGACCCTGTTACAAGAACAAAAGCCACAGTGACCCGCTAGGAGCCGGTATGAAGCTTTCACGCCTTCATACTCTGGAAGAGAGAAGGAGCTTTCTTCCTCAGCCAGGGGCTCTTCATTTGGTACATATATATGATTTGAATATTGATCGTGTGCTGGGGTTCTCTAAGGTATTGGGTATGGCAGTGGCTGAGAGAAAGCCCCTCCTGAACCCAGGGCACCTTCTCCTGTGCCAGGTTCTACGTCATCCCTGTTAATCCAGCACGTGGTATAATTAATACCTGGTCACTGGGTAGGTGCTTCGTGAGAGGGACTAGATCGGACCCTTTAACTCATTTCCTGGAACATTGTTCTTGTGTCATGGTTGACTGTCCCTGTGATTTTGTGATTTCAGGACGATGGGTGCAGGTTCGTGCTTTGCATCCTCAACCTCGTGCATGGAGACCACTTCCATGATGATTGAGGGGCTGATGAGTGTGGTGGATGAGTGCCACGAGCGTGGTAGCCAGGGCTGGGCAGGTCAAGAGGAGCTGCAGAGTGCTGTTAATATCTCTGAAGAAGCTTTTTTAGCTGGATTCGAATGTAATCACCCAGCCTCCGATCGTGCTAAAGCCGTGGGTTTCTAACCTCACCTTTCTGCATGGCATGGCTGCTCTTTACCCTGGGAAGTGTGTCTCTGGGCTCTCTCACTCCCAGCTGCCTCTCACTGTTCTCTCAGCCGCAACATGTATTCATTCTGCCTGGACAGGACTCCTGGCTCAAAAGCCCCTTAGCTCACTGCTTTTCTCCCTGTCTAGAGTCTGTATTCTCACTTGTCAGTGATTGTCTGGTCAGTTATTTCTGGTCCTAGCCCTTTCTCATTTTTTCAGCTGTTACCTTGCATTTCTCCTGCATCCCAGTGCAGGAGAACTGGGATCCTGCTAATCCTTGCCTGGCTTCCTCACCACAGACCTTACTGTCTGACCTGCACGTTCTCTCCAGCCATGAACGGGAGAGACACTTTGCTGTCACCTCTGGCACCCTGCAAATCCACGTCCTCCCACGTCCGTCCAGGCTGCTCATCCCATTGGTTCCACTTGTGAATCTTTCCTGGAATCTTAACCCTGCTTCCATCATTTCCGGACAGCATGACTCTCCAGTGGCTGACTTCCCAACCGGCAGTCTGGACTACCTCCAGAACATTCTCCACATTGCTGCTGGAGTGATCTTTAAACAAGTACAGCTCTGATTCTGCCCATCACTCCCAGGGCATTCTTTGTGGTTCTGATACTTCTCCTCTCTTGCCCTCCGCTCCGCCCCTCCCCCCAACTAGGCCGTATTTGTAGCCTCTGTACTGTCTGTCATTTCCCACACACCACACCTGTCCTTCCCCTCCCTAATTGCCAGCCACTTCCGGGGCCCTGGTCTCAGCTCTCCTCCAGACCTGTGAGCTCAGAGCTGCCTCTGTTGAGCATTCTTCCCCCTCTTCTCCCATCTGGTCATCTTCAAAGCCCTTTTCAGCTCTCTTCCCGTGCTTATACCTGTACTCCACTTACGTCTGGACTGGGATTCCCATCCTAGGCATTTCTTCCTCTCTACTGTTTATCTTCCCTGTAGGAAGCTATAAGGACACTGCTCTTTATGTCTGTGTAAGATATAGCCGGTGCCCAGGCACTCGAGACAGTGTATTCAGGTGTCCCTCCTTGTCGTCAGTGGAGTTTGTCTGTCCCCTCTCCCCCCATTCTAACTTTCGAATTTGAGATCTGAGAAGTTTATTCTCACATGCCAATTCTTGGAAAAACCAGCCTTAAACAGACTCTATGTCTGTGGCAGAAACCATAGCTCTTCTGTTGAACATTTGGACAGATGTTTGAGCTTCAGGAAGTTGTTGGCTCTCTGTTGTTTTGAGGTGTGGCCCAGCCCTTGACTTCATTAGGAAGAACAACCTTTCTTTCCCTGGCCTACTCCTGTCCGACTGTCCCCCACCCCCACCCCCAGACAGGGTTTCTCTGTGTAAAAGCCCTAGCTGTCCTGGAACTCACTTTGTTCACTATGCTGACCTCAAACTCAGAGATCTATCTGCCTGCCCCTGCCTTCTGAGTGCTGGGCACACCCCGCTTGTCTTCTCTTTAATACACTTTATTTTATTAAACACGCACGCGCACGCACGCACACAGCTTTAGGCCAGCTAAGGTTACATGGTGAGACCCTGTCTCAAAAAAAAACCCTTAAAACAACAGACAACAGTGAAAACTAAACACCTTTTATCACATTTATTCCACCATTTCTTCCTCTCTTCTGTGTATTTATTTAGTGTCCCCCCCCCCCCCGAGCATGAATGTGGAGTTCAGAGGATAACTTGGAGGTGTAGGTTCTCTATGGGGCTGGAGATCAAACTCAGGTTAGTTAGGCTTGGCAGCAAGGGCCTTTACCCACTGCACCATCCTCCCCAGCC